>CM036318.1:19294048-19964048 GCA_020567845.1 Rhododendron henanense subsp. lingbaoense
GACTGACCTGCGACCTCAGAGTGATCGACATAGCAGATTTTAATGTAATCCTAGGAATGGATTGGCTGTCAGCACACTGTGCGGTCATAGACTGTCACTAGAAGACGGTAACGGCATACACCCCAGAGGGAACTCGCTTCCGTTTTAAGGGGGATAGACAGACGACGAGTTCGACGACGAGAAGATCGAGATGGCAGAATCAACTCTTTGGATGGCTAGCCAGCCTCCAAATGGAGGAAACCGACAGGATGGAACTAGGATTACCTCACATCGTGTGCGAGTACGCCGATGTTTTTCCCGAGGAACTCCCAGGCTTACCGCCTCAGTGTAGACACCCCAATTTGGCCTAACGATTATTTCAAGTCCAACCTTGGGACCATCCCGATGATGAAATGGATACAGTGATTGCTGATTGCTTTCTTGAGAACCTTAGGACTTTCGGTAAGAACTTTGAGCCATTTAGAGGACCCAATCAGAGCCATACAGCCTTTCAGACAGAAAATACAGAAGCCTAGGAGAATCCATCTGTCGGCCGTAACATCGATCTCACGGCCTTAACATCATTTCCTCACCCGAGCAACCTGTTGCTAGCAAAATCTCCCTGAGAGATCAATCCCTCGGCCGCAAGATCTATCCTTCGGCCGAGACATCCATTCCTTGGCCGTGTAATCTATTACTCGGCCTCCAGATCGTCCTTTTTCCAGACTCTGGAACGTTCTGTCGATTGTTTAATCCAACTACACTACCTTCCCGATGCGTTCGGGCTACGCTCAGAGATTACGACGAAGAGTTTGAATTGCATTGCAATTGCAATTGCAATCGTGCCATTTGATTGGCCGGAGTGAGTCACCAATCGCCTATATAAAGGGCATTTGGACTCCGAAAATAGGGACACGAAATTAACAAGGGAATACACCCTCTCAAGCCACGAAACTCTGTCAAAATACCCACTCTTCAAAAGCCCTAACCTCCCGAGGGCCATCATCAATCCGACGATCAAACCCCGAAGTTCAAATCCTAACCCTAGGGTTCTTAATCAAGCAATCAGTCAATTACACCCAATCCAAAGCAATCAAGCAACTGAGGGATCAAGGTGGTGAGGCCCAACGGCCTCTGGTTTGTTTTACTTACTGTATTTATGACTAATCGTAACATTTAATCATCTGTTAACTTTTCTGTCTGGTGTGAGGAAGAACACCGACCGGGGCTTCGATCCCTCGGCCGGTACATAAAACCAGGAGGATCCCTCGGTCGTGACATCCATTCACCGGCCGCGGGATCCATCTCCCTGGGACAGCTTTGTTTGTTTTGCTTTCTGATGCATGCTTCAATTACAGTCTTGGCTCACCTTATTCACTGTTTAAAGGCTTAAATAAACAGACTATGTGTTAGAATTAAACAAAGCATCTACATTTCTTATGTTGAATAACTATGGGCCAGTCTCACGGCTGGGCAGAGAGGGGTGCCTAACACCTTCCCCTTACTGTACTTTTGGCTCCCGTACCCAGAATCTCTATCTATTTTTCTAGTTTTTATAAACTGGGTGGCGACTCTGTTTTGATGATAACCGCTGTCATGTGGCGATGTTTCTAGCCATGGGAATGTCCATGATTTTGGTTTACGAAGCAAGCAACCGATCGAGCAAACAAACGTGATCAATCTGTATGGCGATGACCCGTTTGGGAGGTGTAATGTCCATGATTTTGGTTCACGAAGCAAGCAACCAACCGAGCAAACAGATGTGATCAATCTGTATGGCGATGCCCCGTTTGGGAGGTGTCTACAGTTTTTGGCGACTCTGCTGGGGACTTGAGAGCCATAACCAAAAAGTTCAACATAAGACTAATACATGCCTTGTCTAATTCATCTATCATATGCATCGAGCGGGCAACCCGTTGAGTTCGCTTGATATCCCGGCATGACATGGGCTATGTTGGGGGTTCCAGCAAACTCCACAGTCACTCGTACCTAGTGGTATATCAAAAAGGGAATCACCCAATCACCGCCTATGATGGGCTGGTTGGTGCCCTTTGACAACGGAGCACCCTGAGACTACCAAAACCTTGCATGCTTTAGAAAGCCATATAACTTATCAAACTAAGACAGGAACCTATAGGCTAGGAACCTACTTGCATTTTACTTCCAAGTTCTTCCTCACACCTTGTACCATCTGTTGTTGTAATTAACCCTTTCTGTGCAGAAGGGTTGAGATTTTTCAGCCCAAATCCTAACCCTGTACGAGCCAAGTACTGATCCTCCGGTATTCTACTTTCCCAAGCAGGCACAATAGGTAAATCAAAGAAGCAACCACAGCCAACTTTGTACTCTTATAACACCCGAAGCTACGCCAAACAGAGGTCTCTGCAACCATCCCGTCTATCGTCCTCATATGCCAAAACACCCTTACCACAACGATCCCAACTGCTTCCAGAAACTTCCCGATCATCCCCTCAACGGACCCCGTCATTTACTAAATCCCAAGCTTCGTCAAGCAACCCTTCTACCTTCATGGCAGACAACGACGCCACTATTGCCAACCTCCAAGCTCAAATCACTGCGCTGCTAGCATAAAAGGCAGCTAGAGATGCTGAGGATGAGGAAAGATCAATGGAAGACGAGAATCCCCATAAAGTGATATTGGCAGAAAGTCCCGAGTTAACCAAGCAAGTCAAGGAAATCAAACAAGCCTTGGCTCGATCACAAGGGGACCAAATTCTGGATTTCGAGGGACTTTGCCTCTTCCCAGAATCCAAGCTGCCTGAGAATTTCAAAATGCCCAACATCGAGAAATTCAATGGAGCTGGCAACCCTTCCAGTCATGTTCGCCACGTTATCAACACCCTGAAGCCAATGGGCTTGAATGATGAGCTCATCGCCCAGTTGTTCCAGCGAACTCTCACTGGAAGCGCTCTCGACTGGTTCCTCACTTTGGAGTACTTTGTGCACTATCAAACTTGGCCAGAAATTGCCAACGCTTTTGTCAAACAGTACGCATACAATGTCCAAATTGAGCTAACAACTCGAGACTTGGAAATGACCAAACAAGATTCCAATGAGGACTTTGCTACCTTTGTGGCAAGATGGAGGGAAAAGGCTGCCAAGATGAAGAACCGTCCCTCCGAGGAAGATCAAGTAAGGATAGTTGTCAAGAACCTGCAACCCAAATATCTCAGGCACATCTACACACAGGCTATCACTGATTTCAAACGCTTGCATGCCACTGGGTTGCAAATCGAAGATGGTATCAAACTAGGACTCATTGGGAAAGAAGAGGCCACTCCTCCACCTAAGAAAACCTTCTCCAGCCGTACATCTCACGCCTCCGTGAACGCCCTTGGCACATCCTTGCCTCAAGACCCTTTCCAAACTAGCTTATCCCAAAGCTCAAATCGACCCCGCCGCAATTTTGATCCTCTTTACATGACCTTATCCCAAGCTTTGACCATTCTCAGCCGTCAAGGGCATCTCAAACCTTTAAACAAACTGCTTCCTCAGCCACCCTATGGTCCAAACCATGATCCAAACAAACAATGTGCCTACCACTAACACCCCGGGCACGAAACAGACAATTGCATGCGTCTTCGTCACGACATTCAAGACCTTATTGATAGTCGAACCATAAAACCTCCAAAACCTGATGGGCAAGCCAACCCACTCCCTACCCATAATGCTGAACCACCACCTCGAAGTATCAGTCTCATAAATCTATCTCACAACCCTACATACAATCCCAGCCAATACATTGTCCAAAACAACCAAACCAAACCAATCTTAACCTTCCCCGAGGAGGATGAGTGTTTTATGATGGAGGAGGAGGAGGATAATAACTCTGATCAGTCAGAAGTGATCGATGTTGACATGTCCGACATAAGTAGCAAAGATCAGGTAGAGGAAGAAAAGCTAAGGAAATGGAAAGAACATTCCTGGGCAAAACACAATTTGGAAGATCCAGACATTCCATTTGTAGAAGATGACAAATGGCTTCGTATCTGGTTTGAGAATAGGAAGAAGGAAAAAGAAAGGGTTATCATGATGAGAAGGCACGCTCGCTTCGAGCCTGCCCAAATAGTGGTACGCATCAACCGTCCCAAAATTCCAACACCGCCCATTGTTTGGGAGACAATCAATCTCATAGAGAAGGTAGAGGAGTTTCAAATGCAACCATGGGTCAACCCTTACGAAGAGTGCGACTATAGTCAATGGATAGAGGAAAGAGAAGATCTAGATTTCATATGCACAGAACCCTATAAGACAGGGGAAAGCGACTTTGATGAAATGGAAGAAGAGTGCGATGATCCACTCGACTAAACCTCCTTAGCATCACTATTCAATCAGGAGGAAATAGCTGATGACCACACAATCAATGAGGAAGGAGAGAGGGAGATTCAAACTGACACTTCCATCTGGGGATTACTCATGGCTCAGGGAGGTAGCCGTCGTACGAGCTTCAAAGATAAACCCAGTTCAAAGGCTCTGTTTGGCAAAGAAGAGGGTGGAAAAGAGTATAAAGTTGCAAAAGGCAAGGGAAATGACCCCGACATGCTGCAGTAACTGAGAAGTCACAACATGGCAAAAAACGTTAAAACATTGTTTTTTGCTTTCTAAATCAAACTAGAACGAGTTTTGGGCCCCTATTTGGGCATTTTATTTCCGCTAAGAGAATTTCTTTTTCATCTTCCAGATTATGCTTATCTAAATCTAAATTCCTAAATTGCAATTGCCATGCGCTATACTCTCATTGCCAAAACAAGGGAAAATTCGAAGGGAACAAGATCTTTGTGTCCCCGACAAAAGGGAAGGAAAGGATGAACTCTAATTGCTTAAGAAACTAGGTTTTTGTCAAAACTTAGAGGAAAGACACTATCTCCGTGAGAACACTTAGGGTTAGCTTACCCATTGTGAAAGTACAAACGCAACAGGAGATTCATAAGAAGATCTCTATCAAATTCCTCTCCAAAAAAAAAAAAACACTAAAACCCTCTTGAGAGAAAAATGCTCGTTGGGCAATCTATACACCCAAGCAAAAGTAAGAGCAGAGCCTGCTAGGACAAGAAAATGCAAAAAACGCAGCCTAGGCAAAAGGCAAGGCACTCAAAAAGCTCGCTAGGGACTCAACCTCTATCAGGTAATCTAGGCAAAACTTAGAGCATGAGAGAAGAAAAAAACCAAGAATGGAAACCCAACCCCCAAAGGTGGTGATCTTGGAACTACGTAAAAGGCCTAATTCCTTGATTGGGATACGTAGGCAATCTCGCATCGAGATACGGCCCAAACATTTAGAGAGAGGAAAATATCAAAGGATTTGTGCTCAATGATAGGCATAGCTAACCCTGCGTATTGAGCTCACAAAAGATGAGTATGCTTTCCTCAAGGAATTGACAACAGCAATAGACACAAGAATTGTTGTTCATCCCTTTTAACCTAGAGGTCATGGACACAATAAATAGGATACCTCGAAAGCTCTCGAATTTGGCAATCAGACTATAGAGCATGGCAAAAGCAAAAGACAGAAAATCAAAGACCAAGCATAGGAAGGAATGTGAAACAGGATGCCACTTGGCTAAAGCAAAACCTAGCTTCCTTGGGAAAATAGACGTAACGGCTGAATAATCAATACCTCGGCCGCAACAATGATTCTTCGGCCGAGTAATCGATTCTTCGGCCAAGTGTTTTCATAAATTACTATCTATCAGTAAACACGTGTTTTAAAGCCATGTTCTGACTTTCACATGCATATCACAAAGCATCTGGGGGCACAAAAAGCATTTCTCATTTCATAGACAAAAACTTGTTTACAAAACCATTGTTGTGGTTGCTTTCACTATACAGTATAGTTTCTGCCTATCTCCCACTAATTATGAACAGGAAAAAGAAAAGCCCTAAAAGCTAGGCGATCTCTGGGAAGAAGGCAATGGCTGCTCACTGGTCCCCACATTCCCCCACCAGCAACCGGTACTCCCTCAGCCTCAAGCTGCAGCCAAAGAGGGATACAAACATTCAGATTCAAGAGATGATACCAAGTAGATGAAATTCATGAAGAGAGTCGTACCTCGAGGATCCTACGACGCTGTCTCCGAACCAAAACTTCTGCACTCTGATAGGCGTGAAGCCATTCCTGCACTATCTCAGCAGGTACCTGTGGAACAATCAAACATTACAAACATCTAAGCAAGGGATACAATGCGAAGCAATGAAAGCTAGAATGGAAAGCTAAAGATACCTGTGAAGCCCCGGCTGGCAAGGTGTAAAGCTGGGTCGTGCAAGGAGTCAGCACCAGACGCTCCTCCTCCCCATCATCTGAGTGGAAGGAGACAAATGAAGGAGCCCGTGGCCAAACAGGAGCAACAGGAGGAGCCGCAACAGGGGAGGCCAAGAAAAGACGGCAGTACTCCGTATAATCACCTGCCTGGAGGAGTAAACCTGCCCAATCTCTGATCCGAGCATTCTTCAGATCTTCCTTCGACATCAAGGAAGTAGACCTCATAGACACTGGAGGAGGAGGAGGAACAAGCTGAAGAGCCTCAACACGTGATCGCCACTGACTAGCCACTCGATCGCCTAAGTACCAGGCTCGGCAAAATGGACCCTCGAGCAAGCAACGGGTCCGGTCCAGGACTCTACAACGTGCAAGAGGGGCATCCTCTGGTACACCACCCCAAGGGTCAAACCGTACCTACAAAGCAAGGACAAATCAGCCCCAACACAAGAATATGGAAGTCTAAAGGACAAGAAGTACAAAGAAAAAGGTACCTGATCGACCGTCAGTTGGTCCAAAACTCGCCGCCACTCGGGAAGGCTCAAAACTGGTGACCGTGGCCTCCGTTGCCCCACCAACCATCGCTCGTAACGAGGTATACAGTTCGCATCTCCATGCCTAGTCTCAGGGGGAAACTGGAGAAGATGCTCGAAAGCCCAGAGCTGAAATATGGATTAGCAAAACAAGTTCAGAACTAGAAAAAGCCAAAGTAAGGACAGAAATACAAAAGAATGATACGCACCTCAAGCACTCGAAAGTGACCACCAAGAATGGGACTCTTGTCCCGCAAACAAGCCCCAAGATTACCATACAAGGTGGCCAAAGCAGATGAGCCCCAGTCAAACTCCCGAATAGCTCCCAAGTGCTGCAGAGGAGCCAAAAACTGCGTGTGTACCGAACCATCCTTGTTGGCAAATAACGTTTGCCCAAGGAGGTAAAGAAGAAAGGCCCGCGTCAATTGCTCAACACTCACCTGGGTCAAGATGTCAGCCACTATGAAAGACTTGCTTAGCCAAGCAAGATCGATATGACCCCGGGAACGAACAGGGGGCACCTTGCCCAGAAACCACCTCAAAGCACCCTCTCGCTCCCAAAGCCGGGGGTCAACTCGAAGAGCAACTCCGCCTACCCGCAGGCCGGTCAGCAAAGAGAAGTCACCCGGAGTGATAGTCATCTCGCCAGCAGAAGGAAAGTGGAAGGTATTGGTGGTATCCCACCACCTCTCAACCAGCGACGTCATCAACGACCAGTCCATCTTCGGAACATTGAGGCCTAGAACGAACGCCTCGAAGCCTGCAGCACATACTAGTTCCCGAGCCTGCTCTGGCAGTGTCAAAAACCACATGTGTACCTCCCTGCCTCCACCGCGAGCCTCAAGCCTCCTATTTCTCTGTCAGAGACCAAAAAGGGAGTTAATTTCATGATTGCATTAACAAATAAAAAAAGGCTAGGGGCCTCCAATTAACATTCAAAAGCATGCATTGCCTAAACAGGGGGCACGGTTATTTTCTTTAAACAAAAACAAATTCAACCCAAACACGGGTCCTTCTCATTCATGCCCCTAGCTAAAGGGATTTCATCCCACCAAATAGAAATTCACTTTTAAAATCGTGCGAAATCAAAACTCCGAACTAAAGTAAATTTTTTTTTTTACTTTTCAGGAAAACTTACCAGTGCATTAAGAACACTCAAGTGCAACTCAGGTTCCCGATGAACCACCTCGGCCTCTGGGCCACCCACAGGAGGGCGGTACTGCAAGAAACCGCCAAAACCCAACCTACGCGAAGGAAGAACGTAGGTAGCGGCATCAAACAAACCGGGCTCCTCAATTGCCTCCTCATCAGAAGATGGATACTCGCACCTACATGGAGGGTGCGAGGATGAACCCGCAACATCTGAAGATGGCATGGCCATCACGTCCGAATCAAGAAGGAAAACTAACGGTTCCCAAAACAACCAAAAGCCGGCAACAACGGCAGCAGTGATCGGAGAGGACGGTCGCCGGAGATGAGGGTGGCCGACGGTGGTGGAGGAGAACAGCAGCGTGCGGTGGTGGTCGTCGGACGAGAGGGACGGAGAAGAATAAATAAGGAGGAGGAGAAAAGATTAAATGGGCCGTGAAATTGATTAAACCGAACTTAAATCGATTTTCTGACTGTTGGCTATCTCACGACCGATACATCGATTCCTCGGCCGAGACATCAATCCTTCGGCCGAGAGATCGATCTCCTGGCCCTTCAGTCAATTTCCTTCGACAACATCAGATCATGCTCAGTGCACCAATTCAAGCAATTATGGAATTCTGGGTCCATGACCAACAGAAGCAAAATCAAGTAAGCCTTGGGGGCATCCCTGATGCCAACACGATGTGGTCAAAACTAGCCTTGGGGGCATGCCCGAGCATTGAAGATCCCTCTCTCTCTCCACAAACTGCTGGCCGAAGCTCCTACTACAGCAAAACAAGACACTCAGCAGCCCTGAGCTCAATACTTTAGCAGCTCCGCGCTCAATAACCTTGTGCACAGGTTGCTCAAGTCACCCAGGCTCTACACCCATATCAACTCACTCAAGCGGCTCTATGCCTATACATACTCAGTGGTTCAAGGCCCATCACCATGTCTATCCACTCACCAAACACCGTGACTCCAAGTCCACTACCTCCACAGGCTCTAAGCCTATGTCCACCTTCTCAGCGGCTCTAAGCCCATTATCGCTCAGCAACTCTCTAGCTCAACTTCAGCAATAGGCTCTACGCCTACGGCCATATTCCAGCAATCTCAGCGGCTCGAAGCCCATTACCTCAACAAGGCTCGAAGCCTATGTCTACCATCCCAGCGGCTCTACGCCCGTATTCACTCACTCAGCGGCTCCAAGCCCTCGACCCAGCGGCTCCAAGCCCACTATCTCAAACTAGCTCGAAGCCGTAACAATCAACTCAGCGGCTCCAAGCCCATTATCTCAACTGGCTCAAAGCCGTAAACAAGCAAATCTCAGTAGGCTCTACGCCGCCCCAACAATCAAGCCATCTATTCTCAGGCTCTACGCCTGAATGCTCAAAATCTAACATTTTGAATGCTCAAGCTCTATGCTTGGATGCCCAACCACTGTGTACTGGATGCTCAAGTTATACACTTGAATGCTCAAGCTTTACGCTTGGATGCCCAACCACTGTGTACTGGACACTCAAAGCCTGTACTTTGAATGCTCGGATTCTGCCGTCCGAATGCTCGAGCTCTACGCTTTGAATGCTCAAGTCCGGAACTTGATAGAAGCTCTAAGCTTAAAACAAACACACACGCATGGGCCCGTGCACATATTGCATTATCACGTCAAGTCTGCATCATCGTATCTGTTCACATCTAACAACCATCATCATACATATACACTCTGCATATCTCTCATGAAACAGGTCAACCCTGCCATCAACCGGCTCTATGCCTCGGTTTTATCTGATCGGTCCAGCGCCTCGATCCTTTGGCTCTACGCCAACACTTATGATGGGAAAGCCCCGTGCACAGACCATCAGAATGCAACCAGCTCTATGCTTCGGTTCAAATCACGTCAAGCTCTAAGCTCCGACACCTCAGGCTCTCGCCTTATGATCAATACCAGCTCCGCGCTTTGGTTCTGTCAAGCTCAAAGCTTCAATCTCCTCACGCTCTCGCCTCAATGACCACATCAGGCTCTACGCCTCAATTCTATCACCTCAGGCCCTCGCCTCAAGACTGCAACAGGCTCCACGCCTCAATACCATCACCTTAGGCTCTCGCCTTGTGACTACAACCGGCTCCGTGCCTCGGTTCCATTACATCAGAAACCATCACCTTAGGCTATCGCCTCATGACTACAACCGGCTCCGTGCCTCAGTTCCCTCATCTCCAAAGCTCCGTGCTCCAGTTACTGGCCCTGCGCCCCTCATATCCCAAAAACAAACGGCGTCTGATTCATCCCCAGCAGATAGTTTGGATTCCACCCCATTACATCAATTCCTTCCAGCTCATTCGCAAGGATAGGCTACTCTACCGAGCTCCTTTTAGTCAAAGTAAGGATGATCAAGAAAAGCAAACGCATCTGCCGTGTACTGATCTACCCCAAAATACTAAGGAAGCTCTCCGCAAAAATTCCCTCGGCAGCCCCGCGCTCCTTCAACTATCTTCCGCCAAAACCCTGGCTCAGTCTAGGTACGTCACACTACGGCTTTTCAATCCCCAAGGTACGTCTTCTGTCTCTAACCCTCCAAACTTTTTCTTTATTGCCCGAACTACGGTTGGTCTGAATTTCCCTTGCGGAATACGTAGGCAGCCTCCCGGCCCGACCATAACAAAACCTTTTTCAAAAACCCCTTGGAATAGTGGTTGGACCAAATTGAGTTGCTTTTTACAGCTTTGACTCTTACTCAAACATGTCTCACGATCCGTCTGAGTTCAGTCAAAGAGGGGCATCTGTAGACACACCAATTTGGCCTAACGATTATTTCAAGTCCCACCTTGGGACAATCCCGATGATGAAATGGATACAGTGATTGCTGATTGCTTTCTTGAGAACCTTAGGACTTTCGGTAAGAACTTTGAGCCACTTAGAGGACCCAATCAGAGCCATACAGCCTTTCAGACAGAAAATACAGAAGCCTAGGAGAATCCATCTGTCGGCCGTAACATCGATCTCACGGCCATAACATCATTTCCTCACCCGAGCAACCTGTTGCTAGCAAAATCTCCCTGAGAGATCAATCCCTCGGCCGCAAGATCTATCCTTCAGCCGAGACATCCATTCCTCGGCCGTGTAATCTATTACTCGGCCGCCAGATCGTCCTTTTTCCAGACTCTGGAACGTTCTATCGATTGTTTGATCCAACTACACTACCTTCCCGATGCGTTCGGGCTACGCTTAGAGATTACGACGAAGAGTTTGAATTGCATTGCAATTGCAATTGCAATCGTGCCATTTGATTGGCCGGAGTGAGTCACCAATTGCCTATATAAAGGGCCTTTGGACTCCGAAAACAGGGACACGAAATTAACAAGGGAATACACCCTCTCAAGCCACGAAACTCTGTCAAAATACTCTCTCAAACCCACTCTTTAAAAGCCCTAACCTCCCGAAGGCCATCATCAATCCGATGATCAAACCCCGAAGTTCAAACCCTAACCCTAGGGTTCTTAATCAAGCAATCAGTCAATTACACCCAATCCAAAGCAATCAAGCAACTGAGGGATCAAGGTGGTGAGGCCCAACGGCCTCTGGTTTGTTTTACTTACTGTATTTATGACTAATCGTAACATTTAATCATCTGTTAACTTTTCTGTTTGGTGTGAGGAAGAACACCGACCGGGGCTTCGATCCCTCGGCCGGTACATAAAACCAGGAGGATCCCTCGGCCGTGACATCCATTCACCGGCCGCGGGATCCATCTCCCTGGGACAGCTTTGTTTGTTTTGCTTTCTGATGCATGCTTCAATTACAGTCCTGGCTCACCTTATTCACTGTTTAAAGGCTTAAATAAACAGACTATGTGTTAGAATTAAACAAAGCATCTACATGTCTTATGTTGAATAACTATGGGCCAGTCTCACGGCTGGGCAGAGAGGGGTGCCTAACACTTTCCCCTTACTGTACTTTTGGCTCCCGTACCCAGAATCTCTATCTATTTTCCCAGTTTTTATAAACTGGGTGGCGACTCTGTTTTGATGATAACCGCTGTCATGTGGCGATGTTCCTAGCCATGGGAATGTCCATGATTTTGGTTTA
Source organism: Rhododendron henanense subsp. lingbaoense (assembly GCA_020567845.1). Taxonomy (NCBI): domain Eukaryota; kingdom Viridiplantae; phylum Streptophyta; class Magnoliopsida; order Ericales; family Ericaceae; genus Rhododendron; species Rhododendron henanense. The sequence goes on from CM036318.1 coordinate 19,306,053, forward strand.
CGAAGCAAGCAACCAATCGAGCAAACAAACGTCATCAATCTGTATGGCGATGACCCGTTTGGGAGGTGTCTACAATGTTCCTAGCCATGGGAATGTCCATGATTTTGGTTCACGAAGCAAGCAACCAACCGAGCAAACAGATGTGATCAATCTGTATGGCGATGCCCCATTTGGGAGGTGTCTACACTCAGAGGGAGATAGACTTCTCTATAGAACTCCAGCCAGGGACGGCCCCGATCTCTATGGCACCTTACTGAATGGCCCCCGCAGAATTAAAGGAGTTCAAAACCCAACTGCAAGAATTGTTGGACAAAGGATTTATTAGGCCTAGTACCTCACCCTGGGGAGCACCCGCTCTATTTGTGAAGAAGAAGGAAGGAACACTCCGTTTATGCATTGACTATAGGAAGCTTAACCAAGCCACAATCAAGAACCGATACCCTTTGCCTAGGATCGATGACCTATTTGATCAATTGAGAGGGGCAACATACTTCTTAAAAATCGATCTCCAATCAGGCTATCACCAGCTTAGAATACGGGAAGAAGACGTCGCCAAGACCGCTTTTCGCACCAGATATGGACACTACGAGTTTGTAGTGATGCCATTCGGACTGACGAACGCTCCGGCAGTATTCATGTGTCTCATGAACAAAGTCTTTCAACCTTACGTAGACAAGTTTGTAGTGGTGTTCATTGACGACATATTGATATACTCCGCCAATAAGGAGGAGCATGAAGAACACCTTCGGATAGCACTACAAGTACTCCGGGATAACCAACTCTATGCCAAGGCAAGCAAATGTGAGTTTTGGCTGGAAGTGGTTAAGTTCCTGGGGCACGTTGTATCCAAGGACGGGATAGCAGTGGACGAAGACAAGGTCAAGGCAGTACTAAGTTGGAAGCAGCCAACTTCAGTATTTGAAATCAGGAGCTTCCTAGGATTGGCTGGGTACTACCGAAGATTCATACCGGATTTCTCTACCCTTGCCAAGCCAATGACGAGGCTGACTCAGAAAGGAGTGAAGCTGGATTGGAGCGAAGCCTGTGAAAAATCTTTCCAAGAGCTAAAGAAGAGGCTGACTAGTGCACCAATACTCATCATACCTAAACAGGGTGTAGACTATACAGTTTATTGTGACGCGTCAAGAGATGGCTTGGGATGCGTGCTGATGCAGAATGCAAAAGTTGTAGCTTACGGATCGCGACAACTCCGATCGCACGAGAAGAATTACCCCACCCACGACTTAGAATTGGCCGCAGTAGTATTCGCCCTTAAGTCTTGGCGTTACTATTTGTGGGGAGAACAATTCGAAGTTTTCACCGACCATAAGAGCCTCAAATACCTTTTCACTCAGAAGGAGTTGAACCTGAGGCAGCGACGATGGATGGAATATTTAGAAGACTACAAGTTTACACTTCAGTACCACCCCGGCAAGGCCAATGTGGTAGCTGACGCCCTAAGTCGGAAGGACAGGGCGCAGAAGGCCAAGACTGCCATCAAGGAATGGGAAATGGTGGACATGCTTAACGAATTCAACCTGCGACCGTCATCAGAGAATGGGAACACACGTCTGTATGCTCTAATTGCGGAACCGGCACTCCACCAAGAAATTTTACTAGCACAAACCTCGGAACAGGATTGTGAGTTCATTCGGTACCGAATCCGAGAAGGAAAGGCGGTGCTCGGATGGACAATCGAGAAGGACAACAGCCTAAGATTTAAGGGAAAGGTATTCGTACCTAATATTGGAACCCTCTGAGAAGCCATACTTCGAGAAGCTCACCATTCGAACATTGCGGTCCACCCCGGCGGTACAAAGATGTATCACAGCCTGCGAAGAACGTACTGGTGGGAAGGAATGAAAAAGGACGTGGCCCGATTTGAGACGACATGCCTGGTGTGTCAACAAGTCAAAGCCGAGCACCAGAAGCCTGGAGGAGACCTTCAACCGCTGCCAATTCTGACCTGGAAATGGGAGCACATTTCGATGGATTTTGTCGCTGGATTACCAAGATCCGCCAAGTCCAACATAGCAATTTGGGTGATTGTGGATCGACTCACCAAATCCGCACATTTCCTGCCAGTTAAGATGACCGAGAACGTGGAAAAGCTGAGCCTGCTATACATTCGAAAGATTGTACGTTTGCATGGAGTGCCTATCTCGATTGTATCCGACAGGGACCCACGATTCGTATCACACTTCTGGAAAGGATTACAGAAGGCGTTGGGAACAGATGTAAGGCTTAGTATGGCCTTTCACCCTCAAACAGATGGACAAACGGAGAGGACTATTCAGACGTTGGAGGATATGCTGAGAGCCTGTGCCTTGGATTTCTCTGGGAATTGGGAGCAACACTTGCCGTTGGTGGAATTCGCCTACAACAATAGCTACCAAGCAAGTATCGAGATGGCGCCGTATGAAGCTCTTTACGGTCGACCCTGTCGATCTCCAGTCTGCTGGACAGATGCTGGAGAAACAGGATTGATTGGGCCTGACATCGTACGGGATACCACGGAGAAGGTCAAGACCATCAGACAGAGGATACAAACCGCTCAAAGCCGACAGAAAAGTTACGTGGATAAGAGAAGCCGACCCCTAGCCTTTGCAGTGGGAGATCATGTGTTCCTAAAGATCCGACCAAAGAAAGGAGTCATCAGATTTGGGAAAAAGGGAAAACTGTCCCCACGCTACATTGGACACTTCGACATCGTGGAGAAGATCAGGAAGGTTGTGTATCATCTCGCGCTGCCACCACAATTAGATAAAGTACATGATGTATTCCACGTCTCAATGCTCCACAAATATCTTGCCTTACCCACGCATGTTCTCAACTGGGAGGATATCGCCATCCAAGAAGACGCGATGTACGAAGAAGAGCCAGTAAAGATTCAAGACCGAAGCGAGAAAAAAATCCGGAATAAGACCATCAAGCTGGTACGAGTTTTATGGAAAAACCGTGGAGCTGAGGAAACCACATGGGAGAGGAAAGAAACCATGAGGGCGAGTCATCCCCACCTATTCGAATCCGAGCGTGCACCAAATTTCGAGGACGAAATTGTTTAAGGGGGATAGGTTGTAACAACTCCGATTTTCAGTAAATAAAAATCTCGTTGTAATATTTGTTTTATTGATATTCCTATCAAATTCCCTTTTTAACTCCGAATAATCCGTCATAATTAGATTCAGTGTTTATAAAATAGTTTTCCGTCACCAAGTGACTCGGTCATTCTTTTAAAACCTAGCATACTTACTAAACGTCTTATATGTTCCATAATATTGTATTTAAGTATTGAAATTATATTTACTTTTGACTAGAAATCCAACTAGAATTAGTTTCCAACTAGTTAGTTAGCCTAACCTAAGTACCCATTGACTTAGTCACCTTTCCCTAGCAAGTTAGAACCATTGGTCAATAAAAGTAATCATGGCATGCCAAAAGTAGCACACATGGCCTAAAGTAATCATCACCTTTTAAAGCAAGTTACTTTCTAGGAAAGTTACTTTTTACCTTTAATCATTCCACCTTTTTTTGCCTTTTCCTTACTCTTTCTATATATAGGCTTATATATATATAGGTACCTAACCAAGTAAGAGAGAGAGAGAGAGAGAGAGAGAGATAGAGAGAAAGCCGTGAGAGAGAGAGAGAGGCCGAGAGGGAGAGGGAGAGAGTGAGTGTGTGCTTGTGTCTTGGCCACTCATGCAAGGAAGATCCTACTTTAGCCAACCAAAGTACAAACCTTTTATGACTTCTTTTGCTCTTTTTAAAAGCCAACCAAATCTAGCCTACCAAAGTACCACCTAGCCTTGCCACTTGTCCCTCCTTTTGTGACTAACCTCTCATGACAACCTAAGACCTAACCTAAAAATGGAAGCCATGCTTGACATGCTTTAAGCATGATTTGACAAGGCAATGTGAGAGAGAGGGAGAGGGGAATTTCGGCCAAGGAGGGGGGAGAGAGAGAGAGTGAGCCGAGAGGGAGAGAGAGAGTGTGAGGTGTGTGCTTGTGTGTTGAACACCTCACCAAGCTACAAGCTTAGCTTTAGGCCTAAAACTCCATGTGTCACCATTCTAGCCTTTCCAAAGCCAATGATGAGATCTCTTCTTACAAGCCAACCAATTCTAGACAAGACAAGACCTTGAGCCTTCCATGATAACCTAGGATTTTAGCCCTAAACCTAAAAAGTTGGACATGACAAGCCTTGGCATGCTTGCCATGCTTGAAAGGCTTGATTTGACAAGACCATGGAGCAAAATCCATGGGAGAGATAGAGAGAGAGAGAGGGCCGGCCAAGAGAGGAGAGGGAGAGCCAAGGCTTTGCCTATAAATAGCACCCCATTCTCACCATTCAACTCACACCTCTCATCCTTCAACTTCTCTCTCTAGAAAGCATAATGTTCTTGCTTGTTCTTTGCTTGTTCTTGAATGTTCTTCCTTGTTCTTGAAGAGCAACCACCAAACCACTTCCAAAACCACCCTTAGATCTTTAAAGTAGTCTAGTTTAGTTCACGAAGTTGTTTCTAGGAAGAGAACATCCATCTCTCTTCCTTTCGAAGTAATCCGGAGCCGTTATGCCGCCGATCCACCAAAACCGACGACCAATCCCTTAGATCGATCTACCGCCAAGAAGAACGGTAGAATTCTCCATCCCCGCTATTCCTAAGTATACGTAGGATTTTCCTACACCTCCTATATTCTAAGTATAGCGTACCGTATGCATATTTTGAAATGATACCTTACTTATTGTCCAAATGCATGTTGATTAACGAACTTTATCCTCAATAAACATATGCTGTTTTGAACTTCCTTAAAAGAAAGAAAGAACGATTTTTAAAAGATAGGAATTTATCGCTTAGTTTCAATTATAAGGATGGTGATGAGCTTGTTTGCATGATTGCTTGACTACTTGTTGTTGATAAAGCATAAGTGGTTTACCACTCCAAAGGTGTCCGTCCATGTGGCACCATGCTTTAGTTGCGTGCTAAATGTTTGAGTATGATTAGAGTAAGCATGCTAAGTAATATAGAGTTGAATGATCTTGTTAGTTAAATTTCAAAAAGTCAAATATTACTGCCGCGGAGTCTATGCATGAATACGAGACACGAAAATGAGAAAGTAGAAACATGACACCTAGGGTGTGTTAAACAAGGTGTGTTTTGAAACCGCAATGTGGCCGGACTTGCCCATTGTGTGGTGTGTGTTTTTTATACCACAACGTGGCCGGACTTGCCCGTTGGGTGGTGTGTGTGTGTGCCAATGGGAACCCGGTGCGGCGGAACCATTGTGAGGATACTCGGGAACCCGGAACGGCGGAACCGAGGTTGGATGTGTGGCTTGGTTATCCGCGGAGAGGAGCCAATGCAAAGTTTTTTTTGTGTGCCAATGGGAACCCGGTGCGGCGGAACCATTGTGAGGATACTCGGGAACCCGGAACGGCGGAACCGAGGTTGGGTGTGTTAAAATGATTTTAGAATGTTAATTGGTAAAAGAAAAGTGAAATTGGTGACACGGTCTACGAAACGCTGCGTAGGAGAAACTCTAATGACACAGACACTTACAATAGCTAGGAAAATGGATATGTTATTGTTAAGTACGTATGACTTGTACTGTATTGTTATCATTATCTGTATGACTGTTTTGTGTAAGTTAAGGGTTAGTGGGTATGGATTTCTCTATTGAGCGTTATAGCTCACGGTGTTACCTTTGGTGACCCTGACATATTATATTGGTGGCGACGCCGGTAAAATGTGTTAGACCTCATAGACGAACAGGGGGAACACTACACTTTGGAAGCCTTTGGAGCCGAGGAACTGGCAAGAATGGAGGAACAAGAAGAGTAGTCGATAGGAACCCTAGTACCCTCCCTTATTGAATAAAAGTACTTTTGTAAAGGTTTATGATGTAATAATGAGCTTGACTCTATTTACCTTTCAATAAAAATTATCCCTTTAACGTACCCGAATTTGGGGGCGTTCCAATAAGTCATTCTACCGTTCGACTGTTGCTCTGCAATTACGCGGGCAGCGGGAGGTATATCTTGGCTTTAGTCCGGGGAACCTGTTACAAGCCAAAACCAGCCTTTGCATATACAAAGCACTAGAACTCTCCAAACCAGGACAGGTACCTACAGGGTAAGATCTTTTTGCATCTAAACCCGTAACTGTTTATGTGTTACTGCATTCCCTATCGCATGCACTGTTTTGCATAGGATCATGCTTAAGGCGGTTCTTTCTTTCGAGTTTGTCTTGCGTTGTCTAAGACGTTGATGGGCCCGATGAGGATTCGTTCATTCAGTCGAATGTTCGTTATCAATCGCAAAGTCCTTAGTTCAATGAGACTTTGAGAAATCAAAATTTACTAAGTCCTTGTCTCATGCCCGATTAAGGATTCAACCGACAATAAGGAACAACAGAGTAGTGATGCCGTGTCACTGGCGCCACCCAGGTTGAAGTGCGTTGTCACTATACACCGCGGCGTGCAAGGTTAAGGTGTCACGTCATCAATACCGAGTTGTTCCAAGTTCAAAGTCGAATCTTCAAAAGGGACTAGCCAAAGATTTAGTCTATTTTGACATCTTTTAGGATCTGTCGATCTACTCAAGGACACACCGTCAAAAAGAATTCTGAGGATTTCGGCAATGTCTGAAACTTGTGAGGCAAACTCGTCACTGGTTCTGTACATGCATGCATGTATTCTGTTCTGCGTAGGAGCATGTTTAGGGCGGCTTCTAGGTTGTCTCGCTTTCGAGTCTGTCTTATGCTTATTAGGACGCTACTAGACCCGATGAAGAGTCGTGCATCTCGATGGTGCACATTGTTAATTTTTCAAAGTCCTTAGATCAGTGAGACTTTGAGAAATCAAACCTTACTAAGTCCTTGGCTCATGCCCGATTGAGGTTTCAACCGAAAATAAGGAACCACAAAGTATTGATGTCATTTTGGTTATCGTGCGCAGCACGTACACCGCCCCGGCTGAAGCGCGTTGTCGCTGAAGCCACCCCGGTAAAGGTGTCACGCCATCAATACCGAGTTGTTCCAAGTTCAAAGTCGAATCTTTAAAAGGGACTAGCCAAAGATTTAGTCTGTTTTGACATCTCTTCGGATCAGTTTGATCTTTCCAAAGGACACACCATCGAAAAGAATTCCGAGGATTCTGGTAGCATCTGAACATCATGAGACAGACTCGTCTCTAGTTTTAAAGTCTAGGAGGACACTGACGACGATGATCTCTGCATTTTCGTTCTTTCAATTCTTTCAATAAACTGCTGAAAAGGCGTCACTGGGCTTTCATTACTTTACTGTCAAAGTTTCGGGCCATTGCATCGTCGGAGAGTACCGAAAAGAAGAGCCAAACCTGCTTGGGAGAGTCTGTCGGGGCTGTTACACCTTCGCTTCCAAGGTTATATCACCTACCTCGTTCATCAATTCAGAATGGCAGTACAAATGGAGCTGGCTGAACTCAGGAAAGTTGTAGAAGAATTGGGTCACAAGATGGACAAACAGATGATTATGGTCCAGGGACTCATTGGTCTCGTTAGCTCCACAACCCTGCAGCCAAATATGGGGCTAGTCAAAGAACCTTCTCAAGCCTACCACCCTCCAATGGTTGGAATCAAGCTGTGCTCAGGAGACATGTTCAAAGACCTGGCTGAGTTTCGAGTGATTTTTCACTTTTCGTTTTGGGCCAGTTTTTGAGCTTCCAACACTTCCAGCAGGTCATTATGGGTAGTTATGACTGCGTCGAAGCGTTGTTTTAGCAAATCGCGTGTTAATGATGATTTTGAGCTCTCAGGGAGAGAATTTCCAAGTTCTTTTGCTGTGCAAATCATTATTTCATAAAACATGCCAGGCATAAGGGCCATACGGCATACAAAGCAGGCGTTCAAAAAAAAAAGAAGAAAGCAAAGCAAACTGCTCGGACAGCCCAACGGTTTTCAAGCCTATTCTCAATGCAAACGGGGTTTCCTTGGGATTCAATAATATCCTCCTGATCTCGCCATCACTTCTTTGTGAAGCTAGTTCACATAACGACTCTCCAGCCATGTCTTGAAGCCTAGAAGGGGTCCTCCAACTCCCTGTCATTCCAGCTGCACCGGTAGTTATGCAGGTTTTGAGCGTCAAAACCTGGGGGCGCAAAGTCTTCTTTCCCGAAATGTTGGTTTCCCTGGCTCAGGCCAAGTTGACGGAGTATGCGTCCGGGAATATAAAAGGTGAAACTCGCCAGTCCGGCGATTACCACTCTTTGGAAGCCTGCAGAGTTGACGGTCATCTTCGGAAGGTTTAGCCAAGGACATCTCCAGACGAGGTCTTGAGAATCCATGTCGTTCAGGAAAGCATGCCACTCCCCTACCAGTAACTCCGGGTACAATATTGGTCTCTCAACCAAATGTCTGGGGAAGTGATCGAAACCCGCCTGTGGTGCTTCGAGCGCACCTATTTTATCCGAGAGCCAAAGTTGCATGAGCGGAAAAACAAGTGAGAAACCAGATAAAGCCTGAGTGAAAAAACAAGTAAGGTTTTAGAATGATCCTTACCTGAGCGTCGAGGTAAAATGAAAAATGTGCAAATAGAAAAAGGTGAGTTGAGTGAGAGCCTACCTGGAGCAGGAGAGGGCATCCGCTGTGTGAATCTGCTTGGCCGCTTCTGACTAAATCCAAACCCATGAGGGTCTCCGCCAAGACTATGGGCATAATATTTTTCCGAGCTCCCATCTGAGTCAATGCTCACCAAAATAGGGCTCACTTTTCCGTCAGTGGGAATCAGCATGTAGGCAGCTAGTGCGCAAGTTGAAAGCACAAAGCGTCTGTGAGCCGGCCCAACATAATCCCCCAGGACTCCCTCCAGACCATACAGCACAATGAGATGAACGATGTTGAGTTCGTCGTTTTGAAGTATACTTGCCGATAGCTCTTCGGATATATTGAGTGTCATCCGTAAGAGGTACTCCATGTCCTCTTGGATCGGAGGAACATCAAGAACATGAGAGTTGGTGAAGCCTCAGAGATATGCTTGGAACTCCTCCATCGTTGGACACATCTCGTCGTCATAGAACCGAAAGACATGCATGGCTGGGTCCCAGTGACCCATAGCAGCTCTAAGAAGCTCAGGGCATGGTTCCACATAACGGAGGTCACGGATTGAGGCCAAGCCTCGGGATCGGGGACTCTCCCAATCAACAGTTTTTGACCTCGTTAGCCAAGGGTCGAGTATGGCGGCTAGCGGACTTTCCATTTTCAGTAATGGGAGAGTTTTTGTGCTTATAAGGGAAGGGTATACCCTACAATGCTGCAAATGCTTCCCATTTATAGGAAAATGATCGAAAATATCATCCTCGGTTCTCATGCCGAAGGATAAACTCCATGCAAGGTGTCCTAACACCTTGTCATGCAAGGACACCCTCTTCTACAACTTCTGTACAATATGCGAGACATTTGGGGGGATGACAAGGCTTCTTGTGCCTTAAAGGAGTGATTTGGTCAAACAAAGGCAGCCTATCAGGGACTGACCATCGCGCGAGATAGCTTTCCATCGCGCGCTGAACTCAGTTCCACGCGCGCGTCTGCAACCTGCAATTGGATAGTTTGTGACAGCTACTGTCCAAATTTTGCCGTTTTTCATTCCAAAGGTCTTTTTGCACTTTTGATGGTTCCAGTAAGCCATTATAAGCATATGTGACTGTATCCAAGCAACAGATTCGAAATGTCGCGTTTAACGAAGATTTTGGACCCCCGGCGGCCCGTTTCAAGTTAAAATCAAGGTTTTGGGAGGTCGAAATTCATTCTGAGGGTTTTTGCCAAGTTCTATCATGCCGTACAAGTCACATGGACCTTATGTGACTGTATGGAGGTGTCAGTTTCAGTCCGGGACATAATTGAGTCGTTTTGAAGTTTTGTGTCCGTTTTTGCATTATTTTGAGCATTTTTCGGTCTAAATCTTTTTCCGGGGCATTTTCCTCAGTTCCGTCGGTTTGTACAGGTCATGTTGTACATATTTGACCTTGCAAAAGTGTCAGTTTTGTCTAAAGTGGAGTACTTTGGATTTTGGCTCATTAATGCCCAAAATTTCATTATATTTCTCGTATCCTCGTGTCCTGGTCGTATCCTAGGACATGTTTCCCTTTCCTTTACGAGCTAGTCATATTTGTACATATGTGTGTGTCTGTACGCACTCTCAGTATGTCATCAATGCAAGTTTGGTATTAGCGGTTGGTTTTTGTTTTCTCTTATCCATTACAAGAGTTAATAAACCAGAAGATGCAAATTTTTATATAAACTGCTATGCCATATCCATGTCAAAACGGTGAAGCTGTGTTGAATGTGTGGCACTTAGGCCAAATCAAAAGCATCATGTCTACTTGGGCACATCCGCCTGCAAGTCAAAAGGCGCGCAGGCCCCAAAACTTCTATCTAATGTCAACCTAGGGCATGCTGGCCCTCAATCAAGCTATCTACTTGGGCACGCAGGCCCGAAAGAAAAAATCAAAAGTGCAGGAAGTAAAAGGAGGCTCAATGGTAGCCCTCAGCGCTCCGCGAGCCAATCGTCGTCGTCGTCGTCCTCTTCCTCCCTAGGGTCTTTCTTGTACCCTGGATCATCAACGGAGTCATCAGAGCCGCTGCTGGTGGACGAGCGCTCCTCGTTGTGGGCAGCGTGCCCTTGGAGAAAGGATTCCGTTCCTTTCGCCATTGCGGCCCTTTTTTGAAGATCGAGGGAGCGCGAGCGCCGGTGGCAAGCGCTCAAAAATACAGAGTCGCCACTTGAGTTTTGAAGGTCCGACACTCAAGGAACCGTATTTCGAAGCACCTGCCGCGCTTTATTTGAAAAAGTGAAGGAAACCAGTCCGTCATAACCATATCTGGGTTCGGGAGCCAGGTTACGAGAGGGGAAGGGTTTTATGGCACCCCTCTCGCCCAATCCGGAGATCGGTCTCTACTTAGGCGTTTTTATGAAAACATTCGTGATTCTTCTTCTTTTAATTGATTTTAGCCAATTAGGGCGGGGGAACAGTTAATCGGGGATTAAAACTGTAACAGTTTGCAGGATGTGATCAAATAGTAGCATGGATAGACAGCATGATGAAAAATAAACGGAACGATCTTGAAACAGCGATCAGATGCCAAAACCAAGCTCGGGGCAGATTTGCCCTGCACGATGACCAACTTGCATGCCTGAAAAGATCTGTATGCAAGTCAACCATCGCGCGAGACACACTGACTCTCGCACGAGTATTGTCATCTCATCACAATCCCAAAATCATCCCCTTCTGGGCTCTGGAAGGACCAGTGCACACCCAGGAAGCAAGCCAAGCAGTTTATTGGAAGACTGTAAAATACTAATTATTACACAGTACTCCAAGCAGGAGCCAAATGAAATGAAACACAACCCCTAAACAGTGGGGGTATCAAAACAGAGGCCAAGGGCCTAGTTGCCCATGCAAGGGCCATTCATGGAAATCAGAGAACTGTCGCGCGACAGAGAGTGAATCTCGCGCGACACTCCTGACTGGACTTCCAGGAATTGCTTTGCATGCTTGGGGTCCTGAGACAGCTTCAGGGGATCCCAAAGGCATTCCAAACTATTCAAAGCAAATAAACTAGCTACTGTATTTTGTTCTTGCATGCATAACAGTGATCTAAAAATCAAAATGAAGTACAACAGGCATGAATACATTGCAAAATAGAAAAGGGCTAGCCTCCCTTCCCCACGAGGTCCATTCTCTTGCTGACACAAGTGTCGCGCGAGTATAGGGGACCATCGCGCGAGGGTGTAGCAGCCACGAATTCTTGTAACTTTGCTGGCTTTAGGACCAGGACATGGTATTGATTACCAGCCTTGGTCCTGTCAGCCCCCCTCAGGGATCAAAACAGAAACAGGTTAAACATTATACCTTTGCTTGGAAAGGGTTTGGGAATAGATTGGCTTGATTGGTGTGACCTTGCTACCAAGAGTGTATGAACACACTAAGTTCAGTGGCTTAAGAAGTGGTTTGAGGGTTAGTAACTTTGTGCTAGCTAGTGTAGGATTTGTGAAATGAGTAATGAAACTCTTAAGCAATTTTTGGAACCCTTAACATGGAGGATGAAGGGGGGTATTTATAGGGGGAATGTAAGGACTAGTTAGGGGCCAAACAAGCCCTTAGGACCAGCCACCAAGGCTGGTCACAACTTGGTTGTGAGGCTAGCCAACAAGGTGAGAGAGTGGTTAGGGGATTGCATGGGGTTAGAACCTGCCAGCACGCCGTTCAGCTGAGGAGAACGGGGTTCCAGCCCATGGGAACCCATGTGCCAAGCAATCATCACAAGTCCAGCTGGATTCTGTGATAGGGACAGGAGGGAACCGTCACGCGAGGGTCCGGAAGTGTCGCGCGAGGGTCAAACAGTCAACAGTTTGACTTTGACTACACGTGGCAAGCTAAGTGTCGCATGAGGGACAAGAAGACTCGCGCGAGGGTCAACTCTGGTTTTAGGGGTTTGACTGAAGGTTCTGGAAGGGTTCAAAGGGTTTCGAGCAGGGTTCTAAGCGTTCCAAGCCTAATCCATTCCCAATCCAAGCTCTGTTTGATCCGATTTCATCATCGGGGAAACAAGAAAATCGTAAAAATAAGTAAAACGATTGGGAGACCCAGATTGGGGTGTCTACAGTAGTCCCTCTTTGACGGCACGCGGAGCACCATTGACTGGTACGGGTAACGTCAAAGATTTCTAGACACCCACCAAATCCGCCCAAAAGCCGATTAAATGGAAAATGCAGACGAGTATATAAAAATACCGTGCACCAAGGGGAGAGATTGGAAGTCAGACGGATAGATCGTCGTTGATTTGATGATCGAACGGATAGATCGTCACTGATTGATCGAACGGATAGATCGTCCCGGATAGATCGTCGCTGCTGATTGATCGGACGGATAGATCGTCGCTAATTTGATGATCGGACGGATAGATCGTCGCTGTTGATAGATCGGACGGATAGATCGTCGCTGTTTTGTTGATTGAACGGATAGATCGTCACTATTGATAGATCGGACGGATAGATCGTCATTGTTGATAGATCGGACGGATAGATCGTCCCTGTTGATTGATCAGACGGATAGATCGTCGCTGTTGATTGATTGGACGGATAGATCGTCATTGTTGATAGATCGGACGGATAGATCGTCATTGTTGATAGATCGGACGGATAGATCGTCCCTGTTGATTGATCGGACGGATAGATCGTCCCTGTTGATGGATGGGATGGATAGATCGTCGCCGATTTGTTTGCGGGCGGACCACTGCTGGGGATACAAAAAATCTTCAGGTTCGGAGGCTAGATTTCCGAAACGACCTTCAAATTTATTGGCAACATATCAACACGTCGTGGACCTTAAAGAGGGGTTAATTGAGATTGGGCTGGCCTCAGAATCTGGATTGGGCCTGAGGCCCAAAACCAAGTGTCGCGCGATACTTACCAACCATCGCGCGAGAGTCCTTAGTTAGGGCTTGGGTCTGGTCAGGCCCAGACCCGGCCCAAACCCGTTCCACTCGTTTAAATCGTCGCGGGGACGTTACAGAAACTGTTCACAGCAGTTTCAAATTCTCAGAACTCCTTCCCTCTTTCGTCTCTGCTCTCAAATCTCTCCCAAACCTTGATCTTACCCACGAAATCGACGAACCCAAACTTGACCAACCATCCATGGCTGACCACGGCAGTGGGGAAGACGGGGGAGGCGTTATTGATCATCCAAAGGATCGAGGAGAGTCCACAGCCGTCGAAATAGGGGATCCTTCATCAGCGGAGGCCATTGCAGAGGCCGGTGCCGCGGTGGCGACGGGCGGAGATGGCAGAGGGAGTCACGAGCAGGAGGTAGGTGGTGGAGATGAGAGTCGCGTGACAGAGTCAGAGGCTCGCGCGACTGTTGAACCTGAGATCGTAGAGGCTGTCGTCGAGCGGTTAGATCCGAGCATGGCCGTAGAAGGGTCGGTGGTGACCAGTGTGAGTCCAGGAGACGCCAGGGCTATTGGTGCTGGAGAGCACCATCGCGCGACAGAGGAGGAGCCTCGCGCGATGGTTGATGCCGGAGGAGGCAGTGGCAGTGGAGGAGGAGATGACACTGTTGAACCGTCCGGGTCCCCGCCGAGGGATTCGGCGAAGGGCAAAGGAGTTGTAGACGCAGAGGCGGAGGGCACAGAGACTCCGGTTGAGGTCCGAGAGGAGGACATCTTGTTTCGGCCTGCGGTGACGTCGTCGAGTCACAGACCGATCACTAGACACGACGTCGCCGAGTACTTGACTGACGAGGCACTGGCGAGACTGTTAGAGGATAACCCCCTGGTTGGGGAAATAGTTTTGAAGGCCAAGGAGGACCGGGCAAGGGCCATTGCTGCATCGGAGGCCGTTGAGAAGGCCGAGAGAGAGAGACTGGAGAGAGAGGAGCTCCTGAGAGACGCAGAGGCTGAGGAGAGAGCCCGAGTTGAGGCGCAGGGGCCTAGGGTGACGGCCGTGGAGGAGGCGAAGAACACGGGTCGGCCGGGCTTTTCAGCGGAGGCATACGTGCTTCCCACGCCGCACCTCTTTGTGCCGTCGGGCGTTGCGGCCCGCGCACCGTCGCAGAGAGACTACGACGACGAGCTGGTGTTGAGGGATCCCCGGGCCCACATTGCAGCGACATGGATGGAGGTATATTCCCAGAAAACACCCTTTGTAACTTGATTTCGATATTCTTGCTTTGATAGCTCACATTCGATACTTGCTTAGAGCATGCTTGAACTTTTAGAATTGCATGGATGATCTTGCGTACCAAAGCATGCTAAAGCCACGTATTTCTGTAGTACAGGCCAAATACGTAATAACTTGAACCAACCATCCGTTGTAGGCTTCATTGATTACCTAGAACTTGAGAATGAACTTCCCGCATATTGACGGACTATTTGCTGCTTGTCTTTGTATCTGAAACAGGCTGGAGCTGAACAGAGGGACCTTCGCGGCTTCGGGGGCGCGTGCAGGTCTTTGCGACTGTACGAGGGGCTGCCGGAGAGAGTGAGGCGGCTAGTAGACGAGGCAGGTTTTGAGGAGTTTGTGCGGACTTTGACCCCAGCGAGGATTGACCATGCCGTCCTCGTTGCACTTGCTGAGAGGTGGAGGGATACCACCAATACCTTCCACCTACCTCCTGGGGAGATGACAGTGACGCCTGCTGACTTCGCAGCGATCACGGGGCTGAGGGTTGGGGGTGAGCCCATCCCGTTTGACTCAGGGATCCAGGAGGATCGAGCTGCTCTGGAGTGGTTTCTGGGCAGAGTGCCCAAGATAGAGGGAGGAATGGCGAGGTATGACCAGTTTAAGGGCTACCTGAAGAAGGAGGTGTCGAGTGATCGGGAGGCGGAGCAGATGGCCCGGGCATTTCTGCTATACCTGTTTGGTGCCACGCTGTACCCAAACAGGCGAAGCAACGTCCATCTTTCTTACTTGCCGGCGTTGAGGGACTTGAGGACGGCCTCGCGTTTTGACTGGGGTGGAGCGGCTCTTGGGACAGCCTACCTCTTCTTTGGCGACTCGTCGAGGACGGGTAAGAGCACGGCCGGCTACTGGAGAGTCTGGGAGGTACAATTCTAACCCTTTTAAGCACAATTTGATTATGCTTGTCCATTGTTTAGTTTGCTTGACCGTTTCGATTTCACATGCTGTATGCCTCGACTAACGTTTGAATTTGCCTAAACTTTGCAGCTTTGGGCATACGAGGTTTTGCGAATGTATCCGCCGGAGTGCAAGCATCCAGACTTGAGCACTCTCCCTCGTGCGCTGAAGTGGAGCAAGGCAAGCACGGGGAAGAAGGAAGGGAGAGGCGAGCTCAACGCCTTCAGGCTGTACTTGGACGAGCTCAGGGCTTCACAGGTATGAACACGTAATCATAAGCATTAGACATGTATTCATTTCCTTGCTTTAATGCTGTCGCTGATCAATTGCTTGCATTGGGCGTTTACTTTGAATCGCAGGTCAATTGGGATCCCTGGAGGAGAGCGGAGCCAGAGCCAGAGTACTTGGCCAGGAGCAGAGCTGTCACGGCCAGCAGGGTGCTGTTAGAGTCTGCCTTTGGCTGGCAGTGGTACTTGGGAGACCGAGTGACGCGCCAGTCGCTTGGTTATCCTGAGTTCTGGGTGCCAGGGCCGCTCCCACCTCGAGCTTCACACACGGGAGAGTACACGCGGGCTGAGTTGGAGAGGCACACGAGGCCGGATACTGAGCTTGAGCGACACCTGCGTCCTGGTAGGGACTATGCAGTCTACCACCGAGACTTTCTGGCAGGTCCACTGGGGATCCGTGGCCGGAGAGAGGCGCGAGGCCAGGCCGCAGGGGCCGCTGAGGAGAGGAGAGCAGCCGGAGAGGGACGGAGAGGAGGTGAGAGCCGAGCCAGGCGAGCCCCGAGCGGACCGGCAGTTGGTGGACTTCCTGCGCTGCTGTGGAGGATTCCCGTTGTTGACAGTCAGGGGAATCCTGCAGAGTTTCAGTTAGTGCCTGCGAGGACGGAGCCTGCTCCTGTGATTGTGTCGGTAAGAATTAGTTTCCAATATTGCTTTTGAACTTCAAATGCTTGAATTATCTGCTGAATAGTCTGATGAACTTGAATTGCATGCAGGTGCCAATTGAGTGGGTGAACGAAGCCGTTCGACGCATGTTGGCGTTGGAGAACGTGGTGAGAAAGGCTGCGAGCGGCACACCACTGGAGTTGCAGTACCAGGCGCCGACACTGCAGCCGACTCAGGCAGCCGTTGTCCAGAGGACCCAGGTATGAAAACGATACATTCCAGCCTTTGATACATTCCTGCTTTCGACACATTCCTGCTTTCGATACATTCCTACTTTGATAGCTTGATAGACTGTACCTGTTTTCAATACAGAAACACAATATGCACAATAGATACTCATGCTTTGAAATGCCATGATAATGCAGGTGGAGGGGAAGAGGAACCCTAGGCGGAAGAGTGTGCGAGATCCGCCACCGAAGAAGGTGGTGGCACAGAAATTCGCGCCTCCGGTTACCACCACGCGGCGACAGACGAGGGGTTCCCAGACGGCGCGCGCACGCGAGGAGGAAGCCAAGCAAGCCGCGAGGCAAGCCGAGCTTCGGTACCAAGTGAAGAGGCGCGAGAAGCCGTCATTGGAGAAGCCGGGCCCGGCTCGCAGGCCAAAACTGATCATGAGCCCAAACTCCGAGGATGAGGAAGAAGAGGGAGAAGAAGAAGAGGCAGAAGGAGAGGGCGAGGAGCACTCGTCCACCAGCAGTGGCTCTGACGACTCTGTTGACGATCCGAGGTATAGAGATGATCCCCGGGAGCTGCACGATACTTCAGACAGCGATGACGGGCTTGAGGAGCGTTGACGAGGCCTCCGTTACCCCTTTTTGCTTTTGATTTAGGGCCTGCGTGCCCAAGTAGATAGCTTTTGATAGACAGATATCTTGAGAGCCTGCGTGCCTCTTTTTGATTGGCGGGCGCATGTGCCCTGTTTTGACTTAGTAGCTTTGATCGGCCGAGGGCCATAGATACAGTAGCTCTTTTGCTTTTGACATGGATAGATCACGGTTTAGTATATAAAGGTTGCATTTTGGAGTCTTAGCTTCTCATTGTGCATAAGAATCAGTAAAACCCGCCACTAATACCAAACTTGCATTGACAACACATCGAGACCACAAATAGACACGTATGAGTGTATAAAACAACCTAGCTCTGAAAGAGAAAGGCAATATACCCTAAGACACAATCAGGATACGAGGATACGGGAAACAATGAAATTTTGGGTATTTAATACACCAAAACCCACGATACCTTGAAAAAGTGAAAATGACACTCTTAAACGATCAACGGTGGTCAACATGACCTGCGCCAATTGATGGAATTGAACGAAACGCCCCAAGAATGGACTTATACCGAAGAATGCTCAAAATAGCACAAAAATGGTATAAAATGTTGAAAGACGACTCGATTATGTCCCGGACTGAAACCGACACCTCCATACAGTCATTCAAGGTCCAGGCGACCTGTATGGCATGACCAAAATGGGTTAGGGTCTCCGGAACGAGTTTCGAACTTCCGAAACCTTGGCTTGAACTTGAAACGGGCCTCCGATGGTCCAAAATCTTCGTTGAGGACAGCATTCGGGATCCGATGCTTGGATGCAGTCACGTATGCCCATAATGACTTGCTGGAACCATCAAAAGTACCAAATGACCTTGGGAATGAAAATCGACCAATTTGGACAGTAGCTGCTAAAATCTGTCAAAACTGCAGACCAACCGTCGCGCGATGGTTTGGAATTGTCGCGCGAGAACTGTATGTCGCACGATGCTTTGAGAATGTCGCGCGAGAGTCAACCCCTGCTAAGCAGCCTTTGTTTGACCAAATTATTGGCATGGAGCTGTTCATTGTTTCCACGTCTTGAAAGTTGTTCTGGGTTTTCAGAAGGAAGGCTGTTCTTCCATGCAAGGTGGTAGGACACCTAAGCCTTGGTCTCACCAACTCCTTGGCTATTTGAAGAAGGGCTTTTAGGACTTGATGAAGTGTACATCCCTCCAACTTTATCCAAAATGGGAGACTCATTAGTGGAAGCCCTTGATCCTTGGCTAATGAGAGAGGAAACCATAAATTGGGCGAGCCCCCGGTCTCGCTGTTTATCCTCGATTCGGGATCTCCGGTTCGCTCGACCGTGCGTCGAAATCATCCAAGCCGCATTGCCTTTCTGGGACCCCATTGTGCACGTCTTCCGATTCCGTGAAGATGAAATGTGTCCCACAATAGAAGAGTTCCAGGCATACGCCCCGGGGTTCGCCAATCTAGACGTTCTTGCCGTGCCGCCCGTCCATGAAGACATGGAGCAAATTCTACGGGGAAAACTCAACATTCAGGCGGCGGTGACAGCCAGCATCATTCGAAACGGCGAGCTCAACATCCTTCGCCTAATCGAACTGTATGGCCCGGAGGCTGGCCTGGGAGACTATGTCGGGGAAGCTCAACGACGCTTCGTTTTGTCTATATGCGCACTGGCGGCGTACATGCTAGTTCCCATTGACGGAGGGGTAAATCCCAAATTGGTGAGCATTGCCTTGCAAATGGATAACGGGAAAAACATTATACCCGTGGTTTTAGCGGAGACGCTCCTGGGTTTGGACATGCTGAAACTTGGGCAAGCCGACTCTTTCAGCGGATGTCCTATCTTGCTCCAGGTAAATTCCTGTTCGATATACTTTCTCGTATTTTCAATCTTCACTCTAAACGCTTGGGCTGTATTTGATTGCTGACCTGTCCTCTGTTCTCATGCAGCTCTGGCTGGCGGACAAAGTTGGGGTTTTGGAAGAGCCACAGGCTGGCTTTGAAGAGTTTCCCAGATTGCTGGTCGCAAGACCGATGCTATTCCCCGACTTGTCAGTGGACATATGGTTTGTATTCCTGAATGAGCTGCAATCCGAGGACATAGTCTGGAGGTGCCTCTGGTTAAACCTCCCAGCAATGACGCTCAAATCGGCGGGATACAAAAGAGTGATAATCGCCGGCCTGTCAAGCTTCACATTTTACGTTCCTGGGCGTACGCTCCGCCAGCTCGGAAGGAGCCAAGGATACAAGCGATACGGAGCGGAAGACTTCGACATCCCCGCGTTCACTTCCTGGGATTTGCGCTGCTTTAGAGACAACTGGGGCGATAGGACGTTGAAGGAACCAGCTCCAGAGTTCAGGACGTGGCTGGAAAAGCGTTACGCAAGGTGGCTCCGTGTCGAAGTTGAAGCAAGACTGAGGGGATATTTCTGAATCCCGTGGGAGAACAAATTGTAATTAGTAAGGCCATTAGGCTCTGCTTTTCAGCACTTGCTTTGTAAATTGTATGCCACTTTGCCCGGCTTGATCGGCTAAATAAAACCTTTGAATCATCCGGCCGTTATTCCTTCGAGGGACCGAACTTGTCATTGAACGTGTAATTTGAAGAAACAACGCTTCGATGTAGTCATAAACACTCATAATGACCTACTGGAAGCATCGGAATTTCAAAATCTGGCCCGAGTCAAAATCCGGAAAATAACCCCAAAAAGGCAGTAGCCTGCCCTACTGTGTCGAATTGAACTGAACTCTCGCGCGAGCACTCAACACCATCGCGCGAACAAAAACAGTCGCGCGACACTCCAGGACCCTCGCGCGATGGAGAATTCCTGTTACAGTGGCCAGCTTTGACTCATTCGGACAAAAAGGGGTGGCAGGCTTTGTCAGCAGGTCTGGGCGTGCAGGGGGCTCCTGGCTTTCCCCAGAGGTGTTCCCTTGATCTTTAGCAAGTAGAGGGACACCTTGCAAGGCCACATCATTCAATAGGAAAGGCATGCCTCCTTCCTTGGCTTATAAAGAGGGGTGAGTCCCTGAACGAAGGGTGTGCTTCCGTGGGAAATCTCTAGCACTATTCCCCAAATGGCAAATCATCTCCCCATCTTAATTGGCTCGTGGCTCAAAGAATTTGTTGCGAGCGATTGGCTATGCTTCCGTTCTCATGGGTTGGCAGCCTTTCGCTTCTTAAAAAGTGTAAGGCTCCGCCCCGAAATTCTGAGAGCAGCCCTGCAGTTTTGGGACTGGGACGTTCATGTGTTCCGATTTGGGGACAACGAGTTGTGTCCGACCGTTGAAGAATTCCAAGCATATCTCCAAGGCTTTGCTTCGAGCGTGATTGTCGTGCCACCTTACAGGCAAAGCTGTTGAAGACGTGCCTGAACATTTCCCAGGGTGCAGCGGAAGGCCTGTTGATCGGCGGACAAATAAACGTCGCGCGCCTAATGGAATGGTACGGGCCTGACGGCGATCCAGCGGATATGGTTCTGCAGTCTCGACATCGATTCGCCATGTCAGTTGGCATACTGGCCGCATACCTGCTGGTGTCTCCGTATGGACGGCCTGACCCCTCGTTGGTACACGTGGCCGCGGAGATGGGCGCTCGGAAGAACGTGGTACCTCTGGTACTCGCTGAGACACTCATTGGTTTGGATTTGGTAGCCACAGGTCAGACAAACACATTCGGTGGCAGTCCAATCCTGTTACAGGTAAAATCTCACTCAGCTCACCTTTTTCCGGTTTTCACACAGTCCGTTTTTTACCTCGACTCTCGGCTAAGGCTGTATGGTAGCTCCTTACTTGTTTTCTTTCGCTCGGGCTTATGTGGCTCCTTACTTGTCTTTTCGCTCATGCAGTTGTGGCTATGTGACAAGCTTGGACTAATCTCGGCTCCTGAAGCGGACTGGCCCCGTCTGCCCGGGCGGATGCACCAAAGGGGAATGCTGTACCCAAAAATGTCTGAGGAGGAGTGGTACACCTTCATGAGAGAGATGTCTCCGCGCGAGATCGTCTGGCGGCACAGGGCCTTGAACATCCCGGATATGGCTCTGCACTCTGCAGGTTTCGAGAGAATGGTGATTGCTGGACTGTCCAGTTTCACGTTCTACATTCCAGGTCGTATCCTGCGGCAACTGGGCATGAGCCAAGGCTTTCATCAAGCTGGGATAGAAGACTTCCACATTCTAGCTTTTACAGCCCAACATCTAGCAGGGTATGAACACAACTGGGGTTTGAGAGAACTTGGAGGAGCAGAAGGCGACTTCAGCACAAGACTCAAACATCGCTACGTAGCATGGTTAAGAGAAGAGGTCGAAAGCAGACAAAACGCAGACTGACTCCTGACTCAACTCCAATGATCTAGAATAAACTGTGAGCCCGTGAGGGCCTCTTAGCATTTCGTTCTGTTTTTTATGCTTTACTGTTTTTCTTGGGGCTCTGCTCAGCCTATGTAATAGAAATAATAGTTTTGAATAAAAGTGAAAGATTAAGAATTTTCCCCTTTTGGTCCAAGTGTTGAACGCCACGTCATTTGAATGTTGAGGTACACTCCGGAATGAAAAACCTGGATCGAGTTGATTGATTGTGACCGAATCTCACAGAGAGATTGCCTACGTATCCCAAGCTAGGGAATCAGGTCAAAACGTAGTTCAGGCTACGGCTTGACAGAGTATGACCGAGTCTCAACGAGAGACTGCCTACGTATCCCAAGCTAGGGAATCAGGTCAAAACGTAGTTCAGGCTAAGGTTCGCTCGTGTGTTTTGGCTCTCCTTTTGCGCTCTAAATTTTGCCTAGGACTGCCTTTGTAGGTTTCCAGCCTAGCGAGCTTTGATTGAATGCCTATTTATTTTTGCCTAAACTGCCCCCTTGGGTTTTCAGTCTAGCAGGCTTGCTCTAATTTTTGCTTGGGACCGCCCACCCTTGTGGTTTTCGGCCCAACGAGCTTCTCTCAAGGGTAGTAACGTTTGAGTTGATCCAGGTTGACCAAAGTGTTGAACTCGTTGCCGTCCAGATCGATGAGCTGAGCTGCCCCACCTGAGAGGATGGTCTTGATAATGTAAGGTCCCGCGCGCTTCGGGCGGAACTTGCCACGTAGATCGAAGATGGGAGCCCGGATTTCCTTTGTAACCATGTCCCCTTCAGCCAAGTCACGAGACTTCACTTTCTTGTTGAATGCCCGAGCAATCCTGCGCTGATACCCCTGAACGTGATACAAGGCACGGAGCCTTCTCTCGTCAAAGAGCATGAGTTCGACAAACCTCCCGCTAAGCCATTCGGACTCCGCGAGTTCACATTCAGCCATGATCCTCAAAGTCGGCACTTCCAGCTCGATGGGAAGGACGGCTTCCATCCTATAGACCAGAGAAAAAGGGGTTGCCCCTGTTGATGTTCGAATTGACGTGCGGTACCCCCAAAGAGCTAGAGGCAGCTGCTCGTGCCAGTCCCTGGCGGACTCTGCGGACTTCTTGATGATAGTCTCGATGTTCTTGTTGGCTGCTTCAACCGCCCCATTCGTTTGAGGGCGATAGACCGTCGAGTGATGAACCTGGATCTGGAATTCTTCGAAAAGCTCAAGCACCCTGCCTTTGAAATGGACCCCATTGTCAGAAACAAACGCATGTGGAACCCCGTATCGATAGATGATGTTCTTTCGGATAAACTGAGCAACCTGAACCGCCGTCAGGGTCTTGTAAGATTCACCCTCGACCCACTTGGTGAAGTAGTCTATTGCCACCAAAATGAACCGGTGCCCGTTCGAAGCAGAAGGCCTGATCATGCCGATAACGTCGATACCCCAAACAGAGAAGGGCCAAGGCGATGTCATGCCAAATAGTTTAGAAGGAGGGACATGCATGAGATTGGCATGGATCTGACACCTATGGCAGCGGCGCACATAATCCACACACTGGGACTCCATGGTAGACCAAAAGTATCCCTGTCGTAAGATTTTCCTGGCAAGCATGACCCCGCTCATGTGAGGGCCACAAATTCCCTCGTGAATTTCCTCCATGATTTTGATGGCCTCAGCGCCGTTGACACAGAGCTTATGCATTCCGCAGTGAGATCTCCGATACAGTCTCCCGCCACAGATAATGTACTGAGCGGCCATTCTTCGGATAGCCGCTCGATCCTTTTTGGTGGCGTCGGCCGGAAACTGACCACTTTCGACGAAGTTCCAGATATCGTGATACCATGGTAGGCCGTCATCGACATCATCGACGGCGTTGACATACTGATAAGCAGGCAAGTCCCGCTGTTCAATTAGGATAGGACGAAGCTTGATACCAATCGGAAGCTCGATCATGGAAGCCAGAGTTGCTAGAGCATCGGCGAACTGGTTCTTCATCCGAGGGATGTGCGTGAAGGTGACTTTGTTGAAACGAGGAATGAGGTCCTCCAGGTCTTGGTGATAAGGCTTTAATCTGTCCTCCCGAACTTTCCAGTCTCCGTTAGCCTGAGAAACGACAAGGTTGGAGTCACCGATAACCTCAAGCCTTTCAACACCGAGTGTAAGAGCAGCTTCCATGCCAACAATGCAGGCCTCATATTCAGCTTGGTTGTTTGTTACATCGAAATTGAGTTTGAATGCAAGCGGAATATGAGCACCATCGGGGGTTATAAGCAAAACCCCAATCCCGTATCCCTTCTGATTGGCTGCCCCATCAAAGTAAAGAGTCCAGGTGTCTTCGACGACTGCCATCACTCCTTCATCTGGAAATGTAAAATCTGAGTCCTCTGGCCCCTCGACGGGATGATCAGCCAGAAATTCGGCGACTGCGCGCCCTTTGACAGATTTCCTAGTGACATATTCGAGGTCGAACTCTACGAGCAATAGCAACCAACGTGCTAACTTACCAGTAAGCGCAGGTTTCTCAAACAGATACTTGAGAGGATCCATTCGAGAAATCAACTTCACTGGGTAAGCCAGCATGTAGTGTCTTAATTTCTTGGATGCCCAAACAAGAGCCCAACACGTTTTTTTCGAGAGCAGTGTAGCGTTCTTCAGCGCCAACCATCTTCTTACTCAGGTAGTAAATGGCCTTTTCGACTCCCTTTTCTCCCTCTTGAGCCAGCAAACACCCCATAGACGAAGGGTTCACGGACAAGTAAAGTATCAAGGGTTTCCCTGGCATCGGTGGCATTAGAACCGGAGGGTTCTGCAGATAGGTTTGAATGGAGGTGAAAGCCGCCTGGCACTTGTCCGTCCAAACGAACGGAGTATTCTTCTTCAATAGACGAAACATCAGCTCGCAAGTTAGTGTCAACTTGGCGATGAATCTGCTGATGAACTGTACTTTTCCCAAAAAGCTTCGCACTCCCTTTTCAGAATCCGGTGGCTTCATCTCGAGGACTGCTTTGATTTTAGACGGGTCGACCTCAATTCCACGAGAGGTGATCATGAAACCGAGCATCTTACCAGCTGTAACCCCAAAGGTGCACTTCTGAGGATTTAGACGCATGCGAAACTTTCGTAATCTCTCGAAGAACTTCCTAAGTATAGGAATATGACCTTCTCGAGTTTTGGATTTGGCGATCATGTCATCGACGTAGACCTCGACCTCTTTGTGCATCATGTCGTGTAGGATGGTGGTAGCAGCTCGCTGATAAGTGGGCCCAGCGTTCTTCAATCCAAAAGGCATGACCAGGTAGCAATAAGTCCCCCATTCAGTGATGAACGTGGTTTTCTCGCGGTCCTCGGGCGCCATAAGAATTTGGTTGTAGCCAGAGAAGCCATCCATGAACGAGAGCAAAGCGTGCCCCGCAGTGTTGTCCACAAGCACATCGATGTGTGGCAAGGGAAAATCGTCTTTGGGGCTCGCTTTGTTCAAGTCCCGAAAGTCAACGCAAACTCGAATTTGGCCATTCTTTTTAGGAACAGGGACAATGTTGGCAACCCATGTGGGATACTGAGAGACCATGAGAAAGCCAGCGTCAATCTGCTTAGTAACCTCCTCCTTAATCTTCTGAACCCAATCTGGTCTCATCCGTCGGAGTTTCTGCTTCACAGGCTTAGCATCCGGGAACAAAGGAATGTGATGCTCCACGATCTCGGGATCAATTCCGGGCATATCTCGATGGGACCATGCAAAAACGTCACTGAACTCGGTGAGCAGCTCCTTGAAATCACGATGCTCCTCTGGCGAAAGTGTGGAGCCCACTTGAACCATTCGGGGATCATTTTCATCTTTCAAATTTATAGAAACTATTTCTTCTTTTAATGGCTGAGCATGCCTTTCGTCTTCCCTCTCGATGAAGGCACGGATTTCCTTGGGAATGTCCCCATCGAAATCTATCCCTTCATCGTCAGGGTCGACACAGTTTATACAAAGATCATTGAAATAGTCAGAAGATACTTCGTTCATTTCACAAGCCCCTGAAGGGTCACCAAGTACAAGAGAGTCAAACTCGAAATAAAAGCTATGACGTGGAGGGCCTAGAGGCACAAACTCCGACTCAGAGCTAGACTTAGAGGACGGGACTGACTCTGACTCAAACTCAGACTCAGACGTGTCGTCAATACAAGTCAGGCGTGGCCTAAAAATGCAATTATTCAAAGAGCCCTCGGCTTTCACAATGACAGAGGTGGGATCCTCGAGGGCGTCGGGCCCGAGCATGAGCACTTCGGCTTCTTCAGCTTCCCCAGCCAAACCCACTTGGGAGAATTCCCGAAATAGCAGCTCCAGATTTCCTTGATCGATAGATCCCAGCCAGTCAGTCTTGGTCTTCAGCTGATTAAGCTTCCTCTTGAATTCTTCCTTCGCTGGTTCATCATCACTGCTTGACCAGGTGTCATCAGCGAAAATCTCAAACCCAGGCAGCAGCTCCCCGGTTTCGGAATGAACGAAGGGCTCAGCCTGCCCGGTGTAAGCGGCATTTCCGACTTCACGCACAAATTTGGGACCGCTGCAGAGGATCCGAGGTTTTCCCATATATTTCCTCCGTTTGGCATCTTTGGCAGAGGCGATATATCCCAAATCGAAGCGGCCCTCGTTGAAAGGAAAAGTAGGGAACTCCGGGATCCCTTGACGGCGAGAGCCTAAACCAATGCCTGGAAAGTGAGACATCCTTCTCATAATGTCCAGCGCGACAGAGCTTATGAGGAAATTCCCGTCCACGTTGATGGCCATCACTATGCCTGAAGTATCGAAAGAGAAACCTCCGAGATCGACGTCTTCTTCGCCGTGTTGAATTCCCAGAACAGGAGTTCCGTCCTCCTTGAGCGGGCGGATGCCTGAATCCCCGCAGATGGTTAGAGTACCAGTGGGTAGTCCCAGAATAACCTTTTGGTGGAGAGTAGACGGCACAGCCATGATGTCAGATCGATGAAGCCACGGTCTGCCCAACAGAAGATTGAAGGTTGCAGGAATATCCACGACATGGAACTCCACGTCCATCTCAAAACCCTCAGCATCGAGTTTGAGCTTCAAAATACCTTCGACCACGCGACGGGTGCCGTCATATGCCTTGACAGCCAGATTGGAAGGTGCCAGATCCTTCTTGGTGAGTCCCAAACGATAAGCGACCCGCAGAGGGCAGACATTGATGGCGGAGCCGTTGTCAATAAGAACGGTCGGGACCTAGAGTCCTCGACACTTGACGGTGATGTGCAAGGGGCGATTGTGGTCGACTCCTTCGACTGGCAGATCCTTGTCCGTGAAGATTACCGTATGCTTGGAGGTTGGAGGGAGGATGAGAGATATCATCGCCTCTGGTGTGACGTCGGCCTGGACTTCAAGGCGGGATAGGGCGTGACACAGCCTCTGACGATGCTCCTTGGATGAACAGATCAGTCCCCAGATAGAAATAGCGGCAGGAATCCGCTCAAGTTGCCGCTGAACTAGATCAGGAACCGGGTTGCCAGCTGATACCTCAAGAGGTGCAGACCTTGGGAAAGACACAGGCTCGTTCCTTTGATTAGCAGGATTGGAGGAATTACCGGCCTGCAGATTAGCAGGCTGAAAAATCCGTCCACTCCTTGTAACATTGTGAACGTTTCCCAAAGAGGGCACGAGTCGAGGGTTTTCCTTCACATCCCAGAGATCAGCAGGGACATCTCCCAGTTTGCGCTTCCCCTTGTCAGTAGTCGGTGCAGAAATAGGCACTTCCATGTCTAGGCCTAGATCCTCAGCCAGATCCTTCATCAATAAGGAGTCCTAGAAGCTTAAGTCTTTCACAGCAGCCACTTCAGCGACGGGCCCTGGATTTGCAACGAAAGGGACATCCCAGAGACCAGTGTCAGCCAGGGTACGATTGACGGCCCAGACTTCGTTCCCAACTTGGACATCTACTATGTCGTTAACTTCCCACAGATTAGCGGGCGGAGCGCGGTCCGTAACCATGATGCTGCAGTCCCTGTTGTTGGGGTAAGGCACCTGAGGGCGCAGATTTTCTTCGTCAACGATGTAGGAACAGGGGTCATGGTCAGTGTCGGGGTTAGTATCACAAACTGAATTAAAGACCGAACCAAAGAGGGAAATGTGGTCTCCCAAAGCCCGCGGATCATCCTGGACAAGCTCATCCTCTGCGTAGTGAAACATGTAGTCCGGCGTGGCATAGCCTTGTAGAGGGTTAGGGTCGACATCCATGGGAGCAAACCAGGTTGGCTCAGGATCCCAACAATATTCTGCTTCGGGAACTGGGGGCTCGATCGGGTTGAATAGCACGTTCAAGGAGAAACCGTCCAAAGGGTCAAGCAAGGCCGCTTCATAACCGGCCAACCAGCCATCATACCAGGCTTGATTGAATGGGACATTTCCGGGTTGCGGAGGAATCCCGCCCATTCCAAGGGTGGACCACTCGTTGAGGAGAGGAGCGGCATAGTCCCAATGGTCCGCTATGGCCCAGCCAGTGGCTTGCATGTTATTATCTGAGGGAGGCGCCCAAGGCTGATAGGGATCAGGAAATGGGCCAGCGACGGTTGCGTACGGGCTGTCAAGCGACGAGACAGAGTTGATTTGCACAGCAGGGATTGACTGATGGAAGAGGGAGCTGACAGATTCTTCGGAGACGGGTGAAGCAGCTTGTGAAAGTTCCGAAGGTGCATCGGCATCAACAACTTGGCCTTCAACCAATTGTATATAAGAAACCTCGGTGTATGGTTCGATCGGGAAAGGCACGACGGGCCTGGGTTGATCGGTTGAGGCTATATAGTCAGTAGGGTTAAATATGGTGGAGCTAGGGTTGATATAAGTGGAGCTGAGAGATATCTGGCTGATGTGGGGTACAGCGTTATGTTTAGGGAGAGAGTTGGCAATGACGTTGGGTTTCTGAGGTGGTGGAGGAGTCTCCAGCGTGCCATCGTCGATGAGATCCTGGATCGCATGACGGAGGCGAAAGCAGGAGTCAGTGAGATGACCCGCTCCTTGATGGTAAGCACAGTAAAGGTTGGCTTTGAAGCTGGGTGAAGGGTTCTTGGGTAGAGGAGTTGGATCCAGGGGCTTCAGATGCCCTGATTTGACCAACTTTTCCAAGACCGAGGATAGAGGTGCCTCGATGGCCGAAAAGCTGCGGGGTTGGTTCCGAGGTCGGTTATTCTGTGGATTTTGAACTTGGTTGATGTCCACGACATGATTAGCAGCACTGGAGGAAGCGGCATTAGTACCAGCGGTCGCTGTGTTGGAGTAAGTCCCCGTTCCGAACAGTGCATTGGCGTTTCCAGAATAAGCCCGAGGTTTTGACTTGGGGGTATGCGAGGATTCACCCTTTGATAGAATTCCACTCTGCAGAGCGTCTTCGATGGCCAGGCCAGAGTCGAAGAAGGTTTCAAAGTTAGCGGAGGCCTGAGCTAGAACTAGGTGCCTAGCATAGTCTGGTTGGAGGTTGCGGGAAATGATGCGGAGCTGGTCCTTCTCGCTTGGGCGATCAGTCATCTGCGCGGCTTTAGCTCTCCACCTTTTGACAAAATCTGCAAAGGTCTCCTTAGCCTCCATTTTGGTAGATTCAAGTTCCCGAGTAGTCATTTTCAGCTGGGAGTTGTAATTGTACTGCGAAATAAACGCAGTCCCAATGTCTTCCCAAGTCCTCCTCTTGGCAATGTCGAGTGACAAAAACCAATGGAAAGTAGGGCCCGAGAGGGTCTGAGGAAATAGCTGTGACATGGCCTCCGGCTCAACAGAAAGAAGTTTCATGGCGGCGTGGTAGCTGTAGAGATGAGTCCTGGGGTCG
Source organism: Rhododendron henanense subsp. lingbaoense (assembly GCA_020567845.1). Classification (NCBI taxonomy): domain Eukaryota; kingdom Viridiplantae; phylum Streptophyta; class Magnoliopsida; order Ericales; family Ericaceae; genus Rhododendron; species Rhododendron henanense. Next base: position 19,335,549 of record CM036318.1, read on the forward strand.
CCGCTCCCGTCGAACTTAGCCAAGTCTGGCATTTTGAACTTTTCAGGAAGCTTGGCGTTGGGGTACAGGCAAAGGCGATCCAGATCGATCCCTCCGGCACTGATCTTTTCCATCTTGGCAATGGATTCCTCTAGTTTGGCCATCTTGGCCATGAGCGCAACCATCTCTGGATTATGAGTTGGTCCTTCTGGGTTTGGAGGCAATCTACCACCCGCAAGGTTCGCAGCGGGCCTGCGAGCCTCCCTCGGATTCAGGACCATGAGACGTCCCGCGTGAAGCGGGTCCGGAACTAAGACGGGTTGCTCCTAGTCAGACTCATCGTCCTCACCTTCGTCCTCAAGAGGGGGTGGAAGGCGAGTGTGGATGAGGTCGTTCAGGCGAGCAATGTTAGTGTCGGTCTGAGCCGCCCTCTGTTGCATAGCGGTGATACTGTCTTGAAGGTTCATGAGCATGGTCTCCAAGGCAAGGGGTTCTGGTTGTGGTTGTTCCATTGTGACGGGCGTTTCAGAGCTGCTTGAGGCGGATACCGGGGTAGTCGGACGTCCTTCCTGTGAAGCCGGTGGTGAACCTGACTGAGATTCTGAGTGCTGTGCTGTCGGAGGTGAGCGCAGAGAGTCTTCCGTGATGACTGACTGGGACCGTAACCTGACAAGCCTTTGAACCGGACTCAGATGCAGACGTTCCCAAGCGGGTTTGGCAACTGGCCTTGATACTTTCCTTGGCGGTGCAATGATTCAGATCTTTGCTTGCAAGGGAAAAGGAGGTTTAATAAGGGTTCTGCAGTAACTTTAATCTAAATAAAAGACTAAAGCGGATGTAGCCAACGTCGAGAGTGTCACCCTAGACTCTAGAACCGGAAGACAAGTCTGTCTCACGACGTTTTGGACACTGCTTTTAGGCCCTCAGAATTCTTTTTGAAGATGTATCCTTGTTTGGAACGAGCGGTCCTAAAGGATGTCAAAAGGAGTCTAAACCTTTGTCCGTTTTGATGTTCGGGGTTTCAAGTTTTTTGAAGCCAGAACGACTCGGCATGAATATCATGATGCCATAACCAGGTTGGCGTAAGCAGCACTGTGCTATTAGCCGGGCGGTGTAAGTGACGAGGCACTTGTTACCTTTTGGTGTAAGCATCATGGTATTTTACTCTGTGGTTCCTCGTTTTCTGTTTGAAACCCTAAATAGGTACACGGGCAAAGGCGTAGAAAAGCTTCTGATTTCCTGAAGTCCCATCGTAAAAGGACTTAAAAGATGATAACGCGCATCACTGAGATGCACGACTCCTCATCGGGCCATAACAATGTCCTACTAAGCCTGAAGACAGACTCGGAACAGATTGAGAACCTAGGAGCCATCCTAGACATGCTTCTACGCTGAACGAGATGTATGTACAGTTCATGCGATAAGGAAAGCAGTAACACATAGGCATTTAGAGGGTTAGATGCAAGTAGATCTTACCCTGTGGGTACCTGTCCTAATTTGGAGAGTTCTAATGCTTTGTATATGCAAAAGGCCGGTTTTGGTTCGTAACAGGTTCCTCGGACTAGGGCCACAGATATACCTCCCGTTACCCGCGTTTTTCACAGAATAACAGTCGAACGGTAGCATGATCCATCATCGTCGAAGGTTGTCGGTCATCGGGGTCCCCGGGCTCCGGTAAACCATGCCGGATTGCCAAAACGATCCAACGAGGCTTATCCCACATCGATGCAAATGAGATGCTAAAATTTGGTTAAAAGAAGAAGAATCACAAAGTCGTAAAAGCGCATTTTCAAATTTGGCTCACTTTATTTAGTCCATCTTTAGAAGAAACTACGCAAGTGAACAATCGAAAAAAGCCCCAGATTAGAATGGCCGGACACGAGGTCCTGTTAAATCACCATTCCAACCTTCGGCAGCGCGAAGCTCACCGTTTTGACAGGCTTTTTAAGGGATTGTTCCCAAGCGTATTAAATCCTAAGTGTGAATTAATATTGGTTCGATGTTCCCCAGCAGAGTCGCCACTGTGGGCAGCGTGCCCTTGGAGAAAGGATTCTGTTCCTTTCGCCATTGCGGCCCTTTTTTGAAGATCGAGGGAGCGCGAGCGCCGGTGGCAAGCGCTCAAAAATACAGAGTCGCCACTTGAGTTTTGAAGGTCCGACACTCAAGGAACCGTATTTCGAAGCACCTGCCGCGCTTTATTTGAAAAAGTGAAGGAAACCAGTCCGTCATAACCATATCTAGGTTCGGGAGCCAGGTTACGAGAGGGGAAGGGTTTTATGGCACCCCTCTCGCCCAATCCGGAGATCGGTCTCTACTTAGGCGTTTTTATGAAAACATTCGTGATTCTTCTTCTTTTAATTGATTTTAGCCAATTAGGGCGGGGGAACAGTTAATCGGGGATTAAAACTGTAACAGTTTGCAGGATGTGATCAAATAGTAGCATGGATGGACAGCATGATGAAAAATAAACGGAACGATCTTGAAACAGCGATCACATGCCAAAACCAAGCTCGGGGCAGATTTGCCCTGCACGATGACCAACTTGCATGCCTGAAAAGATCTGTATGCAAGTCAACCATCGCGCGAGACACACTGACTCTCGCGCGAGTATTGTCATCTCATCACAATCCCAAAATCATCCCCTTCTGGGCTCTGGAAGGACCAGTGCACACCCAGGAAGCAAGCCAAGTAGTTTATTGGAAGACTGTAAAATACTAATTATTACACAGTACTCCAAGCAGGAGCCAAATGAAATGAAACACAACCCCTAAACAGTGGGGGTATCAAAACAGAGGCCAAGGGCCTAGTTGCCCATGCAAGGGCCATTCATGGAAATCAGAGAACTATCGCGCGACAGAGAGTGAATCTCGCGCGACACTCCTGACTGGACTTCCAGGAATTGCTTTGCATGCTTGGGGTCCTGAGACAGCTTCAGGGGATCCTAAAGGCATTCCAAACTATTCAAAGCAAATAAACTAGCTACTGTATTTTGTTCTTGCATGCATAACAGTGATCTAAAAATCAAAATGAAGTACAACAGGCATGAATACATTGCAAAATAGAAAAGGGCTAGCCTCCCTTCCCCATGAGGTCCATTCTCTTGCTGACACAAGTGTCGCGCGAGTATAGGGGACCATCGTGCGAGGGTGTAGCAGCCACGAATTCTTGTAACTTTGCTGGCTTTAGGACCAGGACATGGTATTGATTACCAGCCTTGGTCCTGTCAGCCCCCCTCAGGGATCAAAACAGAAACAGGTTAAACATTATACCTTTGCTTGGAAAGGGTTTGGGAATAGATTGGCTTGATTGGTGTGACCTTGCTACCAAGAGTGTATGAACACACTAAGTTCAGTGGCTTAAGAAGTGATTTGAGGGTTAGTAACTTTGTGCTAGCTAGTGTAGGATTTGTGAAATGAGTAATGAAACTCTTAAGCAATATTTGGAACCCTTAACATGGAGGATGAAGGGGGGTATTTATAGGGGGAATGTAAGGACTAGTTAGGGGCCAAACAAGCCCTTAGGACCAGCCACCAAGGCTGGTCACAACTTGGTTGTGAGGCTAGCCAACAAGGTGAGAGAGTGGTTAGGGGATTGCATGAGGTTAGAACCTGCCAGCACGCCGTTCAGCTGAGGAGAACGGGGTTCCAGCCCATGGGAACCCATGTGCCAAGCAATCATCACAAGTCCAGCTGGATTCTGTGATAGGGACAGGAGGGAACCGTCGCGCGAGGGTCCGGAAGTGTCGCGCGAGGGTCAAACAGTCAACAGTTTGACTTTGACTACACGTGGCAAGCTAAGTGTCGCATGAGGGATAAGAAGACTCGCGCGAGGGTCAACTCTGGTTTTAGGGGTTTGACTGAAGGTTCTGGAAGGGTTCAAAGGGTTTCGAGCAGGGTTCTAAGCGTTCCAAGCCTAATCCATTCCCAATCCAAGCTCTGTTTGATCCGATTTCATCATCGGGGAAACAAGAAAATCGTAAAAATAAGTAAAACGATTGGGAGACCCAGATTGGGGTGTCTACACTCGTCCTCTTCTCCCTCTTCCTCTTCCTCTTCTTCTCTCTCCTCCTCTTCCCCAGAGGACTCAGGCAGAATCAACCGCTTCTTGTGGACCGTTTCGTCTTGAGATGGCTTCTCGTGCATCTTGATTTGGTACCGCTTCTCTGCGCGTGCCACGGCCTCTCTAGCTGCCTCTTGGCTTGCAGCTGCTGGCTGTGAGCTCCTCGTTTGTCGACGGGTGGTGACCGAAGGTGCAGGAGTCCTCACTGCCACCTCTTCTGTGGAAGGTCCCGTATGCTCTTTCTTCTAGGAGCCGCCCTTCCCTGTGCCTGCATTTTTATTTCATTTAAAGCATTAGTATACATTGTGCATATTGTGTATCAAATGCTGAAAACAGGTACATTCTATCAGTTATTGAAGGTTATCAAAGCATATATGTATCGAAAGTAGGTGCATATCATATGTATCGAAAGTAGGAATGTATCGTTTTTCGAAATGTATACCTAAGTCCTCTGAGCAGCTGCTGGCTGAGCTGGTGGTGGGGTCGGTGTCGGGTAGTGTAGCTCTAGTGGTAAGCCGCACGCTGCTCTTCTGATCACATTCTCCATCGCCAGCGAGCGACAAACAGCTTCGTTCACCCATTCTGTTGGCACCTGCAAATGCAATTTTGGCATTATCAAGTTGTTCAACAATGATTTAAGTGTATCGAAATGCAATAATGGAAGCTATGTCTTACCGGGACAGTCAAAGGTGCAGGCTCAACCTTGGCAGGAACAAGGTGTATCTCCGCTGGATTCCCCTGGTTGTCCACCATCGGGATCTTCCATGGCAACTCAGGTGGTCCACCTACCACTAGACCACTCAAGCTCTGCCTCACGCGGCCCTCACCTCCGCTCTGTCTCTCTGTGGCAGCCCTTCTCTCCTCAGCAGCTCCGTGAGCTTGGCTCTGCACCTCTCTGAAAGCTCGAATCCTGAGCGGCCCCGCCAATTGGTCTCTCCGGTAGGTGGCGTAGTCCATCTCAGGACGCAAGTAGCATGTAAGTCAGCGTCCGGCTGCGTGAACACCTCCAGCTCGACCGGCGTGTACTCACTTGTGTGTGAAGCCCGGGGTGGAAGTGGCCCTGGCACCTGGAACTCAGAGTAACCAAGTGACTGGCGAGTCACTCGATCCCCTAGGTACCATTGCCAGCCGAAGGCCGACTCCAGCAACACCCTGCTAGCTGTGACAGCTCTACTCCTAGCCAAGTACCCCAGGTGGTAGGTGGAAGGTATTGGTGGTATCCCTCCACCTCTCTGCAAGCGCTACCAGGACAGCATGGTCATTTCTTACCAGGGACAGAGTTCGTATGAACTCGCCAAAGCCCGCCTCGTCCACTAACTGCCTCACTCTTTCTGGCAGCTTCTCGTACAGCTCTAGGGAGCTACTCGCGCCTCCGAAGCCGCGGATATCCCTCTGCCTTGCTCTCGCCTGTTCCAAACACAAAGACAAGCGACAGGGAATAATGTCAGCATACATGGCTTTCATTTTCAAGTTCTAGGTAATCAATGCAGTCTACAATAGATGGTTGGTTCAAGTTATTACATGCATGGCGTACATTACAAGGAGTATATCATCATGGCATGTTTCAACTCGGAAGTATCATATGTTGTTCTAAGTTCAAGTACATGCAAACAAATATGAAATTGAGTTATGAAGGGGGTTTCCAAGAATATACCTCTGTCCAGGTGTTTGAAATATGAGTCTCGGGGTCTCTCAGCACGAGCTCGGCGTCGTACTCTGCCCGCCGTGGCGCGTAAGCCACAAAGCCCGACGGCACAAACAAGTGTGGTGTGGGAGGCACGTACGCCTCCGCCGAAAAGTCAGGGCGCGTCATGGCTCCCGCCTCAGCCACTGTTGTCACCCTAGGCCTCTATGCCTCTGCTCCGACTCTCTCCTCAGCCTCCACATCTCTCTAGGGCTCCTCTCTCTCTCGGCTCTTTCCGCTGCCTCCGAGGCCGCTATTGCCCTCGCCCGCTCTTCCTTGGCCTCCAAGACCGCGATTCCAATCGCGGGGTTCTCCTCGAGGAGCCTCATCGCTCAAGTACTCGGCGACATCATGCTTGGTGACCAGCCTATGGCTCGAACAACACGTCTCCTCGGGCCGATACACGTCTTCCTCCCGATACACAAACGGAGCCTCTGTGGTCTCAGCCTCCTCCGTCACGACACCCTTACCCTTCGCCGAGTCCTTCGGCGGGGACTCGGTTTGCCCGACACCAACACCACTGCTCTCCACGCCGCTAGAGCCGCCCGATCCACCACTGATCAACACCGAGCCTTCTACGGCTGTACGTGGGTCCAATGGTTGAACAACAGCCCCCACGGCTCCAGTCTCCTCCGTCGCGCGAGGCTCTTCTCCGGCGCACGCTCATCGCTGCCATGACTGATCTCCTGCTCGCAGCCTTGATTGTCATCGCCGCCGCCTGTAGCCGCTGCACCGGCACCCACTGCCTCCTCTGTCGCCGTTTGATCCCCTGTTTCGACATCCATAGGTCCTCCTCGGTCCTCCGATCGGTCCACAACCTCTCCTCCGCCACCATTATTCCCGTTGTCTGCCATGGATGAACGTGGGTGTGTTGGGTTCTCGATTTTGTGACTCGATCAAGGGTTTTGGGAGTGAGTTTAGAGAGTTTGAGGGGTGAGAGGGGTTTTGAAAATTTGAAACCATTCGGGAACTGTTTTTGAAACGTCCCCGGGAAGTTTAAAGCTGTGGTACAGGTATGGGCCGGGTCTGGGCCTGTTCCAGATCCAAACCCTGACAAGCCTCCCGCGCGCAAGAAAGTGGTTCAGTCGCGCGACTCTCAGTTGGGCCTTAGGCCCAATCCAGCTACTAGCCTGGCCCACTCATGTTTATCTTAATTTTAGCCCATGGGATCTTATTATGTCATTTCAATAATTGTTTGGGCCGACTCGGAGTGTTTTATATCCCCAGCAGTGGTCCGCCCGCTCGTCCATCTGTCCAAATTTCAATCAGCGACGATCCATCCAAATTTCAATCAGTGACGATCCATCCGTCCAAATTTCAATCAGCGACGATCCATCCGTCCGGTTATCAATCAGCGACGATCTAACAGTCCATTTATTAACATTCCATTGGTGCACGGTATTTTTACATACTCGCCTGCATTTTCCATTTAATCGACTTTTGGGCAGATTTGATGGGTGTCTAGAAATCTTTGACGTTACCCGTACCAGTCAATGGTGCTCTGCGTGCCGTCAAAGAGGGACTACTGTAGACACCCCAATCTAGGTCTCCCATTTGTTTTACTTCATTTTTCGGTTTCTTGTTTTCCCGATGATGAATCAGATCAAAAATAGTCTTGAGTGTGGGAAGGATTGAACTTGGAGTGAGTGGAACCCCTTCTATCCCTTTTGAACCCCAAAACCCTAAGTCAAAACCCTAAACAAGGTTTGACCAGCGTGCGTTGTACTAGAATCCATGCGCGTCTCTCCACTTGCCAGGTGTTGGTCAAGGTCAAAGCTTTGACTGTTGACCAGCGCGCGAGTTGGTGGTACACACGCGCGACGAAGCCAGTACAACGCGCGTGGGTCAATACCTGTCCCTATCACCTTTTTCCAGCTAGATTTTGTAATCATCAGGGGGTCTATGGGGCTGTGGAACCACGTTTTCGTCGACAGCACAGTGTTCTGCAGGCTTGGGTTGCACCACCCACACAACCACTCCCATCACCTTGTTGGAGCCCTTCTCCACCAAGTGAGGCCAACAAGCCTTGTTGGCTGGTTGCTTAGCCTAGCTCTCCACCAACCTAGCACCTCCTAATCTCCTATATATACCCCCATTGGTCTTTCAAGTCTAAGGGTTACCAAAAATCAAGCAAAAAATGCTACACAAACCCTAATACACTTGATACTCTCTCTTGCTTGCCATCTTCATACACTCATTTCACAAGCTCTACCACATTGTTCAATCCATTTCCAAACCACTCAAGCAAAGGTATAAACTTACTGCTTGTTTATTGTTTGATCCTTTGGGTGGGGGGGGGGGGGGGGGGCTGGCAGGGCCAAGGCTGGTAATCAATACCAGTCCTGGCCCTAAAGTCAGCAGGGTTGCAAGAACCGTAAGATTGGTATTCCCACGCGCGATGGACCCACAAACGCGCGCAGCTGTCACAGGTTGCACGCGACAGTCCACGTGGGGATGGTGATGTCAGTTATTTCATGTTTTTACTATGTTATAAATCACGGTGATGCATGTTAAAAACTGATCTCCTTATTTGCATGTTCATATCTATAGCTTAGCTTATATTGCCTTTCTGTTTGCTTTGGATTGCCCCTGGGTTGCTTCTGAACATGTCTCAGAGCCCAGGCATGCAAAAGCAATTCCTGGAAATCCAGTCATGACCCACGCGCATGTATCTCGCTACATCGCGCGCTGGTCCATTTGTTTCCAGAAGCTGCCTTTGCATGGGCAACTTGGTCCTTGGTCATGTTTTAATACCCCCACTATTTAGGGGTTGTATGTCGATTTTATTCATTCTGTTTGTAATAATTATTCACTTTTAGTACATATAAACTGTTTGGTTTGCCCCCTGGGTGTGCACTGGTCCTTCCAGAGCCCAGAAAGGGATAAAATTCAAACTATTGGTGGAGCATCAACACTCGCGCGTGTGTATGGGTTTGGCGCGTGCTGGAGGACTTGCATGCACGTAGATCCATGCATGCAAGTTGGCCACTGTTCACGTCAAATTCATACAAGGCACTGTTTTGATGTTCACAGTTTTGGACTTTATCCCATTTATTCTTCAAACATTCCATCCATTCATGCTATATTGATCACATCCTGCAAATTGTTATAGTTTTTAATCACCGATTAACTGTTCCCCCACCCTAATTGGCTAAAAATCGATTAATAAAAGAAGAATCACAAAAGTTTCACAAAATGCCTAAGTAGAGACCGATCTCCGGATTGGGCAAGAGGGGTGCCTTAAAACCCTTCCCCTCTCGTAACTTGGCTCCCGAACCCAGATATGGTTATGACGGACTGGTGTCTTCACTTTTTCAAATCAAACAGCGCGGCAGGTGCTTCGAAATACGGTTCCTTGGGTGTCGGACCTTCAAACCCGAGTGGCGACTTTGTATTCCGAGCGCTTGCTTCCCCGCTCGCGCTCCCTCGATCCGGGCCCATTGCTTTGGAAAGGAACGAAATCCTTTCTAAGGGCATGCTGCCCATATTAGGACTCCTTTTCATGGTGGGCCAAACATCCCATTCCCGTTGGGTATCTTACTTAGATCCTCAATTCTCGGGATCTCTTTCTTTACAAAGTACCACTGTACTTGAACCTTCTAGAATGTTCCTACCATTTTAGCATTTAAGGCTACTTTCCCAAGAGTTCTTTCCTTGTTCGGCCATCTCATTACCGAACAGACTACTTCCTCCAGTGCCCTCTCATGTCACTGGTCCTTATCGCCGACCACCACCTTCTTCGGTGGTTTGTCCTACCTTACTTAACTCGTGGTCCCACATACTGCGTGTTCGGGCTCTTTTTGAGCTTGTTTGGGAATACCTCCCTACAATTGCTCCCTAGCTTTACTCGTTATTTTAACTCAAATTACGAGCAAAGCTCCCTTTTGCCGAGCAAAATCGCATTGCTCCTTCATCTTGTCCCGCAGAATTGGTGCAACTTCTATCGTTTAGCCAAGCCAAACGTCCCATCACTTGGGTTGGACAGGCTTATCCTGCTCTTACCTTTACACGTTGCATGCTCCGTACCACCCATATTAAATGCGAATGGACGTCCTTCGTGGAACGGGACGCCCAAACAGCATCTGGGTGACATTTCACATATGCCACCCCCTTTTCTTTAGGGTATATATGGGATTTTGTCCCATTTCAAAACCCCATTCTCTCTCTAGACTCCCTCTGCAGAAAGAAGAGCTTGTGCACATCCGCCATTAGAGCACTTTTCACCACCTCGAGGCCCCTTCCTTTCTGCACTAGAGTCTTTGACCGTTATTCGTAAGTTGTCGCTCCTCATTCTGCCCTATTGTTTTCATCGATTTAGGGTTTTGCTTTCTTCTAGGGTTTCTTCGCCCCCATTATTCTTATCTGAAAAACCTTACCTTCCAACAATGGGGAGGTTTAGGCGGCACTGCAATGCCCCTCAAGCCATGGCCAATTTTAGATCTCGTTATGAGATTCCTGATAATGTAGCCACTGCTCTTGCTCCCGAGGACACCGTCCGCGAGTGTCCTGATAACAACACCCTCCACATTCCCGTCGTTGCCATCGTAGAAGGTGGGGTTAGGTTTCCTTTAGCCCCCCTACTCCGCCAAGTTCTGGCCCACTACATGCTTTCCCCTATGTAGGTGTCTGCCAATTTCTTTCGAGTTGTCATGGGCATAAATGCCCTTAATGAAATTCTAGGCACATCCCTAGGGTTGCATGACATTCACCATCTTTATAGTATCTCTAGAACCAAAGATGCCCTCACGTATTATCTAAAGAGCAGGGACTCTAGGAAAAAACTTGTCCTTGAGCTTCCTGACTCTGCTCGGGGGGATGACGACGATTTCCTTATCATCACGGGGAACTTCGAGCCCTGAGATGAGGATGGCCAAGTGATAGGTTTCCATGCCCCTCACAGATTTGGTCGCCCACGTTAGTTCCTTCCTCTTGTTTTGTTCTTTTTGTTTCAAAGCTTCCTCGTGCTTTACTAACATTTCTATTGCACGCTTCCTTGCAGCCACAAATGTCAACCAAGGCCATGACATCATCACCCCTCAAGTCCATGTGACAGACATTAACCGTGCATTGGCTTTCAACGGGCAAGGGACTCATCTCGTGGGTTGTGCGTGAGCAACTCAAGTGCTCCTAAGTTACAAGGCTTCATACAGTGGGTTTATTGACCGGCATACACGTGCAGCGGACAATCCAGAGCTTCAAGCCCCTTCTTCCTCAAATCCCGTTCAAGGAAGAAGTAGTCGATCACGTACTCCTCCAATTCCTGACGAGCCTATTCACCTTGCCGAGGAAGCTTCCACCTCATCTTCCAGAGGTTATTCCCCTTCTCCTCCATCACCCGAGCAAGAGATGAACCAACCAATCAACCTTAGCAATCTACTCACCCTTCCTAGACACGGCCATGGTCGTGGCACTGTTTGTGGCCACAAAGGTTCTCAGGGCCATGGTCGTCGGGCCATTGTTCATTCTGATGCTCCACTAGGCTTTTCTCCAAATGAGGTTGCTGAGGGTCATTGTGACAAACGTCCAGGCCTCGATTCCACCTCATCAGGGGCTACTCCACCTGAAGGAAACTTAACCACTCGCAGATCCACTGCCTCTGTCCCAATATGGGCCCCTCAACTGTCTCACGAAAATTGCCCTGTAAGTGTTCATGACAGTGCGGAGTCCAAGGATGCTGCTCTGGCCCGGTCTCAAGCTTTTCTACTGCCCGGGGATATGCAGAAGGAGGTGGTAAGCTCCCCTAACAAGCTGTTGAGTTCCTTCATCGTCAACAGTGCTAAGGTTTGTTTCCTCACCTTGCTTTTCTTATCTTGAAGCTCCCCTGACAAGCTGTTGAGTTCCTTCATCGTCAACAGTGCTAAGGTTTGTTTCCTCACCTTGCTTTTCTTATCTTAGAACTTAATACCTGTTATTAATACCTGTATGCTCGATCAGTCGATGCAAAAAATGGTGGCAATGGCCCAAAAACTTGGCTACTTAGCCTCAGCATGCTAGGCTTGCTAGTGAGAATACCAAGTTGTAACGCACAATCAACAGGCGAGAGAGAGAGAGAGAGAGAGAGAGAGAGAGAACAAGTGCGTGCTGTGGTGAAGGAGCAAAAGACCAAATTGGATGGAGCTGAAGACAGCCTCAACCAGACCCTCATAGAACTCGAGTCAAGCAAGAATGAAGCCAAGTCTGTGTATCACCAAATTGGATGGAGCCGAAGACAGCCTCAACCAGACCCTCATAGAACTCGAGTCAAGCAAGAATGAAGCCAAGTCTGCATATCAACAAGGTTATAATGAAGGGATCAACACAGCCACAGAGAGCTACATGACCCAAATGCCAACAATCCAAGACGAAATTTGGGCTGCTGCTTGGGCTACAGCTTTAACAATGGCTGGTGTTCCTGAAACGTCTCCCCTGTGGACCGAGAACAACCTTCCAAGCACTGCTGCCATTCCAAACGAAGAACTTGATGAGGAGGAGGAGGACAGTCTTGATAGGGAGCTGAACGCCAATGTCTCCAAGCAACATGTCGCGGATGCCAAACAAGGTGATGATGCGACCAACCCTGGCCAAAAGGAAGCCAGTGGTGGTCCTAATGATGAGAGCACTGTTGCGGAAGACACCCCTGTTCAAACTACTCCAACCCCTGTTCAGGACCTGACTGTGGACGAGTAGGTAAAATACATTCTCCTTAAGACAATTTCCTGTTTCTAAAACAGTTTGTAGGCCCTGCGTGGCCGTAGATATTGCCCTGCATGGCATTGGAATATTTCTAGATGTTTGTTTAACATAGGTATTTGGCCCTCTGTGGCACAACACTGGTTTTAAACTCGTGGCCTTGCTTGGCCTGTTTTTGTTTGCTTGGCCATTCGTGGCCTTTAATTCGTATAAGTACTCGTTGTCTTTACATGTGTGGAGCACTATTCGTTGCTCTAGCTACACAGGTACATACTCGTTGCTTTATGTTTGTAAAGAATCGTTCATCATAAGTCTTTTCGTACTTAATCAAAGAACGTGCATGTATTTGTAGGCATCTAAGTGCTTTGTACTCAAGAAATATGTGCTCATTATGCCTTTAAGTTTTCTCATACTTAGATAGAAGCCTAAGTGTTTTCATACTTATACTTAGCTAAATTTGCATGTTCACGTATGCACTCCAAGTTTTTTCATACTTGGACAAATCTAAGCATTCTCATACTTAGCCAATGCGCCCAAGTTGTTTCATACTTGTGCAGTCTAAGTTTCTCATACTTAGCCAATTGATACATGTATTCATATGTGCCAGGGCTTTCGTGCCCATTCCCTGCTCCCCAATACGAAGGAAGAAAGAGTGTGAGCAAATTCGAGGTTTCATATTCAAATGGACATAGAATAAAAAAGAATCACCAAGAGAAAGATCAAAAATTCCTGAAAATTCATATGCACTGTCAAAATAGGATTTTATTCATAATCTTTGAACTTGAGGGGGCGTTACCCATACCCCTGCAACTAAAAAATAAAAAACAAGGGAATTTTATTCATAACTCCCACACAATTACGTTATGCATCCTAAAACATAATGAAAAATAAACTGAAGTCTTTTAAACAAAGAACTTCCTCAAATTATGGACATTCCAAGGCCTTGGCACCGGGTTCCCGTCCAAGTCTGCCAATCGATAAGCCCATATGCCCACAATCTCAGTCACCCGATACGGGCCTTCCCAGTTGGCCCTTAACTTGCCCTCGTTCTGCACCTTGGTGTTACCGAGTACCTTTCGTAGTACCAAATCCCAAACACCAAACTCTTGTGGGTGCACATGTTTGTTATAACTCTTCATGAGCTGCTCCTAATAAGAGGCCAAATGCACCAGAGCCCTCTCTCTCCGTTCCTCGGCAAGATCCAACTCAATCTCTAGGGCTCTGTCATTGCCCCCACTCTCAACCAAAGCGATCCTGTTGGTTGGCAAACCAACCTCTAGTGGTATAACAGCTTCTGTCCCATATGCCAACGAATAGGGAGTCTCTCCCGTAGACCTCCTAGGCGTTGTTCGGTGCGCCCATAGGACCAGTGGTAGCTCATCGGGCCACTTCCCCTTTGCCTTATCTAACCTCTTCTTGATCCCATCAAGGATGGTTTTATTAGATGCCTCTGCCTACCCATTACTCTGTGGGTAAGCTGGGGTAGAATAATAGTTTCTTATCCCGTACTGGGAACAGAAAGCTTTGAATTTCTTCTGGAACAATGCCCCATTATCTATAATCAATGAGTAGGGGACCCCAAACCTCGTGATAATACTCTTCCAGACGAACCTTTCTATCATATGCTCTGTGATTTTAACCAAGGGCTTTGCCTCAATCCATTTTGTGAAATAATCTGTTGCTACCAACAAGAATTTCCAGTTTCCAGTTGCCTTGTGGAGTGGACCCATGATGTCCATCCCCCACTATGCAATCGGCCAGGGACTCGTTAGCGGCACCAGATCTTCGGCTGGTGTTCTGATCATAGGTGAAAACTTCTGACACTTCTCACAGATTTTCACATAAATCTTTGCATCCTCTTACATATGTGGCCACTAATAGCCTTGGGTTATTGCTCGGTGGGCAATGGACCTGCCCCCAGAATGGCTTCCACATGTTCCTTCATGAATCTCGTGGAGGAACTTCTGCACCATTTCAAGGTGCACACAAAGTAAGTACAGACCTGTGAAGGACTTTCTGTACAACTTTGCCTTAGGGGACAACCAAAATCGTGCGGACTTCGTTTTTATCTTATGAGCCTCCTTCTTGTCAGAGGGGAGTGTCCCATCTCGTAAGAACTCCACGATTGGATCCATCCAACTTGGTCTTTGGTTCACGTGCAAGACCAACTCTACACTTCTTCCAATACTAGGCTCACTAAGGTAATCTATTGCCACCCTTCTTCTGAGTTCGGTTGGAACAGCCGCAACCAACCAAGCTAATGAGTCCGCATGGGCATTCTACCCTGAGCTTATCTGCTCAAGATAAACTTTCTCGAAAGTATCAAGTAGGTCCTTGGCGGCCTCCACGTAGGCTGCCATCTTTTCATTCGGGCTTCATATTCCCCGGACAATTGGTTCACCATGAGCTGTGAATCACAATATACCCTTATCCTTCTCACCTTTAGGGTCTTTGCACTCCTTAGGCCTGCTAGGTGCTTGACCGATTCCTAGACCTAAAATAATGGGTTGCCCCAAGTGTAGGGCTGAGACTGATGTAGCACAATACCCTGTAAAACCGGAGTCGAATCCACTAAGGACAGTGAAGTGTGTGCTGTGGAACTTCGGGTTGTAGTACTAAAAGTAGCTCTTAGGTAGCCACCCCTTGTCTTTAAGTTGATTAATTAACTAATACTAACAGATAACTTGCTCAAATGACTAAAAAGAGAGGCACGATCGTAGGGAATCCGGCGCTCACTACCCAATCAGAATCTGCTCGCTTTTCAAGGTTCTAAAAACGGTTAAAAATTAGGGAGAATTGGAAACTCCGAAGGATGCGAATCCTAAGGTTGTCGGTCCCGTACACAACAGCGAACAGGTTTTGGTCCCCCGTTCCCACTCACATGAGTCCTGGCAATGCCTTGGATTCGTCCAAAGGACGTAGTTTTCACCAACTAAAATTATTTAATTAAATTAATGAACGGAAAAAATGCGAGACGAATCCTAATTGGGTTGCGGCGTAGTTTTCATGGTGGGCCAAACATCCCATTCCCGTTGGGTATCTTACCTAGATCCTCAATTCTCGGGATCTCTTTCTTTACAAAGTACCATTGTACTGGAACCTTCTAGAATGTTCCTACCATTTTAGCATTTAAGGCTGCTTTCCCAAGAGTTCTTTCCTTGTTCGGCCATCTCATTGCCGAACAGACTGCTTCCTCTAGTGGCCTCTCATGTCACTGGTCCTTATCGCTGACCACTGCCTTCTTCGGTGGTTTGTCCTACCTTACTTAATCCGTGGTCCCACGTACCACGTGTTCGGGCTCTTTTTGAGCTTGTTCGGGAATACCTCCCTACACCTCTAACTCTAAAACCTATGATCGCTGAGAAGTCCAACGGCGTCACCGTCATCTCACCGAAAGAGAAGTGGAATGAGTTTGTTGTGTCCTACCACCACTCGACAAGAGCCCGCATGAGCTGGCGATCGCTGCTCGCCCTTGTCAGAATGCTGACAAACTCCCCAAAGCCAGCATCCCTCACTATCGTCCGCACTGCCTCTGGAAGCCTCTCCCAAAATTCTAGCACCTTGGCCGCACCTCCGTAGCACGACACCACTATTGCCTGTTTCAGCAAATAAGGAAATTCAGCAATAGGATACAATAATCAAAGCAAGGAATTGGAAAATGTGGACATTGTATTGAAATGTAACTCCGCGTGTCGTTCTTACAAGTGTTGTGAGCAGTCTCTCATGACCAAAGCCACGTCGTATGTCGCCCTCTTCGGTTTGTAAGCCTCTAGAAGGGACGACTCCAACACATGCAAGAGAGGCACGTAGGTCACCTCGTCAAAAGCACCTCGGCCATGAAGGGCCAACCCCGCCTCCTCAACTACCGTCCTCCGTGGAACCAACACCTCTTCCTCATCTGCTCGCCGCTCCTCCTTGGCCTTAGCCTTAGCCTTAACCCGCTGCTCCACCTCGCGGGCCACAAGTAAAGCCGCTGCTAGTCCGGGCTAAGCTCGTAAAGTCTTGGCCAAGTCCTCAACACTGGCCCCCTCCAAGAAGTCACCCATACTTATGGGCCACGACGAACCTGCACCCATGCCCATGCTCGCAAAGATGGCCGGTGTCTCCATCTCCACTTGTTCCACCGCAATAAGCAGGCCCTTCCCCAAGTTAGACCGGGGCTGCCTCACGAGTGAGGCCTCCGATGCCCTCTCCTCTGCACCGCCACCCGAATCGCCCGCTTAGGCCTCCGTGCCCATTAAGCCCTCACTACCATACATCCGAGCCTCCGGACTCCGAGATACCTCACCCACCACTGCCGCTAACATCACCACTGTCGCCACCCTCTGTGGTGGCCGAGGCCACGATTTCCCCGCTGTAGGCACCAAAACCGAAGCCTCGGGGGTCTCTCAAACATCCCCGACTGTAGCACCGCTCTCCGGAGGAATCGTAGGCAGTGTAACCTCTACAAGTGGTGGTTGATCACCACCAAGCATTTCACTACTATCCATGGGTGTGAGAGAGAGAGATACAGAGAGAGGAAGAGCGAGAATAGAGAGATATAGAGAGCGGGAGCAGAGAGAGATATAGAGAGAGAGCGAGAGCAGAGAGAGAGAAAGAACGAGAGCAGAGAGAGAAAGAGAGAGAGTTTCGAACCTGGTGAGGGGTACTGTGTACGCCTCACCCCTTTTATACTCTTCCGACCCATTTTTCCTGAAATTGATTCTGGGTCGGGTTTAAATTTTAAAACCCTGCACGATGTTATGAGATACACCGCACGATGTATTTTCTTAATACACGGCATTTTGACTTCTGAACTCTGCTCAGAAGATGTTTGGAATCCTACCACTAATGTTTGGACTCTGTGCCGTATTAAACTCTGCATTGCTCAAGGTTTTGTGAAAGTTTGATGACAAATTGTTATGCCGTGCGTTGTTATATGCAAAACCATGCGAGGTTTTATAACCCCGTGCGGTGTTATGTTGCCAAATGACGATTCAGTTTTTGAAACCGATTTTTGTTTGGAGTTATGATTTCGTGCTTGTTCAGACATTACTTTGAAATAAATAGGCAGAAAGCAAACGATCATAGATTCATTGATAAGACCAGGAAAACCTGGTGGTTTGTACAACCGAAAAACAAAAAGAAAAGAAAAGATAAAAAGAAAATCCTAAAACTCCAAACTACTGCTCCTTTCGATTCACTCACCACAGTTCAGTCGCTATCAACATGGTTGAAGACCTCAAATGCATCATCACCAACTCCATCCCCGCCGTCACTTCCATCTCCGAAGTTGGCACCCTCGGAAGCATCGTTCGCGGTATCGGAACGGTCGTCGGAAGCATTGTGGTTCCCATCACTGTCTTCTTCAGTCCCTTCGGCCTCTTGGCCTCCTCCAAACTATGGGTCGAGGTTGTCTCTCTTGGCCCCGAAAGCGGCATCTTGAAGGCTTGATATCGCCCTCCGAAGAGAGCGAATGATGGAGAGAAGTGTGGCGATGTGACCGTTGAGGTGCTCAATCTCTTGGCGAAGCACCGCCATCTCAGCTTCTAGCATCGAAACGCGGGTGCTCAAACCTACCATGGTAAAGGAAAGAGAGGAATAAGGAAATTTGAAAATATTCTAGGGAGAATAAAGACTTGGGGGAATTTTTGATGGTGGTGCATGGAATGAAGCATCACCCCTGCTTTTAAAGAAGGCGTCGGCAATGAAGAAGCATGCCTGCAATTAATGGCCGCACCTGAACAAGAAACTGTCTACAGAAAACAAATAGTCACCTGGGAAAGCGAAACGCCGCATGGTGTTATGGAACACCGCATGGTGTTGTACCCTCCAGAATTTAAGTTATTTTTGTGGGCCCATTTGACCCACCTCCATATCGTCCTCGGGATTGTCATCCTTTGCATGAAATCATTAAAACGCCGTTTCTCGATTGAAAAGCTCGTTTTAGTCCTCCGGGACTCGTCGCATTTTAGTCCTCCGGGACTCATCTCGTTTTAGTCCTCCGGGACTCATCTTATTTTAGTCCTCCGGGGCTCGTCTCATTTTGGTCCTCTGGGACTCGTCTCATTTTAGTTCTCCAGGGCTCGTCTCATTTTAGTCCTCTAGGACTCGTCCCCCAGGATTTCATGACATTTAGCACTACATGCACTCAATCTTCTCAAGTTTTACTATCTGCTTTTGCATTGTCCCAATCAAACTACGTTGGTCTGATCCCTACAAACCGGGTACGTAGGCAGCTCCACGAGCGCGACCACCATTGTTATTTGTTTGCATTTTGGTTTTCGTTTAAAGACTTTGGAGCAATGGATTGGGATGCCTATTCTTTAAGCGTCACTCATACCAATTGATGGTGTTTGAGTTCCGTTAAAGAGGGACTACTGTAGACACCCCAATTCGGACCTCGAAGGATCTTTAAATTCCCCGATGATGAAACAAAGGAACGATACCTTTTCAAGCTTGAATGTGGACTTCCAAAGCCGAAAAACCCCAAAAGAAAGCCCCAAAAGCCCAAGAAACCCCAAAAGAAACCCAAAAGCCCAGAATTGGACCTGGACACCGCACCGTATTACCTTCTAAACCGTACTGTGTAGTTTTCTTACTACATCGCACGCGGTCTTGAGGTATGTCGCACGGTGTTTCAGGGAAAAGTTCTGACAGGTTCAGAAAGTTGTCAACCACACTTGTTGAAGCCATAACTGAAAAACGGCTTGGCAGAGAATATAACTTCTAGTCGGCCTAGAAGCCACCTCCCCTCTTTGCATTGAAAGGTACCCCTCCAAGTCCTGAGAAAGTTATTTTGACATTCTCTCTCTCTCTCTACAAAAATTCTATTCCTCTTTTCTTCCAAAGCTTAGCAAACTACTGAGTTTGGAGCACTACCACTCTGAAGCCCCAAACCTACACTCACCCACCCTCATTCAAGCCCAAAGCCGAAGGTATAAAGTGAGTTCCTTGGGCTAAGCTCGGTCTTGGCCCAGAGGGGAACTTCCTGCAGTCACACTTAACCTCTTTGTGTTAAGTGTTGATCAAAAATCCATTTTTAAAAGCAAATAAAACAAAAACTAGTGATTGCACTGGAAACACTACACCGTGCGGTGTTGTAGTACACTGCACAATGTAGTGGTATGCAACGTGCGGTGTTATGTTTTCAGTATGATATTTCTCGTTTATTTATCTTATCTAATCTCCTGGATCGTATCTATCCATTGCTAGCTTTGCTAATGTTACTAAAAGATTGTGCAGGCGTATTTCAGAATGAAGCTTTGTTTAAAAATCATGTCTTTTGTCTTCTAAATGTAGACACCTCCCTGGAGCGAGGCATCGCCATACAGATTGATCGTTTGTTGCTTGATTGGTTGCTTGCTTCATAAACCAAGATCGTGGACATTTCCATGGCTAGGAACATCGCCACACGATAGCGGTTATCATCAAAACAGAGTCGCCACCCAGTTTAGTAAAACTAGGAAAATAGATAGAGATTCTGGGTACGGGAGCCAAAAGTACAGTAAGGGGAAGGTGTTAGGCACCCCTCTCTGCCCAGTCGTGAGACTAGCCCATAGTTATTCAACATAAGACATATACTTGCTTTATTTAATCCTAACACATAGTCTGATTTTAGCCTTTAAGCAGTTAATGGTGAGTCAGTGCAATAATTAAAGGATGCGTCGGAAAGCAGAATAAAACAAAGTTGTCCCAGGAAATCGATTACTCAGCCGGTGAATGGATGTCACGGCCGAGTAATCATACTGGTTTTATGTACCGGCCGAGGGATCGAAGCCCGGTCGATGTTCTTCCTCACACCAGACAGAAAAGTTAGCAGATAATCAAGACGCTACGATTAAAGTATATGGACAGAAAATAAACAAAACCAGAGGCCGTTGGGCCTCACCACCTTGATCCCTCAGTTGCTTGATTGCTTCGGATTGATTGTGATTGACTGATTGCTTCTTGGAAAACCCTAGGGTTAGGGTTTGAACTTCGGGGTTTGATCGTCAGATTATCGGCTGCCTTCTGGAAGTTGGGGCTTTTATAGAGGAGGTTTGAGAGTGTATATTGACAGAGTTTCGTGACTTGAGAGGGTGTGAAAGTATATGAATCTGATTGTTATTTTCGGAACCCAAAGGCCCTTTATATAGGCAATTGGTGACTCACTCCGGCCAATCAAAACGCACGATTGCAATTGCAATGCAATACAAACTCTTCGTGGTGATCTCTGAGCGTAGCCCGAACGCATCGGGGAGGTATTGTAGTTGGATCAAACAATCGACAGAACGTTCCAGAATCTGGAAAATAGACAATCTGGCGGCCGTAGAAAGGATCTGGCTGCCGAGGAAATGATGTTGCGGCCGAAGGATAGATCTTGTGGCCGTGGGATTGATCTCTCAGGGAGATTTTTAAGCAACAGGTTGCTCGGGTGGAGAGAGGATGTTAAGGCCGTGTGATCAATGTCACGGCCGACAGATGGATTTTCCAAGGATTCTGTATTTTCTGTCTGAAAGGCTATATGGCTCTGGATTGGGTCCTCTAAGTGGCTAAAAGTTCTTACCATAAGTCCTAAGGTTCACAAGAAGTCAATCAGCAATCACTGTATCCATTCATCATCGGGATGGTCCCAAGGTGGGACTTGAAATAATCGTTAGGCCAAATTGGGGTGTCTACACTAAACACTTAAAAAGAGATTTTTATAATCATTCTCAATGATCAAGTGCATCAAAAAGGATCTTGCAAACTGTTTTGTGGAAAGATAGTAGAAATAAAATGAAGAAGGCTGTTTGAAAATATGGTTTGCTTTATCTTGAGAATACAAAGCTATTCTAAAATATGCAAGAAGCTACACCGTACGATGTGCTGAGGAACAACGTACGATGTAGTCAGATATACCACGCGAGGTTCTGAGTTCTAGAACCGCACGATGTACCAGAAGACCGTGCGAGGTACCTTGGTACACCGTGCGGTGTTGTTATGATGGAGACAGATCGTAGTTGTATTGTTATTTCATTTCTGCTCATCATTCACTTGTCATCTACTGTTCAATAAGCACCACGAGCACGCCAAAGTGATGTATTCAATCCCATGTCCCTTTCCCGTATTAAATTTTCCCCCTTTGAAAAATGTTTAGTAAAGACCGGTTTTTACCGAGCAAGTGGGTGCTTTTTCAACAAAACCTTCCTCGTTCGTAACGTGGCTTCTGGACTCAAAATCTCAACGTTTTCGTTAGGCCAAAAGCCTTCTTTTCTAACCAAACTCTTCGTTTCTCGAATCATCCATCTCAAAAATCCGGGTGGCGACACTCAAGCGTGCTAGTCGAGGAGCCCACAAGTATTATATGCTTGTGATATGCATAGAAAAACAATACCCAATCTACATGTGTTGAGGGTATTGTGGTCTTTTACTCATCAAAGTTAACACCGTTAGCCATAACTTAATGGCAAGAGAGGTAGGTGCATATTAGTTTGTAAAGTAAGAGAGGTGACATTAATTTCTTGAACCTGAGGGGAGGTTAGTGTATTGTCAAAAACCTCAGGGGAGCTCAGTGTAATTTACCCTTGTTCTATTTTCTCCCTCCTCCTCTCCATCAACTTCTGCAGACACCCTCTCTCTCTCTCTCTCAGATACGCGTAATCTCAGACACGAACTGGTAATTTATTTAATCAAGAAATGAAGAAACAGACACTGTTGGCATGGGGAGTGGCGATTCTGTGCTTTGTAGTCCTCATGATCGTCACACCGGCGATTCACCAGTCGGAAGCGTATCACGATTTTGCTGACCAACGCGAATTCTTTGGTAATAATTTCCCTCTCTGGCTGCAATCTGTGCAAATCTTCCGATGATCGTATGTTTTCCTTACATATTGGATCCGAATCACAATCCCTGAAGTTTCTGCACACTTAGGGTTTGTATTGAACATTTGAACCATTCCTGTTTTGAACTGTCCATTATTACTTGGTAGAAATTTATGGTACACATCCGGTGCCATAAGCAAATTCAAGGAGTTTTTACGTGTAGGTCCAGGGAAAAAACGGAAATGCACCGTTAAGTATTTCTGGAATATTTTTTCAAAATTGCCCTTATAAAAGTGTCTAAACCATTAAAACGTGTCTAAACATAAATCCTAGGGTACCCTATAAAAGTAGCTAAAATCCTAAACCCTATGAAAGTGCCTATTATGGTATCCTATTGAAGTGTCTAAAACCCTAAACCATATGAAAGTGCCTAAACTACTAAAACTCTATAATAGGAAAGTACACCCTAAAACCCTATGAAAGTACTTAAACCGTAGGGTACCCTAGCCCTACCCTATCCTATAATAGGAAAAAATAATAAAGTATGAAATTGTATTTATTGAAGGGTAAAAGGATAATCTTCATAATGTGATCATCCTTAGAGGTAAATAAAAATTGAGTTCATCCTTAATGACAATTAACATGCACTTTTCTATCCTCAGAGGTAATTTTCTCCAAATTGAGTTAGTTTTTGTGGTGACAATTAGAACCATTGACCCATTGTTGCCACTTGCCAAGGGGTGTGCCATAACATGAGTTTTTATGGTACTGTTACGAACGTCATATTTCTGTTACAATGCTTTGTGGAGAGAAAAGTTATGACTTATGAGGATTTGAGTGTCGTAGTTATGGTCTTTGTATTTGTAGTGTCAATTACGATTTACGAGTCATTGAGGTGTGTGATCACAATTTGTTGTACGTCATTACCATTTTCGTACTGTGTACAGTATAGCCTTTCCCTTGTACTTGGCAAGGGCTGGAAGGGCTGGGTTGGAGGAAATAAATTAGGACCATAGTGGTTGGGATGGCTAGTGACATGGTTCTGATTCCAAGTTAGTATTTGTATTTGGTTCCCACATTTTCTCATTTTTGGTAGATTATTTGAAGCAAATAGGCTGTGGTTATTTGATTTTACAGTTATCATGTGAATACCGAGGTGACTCTGGATTACTAATGCTACATTCATTCATTTGAGCATTCTAAATTTGACCTGTAACAGCTACTTGTTCATTTTAGTAGGTGTAACCTTTTCGTTCATCAATTGTTCAGGTTAACAAAGTTCAACATGGGGTATGCATTTTGTTTTTGGTACTGGGTGCTTCTCTTTTGAATGGAAAAAGGTGGCGTCTAAATAGTTTGTTTTAACTTCTAGGCATTTCAAAGTTGATTAAAAAAATTAACAAGAGCTGGAAGTTTGTTTGCCAAACTGGAAATGGTTATGTTGCCTTTTGCATATTAAAAAAGTGGATCCGAAAGATAAGGATCACACGTGGAGAAGTAACAAATGATCGTGAAGACAAGGATCACTATAAAAGAAAAAAGAAGTAGAAGCATTTATGGCGCAAACAAAGAGGATCACTCTTGATAGTCTTGCCGAAAAGAATTCTAAATTCTAGCCCTGATACCATGTGAAAGTATCTAACTGAAAACCAATTGGAAAATGAGTAGAGAGGTTGTTCCATGCCCGTTTACTAGTTTTGCAGGTGATAATTAATCAGTACAAGACATGCTCTAACAATTAAGTTTGTCATCTAGTTGCAACGTAAATCAGCAAGACCGTTTGTTCCCCATTGTAGTGTCTCTGTCTTTGTATCCAATATAGGCTTAGCCTTAGTTTGTTCAAATAAGTGACTGAAATACTAGTCTTAAGTTAGGTTTACATGGATTTCTTATCCTTTTTTTCTAATTTGACTTTTATGAATTAAAATCTGTTATAAAGTATGATTACTTCATCCATCTTTCTTGTTGTAAATTTATTTATTTGTTGGTAATGATGCCTGTAATTGACCAACATTACTCATTTCAGTATAAATTTGTAATGAGTTAAAGCATTGGCAAAAATTGTAGTTATCTTTTTGCTTGAGCAATATGTGGAGCTTCCTGTCTAGTTAATTATTATGTAGCTGACATTCTTGTTTAACTTTCAGGTATACCAAATACACTGAATGTGGTTTCCAATTTCCTATTCCTTGTAATTGGTCTCTTGGGGCTCATACTTTGCTTTCACAGGAACTATTTTTGGCTGAGGTTTTGTGCAGTACATGATTGCCAATGTCTTATTATGCTGATGAATACGTATTGTTTTAGAGTAATGGTTAAATGTTTGTGAAGGCTGCAGGGTGAGGTTTGGGGTTGGTCAATTTTTTTCATTGGTGTTGCTGCTGTTGCTATTGGGTCATCTTACTATCATCTCAAGCCAAATGACGCTCGTCTCGTGTGGGATCGCTTGCCGGTCAGCTTCTCCATCCGCGGGCTCTACTTGATATTATATATAGTTTATTTTTGTTTTGACATTAATCAGTAATTATTGCAGATGACCATTGCATTCACGTCAATCATGTCAATCTTTATAATTGAAAGAGTCAACGAGCAAAAGGGAACAGTGTCCATAATTCTCCTCCTCTTGGCAGGTGTCATCAGCATATTGTACTGGAGGTAAGCAAGTGAATCCTTTATATATGGAAGAGGATCTTGTTGTTTTATATATTTTATGGGATGAAGCATTTGGTCAGATTTTTTAAGCACTTTGTTTCTATCCAACAAAAACTCATCAGAATTTGATGGTGTTGCAGTAGTGTAAGTTATGGATGGATATAATTTGGTTGGTGAAAAACCTCTGCTTGGGAGATAATCTTCTAAGTCGGAGGCTCAAATGGTCTGACTTCTATAGTGAGTTGGCCTACAAATTGCATGAGCTTGACCTGTAATTCCATGTAAACATCTGTTGACCGCATTTTGATTTGCAGGTTTTTCGATGATCTCCGTCCATATGCTCTGATTCAGTTTGTTCCTTGCATTGCTATTCCATTGATGGCTATCTTGTTGCCTCCAATGTACACACATTCTGCATACTGGCTTTGGGCTGCGGGTTTGTATCTTCCTTACGTTATTATTATTATTATTTTTTATCGGCATCTTCCTTATGTTATTTGCTTAATCTTGTAGTTACTTCTGCCATTCTAAGCTACATTTATCATTATATGCAGGTTTTTATCTTTTAGCTAAGGTGGAAGAAGCTGCAGATAAACCGATATATAAATGGACACACCATATTGTCAGTGGGCACACTCTTAAGCATTTGTGTGCAGCAATGGTTCCAGTCTTGTTGGCACTTATGCTTGCAAAGAGGTGCAATGAAGCAGAAAGGTATTCTTTCCTTTACTTTTACCCTGTTTGACTTCCTGCTAATTGCTATCTGCACTTAGCATTGAGGGTAACCAGTATATATTGGGTGGGGCATTTTCAAGAGTGTCTTCATGTCTTTCTATTTTCCTATTATCTAAAACAACCTTCCATCGATTTGGCTTCCATTTATCATTTAGTTCAATTTGACGAATTTTTGGTGGAACAAAGCTTTTTCTTAGTTAAATATTAGCATATGGAGGTGCTCAAACAAGTTTTACTACTTTTGGAGGTTGCTTGCTCATTCATAGCATCTGTATCAAGTTATTTTTATTTTTTTGGTGTGCCTTGGAAGTGTCTGCAGTATTGAACCAATAATGCCTTTTTCAGCATTCGAAATTACACATATTTAAGAAGCGCAGATAGGGATGCGAACTGGATACGACAAAAAACCTATTCCTTACGTTTATGGCTGTCCCCAGACTTCACTCTTTCAAGACTTTACAATCGTGTAGTTTTACGACATGGATATGCCACCACACATTCATATTTTTCTACAATTCTCCTGTGGGTACATCTTATTGAAGATTTCCATTCTGTTTCCAGAAATTAAACTTGGAAGTACTTTTTTGTTTTCCTTTTCCTTTTCCTTTTACTTCTCTCTCTTATGAAGAGTCCACATGTACTTTTCTGCACATATTATTTTCATCATCTGTAAGTGGTGGTGTCTTTCGCAGACTCTGCTTTAAATAGGCTAGTGACGAGGCATGTGCACCATCCTCTCCCCTCTCGCTATCTCTCTCTCATCCGTGTGTTTGCTGTTACATCTTAATGCAGGCAAAGTTTGCTGGAGACATGGAAAGTTTCCTGGACCAGATTTAGAGGGAAGGACGAAGTAAAAGTGGAGAGTTACACATGTACTTACTCAGATGTCCCTGTGGAGGAATCTCCTTAACGACTACATGCCATATTCATTTAAGCAGAAATTCTACACTAGAATGTTGACAGATAATCATAGTAAAACCTCTTAAACCACTCACAGAATATCGGTTCAGTACTACACCTGAACAAAATGTTGTATCTTTCATTTCAAGAATGTATACAGATCACCTTTTGTATAGCGAGTATTGACTACTGTGTTCTATGTTTAACTGACTCGGTTTGTGAACCGGCTTTGGCTTCTTCTTTTAGATGACGTTTAATCTCAGAGGCAAGGAATTGTCAATTATTGGGCTATCGGAACTGGATTCTCTGGAATTTTAGCCGAGTAAATTAGTCAACGCAACCATCATTGTTCAGGGTACTCCCACTCCCACAGTGAAAGCTAAATAGTAACAATTTTTCTATCAGCAGGGACTGGGACCGATCACCACACTGATCCTACGTGGAATTGATGGGTCCCACTCTACTTTAGTGACAATTTCAAGTTGGGGGAATTGCAGGACAGTGGAAAGTGGGGCAAATAAGTCTCAACACATGGGACACTTTTTGGGAATTATAGACTCATGGAAAGAGGAAAAATAATGCCCGGCTCATGGTATTCATAATTTACTCAGACAAAAATACCCTTAACTTTAAAATTTATAGAAAAAGACCTAACCATCGTACACTGCAACCCAATCGTCTTCATTCAGGTGCAATGTTATTCTCAAATGGTGCCAAAATAATTCACTCAATGTGCAACATCATGTGACTGATGGAGCAATACTTACGTTTTTCAAAAAACCCATCTCCAACCATCGCCACTCAACTTATTTTACCGGGGGCAAATACGTTTCACATAAAGTGCAATAGAATTTCATAGGAGGTGCAACATTATTCCATTAAAGGAGCAAAATCCACTTGATAAAAATGACACTCAACTTGTTTTATTTGGGGGCAATACGTTATCACATGAAGTGCAACGGAATTTCATAGGAGGTGCAACATTATTCCATTGAAGGAGCATAATCCACCTGGCACCTCCCACCACCACTGCCACCTCCACCTCCCGTTGACCTCTACCTTTTTGTATATATATATTTAGAGAGAGAGAGGGGGGGGGGGGGATCGTACAGAGTCGTGGTAGGAGGAGGGGTGGGAAATGAGGAGGACGATGAGAGTGGCGAGGAAGTGGAGAGTGAACATGGCGGAAAAAAAGATCCGGTACGAGAACAAGTGGCGGAGGCCACTGCAGGAGAATGACGATGATCCACGACCATCTCAGACTGCAACTGCCATTGGATTTGGAAACCCAGATCTAATGACTGCCAATAGTGATCCACTTTTTCCTCGGTTAAATTGAATAGAGGGATTTCGTTCTGACGATACAAAGAGGAGAGAGAGAGAGAGATGTGGTAGATGCTGGCGGCAATGAGGAAGTGATTTGGGGATTTAGGTTTCACTTGGGGGGGGGGGGGGGGGGGGGCGTATTCGTCTTTTTATGTTGCTGTAGACACCCCGTTCTGGACTGCCCAGATTAGTTTACTTATGGTCTTTGATTCCCCAATAATGACTAAGGTCAAGAACAACCCGAGTTCGCTGGTGCGTTTGAGCTCTGAGCATTCCGAACCCTTTTGAACCCCTGTAGACACCCCAATTTGGACTTTTCAAAAATTCCTTGACTTGTGGCCCGGAGGCTCCCCGATGATGACTTTGGATTGAAACAAGCCTGGTATCGATCGGAACATTGCTCCTTGGAAGATTGAAGAAGTATTAAAAATGGTAAAAAAGGGGATTTTCAAGCGCTTAGGAGCAATCCCAAGCGCTCAAAACTGTTTCACAAAACCCCTGGCCTAGCTCTTTCTCGAGCGCTCGAGAGTGAGGTCCCAAGCGCTCGGGAGTAATCCCAAGCGCTCGAGACGTTTCTGTTGCCCAATGCATGGCTGTATCACCCACTCACCTTGCAAATCATCATTACAGCCACTTTCAGCCCGCCGATGGCTCATTCCACACTCAACCTCTGGTAAGAAGATTTTCAGGCCAAAGATTTTCCCCTTAAACAAATATTTTATCAAAACCACTTGATTTTCAAAAACCATTTGATGTTTTGCCTATAAATATGGCTGGTTTTCAGCTAGAAAGGAGGACGAAATTTCCATTCCACAGAGTCGTGGTAGGAGGAGGGGTGGGAAATGAGGAGGACGATGAGAGTGGCGAGGAAGTGGAGAGTGAACATGGCGGAAAAAAAGATCCGGTACGAGAACAAGTGGCGGAGGCCACTGCAGGAGAATGACGATGATCCACGACCATCTCAGACTGCAACTGCCATTGGATTTGGAAACCCAGATCTAATGACTGCCAATAGTGATCCACTTTTTCCTCGGTTAAATTGAATAGAGGGATTTCGTTCTGACGATACAAAGAGGAGAGAGAGAGAGAGATGTGGTAGATGCTGGCGGCAATGAGGAAGTGATTTGGGGATTTAGGTTTCACTTGGGGGGGGGGGGCGTATTCGTCTTTTTATGTTGCTGTAGACACCCCGTTCTGGACTGCCCAGATTAGTTTACTTATGGTCTTTGATTCCCCAATAATGACTAAGGTCAAGAACAACCCGAGTTCGCTGGTGCGTTTGAGCTCTGAGCATTCCGAACCCTTTTGAACCCCTGTAGACACCCCAATTTGGACTTTTCAAAAATTCCTTGACTTGTGGCCCGGAGGCTCCCCGATGATGACTTTGGATTGAAACAAGCCTGGTATCGATCGGAACATTGCTCCTTGGAAGATTGAAGAAGTATTAAAAATGGTAAAAAAGGGGATTTTCAAGCGCTTAGGAGCAATCCCAAGCGCTCAAAACTGTTTCACAAAACCCCTGGCCTAGCTCTTTCTCGAGCGCTCGAGAGTGAGGTCCCAAGCGCTCGGGAGTAATCCCAAGCGCTCGAGACGTTTCTGTTGCCCAATGCATGGCTGTATCACCCACTCACCTTGCAAATCATCATTACAGCCACTTTCAGCCCGCCGATGGCTCATTCCACACTCAACCTCTGGTAAGAAGATTTTCAGGCCAAAGATTTTCCCCTTAAACAAATATTTTATCAAAACCACTTGATTTTCAAAAACCATTTGATGTTTTGCCTATAAATATGGCTGGTTTTCAGCTAGAAAGGAGGATGAAATTTCCATTCCACAGAGCCCTTGCTCTCTGCTCTCTTTCTCTCTCTAACCAAGAACCAAAAACTTCCAAGTTCACTTTCCAAACTTCAAAGGTTTTAGAAATCACTAAGGAAAAGGGCAAGAAATCCAGAATACCCTTCTGATCTCTTACACTCTCCTCTCTTCATCCACATTTCAAAGCTACACCAAGGAGCAAGGTTCAAGGAAAAGGTAGAACTCTTACCTTTGATCATAACTAAAGGGCTGTTCTTCCCTTCTGAGGGGGGTCTCTCAGCCTGACCCAGTCTTCAATACTGGGTGCATGGTTGGGAGACCCTAGTGTAAAAACAAGAGCAATGGGGCACAAGAAAACATTTTCACAAAACCCTTACTGGAACTACTCCCAAGCACTCGAGAGTGCTCCTGAGCGCTCGGGACTGTTCCAGGTCTCATGCATGGCCCCCTTTGTGACACAGTAAGTTGAAAATGATGTGTTGATCTTAAATGAATGGTTTCATTTTGGCATGCATGCACAGAAAGCCATTTTTCCTCAAAATAGAATCATTTTCTTACAAAGATTTCATGGAAGAACAAGGTTCCCTTTTTGTTTAAAGTTAAAAGAATTAGTCATTTCAGAGAAACATAAAAACAAGGGCCTTTGCATGTCAAGATGGAACCATTTCCTGTTTGAGAGTAAGCTGGTATGCTCACTCCCAAGCGCTCTGAACCATTCTAGAGCGCTTGGGAGTGCATGCATGTCATTACTTCCCATTTCCCAGCCTGCTGTGTTACCTGATCTCTGCATGCATTAGTGTGGCCTGTTGCTCCTTCAAATTTGTAGATCTAGCCTTGTTAAGGCAGGGATGCATGATTTGAAAGGTTGAAGTCTTAGCCCAGTCTTTCAAGTCCTCTGCTGAGCCAGTATTGTACTTAATATTCATTTCAGTTCCTATTTTAGCATTGTATTCTGTCTGTCCTAACAAAGCTTGCAGGTTGATCAGAACTCCCAAGCGCTCGGGACTGATCTCGAGCGCTCGAGAGTGAAGTCAGTGACAGATCCTCAGCTTCTGTAATCATGCATTTTGCTCATTTCCATTTAATCATCCACTGTACAACTGCACATGCATGCACTGCTTACCTGCTATAACTGTACATACTTGCTAAATGACTTAATGAAACAAAATCCCTTTTGAAAAATCCCACAAATGTTTAGTAGAGACCGATTTCGAATCGGGCGAGGGGGGTGCCGTAAAACCCTTCCCCCCTCGTAACATGGCTTCCGGACCCTTGAAACTGATCTCTGGTTTTCAACTTCAAATCATTTGGTTTTCCAAACAAAACGGTTTCTCGGGTGATATACCGCAAATCCGGGTGGCGACTCTTCAAACGGCGTATTTCTCTTCAAAGCGGCGGGAAAATACAAAAGAGCAAAACGGGCCCAAGAGTTTTTCGGGCATGCAGCCCACAGTGGCGACTCTGCTGGGGAGAGTAGTTTAATTAATACTTGAGAAAAGTTTGTTTGTTGATAAAACGGCCCGCTTTTCTTGAATATCAATTAAACTTGTGAGCCGAGCTTGAAAAACGTTTGTGGGATTTTCAAAGGGATTTTGTTTCATTATTTATTTCTTGTATATATATCTTGTGCAACCTCGCTGTTGTGTTTCGGCAATCCTACCCGGCTTGCCGGTGATGGGGAATCCCGGAATGCTCAGCAACCCTCGACCGTGATGAGTCATCCCTACCGTTTGTACCATTATTGGGTGTACGCTCAATAGTGGGAGGTATACTTTGACTCTAGTCCGGGGAACCCTCTTCAAGCCAAAACCAGCCTCTATATGTGTTTAGAAAGCAATAGAACCTTCCAAACTAGGACAGGGACCCGCAGGGTAGGATTACGTGCTATACCCTGTCTACATGTTACTGCTTTCTGCATTTCACCATGCGTCTCATCCATGCCATGCCGTCATGCTGTCCGTTCATTTTTAAGTCCTGCACTTTCGCTCGCACGGTCTGTAGAAGGTTGCCGAGGCCCGATGATGAATCGTGCACCCTAATGTACGTTGTCTAAACTACATGAGTCCTTAGAACAATGAGACTTTGGGAAATCAGGATGTTACTAAGTCCTTGACTAATGCCTAATCGAAATTCCAACGGAGAATAAGGAATAACAAGGAAAACGATGCCGTGATGTCACTTTACTTACACCACCTTGGCTAATGGCACAGTGCCACTGACACCGTGATGGTTGGGGTATCACGTCGTCTATACTAAGTTATTCCAAGTTCAAAATTGAAATTTCGAACGAGGACTAGTTGAATACTTAGTTCATTTTGGCATCTCTTAGAATTTGCCGTTCTGAATGAAGGATACACCCTAAAAAGAAATTCTGAGGAAATAGGCAACCTTCGAGAGACCGTAATCTTATCCCACTTGCACATCGCACCTTGCATCTTATGCCGTCCGTTCGCTTTCGTATCGCGTATAGAACTCTTGGGCTTGCTTGCGCAGCTTGTTTAGGATTGCCTGGACCAATGATGAGTCGTGCTTTTTAAAGGCGCGTTGTTGAAATTAATCATTCCTAATCAAAGGATACACCCTAAAAGAATCTCTGAGGACTAAGGCGATCCTTCATAGGATGTCGTTTCTTGAGTCAGGGTCTAGGAGACCATAAATCCATGGAGTTTGGGATACCTCTGGTGTTCGCCGTGCCCGAACGGCTCCCTCTAGTTTAGCCTTAGGTGCATCTTCCAGCAGTCTTATTGCTCTGTCTCGGATGGTCCTAGATAAGGAGATTGGCTCTGATTCCCAACGTGAGGAATTTAACCTGCCTGACACCGACCTACCTGTGACTGTTGGAACTTTCCGTAAAGTTTGACCCTTTGAGTCGACAATGACAACACGTCAATAACAATTCTTTTATTCAACATGCATTTTTCAATAAACCACAACAGGGGCACGTTCTGAGTTCGCTTTTTGCTTTACTGTCAGCATTGGGCCACCCATCCTGCAACGAAACCATACCCTCATAAACTCAGAATTTGTGGGAAGATATGGAACAGCCGGTGGAAAATTTGAATGAGGAACATCTGAACGGGGAACAGCCAGCAGGGATTCTGAACGAGTTGGATCAAATCCGAACCTCTATCCGACAGATGGGTGAACGAACAGACAACCAGATTACCCAGTTGATGCTTATGATAATCGGGGTTGCCAGACGACTTCCACCTCCACAAAACCCAGAAACACCCCTCGAAAATAATCATGAACCACCCTCTGAGCCAAACCCCCAAAGCCCAGAAATGGCCACCATCGAAGCCAAATTATCCCAACTTGAGCTGTCCTTAGCCAGAAGCGAAAGAATCACCTCAATTGGTTTCGACTTCGACGAACTCTGCCTTTTCCCGAATGCCAGACTACCCAGGAAATTCAAGCCAATCGACTTCGCTAAGTTTGACGGAACCAGTGATCCAAAAGCACACTTGACCAGTTACATTGGGGCACTTTCCATGTGGGGCTTAGAGAAAGACGCCATGGCCCAAATGTTTTCTCAAACACTGGTTGGACATGCCTTGTGCTGGTTCACTGCCTTGGAAGTGACAAAGAAGAAATCTTGGGAAGACATCTGTGAGGCTTTCGTGGCCCAGTTTGACTATAACGTCCAACTTGAGGTCACCATCCGAGAGTTGGAATCAATAAAGATGGAACCGAAGGAGTCTTTTATGGATTTCGTTCGAAGATGGAGAGCAAAGGCTGTTCAGATGAAGGATAAACCCTCGGAGAAAGATCAAATTCGGATGATTGTCCGAAACCTCCAGCCCGCACTTGCCAGGCACATGATCCTAGCTCAAGCCTCTTCCAACTTCAAGACATTCTTCGAAACAAGCCTGGCCGTCGAAGAAGCTGTTCAGTTGGGCATTCTCGAAAATGTTGATTCCTTCCCAGAGACAGAAAATGTGGACCCCGACAGCAGCAGCACGCTGCATGTCAATGCAAGCTACACCGACTTGCCACCTGACCCTACACATATCGACCATGTCCGGACCGAGCCCGTTAGCCAGATCGCTGCTCAAGCCACCAAGCCTAAACAACCTCGTCTCTTTTCCCAGTTTCCCGTACCACTATCCATGGTATTCGAAAGACTGGTCGAAAGCAGAACCATCAAGCCACTCCTGTCAACTCCCCTACCTCAAAAGCTCCCACACTACCACAACCCAAACGCCTTCTGCGCCTTCCATCAAATGCCCGGTCACGCTACCAATGACTGTCACCGTCTCCGTCACAAGATCCAAGACTTAATCGACAACGGAACCATCCCAGTGCCGGACCTCAGATCTGGAGGAGGGTTTTGAGTGCAGCAAAGCATGAATGGAATTGCTCACGAGTTTGGGAAACTTTTGAGTTTCGAGTCGAGCCTTTTTCAAGTCGATTTCGAGTCAGTTTGTATCTCGAGTCTTTCATGCTTTCGTGTCTGTATGTTTTCAAATTCGAGTTTGTAGTCAAAAAAAGAAAAACCAAAAACAGAGTCAGTTTTGTAGGTCTGAACTACGTTATGACCTGATTCCTTTGCAAAAAGGATACGTAGGCAGCCTTATCCTGAGGCCCGGTCATGTTCTTGCAAGTCAACCCCGAAATTCAGTTGCAATCTTTCGAGTCAATCTTTTGTCGGCTTGTCATGTCCTTTGATGACGATCCTATTGAGTCGAAATTGTGATAATAAACTTGTGTTTTGTGATGATCCCACAACTTGAAATTGTTTTTCACCATCATTTGAGAAATTCAAAACACGAGGTATTTTGCCCTTGCAAGAAGAAGAATTTCAGGGGACCATTCCCTGGCACCATGAAGAAGCAACGTCTTGGCCCAAGTAAAAAGCTCGCTAGATCAAAACATCAAAATATGATCTAGGCAAAAGTTAGAGCACGCAGATCTCTTAAAAAACTGCATCTAGGATCCAGTATCAAGTTATGCAATTCAAAATGAAGAAAGGCATTCTTTTCTTTTATCACACGCTTGAAGATATATATCCATTGATAACCCCCTTTGAGCCTAAA
This sequence comes from Rhododendron henanense subsp. lingbaoense, assembly GCA_020567845.1. Lineage (NCBI taxonomy): Eukaryota > Viridiplantae > Streptophyta > Magnoliopsida > Ericales > Ericaceae > Rhododendron > Rhododendron henanense. The sequence continues at coordinate 19,370,169 of CM036318.1, forward strand.
TCAATTTCTTTGAAAGAAACCCGGCTAGGCAGCTATCCCCCACACTGAGGTGAAACAAAGAAGACGAAAGTGCCAAGCACCTGACCATCATCGGCGCGTCAGGATTCAAAGCGCAAAAGTGCCAAATGCATACGCACATTGGGATGCAAAACATCGAAGAAAAATCAAGAAAACTCAAGAATCAACTAAAGTGCCAAACACATCGGCACAACAAGTGTGAAGGAAAGCAAATGAAAGAAGGCGCCTATCAAAAGCAAAGAAGGCACAAAATTATGCAAGATGGCTGTTAGCTCTCGGAACCTAAATGAAAATTTTGAGCCTATTATCCTTTCTTTGTTAAGCCAAAACCTTGGCCACGTTACAACCCGAATAAAGTCCTGTCAGATTGAAGAGCACAACTTGATAACAAAAATCCTGGACAGCAGGGAAAAACGAGAAGGGACGCCAAGGCGTTTTGAGAATATGGCAAAAATCTCAACCTGGGGCATGATTCCTAATAAAAATCCTCGTGTTTTGCTAAGACAATTTCAAAACCAAATGGGGAAATCTTCAAAACACGATTTTATCATGACAATTTCAAACATTAAATTCTCAAATGATCGAGCTCCTCGTCCGGTCGCATCAAAACTCCTCGTCCAGTCAAGGTCTTAGTTAAGAGTCAGTCTTTTGATAATGGGTCTTTCTTATCCTTTGAGTTGTCTGGGCCTTGCCCAAATTCATGCAAGGTCATTTCCGGTCATCATTAAGGCCCCAACTTGTGAAAGAAACTCCAATACATCATCTGGTCACTGAAAGCTATCAGTGGAATCAAAGGAAAAGGATCAAAACTAAGGATTGTCACTCACTGGGGCACATCAGCCCAATGCCATCAATCACTGCAAGCGTACAGCCGACCTCAAGATTGGGGCATGCATGCTCGGAACTCAAGCCCTGATCAAAGCCAACCTCAAACCAGCTCCAGCGCAAGCCCTAGCTCCAGCTCAAACCCGAAGACGAACTCCATCCCAAATCCCAAGGTCCTGAAGATGCCAGCCCGCTGACCAAAAATAGTAAAGCAGAAAGGATACTTAGACATGTCCTTTGTTCTTCAAAACATAAAAATAAAAGTAAAAAAATATATCATCGTTGTTGTCAAAAGTCGAAACGCGGATCTCACTTTCTAACCTCGACCCCCCCCACGGTCGCCTTCTTCCTTCATATTCGTCAACATGACTGCACATCTCTTGCCATAGATTTGGCATTGTCCTGAGGGACCTTTAATTTCAGATTCAAGCTTCCTCCAAAATTCAAGCTTCTTCCAAAAATTCAAGCTTTTTCCAAAAATTCAAGCTTTTCAGATTCAAGCTTCCTTCAAGCTTCTTCCAAAAATTCAAGCTTTTCAGATTCAAGCTTCTTTTAAAATTCAAGCTTCTTCCAAAAATTCAAACTTTTCAGATTCAAGCTTCCTCCAAAAATTCAAGCTTTTTCCAAAAATTCAAGCTTTTTCAGATTCAAGCTTCTTTTAAAATTCAAGCTTCTTCCAAAAATTCAAGTTTTTTCCAAAAATTCAAGCTTTTCAGATTCAAGCTTCCTTCAAACTTCTTCCAAAAAAATTCAAGCTTTTCAGATTCAAGCTTCCTTCAAACTTCTTCCAAAAAAATTCAAGCTTTTCAGATTCAAGCTTCCTTCAAGCTTCTTCCAAAAATTCAAGCTTTTCAGATTCAAGCTTCTTTTAAAATTCAAATTTCTTCCAAAAATTCAATCTTTTCAGATTCAAGCTTCCTTCGCCCCCGGTTTTCTCCAGGACCTACCCCGCCATAGATTTGGCGCCGTCCTGTTGGACACCTTTCTATCATTTGCTTGCATGTCTGCATGTCTGCATGTTTGCATTTGCCCCAAAGAACTACGCTGGTCTGATCCTTGCAGAAAAGGGTACGTAGGCAGTCTGAAAAGACGCGACCACATGCATCAGATGTTGGTATCTTTACTTGCATTTGATTTTGAGTTGAGGATTTGATCTAGCTCGAATTGGGCTGTCTCAATCTTTGGAAGGCACTCGTATCTAGATGTGATGCTGAGCGTCGCCCAAAGAGGGGCAACTGTAGACACCCCAATTTGGACTTTTCAAAAATTCCTTGACTTGTGGCCCGGAGGCTCCCCAATGATGACTTTGGATTGAAACAAGCCTGGTATCGATCGGAACATTGCTCCTTGGAAGATTGAAGAAGTATTAAAAATGGTAAAAAAGGGGATTTTCAAGCGCTTAGGAGCAATCCCAAGCGCTCAAAACTGTTTCACAAAACCCCTGGCCTAGCTCTTTCTCGAGCGCTCGAGAGTGAGGTCCCAAGCGCTCGGGAGTAATCCCAAGCGCTCGAGACGTTTCTGTTGCCCAATGCATGGCTGTATCACCCACTCACCTTGCAAATCATCATTACAGCCACTTTCAGCCCGCTGATGGCTCATTCCACACTCAACCTCTGGTAAGAAGATTTTCAGGCCAAAGATTTTCCCCTTAAACAAATATTTTATCAAAACCACTTGATTTTCAAAAACCATTTGATGTTTTGCCTATAAATATGGCTGGTTTTCAGCTAGAAAGGAGGACGAAATTTCCATTCCACAGAGCCCTTGCTCTCTGCTCTCTTTCTCTCTCTAACCAAGAACCAAAAACTTCCAAGTTCACTTTCCAAACTTCAAAGGTTTTAGAAATCACTAAGGAAAAGGGCAAGAAATCCAGAATACCCTTCTGATCTCTTGCACTCTCCTCTCTTCATCCACATTTCAAAGCTACACCAAGGAGCAAGGTTCAAGGAAAAGGTAGAACTCTTACCTTTGATCATAACTAAAGGGCTGTTCTTCCCTTCTGAGGGGGGTCTCTCAGCCTGACCCAGTCTTCAATACTGGGTGCATGGTTGGGAGACCCTAGTGTAAAAACAAGAGCAATGGGGCACAAGAAAACATTTTCACAAAACCCTTACTGGAACTACTCCCAAGCGCTCGAGAGTGCTCCTGAGCGCTCGGGACTGTTCCAGGTCTCATGCATGGCCCCTTTTGTGACACAGTAAGTTGAAAATGATGTGTTGATCTTAAATGAATGGTTTCATTTTGGCATGCATGCACAGAAAGCCATTTTTCCTCAAAATAGAATCATTTTCTTACAAAGATTTCATAGAAGAACAAGGTTCCCTTTTTGTTTAAAGTTAAAAGAATTAGTCATTTCAGAGAAACATAAAAACAAGGGCCTTTGCATGTCAAGATGGAACCATTTCCTGTTTGAGAGTAAGCTGGTATGCAGCTCACTCCCAAGCGCTCTGAACCATTCTAGAGCGCTTGGGAGTGCATGCATGTCATTACTTCCCATTTCCCAGCCTGCTGTGTTACCTGATCTCTGCATGCATTAGTGTGGCCTGTTGCTCCTTCAAATTTGTAGATCTAGCCTTGTTAAGGCAGGGATGCATGATTTGAAAGGTTGAAGTCTTAGCCCAGTCTTTCAAGTCCTCTGCTGAGCCAGTATTGTACTTAATATTCATTTCAGTTCCTATTTTAGCATTGTATTCTGTCTGTCCTAACAAAGCTTGCAGGTTGATCAGAACTCCCAAGCGCTCGGGACTGATCTCGAGCGCTCGAGAGTGAAGTCAGTGACAGATCCTCAGCTTCTGTAATCATGCATTTTGCTCATTTCCATTTAATCATCCACTGTACAACTGCACATGCATGCACTGCTTACCTGCTATAACTGTACATACTTGCTAAATGACTTAATGAAACAAAATCCCTTTTGAAAAATCCCACAAATGTTTAGTAGAGACCGATTTCGAATCGGGCGAGGGGGGTGCCGTAAAACCCTTCCCCCCTCGTAACATGGCTTCCGGACCCTTGAAACTGATCTCTGGTTTTCAACTTCAAATCATTTGATTTTCCAAACAAAACGGTTTCTCGGGTGATATACCGCAAATCCGGGTGGCGACTCTTCAAACGGCGTATTTCTCTTCAAAGCGGCGGGAAAATACAAAAGAGCAAAACGGGCCCAAGAGTTTTTCGGGCATGCAGCCCACAACCCCTTTCAAACTTATCGAGCCAGAACCAAAAGGCCCTCAGCAAAACCCTACCTGCTTACGCTGGAACTTTACTAGCATGCGCCAGTAAACTGCTACATGTCAGTCATCGACCGTTGACTTAGTTTTTACTGGCGCACGCAGGTAACATACTGGCGTACGCCGGTCCATCCCAGTCAAATCAAATTTATGCGATCATGTACGCGGGACTTTTGTGGCCACTCGACGTCAGCCACAGTTCCCTGATAATTGCATCGTCCAGGGCTGTCCCCTTCTCTCCTATAAAGCCTTTCAAGCCAAGTCCCATGCATTTAATGCATGGGAGGCTCCCTCCCTTAACCTAACCAACCCCTAACCAGCCCAAACCAACTGATTACACCCCCCCCCCTTCAGTCATTCCACCCTCTATAAATACCCCCCTTGCATTTATATGCAAGGGGTTAACCACCATTAAGTCTCCAAGTCTCCCTCTTTTCTCTCTCTTGTTTTCTTTACTTCTTCTTTCAATCCATTGAAAGAGAAAGCAAAGGAACACCACTCCACTTATCATAATACCCTCCACACTTGTTACTCAACCTTCAAAGCCTCAAGCTCAAGCTCAAACCATCCCATTGAGCTCTAACAAAGGTATTGTAGACACCCCAATTTGGCTTAACGATTATTTCAAGTCCCACCTTGGGGACCATCCCGATGATGAAATGAATACAGTGATTGCTGATTGACTTCCTGCGAACCCATGGACTTATGGTAAGAACTTTGAGCCACTTAGAGGACCCAATCAAGAGCCATACAGCCTTTCAGACAGAAATACAGAATCCTAGGAGAATCCATCTGTCGGCCGTAACATTGATCTCACGGCCTTCAAATCATTTCTTCACCCGAGCAACCTGTTGCTTGAAAATCTCCCTGAGAGATCAATCCCTCGGCCGCAAGATCTATCCTTCGGCCGCAACATCCATTCCTCGGCCACCATATCCTTTCTACGGCCGCCAGATTGTCTATTTTCCAGACTTTGGAACGTTCTATCAGATGTCTGATCCAACTACACTACCTCCCTGATGCGTTCGGGCTACGCTCAGAGATCACCACGAATAGTTTGTATTGCATTGCAATTGCAATCGTGCGTTTTGATTGGCCGGGGTGAGTCACCAATTGCCTATATAAAGGGCCTTTGGGTTCCGAAAATAAACAATCAAAATTCATAAGTGAATACACCCTCTCAAGCCCCGAAATTCTGCACATATACACTCTCAAATCCCTTCTTCAAAAGCCCTAACCTCCCGAATGCAGCCATCAATCCGACGATCAAACCCCGAAGTTCAAACCCTAACCCTAGGGTTTTCAAAGAAGCAATCAGTCAATCACAATCAATCCGAAGCAATCAAGCAACTGACGGATCAAGGTGGTGAGGCCCAACGGCCTCTGGTTTGTTTTATTTACTATATTAAATCTTAATCGTAGCGTTTTGATTATCTACTAACTTTTCTGTCTGGTGTGAGGAAGAACACCGACCGGGGCTTCGATCCCTCGGCCGGTACATAAAACCAGGAGGATCCCTCGGCCGTGACATCCATTCACCGGCCGTGGGATCCATCTCCCTGGGACAGTTTGTTTTGTATTCTGCTTTCTGATACATGCTTTAATTATCGCACTGGCACACTTTACTTACTATTTAAAGGCTTAACTAAACAGACTATGTGTTAGAATTAAACAAAGCATCTACATGTCTTATGTTGAACAACTATGGGCCAGCCTCACGGCTGGGCAGAGAGGGGTGCCTAACACCTTCCCCTTACTGTACTATTGGCTCCCGTACCCAGAATCTCTATTTTTCCTAGTTTTAATAAACTGGGTGGCGAATCTGTTTTCATGATGACCGCTATCGTGTGGCGATGTTCCTAGCCATGGGAATGTCCACGGTCAGCAAAATCGTGATACGCTTCCGACTGGGGAATCGCCACTCCCCATGCCAACAGTGTCTGTTTCTTCATTTCTTGATTAAATAAATTACCAGTTTGTGTCTGAGATTACGCGTATCTGAGAGAGAGAGGGTGTCTGCAGAAGTTGATGGAGAGGAGGAGGGAGAAAATAGAACAAGGGTAAATTACACTAACCTCCCCTAAGGTTTTTGACAATACACTAACCTCCCCTCACCTCTCTTACTTTACAAACTAATATGCACCTACCTCTCTTGCCATTAAGTTATGGCTAACGGTGTTAACTTTGATGAGTAAAAGACCGCAATACCCTCAACACATGTAGATTGGGTATTGTTGTTCTATGCATATCACAAGCATATAATACTTGTGGGCTCCTCGACTGGCACGCTTGAGTGTCGCCACCTGGATTTTTGAGATGGATGATTCGAGAAACGAAGGGTTTGGTTTGAAAAGAAGGCTTTTGGCCTAGCGAAATCGTTGAGATTTTGAGTCCGGAAGCCACGTTACGAACGAGGAAGGTTTTGTTGAAAAAGCACCCACTTGCTCGGTAAAAACCGGTCTTTACTAAACATTTTTCAAAGGGGGAAAATTTAATACGGGAAAGGGACATGGGATTGAATACATCACTTTGGCGTGCTCGTGGTGCTTATTGAACAGTAGATGACAAGTGAATGATGAGCAGAAATGAAATAACAATACAACTACGATCTGTCTCCATCATAACAACACCGCACGGTGTACCAAGGTACCTCGCACGGTCTTCTGGTACATCGTGCGGTTCTAGAACTCAGAACCTCGCGCGGTATGTCTGACTACATCGTACGTTGTTCCTCGGGACATCGTACGGTGTAGCTTCTTGCCTATTTCAGAATAGCTTTGTATTGTCAAGATAAAGCAAACCATGGTTTCAAGCAGCCTTCTGCTTCGTACTTCTCGATGTATATCCAAGAGGTCACCCCAAGCGTAGGGCATCAGCGTCTGATTGAAGCATAGTAAATCCGGTAGTCCGGGATCGTACCCAAGGGATAATCAATACGGCTTTGCTGGATTGTAGATGCGAGTATGGTTTCCGGCTTTTAGTCAGCCAACTTAGTTTTACATTTGCGGTGGAAATAAAAGGCTAAATTAACGAGAATAAACTAGATAAAGAGAAGGTTAGGTCTAGGAATTTCTAGCGCCCACGACTCGAGCTAAACTACATTTTTCACCCCAAAACACGGTTTTACCCGGAAGATAAAATAGTTCGAAAATCAAGCTAGCTATAGAATTCATTTGGCAACACCTCGAGCGACCGAGCTCCAAGCATCATGTGTGGTGAGTAGGCGAAGCTCTCACCTACACATGATCAAGGAGGTTATCACCTCGGTAATTTGACAAACAAATCCAAGCCCCACATCAATTTCCAAAACAAAGTTGTAAACTTTTTGGTGAAAAATGCAATTTTTACTCAAGCCATGGGGTGCTAGTCACCCCATGACCCAACCTTATGAAACTACTCACACATATCTAAAAAGATAAGAGCAAGCAAAAATCTACTTAGCATAATTGTAAACACAACACTAGAAATAAACTAGCTAGAAAGATAGATCGGGAGAAGTTAAACAACTTTAATTAAAGAGAGAGTAGCAAAAACTAACTTACTTTAGTTGAAAATGCAGAAATAAAGAGCTGGAAAAATAAGAACACTCAAGAACACGAAGAACAATTCAAATCTAGCTCTAGATCTAAAAAACGGGTACAAATCTAATTTTCTACGTGTTTGTACAAAATGACATCATAAGGTATTTATACTTCAAGGTACGCGCATGGGATATTCTAAAAAGATGCTCTGAAGATCTCTTCGTAAGGCCTCGGTACCGATGGCAATGGGCTTAAAATGTATTTAAGCTCTCGGTACCGATGTCCAGCTTTTCAGCCATCGATGGCGAGGCCTTATCTTCTGTTGACTGCTTTGACCGTAGCCACTCGGTACCGATGTCCAGGATATCAGCCATCGATGGCGAGGCCTTATCTCCTGGCCTTGACTGCTTGCCTGTTGGCGTTGACTTTGCTTCTAGGCTTGGTCTTGCCTTGGCATCGGGCCACCCTTGGCTGCTTTGCTCGCTCTTGCTCGGGCCATTTGGTCACGCCTGCCTTGATCATTGCTTTGGCCCGGGCAGCCATGCCTTGCTTGGGCCATCGGGCCACTTGTTGCTCTAGCCATCGCCTTGGCCTTAAAATACCTGAATTAAAAGGGTTTCTCTACAAAACAAAGCCAAAACACCTTATGAGCAAAAGTAACTAAAAACAACTAATTAAATAACAAAAGTACGTAAGACTAGACACTAGCGCACCCTTTATTACATTGTCGGGTGCTTATCACCTTCTTCATTTTATTTCTACTATCTTTCCACAAAACAGTTTGCATGATCCTTTTTGATGCACTTGATCATTGAGAATGATTATAAAACCTCTTTTGAAGTGTTTAGTGTAGACACCCCAATTTGGCCTAACGATTATTTCAAGTCCCACCTTGGGACCATCCCGATGATGAATGGATACAGTGATTGCTGATTGACTTCTTGTGAACCTTAGGACTTATGGTAAGAACTTTGAGCCACTTAGAGGACCCAATCCAGAGCCATATAGCCTTTCAGACAGAAAATACAGAATCCTAGGAAAATCCATTTGTCGGCCGTGACATTGATCACACGGCCTTAACATCTTTTCTCCACCCGAGCAACCTGTTGCTTAAAAATCTCCCTAAGAGATAAATCCCACGGTCATAAGATCTATCCTTCGGCCGCAACATCATTTCCTTGGCCACCAGATCCTTTCTACGGCCGCCAGATTGTCTATTTTCCAGACTCTAGAACGTTCTGTCGATTTTTTGATCCAACTACGATACCTCCCCGATGCGTTCGGGCTACGCTCAGAGATCACCACGAAGAGTTTGTATTGCATTGCAATTGCAATTGCAATCGTGCGTTTTGATTGGCCGGAGTGAGTCACCAATTGCCTATATACAAGGCCTTTGGGTTCCGAAAATAACAATCAGATTCATATACTTTCACACCCTCTCAAGTCACGAAACTCTGTCAATATACACTCTCAAACCTCCTCTACAAAAGCCCCAACCTCCAGAAGGCAGCCGCTAATCCGACGATCAAACCCCGAAGTTCAAACCCTAACCCTAGGGTTTTCCAAGAAGCAATCAGTCAATCACAATCAATCCGAAGCAATCAAGCAACCGAGGGATCAAGGTGGTGAGGCCCAACGGCCTCTGGTTTGGTTTATTTTCTGTCCATATACTTTAATCGTAGCGTCTTGATTATCTGCTAACTTTTCTGTCTGGTGTGAGGAAGAACATCGACCGGGGCTTCGATCCCTCGGCCGGTACATAAAACCAGTATGATTACTCGACCGTACATCCATTCACCGGCCGAGTAATCGATTTCCTGGGACAACTTTGTTTTATTCTGCTTTCCGACGCATGCTTTAATTATCGCACTGACTCACCATTAACTGCTTAAAGGCTAAAATCAGACTATGTGTTAGGATTAAATAAAGCAAGTATATGTCTTATGTTGAATAACTATGGGCCAGTCTCACGATTGGGCAGAGAGGGGTGCCTAACACCTTCCCTTTACTGTACTTTTGGCTCCCGTACCCAGAATCTCTATCTATTTTCTTAGTTTTACTAAACTGGGTGGCGACTCTGTTTTGATGATAACCGCTATCGTGTGGCGATGTTCCTAGCCATCGGAATGTCCACGATCTTGGTTTATGAAGCAAGCAACCAATCGAGCAACAAACGATCAATCGTATGGCGATGCCCCGTCAGGGAGGTGTCTACAGTTTTTGGCGACTCTGCTGGGGAACATGAGAGCCATAACCAGAAAATTCAACATAAGACTAATACCTGCCTTGTTTAATTCATTTATCATATGCATCGAGCGGGCAACCTCGTTGAGTTCACCTGATACCCCGGCATGACACAGGCTATGTTAGGGGTTCCAGCAAACTCCACAGTCACTCGTACCTAATAGTATATCAAAAAGGAAATCACCCAATCACCGCTTATGATGGGCTGGTGAAAGGACTGGTGCCCTTTGACAACGGAGCACCCTGAGACTATCTAAACCTTGCATGTTTTAGAAAGCCATAGAACTTATCAAACTAAGACAGGAACCTACAGCCTAGGAACCTACTTGCATTTTTGCTTCCAAGTTCTTCCTCACACCTTGTATCATCTGTTGTTGTAACATTTCTTTCTGTGCAGAAGGGTTGGGATTTTCAGCCCAAGTCCTAACCCTGTACGAGCCAAGTATTGACTTACGGCTTGGAGCCGCTGAGATGGTTGTTACGGCTTAGAGCCAATTGAGATTGCTTGAGTATGATTTGCAGGCGTAGAGCCTACTGTTGGGATGGCGGGCATAGAGCTACTGAGTCGAGGGCTTGGAGCCGCTGAGTGAGTGAATACGGGCGTAAAGCCTGTCGATAATGGGTTTCGAGCCGCTGAGATGATAGACATAGGCTTCGAGCCTGTTGAAGTAATGGGCTTCGAGCCGCTGAGATTGTTGTTACGGCTTCGAGCCTGTTGAGTGATATAAGCATAGAGCCGCTGAGTGAGTTGATATGGAGCTGCTGAGTTCTTTGATAATGGTGATTAGCAAAGCTGCTGAATGTTCTGATTTGCTTCGGCCAGCAGTTTGTGGAGAGAGAGAGGGATCTTCGATGCTCGGATATGCCCCCAAGGCTAGTTCTGATCACGTTGTATTGGCATCAGGGATGCCCCCAAGGCTGACTTGATTTTGCTCCTGTTGGTCATGGACCCAGAATTTCATAATTGCTTGAATTGGTGCACCGAGCAAAATCCAACGTGACTGAGGGGAATGGATTTAGGGGACCAGAAGATCGATTTCTCAGCCGAAGGATTGATGTCTCGGCCGTGAGAACGCCGAAAGTCAAGAAATCGATTTAAGTTCGTTTTAATCGATTTCACGGCCCATTTAATCTTTTCTCCTCCTCCTCTCTTGTTCTTCTCCGTTCCTCTCATCCAGCGACCACCACCACTTGCCGCCGTCTTCTTCCACCACCGTCGGCCACCATTATTTCCGGCGACTGTTGCTGTCGCCGTCGCTGCCAATTCAGGTCGTTTGAAGCCGTTGGTTTTCTTCCCTTCTTGGTTCAGACGTGATGGCCACGCCATCTTCGGACGTTGCGGGTTCGTCCTTGCACCCTCCATGTAGGTGCGAGTATCCGTCTTCCGACAAAGAGGCGATTGAGGAGCCCGGTTTGTTTGACGCTGCTACCTACATTCTTTCTTCGCATAGGCTGGGTTTTGGTGGTTTCTTGCAGTACCGCCCTCCTGTCGGTGGCCCTGAGGCCGAGGTGGTTCGTCGGGAACCTGAGCTCCACCTGAGTGTTCTGAATGTACCGGTGAGTTTCCTGAAAAGTAAAAAGTTTACTTTAATTCGGAGTTTGAAAATCTGTGCATGATTTTAAGAGCAAATTTCTTATTTGTGGGATGAAAATCCCTTTTAGCTAGGGGCATGAATGAGAGGAACCCGTGTTTGGGTTGAACTTGTTTTTGTTTAAAGGAACTAAAATAACCGTGCCCCCTGTCTAGGCAATGCATGCTTTTAAATGTTAATTTGATGCCCCTTAGCGTTTCCTTTGCTTATGCAACCATGAGATTAACTCCCTTTTGTCTTTGGCAGAGAAATAGGAGGTTGGAGGCTCGCGGAGGAGGCAAGGAGGTGCACAAATGGTTCTTGAAGCTGCCAGAGCAAGCTCGGGAATTGGTACGTGCTACGGGTTTCGAGGCATTTGTTCTGGGCCTCGATCTTCCGAAGATGGACTGGTCGTTGATGACGTCGCTGGTGGAAAGGTGGTGGGATACCACCAATACCTTCCACTTTCCTTCTGCTGGTGAGATGACTATCACTCTGGGTGACTTCTCTTTGCTGACTGGCCTGCGGGTAGGCGGAGCTTCTCTTCGAGTCGATCCCAGGCTTTGGGAGCGAGTAGGTGCTTTGGAGTGGTTTCTGGGCAAGGTGCCCCCTGTTCGTTCTCGGGGTCATATTGATCTTGCTTGGCTAAGCAAGACTTTCATGGTGGCTGACATCCTGACCCAGGTGAGTGTTGAGCAATTGACGCGGGCCTTCCTTCTTTACCTCCTTGGGCAAACGTTGTTTGCCAACAAGGATGGTTCGGTACATACGCAGTTTCTGGCCCCTTTGCAGCACCTGGGAGCTATTCGGGAGTTTGACTGGGGCTCGTCTACTTTGGCCACTTTATATGGCAATCCTGGAGCTTGCTCGCGGGACAAGAGTCCCATTCTTGGTGGTCACTTTCGAGTGCTTGAGGTATATATTATTCCTTTGTACCTCTGTTCTTACTTTGGCTTTTTCTAGTTCTGAACTTGTTTTGCTAATCCATATTTCAGCTCTGGACTTTCGAGCACCTTCTCCAGTTTCCCCCTGAGACTAGACACGGAGATGCAGACTGTATACCTCGCTATGAGCGATGGTTGGTGGGGCAACGGAGGCCACGGTCACCAGTTTTGAGCCTTCCCGAGTGGCGGCGAGTTTTGGACCGACTGACGGTCGATCAGGTACTTTTCTCTTTGTACTTCTTGTCCTTTAGACTTCCATATTCTTGTGTTGGGGCTGATTTGACCTTGCTTTGTAGGTACGGTTTGACCCTTGGGGTGGCATACCAGAGGACGCCCCTCTTGCACGTTCCAGGGTTCTGGATCGTACCCGTAGCTTGCTTGAGTGTCCATTTTGCCGAGCCTGGTACTTAGGCGATCGGGTGGCTAGTCAGTGGCGCCCGCATGCTGAGGCGCTTCAGTTTGTTCCTCCTCTTCCTCCAACATCGATGAGGTCTACTTCTTCGATGTCTAAGGAAGACTTGAAGAATGCTCGGATCAGAGATTGGGCAGGTTTGCTTCTCCAGGCAGGAGACTACATGGAGTACTGCCGTCTTTACCTAGCTTCAGCGGTTGTAGCTCCCCCTGTTGCTCCTGTTTGGCCGCGAGCCCCTTCTTTTGTTTCTTTCCATTCTGACGATGGGGAGGAGGAGCGCCTGGTCCTTACTCCTTGTACGAGCCAGCTTTATACGCTGCCAGCTGGGATTTCACAGGCCATGGCGACATTCAGGTCTCGTTACGAGATTCCTGATAATGTTGCCACTGCACTGGCCCGTGAGGATGCTCTTCGGGAGAGCCCAAATAATGACACCCTTCACATTCCCGTAGTGGTCGTCGTCGAGGGCGGTGTTAGGTTCCCCCTGGCTCCATTACTTCAACAGGTTCTAGCTTTCTATAGGTTATCACCAATGCAAGTGTCTGCCAATTTCTTTCGCGTCGTCATGGGTATCAATGCTCTGAACCAAATGTTATGTATGTCCCTAGGTTTGCACGATATTCATCATCTGTACAGCATCTCTCGGACTAAGGATGCCTTAACCTACTACTTAAAGAGTAGAGATTCCAGGAGACGTCTCGTGCTCAAATTGCCTGACTCCGCTCGTGGAGACGATGACGATTTTCTTATCGTCACTGGGAACTTCGAGCCCAGGAACGAGGATGGCCGAGTGATGGGATTCCATGCCCCTCACAGATTTGGGCAACCACGTTAGTTCTTTTTTCCTCGTAGAATTACTTTTCAAGCAATTTTTCGTATTGCGTTTTTGATCACTTATCTTCTGACTGTCAACTTCTCGTGTTGCAGCCGAAAACGTCAACCAGGGGTACACCATTATCACTCCCCAAGTTCATGTAGCGGACATTAATCAGGCCCTAAATTTCAATGGACAGGGCACCTATCTGGCTGGCCGAGCAAGAGCAGCGCAGGTGCTCCTGAGTTACAGGGCATCATACGGGGGCTTTATTGACCGGCGCATCCGAGCAGTCGACAATCCTGCAATTCCTGGACCACTTCCCGTTCAACCAGAGCAGGCAGAGGAGGAAAGGCGTTCTCGGACCCCTCCATTCCCCAACGATCCTATAGAGCTCGCTGAGGAAGCATCCACGTCATCCAGTGGTTACTCTCCATCTCCCCCACCTCAGGAAATGAATCAGCCAATCAACCTTAGCGAACTCCTCTCCATCCCAGGGGCTGGCCGTGGAAGAAGCCGCGGCACTGCTCGTGGCCGAGGTTGCTCTCAGAGCCCTCAGCCATCTCATGGCCGACGTGGATCTGTCCAACTGGGCACCCCCCTGGCTTTTCTCCTGAAGAGATTGAGGCGAGTCACCGAGACAAACGCCAGCGCCTGGAGTCATCTTTGAACGAAGGGCCTCAGCCTCAGACTTCCAACGTCCCAACTCCAATTTGGGCACCACAATTTACCCATGGTGGGCGTCCAATCACCGTTCGAGACAGCATAGAGTCTGAGGGGACAGCTCTCGCCTTGTCCCAGGCTTTTATGTTACCTGGAGATATGCAAAAGGTAGTAGCTAGCTCCCGTGACAATCTCCTCGGATCTTTCATGACCAACAGCGCTCAGGTAAACCCTTTATACTTACCAAACTAATAATTCCAGACTGTTGTTCCTGGGCTTCGTCTAATTTTCCTCAAAATGTTCTAGGCCATGCAAAGGATGGTAGCCATGGCGCAGAAGCTGGGCCAGTCCGAGCCTCAGCGAGTTAAGCTGGTGAACGAGAACGCCCAACTACAGCGTACAATAATCATACTAGAGAAGTAGAGGGACCAAGCCTGCGGGAAGGTGGACGTGCTGAAGGGGAAGTTGGAAGGTGCTGAAGACAGCCTGAGCCAGACCCTGACGGAGCTGGAACTGAGTAAGAATGAGGCCAAGGCGTCCTACCAGCAGGGCTACAACGAGGGAATCAACGTAGCAACTGAAAGTTACAAAAACCAGATGCCTGGGATCCAGGATTAGGTATTTGCTGCTGGGTGGACGGCTTGCCTCAGGAAATCTGGTACAACAGAGTTATCGCCCCTTTGGACAGAGATTGATCTTCCAAGCACCATGGCCGCACAAGATGAGGATGGGGTCGTGGCGGAAGAAGATGACTTGGATGGAGAACCTACTGCCAATATCTCCGAGCAGCATGATGCAGATACTAGACAAAGTGTTGAAGAGTCCAACCCTGGCCAAAAGGAAGCCAGTGGTGGTCCAATTGATGTAAGTTTTCTTCGTACTTGGAGATACTTCTAAGTGTTTTCGTACTTAGACAAATTTGCACGTATTCGTATGCCACCCAAGTTTCTCGTACTCAGAAAGTTTTCCTAAGTGTGCTCTTACTTAGGTTACCCAAACGTATTCGTATTTGGTAACATCGTGCATTTGTTTGTATGCATTCCGAGTTTATTCTCCCCTGAACAAATAACCCAGTGTTTTCCATACTTATATCCAAGTTTGTTCGTACTTAGATAAGGTTTTATAATTCAAAGATTTCGTATAGGTCACATATTCGTACGGGTCCTACTCTCTGCTCCCCAATACGAAGGGAGGACACAAAATAGTGCCTGGCTTCGTATTCCAGCAAAAAAGAGGTAAAACAACCAAAAAAAAGGTAAAACAACCACGATATTCATAATTCAAAAACTCAAGGGGGCGTTATGCGTGCCCCTTGCAACTAACAAGTCAGAAATCGAAAAACAAGGGAATTTTATTCGTAATTCCCACACAATCACGATGTGCATCCTAAAAACAGAATGAAAAATAAACTGAAGTCTTTATAAACGAAAAACTTCCTCAAGTTGTGGACATTCCAAGGCCTTGGCACCGGGTTCCCGTCCAGGTCTGCCAAGCGATAAGCCCCAATGCCCACAACCTCTGTAACTCGATATGGGCCCTCCCAGTTAGCCCCCAACTTGCCCTCATTGGCCACTTTGGTATTGCCGAGCACCTTACGAAGCACAAGGTCTCCAATACCAAATTCTCGGGGGTGGACATTCTTGTTGTAGCTTTTCATCAGCTGCTCCTGATATGAGGCCAAATGCACCAGAGCCCTCTCTCTCCGTTCCTCGGCAAGATCCAGTTCAATCTCCTGGGCTCTGTCATTGCCTCCACTTTCAACCAAAGTAGTCCTGTTGGTCGGCAGACCAACCACCAATGGGATTACAGCCTCTGTTCCATATGCCAATGAGTAGGGGGTCTCTCCCGTAGACCTCCTAGGCGTTGTTCGGTGCGCCCATAAAACCAGTGGCAATTCGTCAGGCCACTTTCCCTTCGCTTTATCCAACCTCTTCTTGATCCCGTCAAGTATGGTTTTGTTCGACGCTTCCGCCTGCCCGTTACTCTGTGGGTAGGTAACGGGCAGGCGGGGGTCGATTAATAATTCCTTATCCCATACTGGGTACACAAAGCTTTGAACTTTTTCTGAAATTGGGACCCATTATCCGTAATCAGTGAATAGGGGACCCCAAATCGTGTAATGATACTTTTCCACACGAACCTCTCTATCATAGGTTCAGTGATCTTTGCCAGTGGTTCTGCCTCGATCCACTTAGTGAAATAATCCGTTGCCACCAACAGAAACTTCCTGTTGCCAGTTGCTTTGTGAAGTGGACCCACGATGTCCATTCCCCACTGTGCGAATGGCCAAGGACTCGTCAGTGGAACCAGATCCTCAGCTGGTGTCCGGATCATTGGCGAGAATTTCTGACATTTCTGACATATTCTTACATACACCTTCGCGTCCTCCTGCATGTGCGGCCACCAGTACCCTTGGGTTATTGCTCGGTGGGCTATGGACCTACCCCTAGCGTGACTTCCACATGTTCCCTCGTGGATCTCGTGGAGAAACTTGTGCACCATCTCGGGGTGCACGCAAAGTAGGTAAGGTGAAGGATTTTCTATACAACTTACCCTCAGGAGATAACCAAAATCGCGCGGACTTCATTTTTATCTTGTGAGCCTCCTTTTTATCCGTGGGGAGTGTCCCATCTCGCAAGAACTCTACTATTGGATCCATCCAACTTGGTCCTTGGTTCACATCTAAGACCAATTCCACGCTTCTTCCAATACTCGGCTCAGCAAGATAATCAACTGCCACCCTTCTCTTAAATTCAGTTGGCACAGCTGCGGCCAACCAAGCAAGTGAATCTGCGTGGGCATTCTGTCCAGAACTTATCTGCTCCACGTACACCTTTTCAAAAGTGTCAAGCAAGTTCCTGGCGGCCTCCACGTAGGCTGCCATTTTCTCATTTCGGGCCTCGTATTCCCCAGACAGTTGGTTCACTACGAGTTGTGAGTCACAATACACCCGTATCCTTTTCGCTTTCAAGGTGTTTGCGCTTCTTAATCCTGCCAAGAGTGCCTCGTACTCTGCCACGTTGTAGATGCACTGAAACCTAATCGAAGGGATAGCTCCACCATTACTCCCTCAGGGGGGAGAAGCACAACTCCTATCCCTGATCCAGTGTTGCAAGCGGAACCATCAACGAACAGCTTCCATTCCAAGGGATCTTGCTCGGTAGGTACCTTGCCCTTTCTGGTTCTATGCTCCTTTGGCTGCTCCTGTCTCATAGGAGGCTGGGGAGCCACTGCAGGCGAGAACTCAGCTACAAAGTCTGCCAGCACCTGCCCCTTTATTGCAGTGCGCGGCTGGTAGTCTATATCGTACTGACTCAGCTCGACCGACCAAGTTGAAATACTCCCCGAGAAATCCGCCTTTCGTAGCAAAGACTTCAACGGGAATTCTGTGTAAACCACAATCTTATGACTCTGGAAGTAATGAGGCAACTTCCTTGCCGCCCTCCTCAACGCCAGGACCAACTTTTCGAGGGGCAGATATCTCGTCTCTGCGTCCTACAATGTCTTGCTCACATAATAAACAGGGACTTGCTCGGATCCCTTGTCCCTCAGTAACACTACACTCACAGCATGTTCAGAGACTGCTAAATACAAAGTTAAAGACTCACCTGGTTCAGGGGTGGACAAGAGGGGGGCTGTTGCCAAGTACTTTTTCAGGTCTTGGAACGCATGCTCACATTCTGCTCCCCACTCGTATCCTTCTCTCTTTTTCAGCAACTGAAAGAAAGGCCTACACTTGTCACTGGACCGGCTAATAAATCTGTTTAGAGCCGCTGCCATCCCTGTCAATCGCTAGACCTCCTTCGTGGTCTTTGGACTTTGGACTTTGGAGCTTCTGTAATGCTGTTATTTGATCGGGGTTTGCCTCTATTCCCCTTATGGTCACAAGGTGACCCAAGAACTTTCCCAAACTTACTCCGAACGCACACTTCGAGGCATTCAGCTTCAGTTTGTACTCTCTCAGTATGTCGAAGGCTTCCTTTAAATCAGCTATGTGGTTTTGTTTCTCCTTACTTTTGACCACCATGTCATCAATGTACACCTCCATTGTTTTGCCGAGCAATTTCTTCAGCATAATCGTTGCTAATCTTTGATATGTTGCTCTGGCGTTCCTCAGACCAAAGGGCATGACGCTGTAACAATACAGCCCACGTGGAGTGATAAAAGAAGTCTTCTCTTGGTCAGGGCCGTACATGGCAATCTGGTGATACCCTCGATAAGCATCAAGGAAACTCATTCGCCCATACCCAGCCGTTGCGTCCACCAATTGATCTATCCTGGGGAGGGGGAAACTGTCCTTTGGGCATGCCTTATTCAGGTCCGTGAAGTCGACGCAGACTTGCCACTTCCCATTCTTCTTCTTTACCACCACAGTGTTAAACAACCATTCTGGGTAGTAGACTTCTCGTATGGCCTTTGCTTCGAGAAAACGGTCAACTTCCTCAATAACAGCGTCCACGTGCTGTACGGTTGATCTTCTCTTTTTCTGCATCACGGGCTTATGCTGTGGATCTACATTCAGGTGATGACAAATCACGTTTGCATCCACCCCGGGCATCTCTTCGGGCACCCAAGCGAATACATCAACATGGTCTTTGAGGAATTCCACCAATTCCTCCTCCTCTTCCTTGCTCAGGTTCTCCCCGATCAGGAAATACCTATTTGGATCAGTCTCGTTGATCTGAATCTTTTTCAAACCTTCCACCATTTTCTCGGCGGGATTCCCACCGACATCCTCGATAGTCGGCTAGTCTGGAACCTCAACGGTTTGTACCAACTGCGCTTTTGGTGCCTTTTTGATTATAGAAACCAGACACTGTTGGGCAACCTTTTGATTTCCCTGATCCTCTCAATGCCGTTTGACCCGGGAAATTTTACCATCTGATGGTAAGTGGAGGATACCGCCCTCATCTTGTGCAACCAGGTTCTTCCAATAATCGCGTTATAGGAAGATGGTACATCTACGGCCAGGAAGTCGGTTCGAAGCACTACTGTTCCTGCCCGAACAGGCAGGGTTACTCTGCCCAATGGCCAGACAGCTCCTGCACTAAATCAGACCAAAGGTGTTGTTAACGGCACTAGATCTGCCTGTGTCAGTCCCATCTTCTTGAACGCGTCATAATACAGCACCTCTGTGCAACTTCCTGAATCCACCAAGATCCTTTCCATGTCATACTCCCCAACTCGTATGGTTATGACCAAAGCATCATTATGTGGTACCTAGACTCCTCCCAGGTCCTCATCCGTGAAGATTATGCCCTCGTTGCATACTTCTTCTTCACGTCCTCGTTTCTTTCCCAACTGCATCACGTGCTGGTCGTGCTTTACCTGCCTCTGGAGTAACCTCACCTCATTCTTCGTATAAGGTGCGGCCAACCCATGTATCATATGGATCACTCCTCTTGGATTTTGTTCGTAATCCAACTCCATCGCCTTTTCTGCACTCTTGTGCTCTTCCTGAATAAACTCCTTCAAATAACCACGTGAGACTAGGTCATCGAGGTGCTGTTTGAACATCTCACAGTCCTCCGTTATGTGACCCCAGTCCTTGTGATAACTGCAATGCTGACTCGTAGCCCTCTTTGCATCTTTATCCCCTTCCAGCCTTGGGGGCCACTTGAAGTATGGGCGGTTCTTTATTTTATAAATAATTCGGTAGATTGGTTCCTTCCAAACCGTCGTTACTGAGAAGAAGGACTTGGGGTCCGGAGCATGTTTCTCCTTGAACGGCTCTTTCTTAGCCTGCCCATATTCCTTATTTTCCTTGTAGGTTTTGGGCTCTGGTCTGTCTGCCTTTTTCGTAGGGCCCTTGGCTTGCTCGGCAACCATCCTGTTGTCCTCTCGCAATATGTCATCTTCGTTCCTGGCATGCTGCTCAATCCGCTCCATTAGCTTCGCCAGAGTACCTACTGGGTTCATGTTTAGGGACTTACGCAGTTCTCCCCGAACAGGTAGCCCTGTCTTGAACGTGGCTATCGCATATTCCTCACTGCAGCCTTCAATCTCGTTGAAAGTTTCCCAGTACTTTTTAGCGTATTCCCTGATCGGCTCGTCCTCTCCTTGCTTCATAACAGAGAGGCTCTCAAAAGTCTTCGGTGCTTTCCTGCTCGTCAAGAACCGAGCAGTGAATTCCTCGGCTAACTGCCTCCATCCTCGTATGGTGTTCGGCCCTAGCTTATGGAACCACGCCAAAGCTACTTTCCCCAAACTCGACGGGAACATTTTGCACATGATCGCATCATCGCCGTTGTGCATGAACATTGCCTGCCGGTAGTGCTGTATGTGTGCCACGGGATCAGAATTTGTCTCGTAGAGGATGAACGCCCCGTGCTTCACCCTGTTCGGCAGCTTTGCCTCTTGCAACCTCCTTGCAAAGGGGGAGGAAGCTATGTTGCTGAGGGCTTTCCGTGCTGCTTCTCGTGCAGACATGGTCCCCTCCTCTTGCTCCTTGATTTCCTTGAGAGCACTTTTCTCCTAATCGGAACCAGGCCTCTCGTACCTGTCCCTGTGATGTTTCCGAATCTCCCCCTCTTCGGGGGTGAGGCTCCTGCTTCTTCTCTTTCGTGAAGAAGCCCTTTTTCTTCCATGAGTGGGGCTCCTGCTCTTGCTCCTCCTTCTTCGTGAAGGAGCCTTTTTGTACTCCACTATGGCCAGCCCGTCCCCTCTGGACTTTCTTTGCGACAGTCCAGAGTCCTCTGGGTGTTCTCGTACCCGTTGTATCTCTCGAATCTCGTGTTCTCATTTTCTAATCATACGAGTGTACTCCTCGATTTCCTGCCTCTTTCTGTCGAGGACGTCCTTACTATTGTGCACGCTTCTCAAGTGTGCAACTGACTCTCTCCCATGGTGGAACTTGCTCCTTCTCGTGGACTCCGTGGCTGTCCTGCCGTCCTTGTTCTTGGAATCTTCATGGACAGTCACGAGGTGGCCTTTGCTCGCCGCTTTCTTGGCGCGCCCGCCGTCGGGCTTCTTTGGAGCCACCAGTGGGGATTTATCTCTTCCCCCACCTAACTGGCTTTTTGGGTCAAGCGGTGTAGCTAGGTCTTCTTCCATCGTGGTCGTTTTTCAAAGGGAACTCTATCGTTTCCCAGAGACGGCGCCAATTGTAAGTGCAGAAAAACTAAAAAGGGTTTGAACAGCACAAGAACTTAATGGCTACTTCGTGCCTCTCGCCGGAACCCTAATGCGTCGCCGGAATCCTTATCTGCAAAACAGACAAGGGGTGAGCGCACCTTTGCCTCTCGTGGCAAAGGCCCTCCGATGCCTAAGTTAGTATCACATACTAGCAGAAAACCCTAATTATCAGTAGGTAAGTAATTCGATTGCAATAAACTGCGTACCTCTTTCCTTTAGGTTTACCTTGTATTTATAAAGTCATGGATGCTTGCTGCCCAAGCATCCGTGTTGCCTAGGTTTCCTATCACGTATAGAAAACAAAGAATATCTTTGGATTCTCATTCCCTTATTGATTCATTACCTCTGTCCCTTTAGGACCTCTTTCCATAACTGGCCGAACATCCCATTCCCGTTGGGTATTCCTTCTTGATCTTATTTCCTCGAGACCTCATTCCCTTACGGAATTTACATTGTTCTGGAACCTTCTAGAGCGTTCCTTGAACCTGGGACTGCTTTCCCCAAAATTCTCTTCCTGTTTGGCCATCTCGTTGCCGAACAGATAAGCTGGTCCAGTGACTTCTCGTGTCACCGATTCAATCTTCTGGACCAATAACATCCCGTGTTACTGGTACTGGCCCCGTGCATTTTCCCCAGACCAATGACTCTTCATGTCTCTTGTCCATATCGCCGACCATCGTATTGCACGGCGACTGTACCCACCGTACCTATACCATGGCCCCACGTACCACTTGTTCAGGCCTTATTTAGACCTGTTCGGGAATACCTCCCTACATTAGGGTTAGGATTTTGTAACCTTTTGAACTTGATATTTGGTAACCCTTTGAATATTTTTTGGAACCCTTGATAATGAAGAACCATGGGGGTATTTATAGGAGGAGGAATGGTACAACCAACCAAGTAATGGTTAGCTTGGCTTGGTGGCCAAATTTCCTCCTTTGGAAAGGTTGGTAGAAGGTAAGGTGATGCAAAGAGAGGAGCTCAGCCAGTCCACGAGTTCTAGCTGAGGGTGCTTGGTGGTTAAGCTTACCAACCAATAAAGGTGATTGGGACAGACTTGGACTGGCGCACGTGTGTCATACCAACACGCACATGGGTCAACGGTCAAGCTTTGATTGTTGACCACCACCAGTCCGTTTGAACCGCGCGCACGGGGGTGCAGCGCGCGCATGTACCACCTACTCATGCGTTGGTCAACGGTAAAGCTTTGACCATTGTCCAACACCTATCAAGTTGATCTACGCGCGCAGGCTCCAAACCGTTCCGGTAGGGTTTTTGGCTAAGGTTAGGGGTTCAAGGGTTTTTCAAACACTCAAAATTCAAACACTTATCATTCCCGGGGTGTTCTTGATCCATTTCATTATCGGGGAATCAAATACCGTAAGTAAACTAATCTGGAAGCCCAGATTGGGGTGTCTACAATGGGCTTGCACTAGAACAAGAGAAGACACCAAATGAAACAATGGGCGATACAATGTAAATAGCAGAATATCAATCTTTTTTTTATGAATATCATCTAGTCTTAGGTTCAACTCTTCTAACTCCCACTAACAAACATACATTTCTTGCCTTTCCTCCAAAAAAAAAAAAAAAAACCATGATCTAGAATTATGCAAGGCACCAGAAACTTTCAAATTTACCGATCGCAAGTGAGTATTGACTCTGTGCTAGATATGGAGATAGCAGAAGACTTCAAAATGGATGACGGAAATGGCATGACAAATTCAGATGATGCTTCATTACCAAGACCTGTTGTGTCACGAATTATCTCCGGCAACAGGACATCTCCATCAAGGTGTTGCATCATCGGTGCCGGCTCTATATTTGAGTTGCCCTAACCCAACCTCATGCTTTGGTGCCCATTCACAATTAAGTCATACAGTACAAAATAAAAAAGTATACAATTA
This sequence comes from Rhododendron henanense subsp. lingbaoense, assembly GCA_020567845.1. NCBI lineage: Eukaryota > Viridiplantae > Streptophyta > Magnoliopsida > Ericales > Ericaceae > Rhododendron > Rhododendron henanense. The sequence continues at coordinate 19,393,452 of CM036318.1, forward strand.
CAAAATTAAAAAAAATCAAAATGACATTATTATTTTAGCTTGAATAACATAAAAAATCAACATCAAAATGTAAATTCCGGTTATAGTGTTTTATGATTAGCACGATCCGATTCAAAGGAAATAAATTCTCCTTACATTTTTTGAAGCCAAATTTTCAATTGAGTTATTGTACTTTACTTATCCAAGAACTCGGGACCCGTTCCGCGAACTTTTAATTTTTGAGATTTTTAGTTGATATATGTGAGGAGAATGACCTTTCGTGAAAAGTGTAAGAAGTTAAAAAAAGCCCCAAATGCCTAAAAATGCTTTTAGTGGAACGGCGTCTCATTTTCAATTGAGATCATAGCCAATCTCTTTAATCTCTCTTGCAAAATGGTAGTTTGAAGGTAAAAATAAAAATCGTGTTAGCTTGCTTGATTTGTGACTTTTTTTTAATCAAATGTAAGAACATATCACTTATACATTACTGTTGTGTTTGTTAAATCAAAAATTTTCAACAAAGTAATTTAATTTTCACAATATTGTGCATTTGGAGGGAAAATAAAACAAAGGTAACAAAAGTGGAGGAAAAAAATAAAGTGACGCGAGAAGACCAAGAATCGAACTCGGGACTTGTTCGATTGAGTTATTGTACTTATCCAAGAACGGCGTGAGGAGAATGACCTATCGTAAAAAGTGTAAGAAGTTAAAAAAAGCCCCAAATGCCTAAAAATGCTTTTAGTGGAACGGCGTCTCATTTTCAATTGAGATCATAGCCAATTTCTTTAATCTCTCTTGCAAAATGGTAGTTTGAAGGTAAAAATAAAAATCGTGTTAGCTTGCTCGATTTGTGACTTTTTTTTAATCAAATGTAAGAACATATCACTTATACATGACTGTTGTGTTTGTTAAATAAATTTTTTTTAACAAAGTAATTTAATTTTCGCAATATTATGCATTGAGAGGGAAAATAAAACAAAGGTAGAACAAAAGTGGAGGAAAAAAACAAAGTGACACGGGAAGACCAAGAATCAATGTAACGACCCTGATTTTTGGTCAGAGAAAATTTCGTTAAAAATTTGAATTTTATTTTAATTACTTGGACTTCTTTTAAAATACCCAAAAATCCGTCGTTACTAAAATCTAGACTTATAAAACTAGATTTCTTCACTCCGAGCAATAAGATCATTTTCTAAAGACAAGTGTGTTGGACTATTCTCCTAATCATCGAGCTTAAGCCTAGGTTATATTCTTGACTAAAAATCCTACTTGGCAAGCCTAGTTAGCTTCTAATCTAATCCGTGGAGATAAACTAATTAAACCGTTGACCTTCCTTGAACCGTTTGAAACTTTTGATCTCTTGAACCCTAGATGAACCCTTTGACCAAAAAGTCAACCGTTGATCTTTGTCCATTGGTCCATAGTTGTTAGTAGAATTATTATCCATTGGATAATAGGACTAGTACTATTATATTATAGTTAATTCAATGACTAGAATCCCATGGGATTCTCCCATTAAAGAATTGGAAGAGTATCTAATATAATATTGGGTTCTAGGATTCTCTGAGTACAAATATTGTATTATAAGGAGACATGTGTCAAATCGGAGCTTTATATTATAAAATTTTGACTAGATATCCACCCAGATTCTCTAGTACTTATATGAATATTATAATAGGGTACCAGTACAACCACCCCAATATAATATAGAGGTAGAAAACATGTGTTCAATTCATTATTTAATTAGGAAAATCTTATTCTTTCAAATTCCCTTTAGTTTATTAATTACCTTGTACTTTCAAATCTAATTGGTAGATACGTATCTATATTATTATACTTATGTAGTACAAGGGAGAGAGAGGGAGAGAGAGAGAGAGAGAGAGAGAGAGATTCGGGAGAGAGAGGGAGAGAAAGAGAGAGATAGCCGAGAGAGATGGGAGAGATAGGAGAGAGAGAGCCAAGATTTGGTGTACTCTTGATCAATCTTTGAAGTCTAGCCAAGTACCTAGGACTTATTAGTTTATCAACCAACATGTGCCTAATTCATTTAAGTATTAAGATAGGCATATGTCACCCTAGAATTCTAGGTTATATTTTATGAACAAACATGTGCCAATTGACATAGTTTATTAGGATATCTTAACCTAGAAATCTAGGAAGATCATTAAGGTACTAGAGTACTTGTATTCTTCCACCTATATATGTATATATAAGTACAAGAGAAGAAGAAAGAGAGAGAGAGAGAGAGAGAGAGAGAGAAAGAGAGAGAGGCCGAGAGAGAGAGATGGCCGGATGAGAGGGAGAGAGGGAGAGTGATGTGTGTGCTAGTGTACCTTCCAAATCTAGCCCAATCTTGGCCAATCTTCCTACATCATCTTGTACCACCAAAATCTAGGGTTTTTCTTGCACTTGTAAACCTAGGACAACCATATCTAGTATTATATTGGAACATGTGTGCTATTGATTAGTTTATTAGGATTTGTAATCTTCCTAGATTGTAAGTACATCTATTGTATATATATATATATGTGTGTGTGTGTGTGTGTGTATTTTGATATATATATATAATATTTCAATAGAACACATGTGTATTGATTATTTTAAAATGAAAGTCTTAGTCTTGAAGATCTAGTAGATTTAATAAGTACCAAATCCATAGCCATGCAAGCCTAGTTTTAGACCTTGATCTTCCAAGGAAGCTTGATTTGGTTGAATAAAAAAATTCAATCAAAGATAGGAGAGAGAGAGAGAGATTTCGGATGAGGGAGAGAGAGAGAGAGAGAGCCCTTGGCCTATAAATAGCAAGCTCACTTCAAGCCTTGAACTCACACCTTCAAGCATTGCTCCAACTTCTCTCTAGAAACCATTTCTGTTTTTCCAGGCAGCCTACTGCCCACCACAAAACCTCGTCTTTCTCCCACCTAAAGTAGTTTCTAGGATAAACTTCCTTCGGGAAAGTTGTAGAGCACTTCGAGATCTTCAAGATAGACCCAAGAACCACCCTAATCGGTCAAGAAACGACAAAGATATTGACATCCGAAGTTCAGTCAAAATTCGGATTTCCAGATTCCAGACAGCAAACTGTCCATCCCTTTATCACCATATTTCTCCTACCTAAAGTGCTTTCTAGGATCAACTTCCTTCACAAAAGCTGTAGAGAACTTCTAGAGCTTCGATTTCGACTCAAGAATGATCATATTCGGCCAAATATTGACCGAGTTACTGCCATCCAAAGTTGGGTCCGAATTTGGAGTTTCACCGCCCGTAGAATTTTCCAACTAGCTTATTCGGCCCCGACTAGTTTCGGATCAAGGTAGGATTTTCCTACACCTCCTACACTCTAAGTATATGTGGATTTTACCTATGCTTTCTAAACTCTAAATATAACGTATGATATGCGTATGTTGAAATGAATATAGACTATTCCATACACTCGAATCCTAAGTATAGATATTCATATATTTATGTAGAAAGATCTATTTTAATTTAATGATAGTATATCGTATACGGAACTCAATTTGATTAGGATAATGGTATGATAACTTAGATTTTCTATATCAAACTTCTCCGGTGAAAACGTAGAATATCCATCTACACTATTCTGATATATGCATTGCAACTCAATAAACAAATGCTGTTTTGAACTTCTGAAAGAAAGAATGAAATTTGAAAGATAACGTCCGTAGCTTAGCTTTAAGTATTCGTATTTTGATCTTAGAATGATTATGAGCATGTTTATGTGATTACTTGTCTACTTGTTGCTGATAAAGCATAAGTGGTTTACCACTCCAAAGGTGTCCGTCCATGTGGCACTATGCTTTACCTTGTATGATTAAATGTTGAGCATGATGATGTGATAAAGTGAGCATGCTATTTAATATGGAGTTGGATGATCTTGCTAGTTTAGTTTCAAGATTACTAAGAATGAATATGATTGTGTCATAAGAAGTCTTGCCGCGGAGTCTATGCATGATGACGAGACACGAAAACCAAGAACGGTAGAAACATGACACCTAGGGTGTGTTTAAAGGCATGGCCTTGGTAGAATATTTTTGAAACTACATAATGACTAAGAATGGGAGTCATTATGGGAGTGTGAATGATTTATGTGTACGTACGTGAAAAGTCCTACCGCGGAGTCGATGTATGTAACGAGACACGGAAATTGAGAAAATAGAAACATGATGCCTAGGGTGTGGTTAATAAAAAGGCGTGTTTGAAAAATAGAAATGTTTTTGAAACCGCAATGTGGCCGGACTTGCCCATTGTGTGTAAAAGAAAGATTTGTGACATCGGATAAAATATTTTTGAAACTACATTGTGGCCGTTTGCCCAATGGGAGTTGTGTGTGTGTGTTCCAATGGAAATCCGTGGTGGCGGAACCATTGTGAGGCTGTGTGTGTCCAATGGAAATCCGTGGTGGCGGAACCATTGTGAGGTTGTGTGTGTTCCCATGGGAAACCGGACCGGCGGAACCATGGTGAGGTATGGCTTGGTTATCCGTGGAGAGGAGCCAATGCAAGATGTGTGCCAATGGGAACCCGGGACGGCGGAACCATTGTGAGGATACTCGAGAACCCGGAACGGCGGAATTGAGGTTGGGTGTGTTCCAATGGAAATCCGTGGTGGCGGAACCATTGTGAGGCTGTGTGTGCTTTAAAAACCTCAATGTGGCCGGACTTGCCCATTGTGTGGTGTGCGTGTGTAAAGGAAACGATTTTCGAAATGTTGATTTGGTGAATAAAAGGTAAAATGGTGACACGGTCTACGAAACGCTGCGTAGGAGAAACTCTGATGACACGGACACTTACGATAGAAAGATAGCGAATGTGATTGTGTAATTGCTAAACTATGTTATTGAATGAGCATGTGTAATTGTTTATATGCTTCTTTGTTGTAAGTTAAGGGTTAGTGGGTATGGTTTATTCTATTGAGCTTTGTAAGCTCACGGTGTTGCCTTTGGTGACCCTGACATATTATATTGGTGGCGATGCCGGTATAATGTGTCAGACCTTATAGATGAACAGGGTGAGATGTACACTTTGGAGGCTTTTGGAGCCAAAGAGCTGGCTAGGATGGAAGAGCAGGCGGAGCTGTAGTTAGGAACCTTAGTTCCCTCCCTTATTGAATAAATGTACTCCTTGTGAGGTTGTTGATGTAATAATGAGCTAGACTCCATTTGATTTTATCAATAAAATGTTTATTTAACGTACCCAAAAATGAGGGGCGTTACAATCAAACTCGGTCCACCCATAATTTTAGCCGTTTGCATGTCCAACGCAACACGTCAATCGCGTTTGCATGTCCAACGCAACACGTCGATCGCCTGTACCAGTATGGGAAACTTTTTTGTATCTATATGTTACTTAAATTTATTTATTTTTGGTTGCCCCAGCCCTCCAAGACAAAGGGCTTGCGGGGCTTAACCCGGAGCCGGCCTGTGCATCACTTGCCGCATGCTAGGTCTTGTCGCTGCGTCGGAGTTTGAGCAAAGCAGGCCTAGTTTCAAAACCAAATCCATTTACTCCTCCAAATAATCTCCTCCCAGTCTAGGATCACTTGTCTCGAGAATCGCTCCCTCTTTCCATTTCTCGAAAACCCAATCAACCAAAACCACCTCATCAGAGGACTGTTGTGGCTGCATGGGCCTCCTTCCGCAAGCTACTTCGAGTAGGAATGCACCGAAAGAAAACACATCAGTGCTTGTGGTTGCCTTTCCGGTTCTACAAAGCTCTGGTGCAAGGTAACCAATTGTCCCCACCATTTAGGTAGTTTCGAGGTTTGCTCCATGATCGTATAATCTAGCAAGACCAAAATCCCCTAGCCTTCCATTTAGTTCAGAGTCCAATAGAGCCTTCACGTCTCTGTGAAGAACAACTTGGTCCCATTCTTCATGCAGATACAAAAGGGCGGATGCTACTCCTCTGATGATACGATAACGTTGTGCCCAGTCGAGGATTGGCTTTTCATTGCTAAATAGGAACTTGTCAAGGCTTCCGTTGGGCATATAATCATAGACCAAGAGCAGCTCTCTCTTTCGCCGACTATAGCCAAGGAGCTGCACCAAGTTCCTGTGCCTTAGCCTTCCCATGCTAGCAATTTCGGCCAGAAACTCCTTCATCCCTTGTTTTGAATCATGGGAGACTTTCTTAACTGCAACTTGTTCCTTTGAAGATTGAAGTATGCCTCTATAAACCTTTCTGAATCCTCCTGCTCCAAGAAGCTCTTCGTCTGTGAAACCTCTGGTAGCTTTGAAGAGATCCTTATAGGAAAACCTACGAGGGCCATATTCCCTTTCCCAATCTTCACGTAATTCTTCGTACTTTTTCCTCCTCAATATATAAAATGCCCCTGCAATTGTTATAGTTAGCCCAATGAATACTGTTGTCACTGACACTGTAATTCCTAGAAAGGGTTTTCTTTGATGAGGAAATGAAGGAAGCTTTGAAATTTCAAGGCCCTGTGCTTTTCCACTTTTATTGAAGGTCCAACCAAGAATATAGTAGTTCCCTGTAGTCAATGCCGTAGAAGCGGAGAAACCAACATACATGGAATCCAACAGAATTGAAGAAAGATTGATGTACATGTGTTGACAGAAGAGACACATCTGGTTTTGGGCTCGTAATAGGAGCTAGTGTAACATTGAGTACATTCTCAAACCCATCATACTCTATCCAAACGTGCATTGGACTCCCACTTACAAGCTGCAAGCTGCGATTTAATCGTTCCCTATTGGAGTAAAAAGTGACGGTAGCAGATACATTTGATATTAAGTTGTTAATATCAATTCCAACATGGTTATCATTTGTATCATTGAATTAGGATTTTCAATGGTATCAAGCTCAATTGCCAAAAAATGGTTGGAAGGGAGCCCATTGTTAGTAGTATTGAAGAGCCCAAAATATTGGTTTCCTACGGCATGGGTGAAGTCCGTAGATGGGGAGATCGCAAAGGCCATCCCACAACAACTAAGATTTGTTATCTTAGGAACAATGGCAAAAACAAAATGGGTGGAAAATTAAAGATCTTGGTTTAACGTGGAGGAAGATGTATGAAATCTAACCGGAAGCTGGTAGAAAGCTCGACCAATTTGATGCTTTGAATTGTTGGTTAGCTGCAAAAGACCATTGGAATGGATTTTTGCACCCCCATCAAGCTGAATATGGGCTCCATCGTGTAGACACCCCTATTTGGCCTAACGATTATTTCAAGTCCCACCTTGGAGACCATCCCGATGATGAAATGGATACAGTGATTGCTGATTGCCTTCTTACAAACCTTTGGACTTTCGGTAAGAACTTTGAGCCACTTAGAGGACCCAATCCAGAGCCAAATAGCCTTTCAGACCGAAAATACAGAAGCCTAGGAGAATCCATCAGTCGGCCGTAATATCGATCTCATGGCCTCAACATCATTTCTTCACCCGAGCAACCTGTTGCATAAAAATCCCCCGGAGAGATCCATCCCTCGGCCATAGGATCTATCCTTCGGCCGCAACATCCATTCCTCGGCCGCAACATCCTTTGCCCGGCCGCCAGATCGTCCTTTTCCCAGACTCTGGAACGTTCTGTTGATTGTTTGATCCAACTACACTACCTCCCCGATGCGTTCGGGCTACGTTCAGAGATTACGACGAAGAGTTTGTATTACATTGCAACTCCAATTCCAATCGTGTGCTTTGATTGGTCGAGTTGTGTCACCCCTATGCCTATATAAAGGAGCCTTTGGGTTCCAAAAATAAGAACACAACACACCCCTATCAGCCACGAAATTCTACATAAATACTCTCTCAATCCTTTTCTTCAAAAGCCCTAACCTCCCGAAGGCAGCCATCAATCCGACGATCGAACCCCAAAGTTCAAACCCTAAACCTAGGGTTTTCAAAGAAGCAATCAGTCAATCACAATCAATCCGAAGGAATCAAGCAATTGAGGGATCAAGGTGGTGAGGCCCAACGGCCTCTGGTTTGTTTATTTATCGTTTTCGTACTTAATCATAACGTTTTAGTTATCTGCTAACTTCTCTGTCTGGTGTGAGGAAGAACACCGACCGGGGCTTCGATCCCTCGGCCGGTGCATAAAACCAGTGTGATTACTCGGCTGTGACATCCATTCACCGGCCGAGTAATCGATTTCTTGGGATAGCTTTGTTTTGTTCAGCTTTGTAATGCACGCTTTCAATTACAGTCCTGGCTCACTATTACCTGTTTAAAGGCTTAAGAACAGACTATGTGCTTGAATTAAATAAAGCAAGTATACATCTTATGTTGAATAACTATGGGCCAGTCTCACGACTGGGCAAAGAGGGGTGCCTAACACCTTCCCCTTACTGTACTCTTGGCTCCCGTACCAGAATCTCTATCTATTTTCCTAGTTTTAATAAACTAGGTGGCGACTCTGTTTTGATGATGTGTGGCGATGTTCCTAGCCATGGCGATGCCTCATTTGGGAGGTGTCTACAGTTTTTGGCGACTCTGCTGGGGATTTGAGAGCCATAACCAAAAAGTTCAACATAAGACTAATACATGCTTTATTCAATTCATTTATCATATGCATCGAGCGGGCAACCTCGTTGAGTTCACCTGATATCCCGGCATGACACGGGCTATGTTAGGGGTTCCAGCAAACTCCACAGTCACTCGTACCTAGTGGTATATCAAAAAGAAAATCACCCAATCATTGCTTATGATGGGCTGGTGAAAGTACTGGTGCCCTTTGACAACGGAGCACCCTGAGACTACCTAAACCTTGCATGTATTAGAAAGCCATAGAACTTATCAAACTAAGACAGGGACCTACAGGCTAGGAACCTACTTGCATTTTTACAGAAGTTCTTCCTCACACCTTGTATATGTTGTTGTAACATCTCTTTCTGTGCAGAAGGGTTAGGGCTTGAACTAAAAGCCCAAACCCTAAGCAAAGCACTAATGGCGTTGCCTGCAAGGTATATTCTTCGTAAAAAGCATCATTGCTTACTTAACACTCTCGCTTTACTTAAAGCACTGCGAAGCATGGATTTCTAGAACGAAATCAAACATTGGCTGCCCCGCCGGCAGTTGAACTAGGGGTTGCTCTAGCAATCTTTGCCTTGCGAAGCTAAAGCAAAGAGGGAGTGTAAAGTAGTAAAGCAGGTTATGGATGATTGTATGCAAAGTCAAGTATATTATGGATAGAACTTGCAATACTTATTTCTCCATGGATGATTCAGCATGACAAGTGTAGGACTTTGGTTCCTATTTCCAAATCGACCTAGCAACCCATCTTTCAAAATTCAAAATTTTGAGCATGCTTATCTCAACGAGCTGGTAAAATTTAGGAGGTTGTCAATGTGCTAGCAAATAATCAAGTGGATTTCAATTACCTCAATCACGTTTTGAGAAAGGATCTTCCCTAACCAGGAATTGAAAGAACTTTCAAAACTTTTTGCAATGCCTAGTCTAATGATAAGTTTTTCTGAAACATTCAAATAGCTGCTTGCACGGCGATGGACTCTGAGTCTACTTTATGTTGTAGTCATATGCTCAACCTTTTCGGTTTGTCTCATAATATGGATTGGCTTGGAAGTAGGATCTTAAGTTGTAGCAACGAGTCTTAAGAATCATCCATATCAAAAATGGCTGGCTATCTATAGTATCCGATAAACTCATGCATACAAACGAATTGCAATGCATGACTCATCCATAATTTGTGTAAGTAGCTGTGGTGCTATATATATACGTATCATTTTGATTGCCTCTTTCTAACTATGCAGGGGCCAAACCAAAAGAGGAGTCCATCCCCCTCATTTTCTTTCTTTGTTCATCGCATGTCATTTGGTTGCACCACCACTAAGGGCAGTTTGCATATTAGAAAATGCGCCTCATGGACAATTAGTTTTGGATATCTCAACTTGAGCATGATTAGGTTTCTCCTTCTCTTAGATTTGGAGTTTGATCTCAGACGTGATGGTAATGGCTGACAAAAAAAATTGAAATTTTAATCCAGCCAAGTTTTGAGCAATGGTAGTCTTGTCCATCACATCTTGGCTTTGATTTTAAAACAATCTTTTCATACCTAGCTAACTTTCGCCGAAATCTTGGCCCATGTTTTGCTTCTCTTGAAAAATTGATATCATTTTGCTCATCATGGTTTCTGGCCAATTGTCGCACTTAGCATGAAATGTGGGTCTTAAATTCAAATCTCCTTGAATATGAACTACGAATGGCCTGATTCTCTGTTGGGATACGTAGGCACCTTTTGGTCGGCCACAATTTTGAAAATGTTCCTTCCTGTGCTAGTTTGCTACCCTAGAATGCTCATGATAACATTGAGTATTGAAAACTATCCTTAGGGATCTCAAAGTAATCTTATGGCATCTTTTGGAACACATCATAATCACTTGAATTGTCAAAAGCGCAAAACGAGTTTTTCAAAGCTATGACCCGCGTCATTTCTGTTGAGCTAAGAAGGAGTTGATACATCTCTGCACCCATACAAAGATCATTTGTAAGCAAAACATGTTGTTGAAGATGAAGAAGGAGAAAGAAGAAAAGGGAGGAAAAATACTGAGAAAAGAAAAAAATGATGAGCTCGCTAGATTGAAAACCTGTAAGGGCGGTCTAGGCAAAAGTTAGAGCACGAACAAAGTAAGAAATCAGCCATGTCTCCATGCATCTACTATGTGTCTCAAAGGATTGTCCTCAATTTTAGAAAATTCACTTGGATAAACATCGAAACCCCTAATTTCATGGTAAGGATCCTTGCCACTTTGTCGTTTGTTTCAAGATGAAGAAAGGCACTCATTTCTCTATCCCAAACACTTATCCCTTGCTAGCCACGTCGAGCCTCTGGATAATTTCTTTGAAAAGCCTGCTAGGCAGCCATCCCCTACACTGGGGGCAAACACAAAAAAATACAAGGAGAGATGAAAGAAAAATCAATGAAAGAATAAGTACCCCGTCATACAAAGGGCATTTTGAAGGAAACATTTCCTCCAATCCATACAAAGGACATTTTTGAAGAAACCAACTCTTTCACACAAAATGAGGCAAGAGACAACAAGAGTTGATAAAAATGTTGAAGATGGCTGCTAGCTTTTAAAACCCAAGTATGAGTAGAAATTAGGTTTGAGCCTTTACATCCGCTTCTTTCTCAAGCCAAAACCCCAAGCCTACATTATGGTCCATAACAAAGTCCTCTCAGATTGGGGAACACGACTTAGTAGCAAGGTCCTAGACACTAGGGGCATCACCAATGTGGGACTTAACACGAAGGGCAAGAATCCTGGAGTTTGCGTCATCTTGACAAATCATACAACATGGAGAGTTACGTAAGACAAGGGGCATGGCTATGTTCCCCTTTATGCACTTCTCTCAAAAGTATCCAACCTCTTATGTGGGTCTCTGTAGGTACTTATCAATCCAACTCAAATCAAGCTCGAGGCAACAAACTCACCTAATTGACTAGGGGCATAGGTTTGCAAAATAGTTCTATGTCCTTTGATGATTGAATGACGTGAGTGTAGAACATGGATGGAATGATATGACCTTGAAATCCCTGAGGAAAAGCTTTCAAAAATGGTTTTATCCTAAGTATTCTTAACACAGCAAATACAAGCACATCCACTTTTTGCAAATTTTCTGAGGAAATAACATGGGTCTCTCATTTCATGAAGAGTGCAGGAATATGGTTCCTTGACCAAACAATGTATTCGGTGGTGCCGCCAGGGCATTACGTTCTTTCAAAACACCTGGCTAGTATAAGCAATAAGCCATTATCAAATACACGAAAGTTGAGATGTCCAGAATGCATTGCGGATTCACATGCATCACCCTATCTTTTGCATTGATCTCTTGATCCTAGTATTTCATGTGTATGTCATTATGGCTGCTTAATGGAAGTAGTTGTCTTGGTTGCACGAGCTAACCCCAAGTATGAGGTGTTCTTATGTTTAAGCAAGGCGGGTTCATCAAGGCATCATGGCCATCATCTCTATACAAGGAATAAAGGGCGACAAAGGGATGCACTATAAAGTCTACCTCCCTGTCAACACACTTAAAGAAAGCTCAGCCTGAGAAGCGTCATATCCTGGGGGATTCTCTTGGATTTCGGTCCTTGAACCGACCATACCAAGCTTTGTATCTATGACCGACAGAGCCAAGTCAAAGAAGCTAAAAGATAGCCTGGTAACTAGTCCTGAGCAAACTCTACAAATGGCACCATGTCAACAACATTAAAGTGGCTTCGCACTTCACATCTCCATAGCTCCTTGCTTCGCGCTTTCATCTCCATCTTAGCAGCTCTGCCTTCATAAAATCAGAAGTCTCACTCTTGCTCTTCAGTAGCACCATACACATGCCTTGTCGTATTCGCGGCCTTATCTAGCTTTTCAAGAACTCCGAGCAACTCTACACTCGAGCCTCGCCGTATGCACAAACAACAAGTTCCATCTCAACAGTGCAGTACTTACTTTAGCTGCCCCGAGCTCACATCTTGACGCCAAGCAGCCTTGCCACCTCCAGGCTAGCAAAACAATCCTGCGGCTTCCACTTAATGCCACCCTTCAGAAGGCATCTATGTGGCTAAAATCCTCCAAAAAGGGCATCTGTGTTGCTAAAGCCCTCCAGAAGGCGTTTATGTTGCTAGCTTCCAGAAAGCGTTTGTATGATTAGCTTCTAGAAAGCGTTCAGCCTTCAGAAGGCATCCCGTTAGTGGAGGCGATGGAAATCTCCTAGAGCGTATGAGTGGATCATCCCATCAGTCGAGGTGATGGAACTTCCCATGGCACCAAGTTGAAGAAGGCAATGAAAAATCTTTGAAAGCAATAATGGTCGACAAGTTTCTCCCAAAAGCATTTAACGGGCCTTATGGCATTTTGGGTCGACAAAGTCAACATGGGATTATGGTCAGATTAGCCTTGCGAGGCATCCCAAGCATGTGGAAACTAGCCTTAGGGGCACCCCAAGCATGTGGAATCAATCCTCTAACTCCTAGCGTTCTCGCGCCCGGTAAATCAACCTCTTAGCTGCATCCTTCTACAAAATCTCCCCTTTCAAAGGCAATCGATTTGAATCCAGGCACCAACAAAGCATTCATGGTATTCTGGGCCCGCGGCCAATAGAATTTATAATCAAATCCAGCCTTGGGAGCATTCCTAAGCGTGCATGACATCGAGCACCAGCATCAGAAGCCTTGCATAGGTTGTCAAAATGTCTGCCAGAAGCACTCAGTCTGGCCTCACGATCATTCCAAGCATGAGGAAACTAGCCTTGGGAGCATTCCCAAACCTGAGAAAGATCAAGTATCAATCAAAGCCTTACAGGGGTTACCAAATGCATGCAATCTAGCCTTGGGGATTTTCCCTAGCAAGTGAAATATGGCTGAATCTAGCCTTGGGAGCAATCCCGAGCAAATGAAACATGGCCATGGGGACAATGTTGAGCATGTGGAAATTAACCTTGGGAACATGCCCAAGCACGAGGAATGATCAAACATCGGTATTAAAGCCGCATTAGGACTTTTTCGAAGCTCTCTCCATGGCAACAAGCTCACAATTACTGGTCGCTTGATCGTCGAGGATTATTAATCACTGAGCTCTTGCTCGCAAAACCCAAGGATCCTTGACACCTCAAGCACAGGCTCTACGCCCTAGTACGACAGCCGTCACAGTCATAAACGGCACTACACTCATGAGATCACTACTTCAAGCTCCAAGCTCATTATCTCTGTATTCGTAGCTCCAAACTCACTAGCTCGGCAGCACCACGTGCTCGTTACCTTGATAGCTCCATTCATTCAGCAACCCTATGCCCAAGTCGCTCAAAAAAGCTCCGCACTCACCTCAACAGCCTCGTGCATACTATCTCAGTCATTCAGCAGCTCTGCAACCATGCCCTGAGCTCATTATCTCAGCAGCCCTGCGCTTACTATCAACAGCACCATGCTCATTGCTTCAAGCTCCATATTCACTATCTCAAACAACTCAGCAGCACCATGTGCTCATTATGCATTCAACGGCACCGAGCTCACTCAACAGCCTCAAGCTCACTATTGACAGCAGCTCTGCAACCAAGCCTCGAGCTCATTATCTCAGCAGCTCTATGCTCACTACCTCAGCCACTTCACTATCATTTGGCGACTCTATTCACCATTAGCAGCTCTAAGCTCGCCACCCCAGCAGCCATACATCCGTAGCTCCAAGCCCATTGCTCAGCGGCTCTACACCCATCACTCGGCGGCTCCATGCCCATATTCGCCATCCGCAGCTCCACGCTCACTACCTAAGCAGCTCAAAGCCCATATTCCACCACCTCAGCGGCTCAAAGCCCATATTCAACTATATCAGTGGCTCTATGCCCACCATCATCTCAGCAATCATTCAGCAAAGCTTTAAGCATCACTGTCAGCAGCTCTATGCTCTCAACAGCTCACCAGCAGCCCACCATCTCAACTGGCTCGAAGCCGTAAACAATCAATTCTCAACAGGCTCTACGCCCGCCATCTCATCAACTCAGCGGCTCTAAGCCCACCATCTCAACTTGCTCGAAGCCGTAAACAATCAACTCCCAACTGGCTCTACGCTGCCCCAATCATCAAGATATCATCTATTCTCAAAGCCTGTACTTTGAATGCTCAAAATCTAACATTTTGAATGCTCGAAGCCCTTCGAATGCCCAACCACTGTGTACTGGATGCTCAAGTTCTACACTTGAATGCGCAAGCTCTACGTTTGAATGCCCAACCACTGCGTACTAGATGCTCGAACTCGATGTTCGAATGCTTAAGGTTTATACCTTGAATGCTCAAGCTCTACGTTTGAATGCCCAACCATTGTGTACTGGACACTCAAAGCTTGTACTTTGAATGCTCGGACTTTGCCGTCCGAATGCTCGAGCTCTACGCTCTGAATGCTCAAGTCCGGAACTTGAAAGAAGCTTTATTCTTAAATCAAACACACACGCACGGGCCCATGCACATTTGCATCAATTGCATCACCATTATCACATCGAGTCCGCATCATCATACCTGTTCACATCTAACAATCATCACATATACGCACTTTGCATATCTACCTATCTCATTTCAACAGGTCAATCCTGCAAATCAACCAGCTCTACGCCTCGGTTTTATTGATCGGTCCAGCGCCTCGATCCTTTGGCTCTACGTCAAAAACTTATGATGAGAAAGCTTCGTGCATAGACCATCAGAATGCAACCGGCTCTATGCCTCGGTTCAAATCACATCAAGCTCTAAGCTCACCTCAGGCTCTCGCCTCATGACTACAACCGGCTCCGCGCCTCGGTTCCCTCATATCAAACGTTCCGTGCACTAGTTACTGGCCTCGCGCCCCCCATATCTCAAAATGGCGTCCGATTCATCCCTAGCAGATGGCTTGGATTCCACCCCATTACATCAATTCCTTCCAGCTCATTCGCAAGGATAGGCTACTCTACTGAGCTTCCCTCAGTCAAAGTAAGGATGATCAAGAAAAGCAAACGCACCTGCAGTGTACTGATCTACCCCAAAATACTAAGGAAGCTCTCCGCAAAAATTCCCCTGGCAGCCCTGTGCTCCTTCAACTATTTTCCGCCAAAACCCTGGCTCAGTCTAGGTACCTCGCACTACGGCTTTTAAAGCCCGAAGATACGTCTTCTGTTTCTAACCCTCCAAACTTTTTCTTTTTCCTTATTGCCGCTGAACTACAATTGGTCTGAATTTCTCTTGTGGAATACGTAGGCAGCCTCCCAGCCCGACCATAACAAAAAACTTTTTCAAAAAAACCCCTTGGAATAGTGGTTGGACCAAATTGAGTTGCTTTTACGGCTTTGACTCTTACTCAAACATGTCTCGCGATCCGTCTGAGCTCAGTCAAAGAGGGGCATCTGTAGACACCCCAATTTGCCCTAACGATTATTTCAAGTCCCACCTTGGGGACCATCCCGATGATGAAATGGATACAGTGATTACTGATTGCCTTCTTGCGAACCTTAGGACTTTCGGTAAGAACTTTGAGCCAATTAGAGGACCCAATCCAGAGCCAAATAGCCTTTCAGACAGAAAATACAGAAGCCTAGGAGAATCCATCTGTCGGCCGTAATATCGATCTCACGGCCTCAACATCATTTCTTCACCCGAGCAACCTGTTGCATAAAAATCTCCAGAAGAGATCCATCCCTCGGCCGTAGGATCTATCCTTCGGCCGTGTAGGTGGAGAAAAATAGATGGTACCTAGAACAGCGCTGAATCTCCTTCCTTCACGTGCTGTCCAACCGGAACCCTAATACCTTCGCCTGAACCCTAACCTGTAAAACAGACAAGGGGTGAGCGCACCTCTGCCTCTCGTGGCAAAGGCCCTCCGATGCCTAAGTTAGTATCTCGTACTGTATCAAAACCCTAATTATCAGTAGGAAAGTGTAGAATGAGTGCAACTTATTGCGTACCTTTTTCCCTCAGGTTTACCTCGTATTTATAGATATGAGCTTGCTTGCTTCTTAAGCATCCTCCTCGTCCCAGGTCTCCTGCTTCGTACAGGAAACCTGGCTCTTCTGGGAATCTCTTGCCCAATCAACTGAGATCCTTTCCTCATAGGGTCTCTTCTCACCATAGAACTCATCCCTTAGTAGGACTGTCTTTTGACTTATCTTTACCGTATATCGGGTCCGTCTTACAGGACACCCCTATTGCCTTATCTCTTAAGACAATGTTTCATCAAGTAACTCTTATCTGTTCGGCATATGCTCCTACCGAACAGACAGCACAACCGGATGATTTTCTATGTCATTGGCCCCTCTTGGCCGAACAGGCTGTACCAACTAACGACTTCTCATGTCGTTAGTCCCTTTCAGCCGAACAGACAATCCAATCTGGTGCCCTCTGGATGCACCGGTCCTTTCCGCCGCCGTTCATCTTATACGGAATCCCATATCACTTTCCTCATTACACGGATCTAGAACACCACGTGTTTGGCTACTATTTGCACCTGTTCGGTAACACCTCCCTACAATTGCTCCCCAGCTTTCGCTCATTATCACTGTTCGAAGATGATGAGTAAAGCTCAAAAGTGAACTCAGAGCTGAACAGACAAGATCCCGTGCAGATACAGTCATTGGGCTTCTATTGATGTTTTTTGGCGGTTTAGTCACTATACCATCTCGAGGTAATAAATCCACGTGGCGCACCTCGTACGCTACGTATTTAATTCGAACTGACGTTCCGCCTAACGGCGTTTAGAACGCTTATTCTCTTTGATTCTTTTTCCGTTACTTTTCATGTAACGGGCTTTAACGGAGACGTTCCGTCTCCGTTTCTTTCCCTTAAACTCAAAAAAGAAGGATTTTTGATTTTTTACACAAAACCTTCCAATCTCAACCCTTTCTCTCTCTAAAACCAGTCGCAACTGTTCATCTTCAGTCCGCCATCGCCGCCGTCTGCAAACTCGAATCCATCTCAGGAAATCTTCACAAATCCTTCGTAAGACTCTCATTTCCACTCTGTTTTTGTTTTTACTCTGAGATTCTCGTTCCCAGTTCTCTCCTCATTTAGGGTTTTTCGTCCTTATTCCCAGACTTCAGTTTTAGTATTCCTCCAGTTCATCCATGGCGGATGAAGCTGACAGTGGCATTAAGCCAGGAAAATTCAGAAAACTTTGCGAGACACCCGCTGCAATGGCGGCATTTAGGACTAAATACAACATACCAGAAACTGTTGGTTTAGAACTCGCCCCTCTAGGTGCGATTAGAAATGCCTGTAAATGGGATAGAACGTGTATCCCAATCGTGGCTATTGTTGAGGGTGGAGTTCGTTTCCCCCTCGACCCACTACTTCGTCGAACTCTTAATTGGTATCGACTCAATCCCATGCAAGTATCTACTAATTTTTTCAGATTAGTAATGGGGGTTGTAGCTTTGAACAAAATCTTGGGGACCAATTTAGGAATCTGGGATATCCAGTGGTGGTATAGCATTGTATTGAATCGAGAATACAATACTTACTACCTTAAAGTGAGAAAGGCAGAGAAGCGTTTCGTGCTTAATCTGCCAGACTCTGCTCGAGACCACGAGATGGACTTCCTCTACGTTACTGGAGCTTTCGAGCCCATTGGGGAAGATGGCCAAGTGGTGGGCGTCCACGTCCCCCACGAATGGGGCTTCCCACGTACGCCTCTGCTTTCTGTTCTTTTAAGCTTAATCACTTTTTTCTCTCATATCGAAGTTTCTCACCGAGAGTTCCATTTTTTTGTTGTTTCAGCCGAAAACGCCAATAGACGCCCAAGGAGGGAACCAAGCTATATTCGAGAAGGGGAGATCAACACAGTTCTAAAGTACAAAGGTGTTCCAGGTACACGCACTGCTGGACGGGGGCATGATGCAAATGTTTTACTAGGCTACGATCCAGCCTACAGGGGGTTCATTGATAGGAGACTTGCGAACCCAAGTACCAGCGGTGCATCAACCTCGACTGCACCCCCACCTAGGAGTTCGAGGCCAAGTGCTGGGGTAACAGTCGCCGGTCAGCCAGGAGAGATTCCAATCTCTGAAGGGGTCCCTCTTCCTCGCCTAAACCTAAGAAGGTCTTCTCGTCATCAGGAGCCCATCCAGCAACAGCCCGAACAATTAGTCATTCAGCAAGACACCAGTCAATCATCCTCGGCAGGATACTCTCCATCCCCACCAGTCTCAGGTACCATGTCTCATCAACCTCTTAATCTCAGCACCTTACTTACCATCTCTCCTCGGGGGCGCGGTGCCCCGGTCAGGGCGGCCTCTACTGGCCTTGCCCCTCCTGCGCCTCGACGCTTCAGAGGGCCAGGACCTCGATCGTCCTCCTCTCCTCAGGAACAAGATGGTTCCCAAGAGGCTTCTGATACCCATTGGGACAAACGCCCAAGGCATCAAGAAGCCGGTGTTTCTGACACACAAACTCCTATACCAACCCTGGAGACTCCTTCATCGGTTACCCAGGTTGTTCATGAGGCTTGGGCCCCTCGACTCGTGAGGGGGGACCGTCCAGTAAATGTTGGGGACAGTGCGAGCTCTTCGGAAACCGCATTGGCCCTTGCTCAAAGTCTGCTGCTTCCCGTGGATATGCAGAAGGAGTCCTCATCTACTTCTGATCGGCTTGTTTCCACTGGTCTTGTTAGTGGAATCAAGGTAATTTTATTTATCTTTTCCAACTTTTGTTGCACCGTATTCGAGGTACATAATTTCTTCATCTGCATACTAAAGAATTTGTTGGTTTGTCCTTTTAGTTTATCCAAAAGATGGTTACCCTGGGACAAAGGTTTCAGGAAGCAGATGCTGAAAGAATCAGACTGATGAACGAGAACACTCGTCTGATTCGTTCAGTCACAAGGGTGGAAAGGGAGAGAGACAAAGCGAAGCTGGAAGCTGATGAGATGAACGGGAAGTTGGGTGCTGCTGAAGAAAACCTTCGCCAAGCGCTGTCTGAAATTGACAGCACAAAAAAGGTAGCATATGATGACGGTTTTAAGAAAGGGTTTGATGCTGCTACAGCAAGTTATGTGGAGCAGATGCCTGGTATCCAGGATCACATCTGGGCTGCTGGATGGGAGGCATGCTTGATTAAGATCAAGGCCCCTGATGATTCCACCCTTTGGGTCGACAATGATTTGCCTAGCAAACGTGTCCAGCCATCTCATGGCTCCGCGGAGCCTGCTCTTGATGATATTGAAGAGCAAATTGACGACTTTGCTGATGTGGATGAAGAGATGGAGATGGAGACACAGGCTGCCCAACTTGGATCCCAAGAAGCCCATGATGAGCAGCCAACCACAGAGGGAGCAGCTACTGAGACCGTCAACCTGGAAGAACAACCAGCCGGAGATAGTAATGCTCCTGTTGATCCGAGCAACACTACCCCTGAGGTCCAGAATCTGGACTAACTTGGTAAGCCTTGGCCTATTCCTCTGACTATTAGTAAACATTTTGCTGGTCCTGCGTGACCATGATCTTTAGTCCTGCGTGGCATCAGTACTCTTGAATACTTTTAACACAGGTATTTTGGCCCTTTGTGGCAGTACATTGGTTTGCTCGGCCCTTTCGTGGCTCTCTTTTTTTTTGATACTGCACTTAGCCCCTCGTGGCCAAAGGTTTCGGGTTAATTTTACTAAGTTTATTTCATACTTAGCCAGTTCTTCGTACATGTTTTTGCATCTACCAAGTGTGTTCATACTTGGATTTTCATTCTAAGTGAGCCTTCTAGCTTTCATGTACTAAGCTTTACTCATACTTGGATAAATATGCATTTTCTCGTATGCTCCCCAAAGTTCTAGGCGTTTGGAGAAATTCGTAAGTGTATTCGTACTTGGCTGTTTGCTTCTAAGTCTTTCATACTCAGTAAATCGTGTAAGCAAGGAACTTAAGTAACTCGTACATGATTGGGTTCCAACATGTTACTGCATAGTGTTTTCAAACTTGGAAAAGAGGCAAGGTATGCTCATAGTTTTTGAGTTTTATCATACTCAAAAGGAATCCATGTATCTAAGTAACATGTTCAGACAGACTTTCGTTATGTCTTATTTCCCTAAGTGTTTCATACTTTGGGATTGATTTTAAGTTTCTCATACTTAAAAAGATCCTTTAAGTTTCTCATACTTAAAAAGATCTTTGAGTGTCTCGTACTTAGGATCGTTAAGTTTCTTATACTTTAAAAAGATCATTGAGTGTCTCGTACTTAGGATCGTTAAGTTTCTCATACTTTAAAAAGATCATTGAGTGTCTCGTACTTGAAAAGATCATTTAAGTTTCTCATACTTAAAAAGATCTTTAAGTGTCTCGTACTTATTCTAAGTTTTTTCGTACTTCTAATATACAAAGTCACGTTCTAAGGCGTTCATGCCCATTACCTGCTCCCCAATACGAAGGAGGGACAGTTTGGCCATTGTTCGGATTCACAAGTTAAAAAACATCCATAAATCGGAGGTAACAAAATTTCTGAAAAAAAACAAGTATGCTGTAAAAACATAATTTTTATTCATAATTGTGAAACTCAAGGAGTCGTTATGCGTACACCTTGCAACTAAAAGGAGAAAACGATGGAATTTTCTTCGTAATCCCCGCAAAATAACATAATTCTAAAATAGAATTTAAAAACAGAGGAATTGTCTTCGTAATTCCCACATAGTAACGTAATCCTAAAACAGAATTCAAAAGCAAAAAATTCTTTTAAACAAAGAACTTTCTCAAATTGTGGACATTCCAAGGCCTTGGTACCGGATTCCCATCCAAGTCAGCCAATCTATAGGCCGCAATTTCGGTTACTCGATACGGTCCTTCCCAATTTGCTCCCAGCTTTCCTTCATTAGCTACTTTGGTATTACCGAGTACTTTTCGTAGCACAAGATCCCCAATACCAAATTCTCGGGGGTGGACACGTTTGTTGTAGCCTTTCATTAGCTGTTCCTGGTATGAGGCCAAATGGATCAAAGCCCTTTCCCTCCTCTCTTCGGCCAGATCAAGCTCGATTTCTAGAGCCCTGTCATTACCCCCCACTCTCAACCAATGCAGTCCTATTGGTTGGAAGTCCAACTTCCAGGGGTATGACTGCCTCTGTACCATATGCCAATGAATAGGGGGTCTCTCCCGTAGACCTCCTAGGTGTTGTTCGGTAGGCCCATAGGACCAGGGGCAGTTCATCAGGCCACTTGCCTTTTGCCTTGTCCAACCTCTTCTTGATTCCATCAAGAATTGTTTTGTTGGAAGCTTCTGCTTGCCCATTGCTCTGAGGGTAGGCAGGGGTTGAGTAATAGTTCCTGATCCCATATTGGGAACAAAAAGTCTTGAACTTTTTCTGGAACTGTGCCCCATTATCTGTGATCAAAGAGTAAGGGACCCCAAATCGAGTGATAATGCTTTTCCACACAAACCTTTCTATCATAGGTTCAGTGATTTTGGCCAAAGGTTCTGCCTCAATCCACTTGGTGAAGTAATCAGTGGCCACCAACAAGAACTTTTGATTTCCTGTTGCCTTATGCAGTGGACCCACAATGTCCATTCCCCACTGGGCAAATGGCCAAGGGCTAGTTAAGGGTACCAGATCTTCGGCCGGTGTCTTTATCATGGGCGAGAACTTCTGGCACTTCTCACAAATTTTAACATAGACCTTGGCATCTTCCTGCATGTGTGGCCACCAATATCCTTGAGAAATTGCTCGGTGGGCAATGGATCTGCCCCGAGCATGGCTTCCACATGTTCCCTCGTGTATCTCATGTAGGAACTTCTGTACCATTTCGGGGTGTACACAAAGCAAATATGGCCCAGTGAAGGATTTCTTATACAACTTCCCATCAGGGGACAACCAAAACCTTGTAGACTTTGTTTTGATTTTGTGTGCCTCTTTTTTATCCGTAGGGAGAGTTTCGTCTCGTAAAAACTCTACGATTGGATCCATCCAACTTGGTCCTTGGTTCACGTCCAGGATCAAGTCCACACTTCTGCCGATGCTCGGTTCGGCTAAGTAGTCAACTGCTACCTTCCGTTTAAACTCAGTTGGGACAGCTGCGGCCAACCATGCTAAAGAATCAGCATGAGAATTCTGTCCAGAGCTTATCTGTTCTATAGATACCCTTTCGAAGGTATTCAGTAAAACTCTGGCTTCCTCCACGTAGGCTGCCATCTTCTCATTTCGAGCTTCATACTCGCCGGACAGTTGGTTTACCACCAGCTGTGAATCACAGTAAACCCTGATTCTCTTAACCTTCAGAGTTTTGGCACTGTTCAAGCCAACCAGAAGAGCCTCATACTCTGCAACATTGTTTGATGCACTGAAGCCCAGCCGAACAGACTGTTCCAACATAACACCCTCAGGAGGGAACAAAACAATGCCAATACCTGAACCAGTGTTACAGGCAGAACCGTCGACAAATAGTTTCCATTCTAAAGGATCCTGTTCGGCAGGAGCCTTTCCTTTCCTCTTAGATAGTTCAACTTTCTGCTCCTGTCTCGTAGGAGGCTGAGGTGCTACAGTTGGTGAAAATTCCGCCACAAAATCAGCCAACACTTGACCTTTGATTGCAGTGCGCGGCTGGTAGTCAATATCATATTGACTTAACTCAACAGACCAAGTTGAGATCCGCCCAGAGAAATCCGCCTTTCGTAGCAGTGATCTCAATGGAAACTCAGTGTAGACCACGACCTTATGGCTTTGGAAATAATGGGGCAACTTTCGTGTTGCTGTCCTTAACGCAAGGACCAGTTTTTCAAGGGGCAGATACCTCATTTCTGCGTCTAGAAGTGTTTTACTTACGTAATACACCGGGATCTGTTCGGGTCCCTTGTCCCTTAACAGAACCGCACTTACAGCATGTTCAGAAACTGCTAGATATAAAATCAAAATCTCACCTGGGTCTGGAGTCGACAAGAGGGGAGCTTGAGCCAAATATTTCTTCAAGTCTTGGAATGCTTGCTCACATTCTGCTCCCCATTCGAACCCTTCTCTTTTCTTGAGTAACTGGAAGAAAGGCCTACATTTATCACTTGAACGGCTAATGAACCTGTTTAGGGCTGCAGCCATCCCGGTCAGTCTCTGGACTTCTTTCGTAGTCTTAGGACTTTGGAGCCTTTGTAAGGCCGTTATCTGATCAGGATTTGCCTCGATTCCTCTCAGAGTCACTAGGTGGCCCAGGAATTTCCCAGAGCCAACTCCAAACGCACATTTCGAGGCGTTGAGTTTCAACTTGTACTTTCTCAAGATTCCAAAGGCCTCTTTTAGGTCCAGAATGTGCCCCTGCCTGGTCCTGCTCTTGACTACCATATCGTCTATGTATACCTCCATAGTTTGGCCAAGAAGTTTCCTAAACATGATTGTAGCCAGCCTTTGGTAAGTTGCTCCTGCATTTCTCAGCCCAAATGGCATAACGCTGTAGCAGTACAACCCTCGTGGTGTAATGAAAGAAGTTTTCTCCTGATCAGGCCCAAACATGGCAATCTGATGGTATCCTCGATATGCGTCGAGATAACTCATTCGTTCATACCCAGCAGTGGCGTCAACCAACTGATCAATCCTTGGGAGAGGGAAGCTATCCTTAGGACAAGCTTTATTCAAGTCTGTGAAGTCTACACAGACACGCCATTTCCCATTCTTCTTCTTCACGACGATAGTGTTGGACAGCCACTCTGGGTAATAGACCTCTCGTATTGCTTTAGCCTCTAGCAAACGATCCACCTCTTCAATAACAGCGTCAACACGCTGTACTGCTGCCCTTCTTTTCTTCTGAATAACGGGTTTATGCTGCGGGTCGACATTTAGGTGGTGACAAATCACATCTGCATCCACTCCAGGCATCTCCTCTGGTACCCATGCAAACACATCAACATGTTCTTTCAAGAAACCTATCAATTCGGACTCTTCCTCATCCGGTAGTGACTCCCCAATCAGAAAATACCTCTCGGGATCAGTTTCGTTGATCTGTATTTTCTTTAGGCCTTCCACTACTTTGTCCGCCGGACTTCTTCCAACATCCTCAACAGTTGGTTGATCTGCCTCTACTGTATGAACTTGATGGGCCTTTGGAACTTTCTTGATGATGGAAATCAAGCACTGTTGTGCTGATTTTTGGTTCCCTTTTATCTTCTCGATCCCGTCAGACCCTGGGAATTTCACCATCTGGTGATAAGTAGAAGAAACAGCCCTCATCTTATGTAACCAGGTTCTTCCTATAATTGCATTATAGGAGGATGGGACGTCGACCACCAAGAAGTCTGTCCTTAGGACCACTGTCCCTGCCCGAACAGGCAGAGTTACCTTCCCGAGGGGCCAGACGGCACTTGCACCAAATCCAACCAAAGGCGTAATAGATTGTTCCAAATCTGTCTGCTTCAATCCCAGCTTTTTGAATGCGTCGTAATACAACACCTCTGTGCAGCTCCTTGAATCTACCAGGATTCTCTCAATGTCATATTCCCCAATTCGTAGGGTTATGACTAATGCATCGTTGTGAGGCACCTGAACCTCTCCCAGATCCTCATCTGTAAAGACTATAACATCGTTGGGCATGTCATTATCTCGTCCTCTTTCGTTCCCCACTCGCATAACATACTGGTCATGCTTGACCTTCCTCTGCATCAGTCTTACCTCATTCCTCGTATAAGGTGTGGCCAATCCATGTATCATATGGATTACGCCCCTAGGATTCTGTTCGTAATCCAGCTCCATCGTTTTTCCTTTATCCTTGGGATCTTCCTGAATGAATTCCTTAAGATAACCTCGAGAGACCAAATCGTCGAGATGTTTTTTGTACATCTCGCAATCCTCTGTCATATGACCCCAATCCTTGTGGTAACTGCAGTGCTGATTCGTAGCACGTTTTGCTTCCTTATCTCCACCTAGACTTGGGGGCCATTTGAAGAATGGCTGATTCTTTATTCGATAAAGAATCCTGTAGATTGGCTCTTTCCAAACCGTGGTTATCGAAAAGAACGACTTAGGATCAGGCGCCTGCTTTTCCTTGTAAGGCTCTTTCTTAGCCTGCCCATACTCTTTCCGATAAATCTTGGGCTCTGGCTTATCTGCCCTCTTTGCTGTAGTCTTTGGTTGTTCGGCAACAACCCTACCTTCCTCCCGGAGTATGTCATCCTCCATTCTTGCGTGTTGTTCGATTCGCTCCATTAGCCTTGCCAATGATGCCACAGGATGCCTATTCAATGACCGGCGTAACTCACCCCGAACAGGCAGGCCAGTTTTGAAGGTAGCAATGGCATACTCCTCACTGCAACTGTCTATCTCATTAAAGGTCTCCCAGTATTTCTTTGCGTAGTCTCTGATCGGCTCGTTATCCTCCTGCTTCATCATTGAGAGACTTTCGAACGTCTTGGGAGCCTTTCTACTCGTTAAGAACCGAGCAATGAACTCTTCTGCTAATTGCGTCCATCCTCGTATGGAACGTGGTTCCAACTTATGAAACCACGATAAAGCCAACTTTCCCAAGCTTGAAGGGAACATCTTGCACATGATGGCATCATCTCCATCATGCATGAACATTGCCTGTTGGTAATGTTGCACATGAGCAACGGGATCTGCATTTGTCTCGTAAAGCACAAACGACCCGTGCTTCACTCTGCTCGGCAGACGTGCGTCCTATAGCCTTTTTGAAAAAGGTGATGCTGCTATATTACTCAGGGCCCGCCTTGCTGCCTCACGTGCAGTCATAGACCCATCTTCTCGCTTCTTGGATTCGTGGGTCACTGCCCTGTTCCAATCACTATCAGGTCTCTCATACCTGTCCCTGGGGTGTTTTCTTACGCCTTCCTCGGGCGAGGAGCTTCGGCTCCTGCTTCCCCTGTAACGTGGGGGAGTTCTTTGCTTGCTTGGACTCCTGCTCCTTCTTTTTCGTGAAGAAACTCTCTTCTTGGGAGGAGTGGGGCTTCTGGACCTGCTCCTCCTCCTTCGTGAAGGGGCCTTTTTGTATTGTACCATGGCCAGTCCGTCTCCCCCGGATCTCCTTCCTGATAACCCAGAGTCCTCAGGATGTTTATGGACCCGCTCTAATTCTCGGATCTCATGTTCCCTTTTCCGAATTAGTCGAGCATATTCCTCGACTTCCTGCCTCTTTTTATCGAGGATATCCTCGTTGCTGTGCACACTTCTCGAATGTGCAACTGATTCTCCCCTGTGATGGGATTTGCTCCTTCTCGTGGAGGTTGTAGCCGTTTTGCCCTCCCTATTCTTGGAGTTGTCGTGGATGGTAAGA
The DNA here is from genome assembly GCA_020567845.1 of Rhododendron henanense subsp. lingbaoense. Classification (NCBI taxonomy): domain Eukaryota; kingdom Viridiplantae; phylum Streptophyta; class Magnoliopsida; order Ericales; family Ericaceae; genus Rhododendron; species Rhododendron henanense. Next base: position 19,420,113 of record CM036318.1, read on the forward strand.
GGATCCTTGCTTGTTGTCCTCTTATCATGCCCGCCGGTTGGCTTTCTCGGAGCACCTGGTGGGGATTTATTTCCTTCCCCACCAGCTTGGTTTTTATCGGTGATCGGTGTAACTGGATCTACCTCCACCATGGTCGTATTTCAAAAGGGAACTCTATCGTTTCCCACAGACGGCGCCAATTGTAGGTGGAGAAAAATAGATGGTACCTAGAACAGCGCTGAATCTCCTTCCTTCACGTGCTGTCCAATCGGAACCCTAATACCTTCGCCTGAACCCTAACCTGTAAAACAGACAAGGGGTGAGCGCACCTCTGCCTCTCGTGGCAAAGGCCCTCCGATGCCTAAGTTAGTATCTCGTACTGTATCAAAACCCTAATTATCAGTAGGAAAGTGTAGAATGAGTGCAACTTATTGCGTACCTTTTTCCCTCAGGTTTACCTCGTATTTATAGATATGAGCTTGCTTGCTTCTTAAGCATCCTCCTCGTCCCAGGTCTCCTGCTTCGTACAGGAAACCTGGCTCTTCTGGGAATCTCTTGCCCAATCAACTGAGATCCTTTCCTCATAGGGTCTCTTCTCACCATAGAACTCATCCCTTAGTAGGACTGTCTTTTGACTTATCTTTACCGTATATCGGGTCCGTCTTACAGGACACCCCTATTGCCTTATCTCTTAAGACAATGTTTCATCAAGTAACTCTTATCTGTTCGGCATATGCTCCTACCGAACAGACAGCACAACCGGATGATTTTCTATGTCATTGGCCCCTCTTGGCCGAACAGGCTATACCAACTAACGACTTCTCATGTCGTTAGTCCCTTTCAGTCGAACAGACAATCCAATCTGGTGCCCTCTGGATGCATCGGTCCTTTCCGCTGCCGTTCATCTTATACGGAATCCCATATCACTTTCCTCATTACACGGATCTAGAACACCACGTGTTCGGCTACTATTTGCACCTGTTCGGTAACACCTCCCTACAGGCCGCAACATCCATTCCTCGGCCGCAACATCCTTTGCCCGGCCGCCAGATCGTCCTTTTCCCAGACTCTGGAACGTTCTGTCGATTGTTTGATCCAACTACACTACCTCCCCGATGCGTTCGGGCTACGTTCAGAGATTACGACGAAGAGTTTGTGTTACATTGCAACTCCAATTCCAATCGTGTGCTTTGATTGGTCGAGTTGTGTCACCCCTATGCCTATATAAAGGAGCCTTTGGGTTCCAAAAATTAGAACACAACACACCCCTATCTGCCACGAAATTCTACAGAAATACACTCTCAATCCCTGTCTTCAAAAGCCCTAACCTCCCGAAGGCATCCATCAATCCGACGATCAAACCCCGAAGTTCAAACCCTAACCCTAGGGTTTTCAAAAAAGCAATCAGTCAATCACAATCAATCTGAAGGAATCAGGCAACTGAGGGATCAAGGTGGTGAGGCCCAACGGCCTCTGGTTTGTTTATTTATCATTTTTGTACTTAATCATAACGTTTTAGTTATCTGCTAACTTCTCTGTCTGGTGTGAGGAAGAACACCGACCGGGGCTTCGATCCCTCGGCCGGTACATAAAACCAGTGTGATTACTCGGCCGTGACATCCATTCACCGGCCGAGTAATCGATTTCCTGGGACAGCTTTGTTTTGTTCAGCTTTGTAATGCACGCTTTCAATTACAGTCCTGGCTCACTATTAACTGTTTAAAGGCTTAAGAACAGACTATGTGCTAGAATTAAATAAAGCAAGTATACATCTTATGTTGAATAACTATGGGCCAGTCTCACGACTGGGCAGAGAGGGATGCCTAACACCTTCCCCTTACTGTACTCTTGGCTCCCGTACCAAAATCTCTATCTATTTTCCTAGTTTTAATAAACTAGGTGGTGACTCTATTTTGATGATAATCGCTATCGTGTGGTGATGTTCCTAGCCATGGGAATGTCCACGATATTGGTTTATGAAGCAAGCAACCAATCGAGCAAACAATGATCAATCTGTATGGCGATGCCCCGTTTGGGAGGTGTCTACACATCGAAGCCATTGTACACGAACTGGTTTTCATCTACAGCCATGGCAAGGGGATTCAATCAAACATATAAAAGTATTAGAAAATAAACTGATATTGGTGTGGAAGTTATTTTGCCAATTTCGGGAAGAGCTTCTTGTTGCAGCAATGGATGGTTAGTTTTGTTAGGCGATAGATTCTTCTTTGTTTATAATGTGGATTGGGGGAGTCAACACTGTTGCATAGACAGCAGCAAGTCAGCTAAAGAAACCTAATTTTGTGAGTCAATGACAATAACTTAACGTTGATTCCAATGTATTAGTCACCATGTCATTCTCCTCATAGCTATCCATTAATAAAGAATGGAAAAACCACACAAACAAACCATAAGTTATATGAAGACTACTTGAGGAACAAACTGGGATCATCTCCATTTCATAGATGGAATTGGGATCACTTCGTGAGCAATGATTCCAATATTGGATTTGTGAAGCCTGATTCTGTTTTGGTTGTCACTTTGCAAACTATGACGGGGTTTGACGGCAGGGCTCGATGGTAGCACCCCGAGGTATTGCATTAATTGGCCAGTTATGTAAGAACCTGGGAAAGATACTTCGCTTTACGCAGCATACGACTATACTCTCTTTTAACTTCGATACACAGTGAATCGTGGATGTACCAAATTGGGGAACTCTGCAAGTCTTTATGCCGTGGTTTCTTTATGCGTTTTTATTTCTTATTCTTATAATGTGTGGCCGTGTGTACTTTTGGGTCAGATTTCTTATACAACCACATTATCGGAGCTCAATATAAATTATCTCTGTCATGCGAATCATGTCCCTTGCAATATTTTTTTTCTTGTGTCACATGATGTATTTTCTTGGACTCGATTGTTATTCTGAAAAGAGTGTTTCAAGGTTCCGTTTTACTTGACTTAGAGAGAGGCGGCTTGTGGAAAAAAAAAAAGACAGCTTGTTGTGAAGGAGTTCAGGGCGGTTCTGGCTAGATATGCGATTGAGAATGGCTTTATGTACCGTTTCGTGAAAAATGACAAACTTAGGGTGATGGCTGTTTGTGTTATTGAAGGGTGTGAATGGCACGTGCATGCTATTTTAAATAGAACCAATGGAGTCTTTCATATTAAAAAGTGTCATAATGAGCATAATTGTGGTTCAACGTACCAAACCAATAAGCATAAGTGCGTGTCATCCCGTCTGGTTGCGGATGAGATAGCTGGGATTGTCGAGAAAAAACCCAAGACTTCCCCAATCGACATGCTGGATTGGTTTATGGACAAGTATGGTCTTGATTTGTGCTATCATAGTGCGTGGTTAGGTGTTGAGAAGGCAAGGGGGGGTTATATGGAGATTATGAAGGTTCTTTTGATAGGCTTCGGTGGTACATTGAAGCTGCAAGGGCTACGAATTCGGGAAGTATATTGAGGCTTGAATCTGATCCTTTAACCAAGGAGTTTTCGCGGTTGTTTGTGTCGTTTGACGCTTGTATCAAGGGGTTCAACTACTGTCGCCTTTTTTGTGTCTTGATGCGACCCATCTGAAAGGTAGATTCAAAGGAACACTCCTTGCCGCAATAGGGGAAGTTGCAAATCAATGTATGTTTGTGTTGGTTGTTTATGTTTTGACCTTATATATTAAATTTCATTTGTACAGTTTTGAATATATAACATTTTATGTTCTATTATGTGAAGCTACACATGTCAAAAGTTCGCATATAACGTAATATGTTATCATTCATGTGCAGGTTTATTCCCTATAGCTTTTGCAATTTGTGACGCTGAAAATGATGCGAATTGGATTTGGTTTCTTGGCCTTTTGAGGAGTACATTGTCCCCTCGCCCAGTTACCTTTTTTACTGATCGTAACGCAGGTCTTGTCAACAACATTCCTGTTATGTTCCCCGGTTGTCATCATGCATACTGTCTCTATCACCTACAGTTTAACTTGAAGGATCACTTTCCGGGTCGGTTTAGGAAAGGTTTTCGAAACAGGCTCATTGAATTGTTCAACAAATGTGCATATGCTTCATCGGTGTCGATTTTCAAAGCTGCTGAGGAAGAGTTTTACCAATTTGGTGGAGATAAAGCTCGAACCTTTATTGCGAGTGTCCCCAAAGAGCATTGGAGTAATGCGTATTTCGAAGGTCAACGATATGGCAAGATGAGCTCTAGTGCTATTGGAGTCGTTTAATAATTGGATTCTTAAAGCTCGGGAAATGCCTATATTTTATTTAGTTGATGAGCTTCGTCGCAAAATTATGAAGCAAATGGCAGCTAGGAGAGTAAAGTCGATAAAATGGAATTCAGTGATTTGTCCGAAGATGCATGGATAAGAAGTTAGCTCGCTTTATCAAGAAAGGAAGGTTGTGGAGGATCATTATGTCAAAGGGACGGGTTTGTATGAGGTGTGTTGTCTTCCCCAGAAGGTAGCATGTGTTGAGGAAAGGACGTGCTCTTGTGGTTATTGGCAGTCTAACGATTTCATGTGTAGGCATGCTACAACGGTTATTATTAAAGCTTGTGGAGGGGAAGGAACATTGATGGACCACATGGATCCGTTATACCTTGTTGATGCGTATCGGCGTGCATATGAAGAACCCATATATCTAGTTGTAGAGAGTGACATTCCTGATTTTACAAAGGAAGGTGGCCAGGTTATAAACCCTCCACGAAATAGGCAGCTAGCAAGTAGGCCAAAAGTTAAACGCATTCGTTCAAGGGGTGAAGAGTCATATACAAGGCCAAATAAATGTGGGAGGTGCCACAAGGCTTCAAAGCACAACCGAAGAACATGCAAAGAGCCAAGCGATATATGAAGCAAGGAGTCAAATATGAGAATAAAGGAGAGATTAGGATGAAGAATAGAATAAAGTTGGGGGGTTGTGTTTTTTTTTTCTTTTCCTTATTCATGCTTAAATATTGAAATTGTTCCTTTTGGATTATGGATAAATAAAGAGTTTATGTTTTGTAGACATGAGTTGTGCACAGTTTGAGATATTAACGTTATATAACATTCTATATTCTCCTATTCAGGTACATTGTATATAACGTTATTGTAGTTATATAGTGTTATATAACATTACGTATGGCTGCTTTTTAGAGTTACGTATGCCATACGCAAATATATGACCATATATGTTTGTAATGTGTAGACACCCTATTTTGGACTTTCCAGAATAGTTTATTTACGGTCTTTGATTCCCCGATGATGAAACGGATCAAGAACATCTCGGGAATGTTAGTGTGTTTGAGCTTTGAACGTTCCAAAAAAAAAAACCTTTCAAACCCTTCAAGCCAGAACCAAAAGCCTCAACAAAACCCTACTTGCATACGCTGGTACCAAACTGGCGTGCGCTGGTCCTCTGCCATGTGTCAGTCATCGGTCAACTTTGACCGTTGACCAGGCTTCGACTGGAGTACGCCAGTCATTTACTGGCGTACGCCAGTCAAATCTCTGGTCAAACTTGTGTTTTTCAGCATGTAGAAGCCATGGTTAGGGGCCTACAGCACATGGGAACCTTTTAATCCGTTGAAAAAGCAGTCTTCGCCGGGGGACATCTCTTACACACCCATCCCATCACCTTTTCCTCTCATCCAATGAGAGGGAAGTCTTAAGGGCTAAGGAACATGCCTCTAACCAGCTGGTTACTGCCCTCTCTCTCCTCTCCCCCTATATATACCCTCTCCATTAGTCTTTCAAGGGGTTGGTTCCACAAGTTATAAGTTTGGTTGGTTCCAAGTCTATTTCTTTCTCTTTTCTTGGTTTCCTTGCTTGCTCTTCTTTCATCCATTGAAAGAGTAAACAAGAGCCCCCTCTATACACTTCTTACAGTCAAACATCCATCACCCTCCACCATCTAACCCTCAAGTTCAAAGCTCAAACATCTCTCAAGCTTCAAAACCAAAGGTATACACCTTTGTACTGTTTTCCTGTTCTGATCCCTGAGGGGGGCTGGCAGGGTCAAGGCTGGTAATCAATACCAGTCCTGGCCCTAAAACTGGCAAGGTTTCAAAAAAAAACGTTAATAACAAGAACCGGCGTGCGCCGGTCATAAGAACGCGTACGCCGATCCTTGGCAGTACGTACAGTTTTTTTTAACTTGGCCTTGTCTGGAATCTGTCTGGAACTGGCGTACTCCAGTTGTGAACTATGGTCAGATCTTTATTTTATATTTTATATCTTGCCTATTCATCACTGTGAGCATACCTAATAACCAGTTTACAGTTTTCTGTATTTAGAACTGTGTAGTTATTTGTTCATTATTTCTGCTATGGAATGCCTCTGGGAGCCTTCTGGTCATGTTCCAGAGCCCAGAAAATGTAAAGCCAAGCACTAGGCAAAAGGTGTCACTAGCGTACGACGTCCTTTGACTGGCGTACGGTTGTGAGATCAAACCCAGTGGCTGGCCCTTGCATGTCAGTTAGGTCTTGGTCCCTATTTACTTCCCCACACTGTTTATGGGGTGTTCTGTGTATCTCATCTCTCTAAATCTATTTCTGCTGTCTGTAACTGCTTAATATATGTGATATAAACTGCGTGGTTTGTCCTGGGTGTGCACTGGTCCCTTCCAGAGCCCAGAGGGTTGAGAACAAGGATTGTAGTTTTGGACCTACTGGAGTGCGCCAGTTGTGGAGTGGCGTGCGCAAGTATTACTTGCATGCAGTGGTCTAACAAGTGCATGCGGGTTTCCTCTTGTGCGCGACATCCCCGACCAGTGTGTTCTTGTACGTCCAAAATACTCCCAGGAGCTTGTTCTCAATCTATATTCATTGTTTCGTAAACATACATCACATTTTGTCACATAATGCAAACTTGTTACAGTTTTAATCCCCATTAACTGTTCCCCCGCCCTAACTGGCTAGAAAATGATTAATGAGAGAAAAACGCAAACTTTTTACAAAATGCCCGAGTAGAGACCGATCTCCGGATTGGGCGAGAGGGGGTGCCATAAAACCCTTCCCCTCTCGTAACCTGGCTCCCGAACCTCAGATATCGAAGGTGACGACGGTCCAGTCTACAAGCCTTTTTCAAAAATCAAACAACGTAGCAAATGTTTTCAAGTTCGGTTCCTTGGGTGTTTCACTGCGAAACCCGAGTGGCGACTCTGAATTGTAAGCGTTTCGCCGCGCTTTCCAAAAAAGGGCGCACCCGATTTTTAAACAACAAAATTGAAAATTCCGGGGCGTGTGCCCATATAATGTTGTCCAGTTTTTGATAACTAATTCATAACCAAGGTTTAAAGGGATGCTTCGTAATGAAAAGTTATGTTACTGACAAGTCATTGCAAAACTTGTGCTTGGTCTTGATCAGTTGTACGGAGATGATATCTTTTTTTTTGGATAAACCAGCTTGAAATAGAAAAAAGATAAGTACATATACAGCCTATAAGGGGCATACCCCAGGAGGAAAACAAAACAAAATAATTTACAAAGGAAAACGAATGTTTCAATCCCCTCTAGAAAGAGGAGAAAGAAACACATGACACAACCTGATATACATCGTAGCTAATACGCCACATGCCTTTACAAAACCAAATAACACATGAATAGGCCACAGGCCTTTACAAAAGCCAATTACACATTTGGTTAACAGCATAGCAGCATGACTTGGACAGCAAAACAACAGAGCGTTACACATTCCGCTTTACACATTTGGTTACAAAAGCCTTTACAACATCAGTTGTGGATAACTTGGACAGCATAACAGCATCAAAACAGCCGCATAACAGGCAGCAAAACAGCAGCAACCCAGCTTCAGAATACAGAGAAATTGCAGCAGATGAGATTCATAACAAGCTGCCCAAGTAGCAATTACTGGACAACCAACATAGCCATATAAAACAGATCAGTCCAACATAGCCATATCAGCACCCATTACTGGACAGCCAAATCACCTCACGGTACAACCAAAATAGCAAAACACGGACCTCATAAAAGCTTTGATATACATGGACCTCAAAAGAACAAATTTGGTGACATACATGGACCTCATAAAGTTGCAAAATAGCAGCCAATAATCACTATGCAGAGGACGTCCGCCTCTGTGAAGGGGGTTTCCAACGACAGCCCCTTATGGCATACTACAAAATTAAAACTGAACAGCAGTGTGCAAAGCAAAACAGAACATTACAACTGCTGCACGCAACTGAGCAGCAGGAACATCTTAATTCCAGCAACGTTTATATAACCATATATACGAAGAGAAACAGGTCACAAATTTGATACAGAGCTGTAGGAAATATCAGATTACAGTCGTATAAGACACCATCTTTACTTACAAACAGTAGCCAAGACAGAAAACTAGTAGTAGAACATCAGAGGTCGTAAGAAACAGGAGCAATAGCAGCTGCAACCCTTCTCAATTAGATTTTAAGTACCAAAATAGCAGCAACAACTGGACTAATAGAACTACAGCAGCAGCAGAATAACAGCCCAATAAAGTTTGTTCGCAATGAACCATATAAGATAGGGTATTATTTACAAGTCAGTGGCCAAGTCAAAGTTTGTTCGGAATGAACCATCAAAGAGTTTTGTACCATCTAAGACCAAAAAAAATCTTTATGCTATCCTTACAAAAAAATTAAAACCACATTTGTCCCGAGGACACCATCTCACTCCCCATATTACAAACAATCTCACCATCATCTCACTCTCCATCTCACGAAAGGTCATTGCGACCCCTTTCCCATCCGTCTGGCTTCCCATTTCTTTATTGTCCAGCTTCTACCTTCATCATTCAAAAATCGAGAGACTAAACCAGCTCTAAACTGATCAATTTCAGTCTTTGGCAGTGTTTTTGGGATTGGCTCAAGGTGCGCTAATAGTTCCATGAGCACGCAGACGATAACCCCACAATCAACCCTGCATAGTTTTGAGGCAAATAAATATGATAAGTTTATTTGGAGTTCTTTGCAAACTGCTGTATGTAGAAGTTTTATGGAGTTTCGAAGCTTACGATGTATTTTCTTATTGTGGAGCATTTTGAGGTGAGCAGATTGGAGCATTGAAATTTTGTTCTTCAAAGATTATTTCTGTACCAGTACTTTGGTTCTTCAGCTCAACATGCCTGTTGTAGATACCCCAATTTGGACTTGTCAAATTTCCTTAATTTGTGCCCTCGAGGCTCCCTGATGATGAAATAGGGTCAAAACGGGCCTTGGCAAACTTGGACGATACTTCTTGGACTTTTTCAAAATCAAAACATTCCTTTTTTCTCGACACCCTGAGGGTAAAATTGGCACACATTTTAGCATATAAAATACATTTGAATGAAACCAATAGGGTTAGAAAGAGGACTTAACGAGCTTTCCAACGATTTGAAAAATACCCTAAACCGAGTTCGGGAGTGTCCGTGGCGCCCTTCTGAAGTTGGGCTGACACTCCCAAGCGCTTGGGAGTGCTGACTGACCAATGCATGTTGAGCTTGACCTTTTTCAAACCTTTTTCAGTCCATTCAACGTTCAACGTTCAACCTGGTCCTACCTGAGTATTCAGATGGGGCAGAAGAATATCATCATGCCATTTTGACCTCCAAAATTATTTTCCATTTCATTTTCTTTTAATTTTGAAATTTCAAACCCATTTTCTCCTCCCCTATAAATACCCCCTCTTTTCTACCTTCTAAGGGGACGAAAATTGCTCCTTCTCTCTCCCCCATTTGCTAGAAAACCCTGTTTCAAACACCCTCAAATATTTTCAACTCAAAACATTTTCCAACTTTCATTTTCAAGCAATTTTCAAGAAAAATCCAAAAATCACAAAAGCATTTGAAGTCTTAGACTTCATTTTCCTACTGTTTTTCAACCCTTATTCAAGCTACCATACTCATCCAAGAAGTCTTGTTCAAGCACAAAAGGTATGAAATTTCGTTTTTGTACCTAAGCCTACTGTTTTTCTCCTTCTGAGGGAGATCAGGGGTTCGTACCAGTCCCTTATACTGGTGGTGAGCCACCTGATCTTGGTTTAACAACAGGAGCAAGAGGAGCAAAGGAACAAAACTTTTTCTGGGCACTGTGTTCACTCCCGAGCGCTCGGGACCATTCCTGAGCGCTCAAGAGTGCTGCTGCCACCAAAACTTTGTTTTGTTCATTATGTATTTCATTTCCTATTTTTAGTAGATACTGGGCGTGCACTGGTCCTTCCAGAGCCCAGTTAGGTTTGCTTTCAGTTGCAAGGAAGCCTTGTTTGGATGGTTAGGACCAGTTCTTAGCTGTTTAAACCTCTGGCTGAGCACATCTGTATTTTGGTTTCTTTGTGACTTTTCTGGCAGTATTAGCATGCGAATATGTCTAACCAAATTTGCAGGAAATGTTGGCAACACTCCCGAGCGCTCGGGACCACTCCCAAGCGCTCAAGAGTGAATCCAGTGACAGGGTTTCATATTCTGCTGTCTTGTATACCATGCATGGCCATCTCATCATTCCCCTGTACATATGCACATGCATGCACAGTTTTTGCATTATATCTTGTCTGTACTAACAAATTTTGCAGGTTGGGCACCAACACTCCCAAGCGCTCAGGACCACTCCCGAGCGCTCGAGAGTGAAGTCAGTGGGCACGGCTTCATTTCATGTTATTTTGGCATTCTTTCACCATTTTGTCGCTCCCTGTACACATGCACATGCAAGCACTTCTTATTTGGTATAACTGTGGATACTTGTTAGTTAGTTTAATGAAACAAAATCCCTTTTGAAAATCCCACAAACGTTTAGTAGAGACCGATCTCGAATCGGACGAGGGGGGTGCCGTAAAACCCTTCCCCCCTCGTAACATGGCTTCCGGACCCTCAAAACGATCTCTGGTTTTCAATTTCAAATCAACCATTTTCAAAACAAAACGGTTTCTCGGGTGATATACCACAAATCCGGGTGGCGACTCTTCAAACCAATTTTTCTTCAAAACGGAAATATATTTTTCGGGCTGGTAGCCCACAGTGGCGACTCTGTTGGGGAAGTTTAATTAATACTCGAGGAAAAGTTGGTTTGTTGATAAAATGGCCCGCTTTCTTGAATATCAATTAAACTTGTGAGCCAAGCTTGAAAAACGTTTGTGGGATTTTCAAGGGGATTTTGTTCCATTGTCTATTTCTTGTATATATCTTGTGCAACCCCGCTGTTGTGTTTCGGCAATCCTACCCGGCTTGCCGGTGATGGGGAATCCCGGAATGCTCAGCAACCCTCGACCGTGACGAGTCATCCCTACCGTTTGTACCATTATTGGTTGTACGCTCAATAGTGGGAGGTATACTTTGACTCTAGTCCGGGGAACCCTCTTCAAGCCAAAACCAGCCTTTGTACATGCTTAGCAAGCCATAGATCCTTCCAAACTAGGACAGGGACCCGCAGGGTATGATTATATGCTATATCCTGCCTACATGTTACTGCTTTCTGCATGCATCTCATTCACGTCATGCCATCATGCCGTCTGTTCAATTTCGAGTCCTGTGCTCTTAATCTCGCTCGCATGGTCTGTAGAAGGTTGCCGAGGCCCGATGATGAGTCGTGCACTCTAGTGTACGTTATCGGAACTACATGAGTCCTTAGAACAATGAGACTTTGGGAAATCAAAATATACTAAGTCCTTGACTAATGCCTAATCGAAAATTCAACGGAGAATAAGGAATAATAAGGAAAACGACGCCGTGATACCACTTTACTTACACCACTCTGGCTAATGGCACCATGTCACTGACACCACGATGGTTGGGGTATCACGTCGTCTATACTAAGTTATTCCAAGTTCAAAATTGAAATTTCGAACGAGGACTAGTTGAATACTTAGTTCATTTTGACATCTCTTAGAATTTGTCGTTCTGAACGAAGGATACACCCTAAAAGAAATTCTGAGGAATTAGGCAACCTTCGAAAGACCGTGATCTTATCCCGCTTGCACATCGCACCTTGCATCTTATGCCGTTCGTTCGCTTTCGTGTCTAGTATAGAACTCTTAGGCTTGCTTGCGTAGCTTGTTTAGGATTGCCTGGACCAATGATGAGTCGTGCTTTTTAAAGGCACGTTGTTGAAACTAATTAGTCCTTGGAACAATGAGGTTTTAGGAATATCAGAATTCATTAAGTCTTCAATACAATTTTTAATCATGGATTCAATGAAAATTAACGAAACAATTAGGCTACAATGCCATGATACCCACACCACTCAGGTTATAGTGCGAAGTCACTTTACACCGCTTAGGCTAATGGCCCCGTGCCACTTACGCCGCCCCGGTTACGGTATCATGTCATTTACGCTAAACGGCTTTTGAAACCAGAACAGAAACTTCAAGTGAAAAATGTTAAAAACTTAATTTGTCTTGATATCTCCCAAACCTCGTCATTCCTAATCAAAGGATACACATTCAAAAGAATCTCTGAGGACTAAGGCAATCCTTCATAGGATGTCATTTCTTGAGTCAGGGTCTAGGAGACCATAAATCCATGGAGTTTGGGATAACTCCGGTGTCCGCCGTGCCCGAACGGCTCCCTCTAGTTTAGCCTTAAGTGCATCTTCCAGCAATCTTATTGCTCTGTCTCGGATGGTCTTAGATAAGAAGATTGGCTCTGATTCCCAACGTGCGGAATTTAACCTGCCTGACACCGACTTACCCGTGACTGTTGGAACTTTCCGTAAAGTGCGATCCCTTGCGTCGACGACGACAACACGTCAATTACAACTCTTTTAGTCAATACACATTTTTTTTTAATAAATCATAACAGGGGCACGTCATGAGTTCATTTTCGTTCGCTTTACTGTCAGTACTGGGCCACCCATCCTACATAAAGCCATACCACCTCCTTCGACCACCTCAAAATGACGGGGCAAACAGAGCTGGTTGAGCTGAAAAGGGCTATAGAGGAAATGAACCAGAAAATGGATGAGCAAATGGCTCTTTTGCAAGGACTGATGGACCTTTTCACCTCCGCCATGTCGAGTCCAGGTCTGAGACTAAATGCTGATGAGGCCAGGATCAAGGAAACTCCACAAATCTACCACCCTCCAACAGTCGGAATCAAACCACACGCAAAAGTGAAGCTCTCAGATATGTTCAAAGACTTGGTGGAATTCCATGACGCCAAGAATCGCTCAAATGAGGATATTGGATCCTTGTTTGAAACTAGTACTAAAAGGGAAGGTGTGCACATTGATGAGAGCAACCCCAAGAGCAAAAGAGTGTTATGCAGTTGCGAAGCAAGCAAAGCTTTCACCAAAGGTCCAATCGGCACCACCATGAACCCTCAACCCAGTCACAAAACCCCACCAAGGATCTTCTCCCGCTTTCCTGTATCATTGTCCTCAGTTTATGAGATGCTCCTCGAAACCGGTCTCATCAAGCCGCTCCCTCCAACTCCTTTACCTCAGAAGCTCCCCGCTTCCCACAACCCAAATGCCTTCTGCGCCTTCCACCAAATGCCCGGCCATCCTACCAATAACTGCTTCCGTCTCCGTCACAAGATCCAAGACCTAATCGATGACGGAACCATCACAGTACCGGACCTTAGATCTGGAGGAGGATTTTGAGTGCAGTCCGTGAATGGAATTTCTCACGAGTTTGGAAAGCTTTTAGTCGAGTCTTTGTCTTTCAATTTCGAGTCAGTTTGTATCTCGAGTCTTTCATACTTTCGTGTCAGTATGTCTTCAAGTTTGTAGTCAAAAAAAAGAAAAACCAAAAAGAGAGTCAGTTTCGTAGGCCCGAACTACGTTATGACCTGATTCCTTTGCAAGAAGGATACGTAGGCAGCCTTATCCCGAGGCCCGGTCATATTCTTTCGAGTCGATCCCAAAATTCGGTCACAATCTTTCGAGTCAATCCTTTGTCGGTCCGTCCCGTCTTTTGATGTCAAACCTCATGAGTCGAAATTGTGATAATAAACTCACGTTTTGTGATAATCCCTTAACTTGGAATTGTTTTTCACCGTCAATTGAGAAATTAAGACACGAGGTATTTTGCCCTTGCGAGAAGAAGAATTTCATAGGACCATTCCCTGACGCCGTCGAAAAGCAACGCCTTAGCATGAGAAAAAGCTCGCTAGATCAAAACCTCAAAATATGATCTAGGCAAAAGTTAGAGCACACAAATCCCTTAACTTGCATCTAGGATCCAGTTATCGAGTTGTGCAATTCAAAATGAAGAAAGGCATTCTTTTCTTTTATCACACGCTTGAAGATATATATCCATTGATAATCCCCTTTGAGCCTAAATCAATTTCTTTGAAAGAACCCAGCTAGGCAGCTATCCCCCACACCGGAGTGAAATGAGGAGGACAAATGTGCCGAATACATGGTTATCATCGGCACGTCAGAATTCGATGTGTGAAAGTGCCAAATACATGGGCACAATGAGATGCAAAACATTGAAAAAGAATCAGAGAAAGCTCAGAATCAACGAGAGTGCCAAACGCATCGGGCACAACAAAAAGGGAAGCAAGTCAGGTGAAAGAAGGCGTCCGTCAAAAGCAAAAAGGGCACAAAATTATTCAAGATGGCTGCTAGCTCTCGAAACCCAAAGAAAATGAAAAAAGTCTGAGCCTATTACCCTTTCTTTGTTAAGCCAAACCTTGGCCACGTTACAACCCGAATAAAGTCCTGTCAGATTGAAAAACACAACTTGATAACAAAAATCCTGGACAATAGGGGAAAACAAGAAGGAGCGCCAAGGCATTTCATGAATCCTGTAACATCCGAGCTGGGGCATTTTCTAAATCCATGGGTTGTCATCAGCAACCTGGGGCATGATTCCTAATAAAAGTCCTCGTGTTTTGCTAAAACAATTTCAAAGACCCGAATGGGAAAATCATCAAAACTTGATTTTATCATGACAATATCAAACATTAAATCCTCAAACTCCTCGTCCAGTCAAGGTCTTCGTTAAGAGTCAGTCCTCTGATAAAGGGTCTTTCTTGTCCTTTGAGTCGTCTGGGCCTTGTCCAAATTCACACAAAGTCATTGAAGCCCCAACTCGTGAGAGAAACTCCAATACATGGAAGAACCTGCACCTGTGCTAATGACAAAACTGGTCACCGAAACTATCAGTGGAATCAAGGAAAAGGATCAGAACTAAGGACTGTCACTCACTGGGGCACATCAGCACAATGCCATCAATCATAGCAAACATACAGCCGACCTCAAGACTGGGGCATGCATGCTCAAAGCTCAAGCCCGGATCAAGGCCAAACTCAATCCAACCCCCGTTCAAGCCCTGGATCCAACTCGAACCCAATTTCCATCCAAAGACAAAATCCCAAAATCCTAACAATACCGGTCCGCTGGCCAAAAACAGTAAAGCAGAAAGGGTACTTGGACATGTCCATTTTTTTCTTTTTTTTTCAAAATTAAAAATCATCAGTGTTGTCAAAAGTCGAAACACGGGTCTCACTTTCTAACCTCGACCCCCCACGGTCGCCTTCTTCCTTCATATTTGTCAACATGACTGCTTGACTTCTGCCATAGATTTGGCATCGTCCTAAAGGACACCCTTCAATCAACCTCTGCCATAGATTTGGCATCATCCTGAGGGACACCCATCAATCATCCTCTGACATAGATTTGACATCGTCCAAAGGGACGTCCTTCAATCATCCGCTGCCATAGATTTGGCATCGTCCTGAGGGACACCCCCCTTCTATCATCCGCCGCCATAGATTTGGCACCGTCCTAAGGGACTTCATCCCTGGTTTTCACCAGTTTCTCCGCCGCCATAGATTTGGCACCGTCCTAAGGGACTTCATCCCCGGTTTTCTCCAGTTTCTCCGCCGCCATAGATTTGGCACCGTCCTAAGGGACATCTCCCCGGTTTTCTCCAGGTTATCCGCCGCCATAGATTTGGCACCGTCCTAAGGGACTTCATCCCCGATTTTCTCCAGGTTATCCGCCGCCATAGATTTGGCACCGTCCTAAGGGACATCTCCCCGGTTTTCTCCAGGTTATCCGCCGCCATAGATTTGGCACCGTCCTAAGGGACATCTCCCCGGTTTTCTCCAGGTTATCCGCCGCCATAGATTTGGCACCGTCCTAAGGGACTTCATCCCCGGTTTTCTCCAGGTTATCTGCCGCCATAGATTTGGCACCGTCCTAAGGGACTTCATCCCCGGTTTTCTCCAGGTTATCCGCCGCCATAGATTTGGCACCGTCCTAAGGGACTTCATCCCCGGTTTTCTCCAGTTTCACCACCGCCATAGATTTGGCACCGTCCTAAGGGACTTCATCCCCGATTTTCTCCAGTTTCTCCGCCGCCATAGATTTGGCACCGTCCTGAGGGACTTCATCCCCGATTTTCTCCAGTTTCTCCGCCGCCATAGATTTGGCACCGTCCTGAGGGACTTCATCCCAGGTTTTCTCCAGTTTATCCGCCATAGATTTGGCACCCTTCTTTTCTGCCATAGATTTGGCACCACTCTTCTTCCCCGCCATAGATTTGGCACCCTTCTTTTCTGCCATAGATTTGGCACTCTTCTTCCCCGCCATAGATTTGGCACCCTTCTTTTCTGCCATAGATTTGGCACTCTTCTTCCCCGCCATAGATTTGGCACCCTTCTTTTCTTCCCCGCCATAGATTTGGCACCCTTCTTTTCTGCCATAGATTTGGCACCACTCTTCTTCCCCGCCATAGATTTGGCACCCTTCTTTTCTGCCATAGATTTGGCACTCTTCTTCCCCGCCATAGATTTGGCACCCTTCTTTTCTGCCATAGATTTGGCACCACTCTTCTTCCCCGCCATAGATTTGGCACCCTTCTTTTCTGCCATAGAATTGGCACTCTTCTTCCCCGCCATAGATTTGGCACCCTTCTTTTCTGCCATAGATTTGGCACCACTCTTCTTCCCCGCCATAGATTTGGCACCCTTCTTTTCTGCCATAGATTTGGCACTCTTCTTCCCCGCCATAGATTTGGCACCCTTCTTTTCTGCCATAGATTTGGCACCACTCTTCTTCCCCGCCATAGATTTGGCACCCTTCTTTTCTGCCATAGATTTGGCACCCTTCTTCCCCGCCATAGATTTGGCACCCTTCTTTTCTGCCATAGATTTGGCACCCTTCTTCCCCGCCACAGATTTGGCACCCTTCTTTTCTGCCATAGATTTGGCACCACCCTTCTTCCCCGCCATAGATTTCGCACTCTTCTTTTCTGCCATAGATTTGGCACCACCTTCATACCCCGCCATAGATTTGGCACCCTTCTTTTCTGCCATAGATTTGGCACCACCTTCATACTCCGCCATAGATTTGGCACCCTTCTTTTCTTCCATAGATTTGGCACCCTTCTTCCCCGCCATAGATTTCGCACCCTTCTTTTCTGCCATAGATTTGGCACCCTTCTTCCCCGCCACAGATTTGGCACCCTTCTTTTCTGCCATAGATTTGGCACCACCCTTCTTCCCCGCCATAGATTTCGCACTCTTCTTTTCTGCCATAGATTTGGCACCACCTTCATACCCCGCCATAGATTTGGCACCCTTCTTTTCTGCCATAGATTTGGCACCCTTCTTCCCCGCCATAGATTTGGCACCCTTCTTTTCTGCCATAGATTTGGCACCATTCTTCCCCGCCATAGATTTCGCACCCTTCTTTTCTGCCATAGATTTGGCACCACCCTTCTTCCCCGCCATAGATTTGGCACCCTTCTTTTCTGCCATAGATTTGGCACCACCTTCATACTCTGCCATAGATTTGGCACCCTTCTTTTCTGTCATAGATTTGGCACCACCTTCATACTCCGCCATAGATTTGGCACCCTTCTTTTCTGCCATAGATTTGGCACCACCTTCATACCCCGCCATAGATTTGGCACCATTCTTTTCTGCCATAGATTTGGCACCACCTTCATACTCCGCCATAGATTTGGCACCCTTCTTTTCTGCCATAGATTTGGCACCACCTTCATACCCCGCCATAGATTTGGCACCATTCTTTTCTGCCATAGATTTGGCACCACCTTCATACCCCGCCATAGATTTGGCACCCTTCTTTTCTGCCATAGATTTGGCACCACCTTCATACCCCGCCATAGATTTGGCACCCTTCTTTTCTGCCATAGATTTGGCACCACCTTCATACCCCGCCATAGATTTGGCACCCTTCTTCCCCGCCATAGATTTGGCACCCTTCTTCCCCGCCATAGATTTGGCACTATTCTTCCCCGCCATAGATTTGGCACTATTCTTCCCCGCCATAGATTTGGCACCCTTCTTTTCTTCCCCGCCATAGATTTGGCACCCTTCTTTTCTGCCATAGATTTGGCACTCTTCTTCCCCGCCATAGATTTGGCACCCTTCTTCCCCGCCATAGATTTGGCACTCTTCTTCCCCGCCATAGATTTGGCACCCTTCTTTTCTTCCCCGCCATAGATTTGGCACCCTTCTTTTCTGCCATAGATTTGGCACTCTTCTTCCCCGCCATAGATTTGGCACCCTTCTTTTCTGCCATAGAGTTGGCACCACTCTTCTTCCCCGCCATAGATTTGGCACCCTTCTTTTCTGCCATAGATTTGGCACCACCCTTCTTCCCCGCCATAGATTTGGCACCCTTCTTTTCTGCCATAGATTTGGCACCACCTTCATACCCCGCCATAGATTTGGCACCCTTCTTTTCTGCCATAGATTTGGCACCACCTTCATACTCCGCCATAGATTTGGCACCCTTCTTTTCTGCCATAGATTTGGCACCACCTTCATACCCCCCCATAGATTTGGCACCCTTCTTTTCTGCCATAGATTTGGCACCCTTCTTCCCCGCCATAGATTTGGCACCCTTCTTTTCTGCCATAGATTTGGCACGGCACCCTTCTTTTCTGCCATAGATTTGGCACCACCCTTCTTCCCCGCCATAGATTTGGCACCCTTCTTTTCTGCCATAGATTTGGCACCACCTTCATACCCTGCCATAGATTTGGCACTGTCCTGAGGGACACCTTTCTATCATTTGCTTGCATGTCTGCATGTTTGCATTTGCCCCAAAGAACTACGCTGGTCTGATCCCTGCAGAAAAAGGTACGTAGGCAGTCTGAAAAGACGCGACCGCATTCATCAAATGTTTGTGTCTTTACTTGCATTTGATTTTGAGTTAAGGATTTGATAGGGCTCGAATTGGGCTGTCTCAATCTTTGGACGGCACTCGTATCCATTCATGATGTCGAGCGTCGCCCAAAGAGGGGCAACTGTAGACACCCCAATTTGGACTTGTCAAATTTCCTTAATTTGTGCCCTCGAGGCTCCCCGATGATGAAATAGGGTCAAAACGGGCCTTGGCAATCTTGGACGATACTTCTTGGACTTTTTTAAAATCAAAACATTCTTTTTTTCTCGACACCCTGAGGGTAAAATTGGCACACATTTTAGCATATAAAATACATTTGAATGAAACCAATTGGGTTAGAAAGAGGACTTAACGAGCTTTCCAACGCTTCGAAAAACACCCTAAACCGAGTTCGGGAGTGTCCGTGACGCCCTTTTGAAGTTGGACTGCCACTCCCAAGCGCTCTGGACCATTCTAGAGCGCTCTGGAGTGACACTCTCAAGCGCTTGGGAGTGCTGACTGACCAATGCATGTTGAGCTTGACCTTTTTCAAACCTTTTTCAGTCCATTCAACGTTCAACGTTCAACCTGGTCCTACCTGAGTATTCAGATGGGGCAGAAGAATATCATCATGCCATTTTGACCTCCAAAATTATTTTCCATTTCATTTTCTTTTAATTTTGAAATTTCAAACCCATTTTCTCCTCCCCTATAAATACCCCCTCTTTTCTACCTTCTAAGGGGACGAAAATTGCTCCTTCTCTCTCCCCCATTTGCTAGAAAACCCTGTTTCAAACACCCTCAAATATTTTCAACTCAAAACATTTTCCAACTTTCATTTTCAAGCAATTTTCAAGAAAAATCCAAAAATCACAAAAGCATTTGAAGTCTTAGACTTCATTTTCCTACTGTTTTTCAACCCTTATTCAAGCTACCATACTCATCCAAGAAGTCTTGTTCAAGCACAAAAGGTATGAAATTTCGTTTTTGTACCTAAGCCTACTGTTTTTCTCCTTCTGAGGGAGATCAGGGGTTCGTACCAGTCCCTTATACTGGTGGTGAGCCACCTGATCTTGGTTTAACAACAGGAGCAAGAGGAGCAAAGGAACAAAACTTTTTCTGGGCACTGTGTTCACTCCCGAGCGCTCGGGACCATTCCTGAGCGCTCAAGAGTGCTGCTGCCACCAAAACTTTGTTTTGTTCATTATGTATTTCATTTCCTGTTTTTAGTAGATACTGGGCGTGCACTGGTCCTTCCAGAGCCCAGTTAGGTTTGCTTTCAGTTGCAAGGAAGCCTTGTTTGGATGGTTAGGACCAGTTCTTAGCTGTTTAAACCTCTGGCTGAGCACATCTGTATTTTGGTTTCTTTGTGACTTTTCTGGCAGTATTAGCATGCGAATATGTCTAACCAAATTTGCAGGAAATGTTGGCAACACTCCCGAGCGCTCGGGACCACTCCCAAGCGCTCAAGAGTGAATCCAGTGACAGGGTTTCATATTCTGCTGTCTTGTATACCATGCATGGCCATCTCATCATTCCCCTGTACATATGCACATGCATGCACAGTTTTTGCATTATATCTTGTCTGTACTAACAAATTTTGCAGGTTGGGCACCAACACTCCCAAGCGCTCGGGACCACTCCCGAGCGCTCGAGAGTGAAGTCAGTGGGCACGGCTTCATTTCATGTTATTTTGGCATTCTTTCACCATTTTGTCGCTCCCTGTACACATGCACATGCAAGCACTTCTTATTTGGTATAACTGTGGATACTTGTTAGTTAGTTTAATGAAACAAAATCCCTTTTGAAAATCCCACAAACGTTTAGTAGAGACCGATCTCGAATCGGACGAGGGGGGTGCCGTAAAACCCTTCCCCCCTCGTAACATGGCTTCCGGACCCTCAAAACGATCTCTGGTTTTCAATTTCAAATCAACCATTTTCAAAACAAAACGGTTTCTCGGGTGATATACCACAAATCCGGGTGGCGACTCTTCAAACCAATTTTTCTTCAAAACGGAAATATATTTTTCGGGCTGGTAGCCCACACCTGTCCTTCATGTAATTCTCCACGTATTTTTTCTACATTTAGGAAGCACAACATTAGTGGTGTTGATATTGTTTGTGAATGGATTTATGAGTATTTGCATATATGGAATTATTAAGTGTACCACAAAGGTAGTGTCTTTTAGAATTGGATCTCTACCATCTTTCTTCTTCAACGAATTGTAGTGCATCCAGTTCTTTTCCTAACATCAAATAAAAGAATGGTCCAATGGTACGGTGTAATTTTTAGCGGTTTGTTCCCGCTGCCATTCATAGGGAATACCAAGTATCTTTATCCAGCTGGATTGTTAACATACGAGCGAGACCGTCAATCATCTGCATTAGTTTCCATATTTAGATAACAACAGAATCGACCAATACCCTGTTTGATATGTATTTGCAGCATGACATAAGATAGGATTGCTATACCCAGTTTGAGACGTTCCCTCTTTGCAAGAGTTTTATTATGTCTTCCAGGGGTACAACTTCTCTCGTCACATCATTGGTCTAGATAGTGCAACTGTTATCACACATGTGTACCAAAAAAATATCAGCAATAACTTACTTGAGATCAGCTTAGAGGGGGAAAAAAATGTAATGCAAAAAAAAAAGAAGAGGTCATATGAGTGTAATGCAAAAAAAAAATGTAATGCAAAGGAAAAATATGAGGTAATTTGAAATGCAAAAAAAATGAGGTTATATGTCATCATCGTCATCATTATCAATGCCCCAACAAAACTCATTAGGAGCTCTCATCAAGGGAACTGCCGCGGACTAGTGAGCTTCGTCAAATACGAAGAAGCTCATACCAAAACCGAGATTGGTGGAATTGGATCGAAGAGGTTGAACATATTTTTTGGAACTGTCCATTCCAGTCCACCTCGCCTGCTTATGCCTACACACCTGCCAGCTGGGTTTACACATGGTTGCACTCCATAAAATTGGTTCACTTGGCAAGGTGCAGGCATTGCCCGCCCCTTATCGGGGTCGGGCTAATCCAAAACTTGCATCAGTTTACTGCTGACGAGATTTCATGGAAACATGCAACAAAAAACCAATATCATGTAATCATTTGAGAAGTCAGGTGTAGCGTTATCATTCAACAGTGGCAGTAGCTTTCTGTTTAGCTGAAAGCCTAAAACTGCAGCTAGGAATCATCAAAATGTTGATGTCTGTTGATGTGACTGCACTCCTATATCATGTTTTGCCTTTTCCATTGCAAGGATTGGAGAGGGAACACAGTGCACTACGTGAACTAAGTTGTGGTACAATAGGAGTATGCTTCTATAGATTACAACAGCACGATGTACTTTCTTCCTTCAAATTGATAATTTCAACACCACCATTACTTTTTAGATTATCACAATTATCTTTTTTCCACATATTTTTCCATACGTAAATCGCTTGGGTGTTGGGATTGGGCAGTGACTGAAAAATATGTGTACGAAAAAAATATCAGCACAAAGATCATGTTGTAAACAGCAGCAGAGATCATGTAATGCAATGTTTCCATATGAGGTTATATTAGTGTAGTATATTTACTTACTTGAGATCTGCGTCGGAATAGTCAACAATTTGACGCAATAGGTTCGCATAGGTATTCGGGAGCAAGTCAATCAACGGTGCTTCACTTGGATTCCACTTTTGATTTGATTTATTCTTTGCCCCCTTTTTCAAATCAACGTAGACATAATCATCTAATCGCTTCTCCACTCTAGTGACAGTTTTCTTCACTCCTCTAGTCAGCGACGATGATTTCACTTTTACTTTGGTTTTCCCCCTCTTCATTTTAGGTGTGTCGCATTCTAGTATACTCGTGTATGCTTCAACAGTTGTACTGTCCACTTCTGCATCTGGCACCATTATGTGCTCTGGCCCACCCTCATCCTGGATAATTTCAAACCCCCCACCCTTCTGCTTACGTCCCGACCTTGCTTTCCAATAAGAGGTTGATAGATACCCGAAGCGTAGGGCTAGGTCATCGGTAGCATAGTATCCGGAAATCCGGGATCGTTCCCACAGAGAATTCGATTCTAGCTTGATTCGGATTGTAGGTTTTGTAAGTAACGGGTTGTGGCGTTTAAGACGGCCAACTTGGTTTTGCTTTTAAAAGGAGACTAAAACGAAAACTAGATTAACGCTTGATAAACTTAAAGAGGCAAGTCTCGGGGTCTTCTAACCCTTGACAAAGGCCATTACCGATCCTCGATTATAACTCAGGCGAGAGTCACGACCGCGCGCTCACGCCCGGATGATTTTACTTAAAAAGACTACGTTTAACAAAAGATGTGATTTTCCGGAGGCGAACCAACTTGTTTTTAATATTAATCGAACACAAAGGAGGCCACTAGGCCTCGGTGAGTCACTTGCCAAGACCGCTTGACTAAGCTCCTTACCAAGGGGTTAACACCCCTAGTTTAGACCGAAAATGCAAATTAAGCCCTATTCTGGTAAATCATGCTTAAAAGCCCGATGGCTCGAGAACCAAACAACAACCTAAGTCCTCGGGAAAGATTATCCCGAGACTTAGCCAATAAACTACTCACACATAGCTAAAAGACTAGACAAAGCATAAAAACGAGACATAACTTTTAACCGATGAAATCGAAAACAAACTTGATTTTATTGACAACCACAACCGTAGCTACAACTTTAATTAACGAGAAAGAGACAAAAGAGTTTAACTTACAAGTGAACAAGGAAAGGCAAAGCTTGGAAACTAGCTCTAATGGAGGAACAACCAAAAAAACTTAAAACTTAAGAGAGAGAGACAAAGATGAGTTATGAGGGAGAGAGAAGCTACAAAAGGCTTAATAGGACCCCCTAATCTCTCCAAAAATATCCCACAAATATCCATAAAGTAGACACAACCCAAAATATCCAAAAAGCAAAAAGGCAAAAAGTGGCAAATTTCGGGTTACAGCATGAACCGGTACATAAACAGCCCGTACCGGTTCATGGCCCTGCATTTCTTCCAAACTTTGAAAACTGGCCTTCATGTACCGGTTCATGAACAGGCCGTACCGGTTCATGACCGGCAGAACTTAATTTTTCTGCTTCGCTTGGCGTAACGGCCCGACAACGGCCCCATGCTTCCTAAGTCCTTCCAAATTCACCCGGCGGAGCTTGGCGTAACGGCCCGACAACGGCCCCATGCTTCCTAAGTCCTTCCAAATTCACCCGGCGGAGCTTGGCGGGGCAATGCCACATGGCCTCGATTGGTGGAATTCTTCTGAGAGGAATTCTTGACGTTAAAAGCGAGAAATTACCACGTTTTACCTGAAATCATCAAAACAAAACCTTACGCGCAAAATGCGATAAAAAGGAATAATAAGGGACGAAACGCTACAAATAAGACGATAAAAGCCCCCAAGATTATACAATCTTGGGTGCGGATCACCTTCTTCTTCTTCTTCTTCCACATTTTCTATTTCATGTTTCTCTCTCCCGGCATCCACTTTTTTAGACTTGGACTACTTCTCACCCACATTTTCACATGTCTGTTTTCAAAAAAAAAACACCAGTTATAATTGTTAACTTATTATTAGAGGTGTCAAATGGGCCGTGTCGGCACGGGCAAGAGGCGGCACGGCACGCCACAGGCACGGTCTTGGCCTGGCACGACACGACACGACACGACACGGTTTTAGTGGGCCCGGGGCACGGCACGGGCACGGAAGTGAGCGGCACAGCACGATAGTTGGCCTGGCACAGCACGGCACGACACAATCGTACACGGGCACAGCACGGGAACGGGCACGGAAAGTGGACAGGAACGGCACGGCACGGTACAGTTCTTGCAAGGCACGGGCATGGGCACGGGCACGGGCACGGGCACGACATGGGCACGAAAGGGCACGGCACGAGGCACGGAAAAACAAAAAAAAATTAAATAAGCCAAATGATTTTTTTTTAATTTTAAAAAAATTAAACAATTTCTATTCAGTAAAAAATATTTGTTTACCTTTTTTTAAAGGTAAACAACTAAGATATTTAATTTAAAAAAAAAAAACAATTTCTTAAAAAAATCATGTTTTTAAAAAATCATTTTTTTACTTTTAAAAAATTATCAATTTTTATTCGGTAAAAAATATTTGTTTTGTTTTTGTTAGTAAAATAGGCTTTGGACATTTGGTTTGTAAATTTAACATTACAAAATAAAAAGTAAAATTAAAAAAACTTATCAAAATATTTATGGTGCAAGAGTAATTTAATACGAAATGAAATGTGCAAGAGTCATATATTTTATACCCCAAATGGGCCAAATCTAACGAGAAATAAGAAAAAATGTGTCAAACAAAAAAGAAAAAAAATACATAGTAGAAATAAGGAAAATAAATAAATAAAAAGGGGTTGGCTAGACTAGGACTTGAACCCAGATCCTTAAGTTCTTTCATACACAAACAAACCACTATGCCACCAGTTAACTTGTGTCATAGATTTGAAAAATTAGTATATAATATGTAGCTCTATTATATAAAAACGAGGCCATTAAGCAGTAGCCACACAATCACAACGCAATCACAACGATCAATACCATTCAATGCGTTCATTTTGTTATGCTTAGTGTTTTAATCATGGGATCCTATGTTTTGGTGCGTCGGATTTTGAAAGCTCTTTCATCGGGCATGTTAATTCATTGTTTGATTGAATTTTTTTTTACGTCCGATGAAGTATGTAGCGATAAGCATTGTACTTGATTATTGGCATGAATGATCTAATCCCTCCCACATAAAAGTTAGATGGTTCCGATTTTTAAAAAATAGCTTGGGTGACCCTCAAGTAATGCATTATAGGACTTTAATGCCTCTGGAAGCACCGAATGTGTTTCGATGATGTGGTTTCCAACATTCGATTATCACCTATTCAGGTGAGAATGATAAATTTGATAAGACGTTAAATCGTAACGGTTTAGATCGAACATTCGGAAAAAAAAGTTTGCAGCTACCTTTCAAATCTATACATTGAACTTGGTTGGTTATGAATCAAGGTATTCTGCTATAGTATAACGTACGTTAGCCACACGATCACAAAACAAATATGACGATCCATACCGTTCATTTTGTTATTCTCTGTGTTTTAATGACTCTCACCAATTTTTGGGTCTGTCGGGTTTTTAAAGCTCCTTCATCGACACGTTGATTCATTAATAGGAAAATGAACGTTATAAACAATCAAGTATATAACGATAACCAATTTACTTCATTTTTGGCAGGAATGTTATAATCTCTCCCACATAAAAGATAGACGGTTTCAATTTTCAAAAAACAGCTCGGGCAGCCCTCGAGTGATGCATTATAGGACTCTACGAGAATTTTCGATAAGCTGGTGCATATGGATTATGGTGTCTCGCATGCACATGATCACACAGATCATATAAAAGGAATGAGATGCTGCCCTAGCAGACATCTCATTCTCAGATCTCTCTCGAACTCTCAATCTCAGACTCTCTCTCTCTCTCAACGTCTCTCTGTCCTCTCTCTGGTCCTCTGACGAGCCAACGTTCGGATTCTGATCAAACTATATATCGATTCTTCACCTGAATCACCTCTCTCACCGATTGATTCACCTCTCTCACTCTCTCTCTCTCTGACTCACTGGTCACTGGTCACACCTCTCTCTATCTCGCTGCTCTCCTCTCTCTCTCTCTATCTCTCTCTATCTCTCTCTACTCTCAAACGGTGACTCGGTGACTCGGTGCGACGGTTAGTCGGTGACCATCACAAGTGAAGAGATCAAATCTGAACTCAGTGACCATCATCATCTCACTCTCTCAACGTCTCTGTCTCTCCGACAGTCCGACTCTCTCATCACCTCAGGACCTCTGCTCACCGACTCACTCACTAGTCACCGTATCTCTCTCTCTCACAGGTACCTCTATCACTTCCCTCTCCAATCTCCACTTATCGTTATCTACTGACTACTGTAATTAGGGTTTCTGAAATTAGGGTTTTGACCTGGTTTTTGAAATTAGGGTTACGAAATTAGGGCTTTTGTTAATTGTTACTAATGTCTGAAATTAGGGTTACGAAATTAGGGCTTTTGTTAATTGTTACTAATTTCTGAAATTAGGGTTATGAAATTAGGGCTTTTGTTACTAATATCTGAAATTAGTAACAAGAAATTAGGAAATTAGTAACAAGAAAATCAACTTTGAAATGAAAATTGGTTACTGAGTCAGTCATTATTAACTTATTTAGATGTTATTAACTAATATTCTACTGTACTAATTTTCTCTGTTTTGTTTTCAGTTTTTTGTAGGAGATGGATCCTGAAGACATTCATTTTGACAATGAGCGTTTAAACCCTAACTCGGATGATGATGGACAAACTCCACCATTGGGAAGCCTAGGAAGGGAGTCTGTAGGTGAAGCTGCTTCAAACATTGCAGCAGCTTCTACTCCTATAGGCGTAACAGGCCGTAGCCAATCGGCCCAGTCTGCTGGAACAAGGCGTCGCTCTTGGGTATGGAAACATTCAACCATAGTTAAGAACTTTAAAAAAGCACAGGGAATCGATCTAGGACCTAAAGCTGTATGTAATTATTGTCCAAATACTTATACCTGCGCAAGTTCGGGCGGCGTAGGGCATATTGAACGACATTTACAAAACATACATAAAAAATTTAAACATACCGTAGTTGGCCAAGTCAGTGGTGAATCTGGTGGTATTGATACCGTAGGTGGTATGTCGAATTTCGTATATTCTCAATCTAGTATGAGAGAGGGACTGGCCCGTTACGTAGTTGCAGCAGAACAACCATTTACTTTTGGTGATGATATTAGATTTGAATATTTTGTCAAACATTATCTTCAACCTCTTTTTTCGAAAGTTTCTAGAAATACAACCAGAAGTGATTCTTTGAAAGCTTTTATTGAAGTTAGAAAAAATTTGATAAGTGAAAGTGCAGAACTTGGTAGTTTAATCTCTTTTACTTCTGATATGTGGAGTGGTCGAAATAATCTTGGTTACATTTCTGTGACAGCTCATTATATAGACTCCAATTGGATTTTGAATAAAAAAATTATTGCTTTTCGTTTAATGGAGTACTATCCTCATAATGCTATGAACATTTTTCAATGTATAATGGGTGTTTTTAGGGAGTTTGAAATTGTTGATAAAGTTTTCAGTATTACTTTTGATAACCATTCTGCTAATACCAGTTCAATTGATTTGTTCAAACAGAATTTGACTATTTCTCATGCTGGACAATTTTTTCATGTGCGATGTGTATGCCATATCATTAACTTAGTTGTGCAAGATGGTTTGAAACTTATAGGACCACAAATAGAAAAAATTAGAGATGCTATTCTTTATATTGCTACTTCCCCAGCTAGGCAGCAAGAATTTGAAGGATTGTGTGTAAGTTACAATGTTAAACCAAAAAAAAATCAAAACAAATGTGAAAACTCGTTGGAATTCAACATTTCTTATGTTAAAATCTTGTAGGAATCACACTGATGTAATTTCTGCTTATGTTAATTCCAAGTATATGCGTACTGATGGTGGTTTAACTCGAGCTGATTGGAATATTGCTTTTGAGTTTATGAACTTTTTGAAAAAAATTTATGCTGCTACCTTAGCTTGCTCAAGTGTTCGTTATCCTACTACTTGTCTTGTGCTTAATCACTTGTATAATATGAGTCACACTCTTAAAAGTCATAGAACGAAACCAAATTTTGTAGCTGCTTGTAAGTCTATGGAAGATAAATTCAACAAATATTTCGAGAACATGCCAACAATATTTATTGTAGCTTCTGCAATGGACCCAAGGATTAAGGTAAGGGGTGTTGAAAAGCTCTTAAAAGGGATTGGTGAGAATTTAGGGATTACATTACCTTCTCCTTCTACTGTCACTGCACTGTTGACTTCTATATATGCTTCATATGAGTCTAAATTTGCATGCACTATTGCTGCTGCTGCTCCATGTTCTTTAAGTATTAATGACCCATGTTCTACAAGTAACAATGACAATGACCCATCTTGGTTTCTGATTTCAGGGCCAGGTAGTAGTGAAACTTGTTCACGATCTGAACTTACTCAATATTTAGAGATAAATTTAGTTATCACTGAGGACTTACAATCATTTGATATCTTAGCTTGGTGGAAAAAAACTGAAAAGACATTTCCCATTCTTTCTATCATGGCACGTGATTTACTAACACCACCTGTGTCTTCAGTGGCTTCCGAATCTGCTTTTAGTGCAGGTAATAGAGTGTTGGATGAGAGGAGGAGCAGATTAGCTCCCGACATTTTGGACTGTCTTATATGCTTAAAAGATTGGGAGGATGCATGTCTTGGAATTCAAAAATGTCATCCTAGAGATGAATTCAAAGATTATTTTTTGGACTCAGATATAGATGCTGATTAGGGGTGCTGGACCTGCTGGTGCTGGTAACTTATGAAGGCCTTAAATGGCAACTTAATGTTGCCGCATCCAGGTGCTTTCCTTTGTACTTTGTAGATCTGAGTGTGTGCTATGATGATATAATCTGAGCATAATTTGTGTTTAGTGTGGCTATGATGATATAATCTGAGCCTAATTGGTATTTAGTGTGGCTATGATGATATAATATGAGCCTAATGGGTGGTTAGTGTGGCTATGATGATTCATGATATAATCTGAGCCTGAGTGTGTGCTATGATGATATAATCTGAGCGTAATTTGTGTTTAGTGTGGCTATGATGATATAATCTGAGCCTAAACTGTAGCAAACAGCATGCCAAACAACAGGTTTCATAGGTTTAGGTGTTTGGTGGTATGAAAAAAGTGCAGATAAGTTTGTGACTTAGAACTGCAGTTTTGTTGGCTAAGGCAATGATGAATCAATTAATTAAGGTCGATACTTTGGCGGGGTAACATTTGTTGCAGCCAAGGTATCGACCTTATTATCTGAGCCCATCCAAACAAGTTTTGCTGGCCTCTGTGAGTGTGTGTGTGGCCTCTGTGTTGCCATGTTTTGGCATAGGTTTTGCTGGCCACTTGGGCATGTACAATGACTATTTTTTTTGCAGTTTTGTGGGCTGTTATGTTTCTGTTTTATGGGCTATTTTCTGAGGTTTTTCACATAATGGCTATTGTGAAGGGTGATTTGAACCATCTGAGTTTGAACCATCTGTTTTGGATGATTTGTGGGCTGTTTCCATGTGTTAGGTGGGCTATTTTGTGCAAGGGCAAATCAGTGTGTGTGAGTTAAAGTGCAGTTTTGTGCACCATAATTACAAGTGCAGATCAGTGTGTACGTGAGTGAAAAGTGCAGTGTTGTGCCTCATAATGTGCAGGTCCAGATGAGTGTGTTTGTGAGTTAAAAGTGCAGTTTTGTGCTTATAATGTGCATGTGCAGAACGGTGTATTTGTGAGTTAAAAGTGCAGTTTTGTGCCTCAATATGTGCAGGTGGAGATCAGTGTGTTTGTGAGTTCAAAGTGCAGTTTTGTGCCTCAATATGTGCAGGTGCAGATCAGTGTGTGTGTGTGAGTTACAAGTGCAGCTTTTGGGCCATACTATAGTGCAATTATTTTTCTATTTTCTACAGTTTCCTGGCATAAGATTAATCTGTTTTGTTGACTTTTTTGCCATACCATACTGCAGATTGTGTGTGTGTGTGAGTTAAAAATGGTGGTTTGGTGGACTATTTTTTGGGTAGTGCAGTGTGTTGCCTGCTTTGTGGGCTGTCTCCATGTGTTTTGTGGGCTGTCTTTTTCAGGTTCTTAAGTAGTGGCAATGATGAAATAAGTCTGAGCTAAATGGGGTGTTCATGAGCAGTGTGTGTGAGAGTTAGAAGTGCAGTTTTCCCCACCATTTCTGGGTTGACATGTTCATGTACCTCAGTTGTAGCAGGTGTGTGTGTGTGTGTGTGGGGGGGGGGGGCATGGTCTCTGTTGTTCAGGTTCAGCCGTTCAGTGCAGGATTCGGGATGTTATTTGGTCTCTGTTATTGTTCTGCAGGTTCAAAATGCAGGTTTTGGTTTTCAAAATCTGAGGCACATTTGTGTCCAAAGTAGATACACCTGGTGGGGGTGTGTGAGCAAAAACTGGTGCAAAAAATGCAGGTTTTTGGAAATCTGTGATGTTTGTAGCTGTTTTGGTTGGTGTTGTTGCTGCATTGTTTTGTGCAGCATTGCTGCGTTTTGTGCTTCTGATGCATTGTTTGCTTGGCTTCTTGACTGTTAATGCAAGTCATTTGCAGTTCCAAAATCTGCGCAGTCCCATTTTTTTGTTTTTGTTTTTTTGGCTATGATGATATGTACACACATTTCAAGGCTAGCACTAAACTTGGTAGGACACTTGTGAGGGTCAACGGGTTAACGACCGTTCGGCAACATAAGGTCCATTCAAGTGGTGCATTGTGTGCCAATGGAATAAATATCTCTGCCACAAACAAGTTTTAACTCCGCCTGTGCAATTCTTAGTACACAGCCGGTCCCAAGCTCGGAGAAAAGGAGGAGGGTTGATTAGGTAGCTTCTACCGTGTAAAAAACTTGTTGATTTTCACCATGTTTTATATTTTTCATTAGGCTTCGTTGGGCAATTGAATCCAGAAATGTGTATGTGAAACTATTTGGTATTGTAAATGCAATTGTATTTCATTCTGAATGAAGTTTGTACATTTATTTTCAAGATTTTGGAAATGAAGATATATTACATTACATTACAATGTAACAATGGTACAAAGCAACTACTCATAAGATTTTCGAGCAACTCCTCCTTCTCGCTCCAAGTCCGGCGTGCCATTCAACTGATCAAAAAAATAGGGAGAATATGAAAACACAAATTAGAATGATGATATGTGGGATGATATGAACAAAAAATGAAACTTATTTATAGAAAAAATTTGCCAAACAAAGTTGTTCAACCTACTAACCATATGCTTCAACAACCACCATAATTAAATTACTTTCAAACTAATAAACCATATAACTCTGATTTTTAAAAAAAAATCATAACAAAAAATTAAAGTTTACAGAATCTAACAAAACTAATTTTATGAATTTCGTTTTTTTAAAAAAATATTCGAAATTTTTAAGGCTTAAACATTCTTTAGCTTAAATGAATTCATTTTATAAAAAATTAATGGTAAATACGTATTTATTCTAATTATAATGAAACTAACAAATTTTGTTAGAAAACACTGCATAAGAAAGCGGGAAAATGGCATGACACGATTTAAGAAAACTGGCCGGCACGACACGACACGATTGAAAACGGCATGGCACGACACGATTTAAGAAAACGGGTTGGCACGACACGACACGATTTAAGAAAATGGGCCGGCACGACACGACACGATTGGCAAACGGGCCGGCACGACACGACACGATTTAAGTAAACGGGCCGGCACGGCACGGCACGATTGACAAATGGCACGGCACGGCACGACTTGAGTAAAATACTGTAAACGGGCCGGCACGGCACGGCACGAAGCACGGTTAGCACGGAGTTAAATGGGCCGTGCCGGCACAGCACGACCCGTTTGACACCTCTACTTATTATCTACATAGGATTATACCATGCATATATAATCTAATATATTTGACCTAATATATAAAAGTGCATATATAACATAATATATAACCTAATATATACAAACATTACCTGGTACGTTTGTGTTACAGTGTGTGTCACAAAATCATCAATCATATCTTCGGCCACTTCTAGTTTTTCTTCAATGATGTCTTTCTCTATGAGCATGCCACCAATCTCTGTCTGTAAAGTAATGTTTTCGTGTTCTAGGTGGTCTTTATCCAACTGTGCAGAAATGCCTTCGAATCCAAAACCAGGTGTTGTGGTTTGTGGATGCTTTGTAATCCTTCTCTTAAGTTCAACAATTGTGACATTTTTCTCCTCGTTTGCCTTCCGAGGCTCAAGTGTTGTGGTCCGGTCCTTTTCCACATTTTCTTCGGTCAACTTTCTGATTATAGCTTGTAAGGTTACCACTTCATCCTGATCACTATCAGTCTCCTCATCACTTGTATCCTGCACGACCTCATTGTCCGACTTGTCAACTGCCGTCTTCAACTTAGCGGCATTGACATCAGCCTCGTGTTCGGGGACTGGGGAAAACCTATACAACTCTTCCTCCTCGTCGTTTGGCTCCAACTCTGAGGAGAATACCTTTAAAAAAAGACAATAAACAATGATGTTTATAACTCACATCTAGCACCAATACTGTTTTATAATGGATCAACTATGTTCCTTAAAAAAACATATAACCCTATGTAATATTTACCGACTGCGGATCAAAAGAGTCCAAGTTGTTTGTATGCAGTGCATTGGTTAGGTCACCAAGCCTCCTGTAGACACCCCAATTTGGCCTAACGATTATTTCAAGTCCCACCTTGGGACAATCCCGATGATGAAATGGATACATTGATTGCTGATTGCTTCCTTGAGGACCTTAGGACTTTCGGTGAGAACTTTGAACCACTTAGAGGACCCAATTCAAAGCCATACAGCCTTTCAGACAGAAATACAGAAGCCTAGGAGAATCCATCTGACGGCCGTAACATCAATCTAACGGCCACAACATCAATCCCTCACCCGAGCAACCTGTTGCCAGCAAAATCTCCCTGAGAGATCAATTCCTCGGCCGCAAGATCTATCCTTCGGCCGAGACATCCATTCCACGGCCGCGACATCCTTTGCTCGGCCGCCAGATCGACCTTTTTCCAGACTCTGGAACGTTCTGTCAGACGTTTGGTTTGATCCAACTACACTACCTTTCCGATGCGTTCGGGCTACGTTCAGAGATTACGACGTAGAGTTAGAGATGCATTGCAATTGCAATTGCCATCTCATGATTTGATTGGCCGGAGTGAGTCATCCCTATGCCTATATAAAGGAGCCTTTGGGCTCCGAAATAAACACGAAATTGATACACCTTCACACTCAATCAAGCCTCGAAGCTCTGCACAAATAATCCCTCAATCCCATACTTCAAAAGCCCTAACCTTCCGATGGCAGCCGTCAATCCGGCGATCAAACCCCGAAGTTCAAACCCTAACCCTAGGGTTCTCGATCAAGCAATCAGTCAATCTCGCCCAATCCAAAGCAATCAAGCAACTGAGGGATCAAGGTGGTGAGGCCCAACGGCCTCTGGTTTGTCTTATTTACTGTCTTTTTGACTAATCGTAACATTTTGATTACCTGCTAATCTTTCTGTCTGGTGTGAGGAAGAACACCGACCGGGGTTTCGATCCCTCGGCCGGTATATTAAACCAGGAGGATCCCTCGGCCGTGACATCCATTCACCGGCCGCGGGATCCATTTCCCTGGGACATTTTATTTGCTTTTTCTGCTTTCTAATGCATGCTTATTTATCGCACTGGCTCACTTTGCTTACTGTTTAAAGGAATAAATAAACAGACTATGTGTTGGGATTAAACAAAGCATCTACACGTCTTATGTTGAATAATTATGGGCCAGTCTCATGACTGGGCAAAGAGGGGTGCCTAACACCTTTCCCTTATTGTACTTTTGGCTCCCGTATCCAGAATCTCTATCTGTTTTCCCAGTTTTAATAAACTGGGTGGCGACTCTATTTGATGATAACCGTTATCATGTGGCGATGTTCCTAGCCATGGGAATGTCCATGATTTTGGTTTATGAAGCGAGCAACCAATCGAGCAAACAAACGTGATCAATCTGTATGGCGATGCCCCGTTTGGGAGGTGTCTACACCTCCACTTGATGAACCTTGGTATGATTTGTGGATCTCCTTGTTTAATTAAAGACACATACTCACAAAGCCAATACTGTTTTCGAATATAGGCACAAATTAGTTTAAAACATACCCAAGAAAAGGAAAAAATGAAAAATTAAAAAGAGGGAAGTCATTGTTACCATAAGTCCCATTACACATCCTCTGACTTTTGTTGGTTTCGAAGACGCCCTTTTGTTTAGTTCTTGGATGACGTCTTCGATGATGAAGGTTGCCCAATCGTAGGAGGTGCTATTATCCAAAGATTCAACAAACTCCAAGTAACCCTAACTCACTCTGGCTTGTGTGTTTGCGAAAAACAATGTCCCTATTAACAAAAGGCATAGGACACACGCCAAGTCTTTCGCATCCTGCAAAGTGGTGCCTTTAGCAGTCTTGGTGATGGAGGTCAAAAATGGAGAGTTTTTGTATTTTATTTTTATTGTTTTAGAATAAAATTTTGGCTAGGAATATTTTCGTTTAGGTTAGAATTATTAACTTTCTGTATTCGGTTTGATTTTGATTTCTACCTTTATTAGGATTCTTGGTCTACAAGAATTAGGATTTTATTTTAATTAATTAGGAAATATCTTTTATTTAATGCCGCTTGTTTTGGCATGATTTATTATTTCTTTTACAATAGGATTTCTAGGGTTAGGGTCTTATAAAAAGGGCTGTAACCTATTCAATTATTCAACATTTATAGCTTTTTCATCAATAATATTAAGACTTTTGTCTTTCTTTCTTGTGCGCAAGATTTGCTCGTTGTGACGGGTTGCTTATCTCGTTTGGACTAGTACGCTAACTAGTCTCTCGTGAATTCCGCTGCGTCAAGTGGTATTAGAGCCACGCTTTTCCTGGTTCGATGGCACCAAACACAGAAGAAGACACACCCATTGACGTTGGTTGTGGGCTTGCTGACCTAAGGAAGATGATGGAGGATACCCGAACACAGTTGCAGAATCGAAGCACTCAGTTAGCTGAGATCCGTCAGGATACTCGCACTCAGTTCGCAGAGATCCGTGAATTGCTACAGGGGTTGACTCTACAAAATCGCCAAAGGCCAGAAAAGGTTGAGAAGGATCGCGCGTTGGGATTTGCCCATCGCCAACCTCTTAACCAGAATAGTAACCGCGTTGAGGGATTTGCCCGCAACCAACCTATTCACCAAAACGTCTCCGAAGGATATTCTTATCATCAATCTGGGATGGAAGATGAATATGAAGGCATCGATGGTTACAATGAATATGGGTCCATGTGGCGACGTTCGAAGTTCAATGAGTGTAATAGCATGAAGCATGACTCTTCAAATTTTGAGGTACAACAAAATATCCTAATTTTGACGGTTACTGCCATACCGAAAGTTTTATTTATTGGTTTCGCAAAGTTGACAATTTTTTTGAGTTTTACACTGGTATTCCGGAAGAAAAGAAGGTCAAATATGTGGCGCGTAAATTATATGGCTACGCTTCTACATGGTGGGAGAAATTGCAAGCCAACCGAAGACGAGAATTTAAACAACCTATCAGGACGTGGCTCAGGATGAGAAAATTGATGAGCACGAGATTTCTTCAGACAAATCATGGAAAGATGTTGTATGAAGAGTATCGGAGGAAGTTTGAGTCAAAACAAATGTTCCAAGATAATTTTGATTTGCAATATAGTCATGTTACTGCTGATACAAATTGTTCAAGAAACAAGCCAATGAGTTCGACGACTCAGTTAAGCTCCGAAGGTCAAAACATGAGTAAAGTTCCTTCAAGTTCTACTCAGTCGTTTCACAATGGGTTTGGTGGATTTGGGGTTTCAAAACATGGAGACCATCTACAAGTTGATGAGGTAGAGGAGAATAAGTCTGATATAGAACTAAGAACCGAAGTCAGTCAAGAAAGGACTAGTGATGATGGAGATGGTAAAAATAATGGGGAAGCTTTAGAAGTGAAGGAACATGAATTACCTTGTGGGCTCCCGCGCCCGGCGGTGCGATTTATGACAGAGTCGCCACCCGGATTTTTGAGATGGATGATCCGAGAAACCGAAGGGGGTTTGTTTTGAAGAGAAAAAGGCCTTTTGATCCAGCGAAACTGTTTGAGATTTTGGATCCGGGAGCCAGGTTACGAACAGGGAAGGTTTTGTTGAAAAGCACCCCGCTTGCCCGGTGAAAACCGGTCTCTACTAAGCATTTTAAATGGGGGGATTAATACATCTCGGAAAACCTTAAAAACACATAAAGGGAAAGGGAAACAAGATAGATCATAACACGTTGCCGTGCTAGTGGTGCTTGCTGTACAGAGATGATAAAGATGGCATGGTGATGATATGAATCAGGAAAGATATTCAAACGGACTGTCTGAATCACTGTCCTCCGTCAGGCGGCATATCGGCTTATAGCGCGCGGCTTACCAATATGCCGTGCGTGGTTCCGATCCCGATACCAGACTTTTATAGTTTTATAAAGCTTCGCACGGTATACCATTACGTCGCACGGTTTTATTTCAAAGCTTCAGACGACTCACAGCCGTCAGATCATCTCAGATCTGCATCATTCTTTCAAACCATGAAGGGAAAACCATTTTCGATACGTTTGCTTGTTTTGAAAAGATCTATGGAGTTTAAAACATGGCTTGTAGAAATGGTCTCATTCTGAGACAGCTCTTGGTATACAGAAAAGACCCAACAACAGACGATCGCGATCCAGACAGTTTGATCAAGAAACATTATTCTTTCGAAATGCCGTGCGTATTGGTCTACTACGCCGTGCGACGCTCTAAAGAGCCGCGCGGCGTAGCACACCTTCGTACAGGACTCTGGTTTTGTTTTGTAAAAGAGGTTTTGGGTCAGATCTCAACCAAAAGGGTCAAGCCTGAGAACAGAAAGGTCCCCTCAGGGCCAGGACAGAGCCTAGCCCAAGGAAACTTGGTTTTTACCTTGGATCCGGAGCTTGAATGATCTTTGATGAAGGAGGATGGACGTCGGAGGGTGAAAAAGGAAAGTAGAAATGTGGATGTGTATAATAGATGGGTATATTGGGTGGTTGGGACCTCAAAGTTAGTAAGGGACTAACTTCAATGGTGAGGAGAAAAATGGAGTAAAAGGCCTAGAGAATGTCTTTTAAGAACAACATTCTCAAGGCTTGGAAATGGGAAAGTGGGTGTGAAAGCAAGAAGAGAGAGAAAGGGTATAATGGTGATCAAGGGCCCTTTTTCCTTGAGTGGAGGGGTGTATTTATAGGCAAGAGCCTTGGATTTTGAATTTCAAAAGTTGGAGGTATTTTCTGGGCGGGCCAGAAGTGTGCTTTCGGCTGAGCCGTATTGCAGCTGTGGCTCAAATAGGCGTGGCCGACAGCTTTCTGAGCCAGTCAGAACTTTATCCAAAATGCCGTGCGGTTAACCTCATGCCTGCGTGCGGCGTATTAAATTTCGATACGCCGTGCGGTGTAGAAGTGTCGCGCACGGTACTTTAGGTTCAGTCCAGGGCTTTTTGGGCTTTCTCTGGGCTTTTGAGTTTTTGGGCTTTTCTGGGCTGATGGTTGGTTTGGGCTGCGGATGCTGGAGGAATACTTCATTCAAGCTCACAAAGGCTTTGTTTCCTTTATTTCATCATCGGGGCGGTCAAAGACCCTTCGAGGTCTGGATTGGGGTGTCTACATACCTATTGTTGATTTAGCACGTTCTGACCCTCATGACTATAAAACCGACTACAGAGATGAAGTTCCACATATTTTATGGAAATTTGAGGGACCAGAACTAGTTAAAGGTCAAGACAATTTGCAATATCAACATAAAGCTCACTTTATCGATTTTCTTGGAGTGGAACAATTTGATTGGGTTCCCAGCATTCGTCTAGTACATCTTGTCAACAAATTGAAGCATGAAGAGAAAAGAACATTGTATGAATACTTTTCATTGAGTGATTTTTGGAAGACAAGTGTCCCAAGCAAGTTGAAATATTCTAAATATCTATTTCTTTGGAAGGGAAGGTGGCAAGTTTCTAATGAGAACTCGAGGGCAAGTTCTTTTGAAGAAAAGGAGACTGATGTAGGACAAAAATGGAGAGTTTTTGTATTTTATTTTTATTGTTTGAGAATAAAATTTTGGCTAGGAATATTTTCGTTTAGGTTAGAATTATTAACTTTCCGTATTCGGTTTGATTTTGATTTCTACCTTTATTAGGATTCTTGGTCTACAAGAATTAAGATTTTATTTTAATTAATTAGGAAATATCTTTTATTTAATGCTGCTTGTTTTGGCATGATTTATTATTTCTTTTTCAGTAGGATTTCTAGGGTTAGGGTCTTATAAAAAGGGCTGTAACCTATTCAATTATGAAACTTTTAAAACTTTTTCATCAATAATATTCAGACTTTTGTTTTTCTTTCTTGTGCGCAAGATTTGCTTGTTGTGACAAGTTGTTTATTGTGGGCAGCATGCCCTTAAAAAGGATTCCGTTCCTTTCCAATGGCAAGGTCCTCGGATCGAGGGAGCGCGAACGGAGAAGCAAGCGCTCGGAATATAGAGTCGCCACTCGGGTTTGAAGGTTCGACACCCAAGGAACCATATTTTGAAGCACCTGCCGCGCTATTTGATTTGAAAAAGTGAAAGCACCAGCTCGTCATAACCATATCTGGGTTCGGGAGCCAGGTTACGAGAGGGGAAGGGTTTTAAGGCACCCCTCTCGCCCGATCTGGAGATTGGTCTCTACTTAGGCATTTTGAAAACATTGCAATTCTTCTTTTATTAACCAATTTTAAGCCAATTAGGGCGGGGGAACAGTTAATCGGGGATTTAAACTGTAACATATTTGCAGGATATGATCAAAGATAGCATGGATGGACGGAGTGATAAAACAATAAATGGGATAAACTCCAATGCTGTGATAAAATGCCAAAACAACGCTTTAATATGATTCTTGCATGCACGGTAGCCAACTTGCATGCATGGATCTATGTAAATGCAAGCTGACCATCGCGCGACAGAACAATACGAACGCGCGAGAGTGGCTTTCACCAACAGTATGAATTGTATCTCCTTCTGGGCTCTGGAAGGACCAGTGCACACCTAGGGGCAAACCAATCAGTTTATATGTGCTGGAAATAATATTACAAACAGACAGAAATAAATTGGAAATACAACCCCTAAACAGTGGGGGTAAAATAAACAAAGGCCAAAGGCCAAAGGCCAAGTTGCCCATGCAAGGGCAACCACTGGGAATCAGTCGACCATCGCGCGACAGAGTGAGATCATCGCGCGAGTGTCCTGACTGGATTTCCAGGAATTGCTTTGCATGCTTGGGCTCTGATACATATTCAGATGCAACCCAAGGGCATTCCAAACCAAATGAAAATAGTAAACTAAGCTACTCTATGGATTTGAGCATGCAACACAATGGCTTAATACCAAAATAAACTACATAACAGCTATGAACATAACAAAAATAAGAAATGACCAGCATCCCATCCCCACGTGGACCAATCTTGTGCAGACATAAGTGTCGCGTAAGGGTCTGCTTGATCACAGCTTCTTGTAACTCTGCTGACTTTAGGGCTAGGACTGGTATTGATTACCAGCCTTGGCCCTGCCAGCCCCCCTTAGGGATCAAACAGGAAATAGGTAATAAATTATACCTTTGCTTGAATGGTTTTGAAATGGATTGAACAAGGTGATGTAGCTTGGAAAATAAGTGTATGGAGAACACAAGAGTGAAATAGTAACAAGTGTGGTTGGGGTTTTGTGAGCTTTTTGCTTGATTTTTGGTAACCTTGGGCTTGAAAGACCAATGGGGGTATATATAGGAGGAGAGGATGAGTGTAGTGGGTGGAGGACTTGGCTAAACAACCAGCCAACAAGGCTGGTCAACCTCACTTGGTGGAGGAAGTGGCCAACAAGGTGAGGGAGTGGTTGTGTGGGTGGAGAACCCATGCAGCCTGCAGAACACTGTTCTGTCGACGAAAACGGGGTTCCAGCCCCACAGACCACCTGATGAACACAAAAATCCAGCTGGAAAAAGGTGAAAGTGACAAGCAATGACCATCGCGCGACAAAGTGGGTTTGTCACGCGAGTGTGTTTACAATCGCGCGAGGGTCAAAGGCTACTTTGACCAACACCTGGCAACCTCACCCACGCGCGAGTAAACCATAGCATCGCTCGACAGTCAAACCTGGGCTAGGGCTTTGACTTTAGGGTTTTAGGGATAGAAAGGGGGCAAAAAGGGTTCCACTCATTCCAAGTTCAATCCTTTCCATACTCAAGTCTGTTTTTTATCCGATTCATCATCGGGGAAACAAGAAACCGAAAAATAAAGTAAAACAATTGGGAGACCC
The DNA here is from genome assembly GCA_020567845.1 of Rhododendron henanense subsp. lingbaoense. Classification (NCBI taxonomy): domain Eukaryota; kingdom Viridiplantae; phylum Streptophyta; class Magnoliopsida; order Ericales; family Ericaceae; genus Rhododendron; species Rhododendron henanense. Next base: position 19,461,197 of record CM036318.1, read on the forward strand.
AGATTAGGGTGTCTACAGTAGTCCCTCTTTGACGGCACGCGGAGCACCATTTACTGGTATGGGTAATGTCAAAGATTTCTAGACACCCATTGAATCGGCCCAAAAGCCGATTGAAAGGAAAATGCAGACAAGTATATAAAAATACCGTGCACCAAAGGAAAGGGTTTTGTTGAAGGTTGGACGGACAGACCGTCGCCGATTTGAAAATGGACGGATGGATCGTCACTGATTGATAGATGGACGGATGGATCGTCGCTGATTGATAGATAGACAGATGGATCGTCGTTGAGTTGAAATTGGATGGATAGATCGTCGCTGAGTTGAAATTGGACGGATAGATCATCGCTGAGTTGAAATTGGACGGATGGATCGTTGCTGATTGATAGATGGACGGATGGATCGTCACTGATTGACAGATGGACGGATGGATCGTCGCTGAGTTGAAATTGGACGGATAGATCGTCGCTGAGTTGAAATTGGATGGATTGTGTGCTCGGGCGGACCACTGCTGGGGATAAAAATGCTCCAGGTTGAAGGTAATATTTCCAAAACGACCCCCAAATTTGCTATAAGATCATAAAAGAACTCATAGGCCATCATAAGGGACAAAATGAGATCGAGCCAAGCCTAAGAAACTAGATTGGGCCTGAGGCCCAAACAGACTGTCGCGCGACAGGGTGGCTCCCTCGCGCGAGGGAGGCCTGTCAAGGTTTGGACCTAGAACAGGCCCAGACCCGGCCCAAGACTGCTCCATCCTTTAAAACGTTGCGGGGACGTTACCAAGGCGGTTTCCAGTCGATATCAAAATCCCAAAACACTCTCAAACTCTCAAACCCTCTCAAATCTCACCCAACACTCTTGATTCCTCCACGAAATCACACAATCCACGTGTGAGCAAGCATCCATGGCTGACCACGGCAATGGAGGAGAGGTTATTGGATCGCCCGAAGGACGGAGGAGGGCCCATGGGTATCGAGACAGGGGATCAACAGCCGATGGAGGCCGTTGCAGAGGCTGGTGCATCGGTTAGAGGCGGCAGAGATGGCACACAGGGCCGCAAGCAGGAGGTAGGTGGTAGAGACGAGCATCGCGCGACAGAGGCAGCGCCTCGCGTGACAGAGGAGACCGGGGCCGCGGTGGCTGTCGTTCAACCGCTGGACCCACACACGGCCGTGGAAGGCTCGGTGGTGACCGGGAGAAGCTCTGGGGATGATGGTGGCAGTGGAGCCGGTGGTGATGATATTGAGCCGATTGGGTCCCCGTTGAGGGATTCGGCGAAAGGCAAGGGGGCTGTGACGGAGGAGGAGGAGACCACGGAGGTCCTGGTGACATTTCGGGAGGAAGACGTGCTTTTCCAGCCAGTGGCGACATCGTCTAGCCATTGGCCGATCACAAAACACGATGTCGCCGAGCACTTGAGTGACGAGGCATTGGCCAAGCTTCTTGAGGACAATCCCGCAATCGGGGAATTTGTTTTGAGGGCCAAAGAGGAGAGAGCGAGGGTAATTGCAGCCTCAGAGGCAGTGGAGAGGGCCGAGAGGGAGAGAAGGGAGAGGGAGGAGCTCTTGAGGGATGTAGAGGCCGAGGAGAGGGCCGGAGCAGAGGTGCAGGGGCCTAGGGTTACTGGGGTGGCAGAGGCGAGGGCCATGAAATGCCTTGTCTTTTCAGCGGAGGCGTATGTACTTCCGACGTCACATTTGTTCATGCCGTCGGGCTTTGCAGCCTATGTGCCATAACAAAAGGACTATGATGACGAGCTTGTGCTGAGAGATCCCAGGACTCATATTGCAAACACATGGATGGAGGTATATTCTCAAAAAATTCCCCTTTGTAGTTCAATTTGACGCTTGCTTGCATGTATTTTGAACTTAGAACAACAAACGATACTTCCGAGTTAAAACATGGCATGTCAACATATCCCTTGTAACATATACCCTGCACGTAATAACTTGAACCAACCATCTGTTGTAGGCTGCATTGATTACCTAGAACTTGAAAATGAAAGCCTTGTATACTGACAATTTCCTTTGCTGCTTGTCTTTGTGTCTGAAACAGGTAAGAGCGAAACAGAGGGATATTCGCGGCTTCAGGGGCGCGTGTAGGTCCCTGGAGCTGTACGAGGCTTTACCGGAGAGGGTGAGGTGGTTAGTGGACGAGGCTGGCTTTGGGGAGTTCCTACGGACACTGACCCCGGTCAGAAATGACCATGCGGTTACAGTCGCACTTGCTGATAGGTGGAGGGATACTACCAACACCTTCCACTTGCCCCCCAGGGAGATTACAGTGACGCCCACAGACTTTGCGGCGATCACCGGACTGAGAGTCGGAGGAGAGCCCATCCCATTTGACTCGGGAATCCAGGAAGATCGGGTGGCTCTGGAGTGGTTTTTGGGAGAGATGCCCAAGATCGAGGAGGGAATGGCGCGGTATGACCAATTCACAAAATACTTGCAGAAGGAGGTGACGATAGATCGGGAGGCGGAGCAAATGGCCAGGGCGTACCTGTTGTACCTGTTTGGTGCCACCTTGTACCCAAACAGGCGAAGTAAGGTGCACCTCTCGTACTTGCCGGCGTTGAGGGACCTGAGGACAGCCTCACACTTTGACTAGGGCGGAGCAGCGCTTGGTACAGCCTACAGCTTTTTGGGGGACTCATCTAGGACAGGACAGAGCACCGCCGGCTATTGGAGGGTCTGGGAGGTATAACTCTAACCATAACAAAGCATAATTTCGATTACACTTGTTCATTTGATTAGCCTGCTTGACTGCTTGATTTAGATACATTGTATAACCTGTGATTAATACTTATGCTTGTCTGAACTTTGCACAGCTTTGGGCTTATGAAGTGCTACGGATGTATCCGCCAAACTGCAAGCATCCAGACTTGAGCACCCTCCCTCGCGCGCTGATATGGAGCAAGGCGAACATGGGAACAAAGGAGGGGAGAGGTGACCTCAATGCCTTCAGGCTGTACTTGGACAAGCTTAGGGCCTCATAGGTATATCGCAAAAACACCACAACTAGACATGCATTCCTTCATTGCTTTAATGCTATCGCTGATCAATTGTGTTCATTGCCCGTTTGTCCTTTTTGCAGATAAATTGGAATCCCTGGAGAGCAGCAGGGCCAGAGCCTGAGTACTTGGCTAGAAGTAGGGCTGTCACTGCTAGCAGGGTGCTGCTGGAGTCGGCCTTTGGTTGGCAGTGGTACTTGGGGGATTGAGTGTCTCGCCAGTCACTTGGTTACTCTGAGTTCCAGGTGCCAGGGCCACTCCCACCTCGGGCTTCGCACACAGGCGAGTACACGCGGGCTGAGCTGGAGAGGTATACGCGGCCGGACACTGAGTTGACACGCTTCCTATGTCCTGAAAGGGGCTACACCGCTTATCAGAGAGATCGCTTGGCGGGTCCGCTGAGGATTCGAGGCTTCAGAGAGGTGCAGAGCCAGGCCTTTGGAGCCGCTGAGGATAGAAGGGCTGCTGGGGAGAGACAGAGGGGAGGTGAGGGCCGAGCGAGGAGAAGCTTGAGTGGTCCTGTTGTAGGCGGACCCCCTGAGTTGCTGTGGAAGATTCCCGTGGTTGATAGCCAGGGGAATCCAGCGAAGATACACCTTGTGCCCGCCAGGGTTGAGCCCACCCCAGTGACCATTCCGGTAAGACTTAGCTTCCATTATTGCATTTCAATTGAATAATTGTTGAATAGATTGATAATGCCATCATGTATTCGCAGGTACCAACTGAATGGGCGAACGAAGCCGTTCGTCGCATGCTAGCTTTGGAGAATGTGGCTCGAAGAGCAGCAAGCGGGCTACCTCTAGAGTTGCACTACCCAGCTCCGACTCGACCACCGGCTCAGCCATCAGCTGCTCAGAGGACTCAGGTATACATCTTAGAAAATGATACATTCCTGCTTTCGATACATTCTCGCTTTGATACTTAATAGAATGTACCTGTTCTTAGCATTTGAAATACAATATGCATAATGTATACTCATGCTTAAAATGAAATAACAATGCAGGCACAAGGGAGGGCGGCTCCTAGGAGAAAAAGTGCGCGGGACCTTCCACAGAAAAAGGTGGCAGCCAAAATTCCTGCACCTCCAGCCACTGCTACACGGCGACAGACCAGGAGCTCACAGCCAGTAGCTACGAGCCAGGAGGCTGCTAAGAAAGCCGTGACGCGTGCAGAGATGCAGTACCGAATCAAGATGCGCGAGAAGCCATCTCAAGCTGAGCCGATCCACAAAAAGCGGCTGATTATGCCCCAATCCTCCGAGGAAGAAGAAGAGATGGAAGAAGAGGGAGAAGAAGAGGGAGAAGAGGAGGGAGAAGAGGACGAGGAGCGCTCGTCCACCAGCAGCGCTCCGACGACTCCGTTGACGATCCAGGGTATAGGGAAGACCCCGGGGATAGAGGTGACGACGACGACTGGCTCGTGGGGCATTGAGGGCTACCACTGAGCCTCCTTTTACTTCCCGTACTTTTGATTTTTGATTTCGGGCTTGCGTGCCCGAGTAGATAGCTTGATAGAGGGCTTGCATGCCTCGTATTGATATTAGATAGTAGTTTTGGGGCCTGCGCGCCTTTTGACTTGTGGGCGGATGTGCCCAAGTAGACATGATGTTTTTGATTGGCCGAAGTGCCACACATTGTACTTAGCTTCACTGTTTTGACGTGGATAGATCATGGTAGTTATAAAATTTGCATTTTGGCGATTTATCAACTCTTGTAATGTTAAAGAGCAAAGAAAAATCAACCGCTAATACCAAACTTGCATTGACAACGTACTGAGACTGCGCACAAACACACGTGTATGTATAAGCATGACTAGCTCACAAAGAAAAGGGAAATGTATCCTAGGATACGGAAAATAATGAAATTTTGGGCATTAATGAGCCAAAATACCTTGCTAGAAACAAAATTGACGATTCTAAAAGGTCAAATATGCACGACATGACCTATGCTAATCAACGGAACTGAAGAAAATGCCCCGGAAATAGATTTAGACCGAAAAATACTCAAAATAACGCAAAAACAGCATAAGACCTTGAAAAATGACTCAAATATGTCCCGGACTGAAACCGGCACCCCCATATAGTCACATAAGGTCTAAGTGACCTGTACGGCATGACCAAACCTGGCTAAAACCTTCAGAACGAAATTCAACCTCCCGAAACCCCAATTTGAACTTGAAATGGGCCATCCGGGGTCCGAAATCTTCGTTAAACGCGACATTTTGAATCCGATGCTTGGATACAGTCACATATACTCATAATGACTTGCTGGAATCATCAAAAGTGCTAGAAGACCCTTGGAACCAAAAATGACAAAAACTGGACAGTAGCTGTTGTAATCTGTCAAAACTGCAGACAAACACTCGCGCGAGGGAGTGGGTTCGTCGCGTGAAGGAGGTTCAGTCGCGCGATGGAGTGGTTCAGTCGCGTCACAGTTAAACCCTGCTAGGCTGCCTTTGTTTGACCAGATCACTCCTTCAAGAGACAAGAAGCCCTGTGACCTTCCCAACGTTTTGCAGACTGTTCTGAAGTTGCAGGAGAGGGTGTCCTTGCATGGCAAGGTGTTAGGCCACCTTGCATGGAGTTCATCCCTTGGCATGAGAACCGAGGATGATATTTCCGAATTTTTTGCCTATAAATGGATGGCTTGTGCAACAATGTAGGGCTTACCCTTCCTCGTAAGCACAAACTCTCCCTTATCATCGAAATGGAAAGCCCGTTAGCAGCCAGACTCGACCCCTGGCTAATGTCAGAAAATGTTGATTGGGAGGGTCCCCGATCACGAGGCCTAGCCTCAATTCGTGATCCCCGCCATGCGAGGCGATGCCCTGTGCTTCTCGAAGCAGCCATGAGCTACTGGGATCCAACTATGCATGTGTTCTGGTTCTACAACGACGAGATGTGTCCGATAGTGGAGGAGTTCCAAGCATATCTCCAAGGCTTTGCCGACTCCCATGCTCTCGCTATTCCTCCTTTCCAAGAGGACATGGAGCACCTCTTGCGGATGAAACTCAACATATCCGAAGAGCTAGCAGGAAGCATACTCCAAAACGACGAGCTCAATATCATTCGCCTCATTGAACTATATGGCCCGGAAGGAGGCCTTGGGGATTATGTTGGGCCGGCTCAAAGACTCTTTGTACTCTCAATTTGCGCGCTTGCCGCCTTTATGCTGATTCCTGCTGACGGGAGAGTTAGCCCTAACTTGGTGAGTTTTGCCTCCCAAATGGTCGCCCGGAAGAATATCATGCCCATAGTCCTAGCGGAAACTCTCATGGGTTTAGATTTGATCAAAAGTGGCCAAGCAGATTTGTTCAGCGGATGTCCTCTCCTGCTCCAGGTAGGCTCTCACTAGACTCACCTTTTTCTATTGCTCACTTTCATTTTACCTCGACACTTAGGTAAGGATCGCACAAGAAACCTCACTTGTTTTTTCACTCAGGCCATATCTGACTCCTTACTTGTTTTCACACTCATGTAGATTTGGCTCGCGGACAAAGTAGGCCTACTCGAAGCACCTGAAGCCAATTTCGAAAACTTCCCAAGATACCTGGTCGAGAGACCAATGGTGCATCCCGAGTTGCTCGTGGTGGAATGGTATGTCTTTTTGAACGACATGTACCCTGAAGACATTGTCTGGAGATGTCCTTGGTTGAATCTCCCGGAGATGACTGTGAACTCTGCAGGATTCGAAAGAGTGAAGATCGCGGGATTGACGAGCTTCACTTTCTACATTCCAGGGCGCATACTCCGCCAACTAGGGATTAGCCAAGGGAACAAACGTTTTGGGAGAGAATTCTTCGAGCTCCCGGACTTTAATGCTTGTAACCTGCAAATCTATGGGTACAGCTAGGATGACATGGAGTTGGAGGGACCGCTCCTGGACTCCATCACATGGCTGGAGAGTTATTACGTGAAGTGGCTTCACAAGGAGGTTAAAGCAAGATCAGGGGGACATTTCTGAATCCCGTAGAAACCAAGTTTGTATTGAAAATAAGCTCAAAAACCATTGGGTTGTTTGAGCTGCTTGCTTTGCTTTTGAATGCTTGCTTTGTAAGCCGTATGGCCTTTATGCCTGGCTCGTTTAATGAAATAATGACTTGTACAATGGGAAAAATATGGACATTCTCTCCCTGAGGGCTCGAAACCATCATTAAACATGCTATTTGAGCAAACAACGCTTCGACACAGTCATAAACATCCATAATGACCTGCTGGAAGTGTTGAAAATTCAAAAACTGGCTCAAGGTGAAATGTGAAAAGCCACCCTCCAAAAAGACAGTAGCCTATTTTTCTGGCCAAAATAGGCTAAACCATCGCGTGATGAAGAGACACAATCGCGCGAGAAACTCACACCGTCGCGCGATGGTGAGATCCAGTCACAGTTGCCAGCCCTGACCCATTCAAAAGTTAAAGTGTTACAGTCCTTAACTTTAATCCTTGGCTGTCCTGGGCATCTCTGGGACATCATAGAGGTGTGCCCTTGTATTGAAGGGGTGAAGGACACCTTGCATAGATATTTCCCTTAAAGGAAGGGATATCTTCCATCCTTTGGCCATAAAAGGGGTAATGTCCCTGTGAATGAAAGGCAACTTCCCAGGAAGAGAAACTCCACACAATCCTTACAATGGAAAATCACCTCCCAACGCTAATTAGCCCATGGCTGGAAGAATTTGTTGCCAGCAATTGGCTATGCTTCTGGTCCCATGGGCTGGTTGCCTTCTGCTTCCTTAAAAGCATAAGGCTCTGTCCTAAAATCTTGAGAGCAGCCCTACAGTTTTGGGATCCGGACGTCCACGTGTTCAGATTCGGGATAACGAGCTGTGCCCGACTGTGGAGGAGTTCCAGGCATATCTCTAGGGTTTCGCCTCCGGTGTAATTGTCGTGCCGCCTTACAGGAAAAGCATGCCAAAGCTCCTGAAAATCAGCCTGAATATCTCAAGGGGAGCAGCTAACAGTCTGTTGACTGGCGGGCAAATAAACATCATGCGCTTGATGGAATGGTACGGGCCCGAAGGTGATCCAGAGGACACCGCCATGCAGGCCCGACGTCGATTTGCTCTGTCAATCAGCGTATTAGCTGCATACTTGCTGGTGTCTCCGGACGGACGGGTTAATCCCTCTTTAGTGGATGTTGCCGCTCAGCTGGGCGCTCGAAAGAACATGGTGCCGGTGGTTCTCGCAGAAACACTCATAGGTTTGGATTTGGTGGCTATCGGCCAAACAAACATTTTTAGCGGTAGCCCACTCCTATTGCAGGTAAACTCTCACTCAGCTCACCTTTTTCTGGCTTTCACACGTTCTGCTTTTACCTCAACTCTCAGCTAAAGGCCATATTGGAATTCCTTACTTGTTTTTCCGCTCAAGCTTTATATGGCTCCTTACTTGTCTTTTCGCTCCTACAGTTGTGGCTGTCAGACAAACTCGGGTTGATTGCAGCTCTTGAAGCGAACTGGCCCCATCTGCCCGGGCGGATGCATAAAAGAGGGATGTTGTATCCAGAGATGTCCGTAGAGGAGTGGTACACCTTTATGAATGAGATGTCGCCGCATGAAATCGTCTGGAGGCACGAAGCACTGAACATTCCGGACATGGCCCTAAGCTCTGCAGGCTTTGAGAGGATGGTGATTGCTGACCTGTCCAGTTTCACATTCTATATTCCAGGGCGTATCCTTCGCCAACTAGGAATAGACTAGGGGCTACATCGAGCCGGAGAGGAGACCTTTCACATTCTTGCATTTACTGCCCAAAATCTGACCGGATATGAGCACAGCTGGGGTTTGAGACAACTCGGCGGAGCGAATCCTGCTTTCAGCATAGAACTCAAGCATCGCTACAAAGCATGGATAAGAAAAGAAGTTGCAAGAAGACAAAATGCAAACTGACTACTAACGAGACTTCAATGAACTAGAATAAACTGTGAGCCTGTTTAGGGCCTCTAGCATTTCATTATGTTTTTATGCTTAACTGTTTTAAAGACTCTGCTCAGCCTGTGTAAATAGAAATGGTAGTTTGAATAAAAGCGAAAGATCCGGAACTTTCTCCTTTGGTCCAAATGTTGAACACCGCTCCACTTTGAATATCGAGGCACACCCTGGAATAAGAAACCATGGATCAAGTTGATTGATTGTGACTGAATCTCACGGAGAGATTGCCTACGTATCCTTTTTCAAGGAATCAGGTCGCACATAGTTCAAGCTAAGGTTCGCTCGTGTATTTTGGCTCTCCTTTTGCGCTCTAATTTTTTCCTAGAACTGCCTTTACAGGTTTTCAGTCTAGCGAGCTTTGATTGAATGCCCATTTATTTTTGCCTAGACTGCCCCCTTGGGTTTTCAGTCTAGCAGGCTTGCTCTAATTTTTGCTTGGAACCGCCCACCCTTGTGGTTTTCGGCCCAACGAGCATCTCTCAGGGATAGTAACATTTGAGCTGATCCAGGTTGACCAGAGTGTTGAACTTGTTGCCGTCCAGATCAATGAGCTGAGCCGCTCCACCCGAGAGGATGGTCTTGATGATGTAAGGTCCCGAGCGCTTCGGACGGAACTTACCACGTGGATCAAAAACAGGAGCCCGGATTTCCTTTGTAACCATATACCCCTCAACCAAGTCTCGAGACTTCACTTTCTTATTGAATGCCCGAGCAATTCTGCGTTGATACCCCTGAACATGATACAAGGCACGGAGCCTCCTCTCATCAAAGAGCATGAGTTCAACAAACCTCCCACTGAGCCATTCGGATTCTATGAGTTCACATTGTGTCATGACCCTCAAAGATGGTACCTCAAGCTCGATGGGAAGCACAGCTTCCATCCCGTAGACTAGGGAAAAGGGGGTTGCCCCCGTTGATGTTCGGATCGACGTGCGATACCCCCAAAGAGCTAGAGGCAGTTGTTCGTGCCAGTCCCTGGCAGACTCTGTGGATTTCTTGATGATTGTTTCGACATTCTTGTTAGCCGCTTCGACTGCCCCATTTGTCTGAGGGCGATAGACTGTCGAATGATGAACCTAAATCTTGAACTCGTCGAAAAGTTCTAAAACCTTGCCTTTGAAATGAGTCCCATTATCTGATACAAATGCCTGTGGGACACCGTATCGATAGATGATGTTCTTCTTGATGAACTGAGCGACTTGAACTGCAGTCAAGGTTTTGTAAGATTCAGCCTCAACCCATTTGGTGAAATAATCTATTGCCACCAAAATGAACCGATGGCCATTCGAAGCAGAGGGCCTGATCATGCCGATAACATCGATGCCCCAAACAGCAAAGGGCCAAGGCGACGTCATGCCAAACAAATTGGAGGGAGAGACATGCATAAGATTGGCATGTATCTGACACTTGTGACAGCGGCGTACATAATCCACACACTGGGATTCCATAGTGGACCAGAAGTAACCTTGTCGCAGGATCTTTCTGGCGAGCATGACACCACTCATGTGAGGGCCACAGACTCCCTCATGAATTTCTTCCATTATTCTGGCGGCCTCAGCGCCGTTGACGCAGAGCTTGTGCATCCCACAATGAGATCTCCGGTACAACTTCCCTCCACAGATAATGTATTGGGCGGCCAACCTTCGCAACGCAGTTTGATCCTTTTTAGTGGCCTCAGATGGATACTTGCCACTCTCAATGAAGTTCCATATGTCATGATACCAGAGTAGGCCATCATCGACATCATCAACAACATTGATATACTGATAAGCAGGAAAGTCCCGCTGTTCAATCAAGATTGGGTGAAGCTTGACACCTAACGGAAGCTCGGCGAACTGATTCTTCAGGCGGGGAATGTGTGTGAATGTCACCTTAGTGAAACGAGGAATGAGATCCTCCAAGTCTTGATGATAAGGCTTCAGTCTGTCTTCTCGAACCTTCCAATCCCCATTGGCCTGAGATACAACAAGGTTGGAATCGCCAATGACCTCGAGCTTTTCAACACCAAGAGTGAGTGCAGCTTCCATGCCAACAATACAGGCCTCATACTCAGCTTGGTTGTTCGTGACATCGAAGTTGAGCTTGAACGCAAGGGGAATATGAGAGCCGTCGGGAGTTATCAACAACACCCCGATCCCATATCCTTTCTGATTAGCCGCCCCGTCAAAGTAGAGAGTCCACGTGTCCTCAACAACTGTTAGCACCTCCTCGTCTGGAAACATAAAGTCCGAGTCTTCTGGCCCATCGACAGGATGATCCACCAAGAATTCTGCAACTGCACGCCCCTTGACAGACTTCCTTGTGACATACTCGAGATCAAATTCAGCTAGTAAGAGCAACCAACGTGCTAATTTACCAGTAAGCGCAGGCTTCTCAAATAGATACTTGAGAGGATCCATTCGAGAAATCAGCTTCACTGGGTAAGCCAACATGTAGTGTCTCAACTTCTTAGACGCCCAAACAAGAGCCCAACATGTCTTTTCAAGAGCAGTGTAACGTTCTTCAGTACCAACCATTTTCTTACTTAAGTAATAAATGGCCTTCTCAACTCCTTTATCTCCCTCCTGAGCTAGCAAGCACCCCATTGACGAAGGATTTACAGACAAGTAAAGTATCAAGGGCTTCCCAGGCACTGGTGGCATTAGAACCGGAGGGTTCTGTAAGTAGTTTTGAATAGACATGAAAGCCGCCTGACACTTGTCTGTTCATACGAACGGGGTGTTCTTCTTGAGTAAACGAAACATCGGCTCGCAAGTTAAAGTTAGCTTGGCGATGAATCTACTGATAAATTGGACCTTCCCCAAAAAGCTACGCACTCCCTTTTCAGACTCTGGTGGCTTCATATCAAGCACTGCCTTGATCTTAGACGGATCGACTTCAATTCCAAGAGAATGTAGACACCTCCCAAACGGGGCATCGCCATACAGATTGATCACGTTTGTGTTTGCTCGATTGGTTGCTCACTTCATAAACCAAAATCATGGACATTCCCATGGCTAGGAACATCACCACATGATAACGGTTATCATCAAATAGAGTCGCCACCTAGTTTATTAAAACTAGGAAAATGGATAGAGATTCTGGATTCGGGAGCCAAAAGTACAGTAAGGGGAAGGTGTTAGGCACCCCTCTCTGCCCAGTCGTGAGACTGGCCCATAATTGTTTAACATAAGACGTATAGATGTTTTGTCTAATTCTAACACATAGTCTGTTTAATTATTCCTTTAAACAGTAAGCAAAGTGAGCCAATGCGATAATTGAAGCATGCATCAGAAAGCAGATAAAACAAACAAAATGTCCCAGGGAGATGGATCTCGCGGCCGGTGGATGGATCTCACGGCCGAGGGATCCTCCTGGTTTGATGTACCGGCCGAGGGATCGAAGCCCCGGTCGGTGTTCTTCCTCACACCAGACAGAAAGATTAACGGATAATCAAAATGCTACGATTAGTAAAAAAAGGACAGTAAATAAGGCAAACCAGAGGCCGTTGGGCCTCACCACCTTGATTCCTCAGTTGCTTGATTGCTTCGGATTGGGCGTGATTGACTGATTTGCTTGATCGAGAACCCTAGGGTTAGGGTTTGAACTTCGGGGTTTGATCGCCGGATTGACGGCTGCCTTCGGAAGGTTAGGGCTTTTGAAGTATGGGATTGAGGGAGTATTTCTGCAGAGTTTCGAGGTTTGATTGAGTGTGTGGGTATCTCAATTTCTGTGTGTTAATTCGGAACCCAAAGGCCCCTTTATATAGGCATAGGGATGACTCACTCCGGCCAATCAAATCACGAGATGGCAATTGCAATTGCAATGCATCTCAAACTCTACGTCGTGATCTCCGAACGTAGCCCGAACGCATCGGAAAGGTAGTGTAGTTGGATCAAACCAAATGTCTGACAGAACGTTCGAGAGTCTGGAAAAAGGTCGATCTGGCGGCCGAGCAATGGATGTCGCGGCCGTGGAATGGATGTCTCGGCCGAAGGATAGATCTTGCGGCCGAGGGATTGATCTCTCAGGGAGATTTTGCTGGCAACAGGTTGCTCGGGCGAGGGATTGAAGTTATGGCCGTGGGATCGATGTTACGGCCGTCAGATGGATTCTCCTAGGCTTCTGTATTTTCTGTCTGAAAGGCTGTATGGCTCTGAATTGGGTCCTCTAAGTGGTCAAAGTTCTCACCGAAAGTCCTAAGGTTCTCAAGGAAGCAATCATCAATCATTGTATCCATTTCATCATCGGGATTGTCCCAAGGTGGGACTTGAAATAATCGTTAGGCCAAATTGGGGTGTCTACAGATGCCCCTCTTTGACTGAACTCAGACGGATCGCGAGACATGTTTGAGTAAGAGTCAAAGCTGTAAAAAGCAACTCAATTTGGTCCAACCACTATTCCAAGGGTTTTCGAAAAAGGTTTTGTTATGGTCGGGCCGGGAGGCTGCCTACGTATTCCACAAGGGAAATTCAGACCAACCGTAGTTCGGGCAATAAAACAAAATAAAAGTTTGGAGGGTTAGAGACAGAAGACGTACCTTAGGGCTTAAAAGCCGTAGTGTGACGTACCTAGACTGAGCCAGGGTTTTGGCGGGAGATAGTTGAAGGAGCGCAGGGCTGCCTGGGGAGTTTTTGCGGAGAGCTTCCTTAGTATTTTGGGGTAGATCAGTACACTGCAGGTGCGTTTGCTTTTCTTGATCATCCTTACTTTGACTGAAGGGAGGTCGGTAGAGTAGCCTATCCTTGCGAATGAGCTGGAAGGAATTGATGTAGTGGGGTGGAATCCAAACCATCTGCTGGGATGAGTTGGACGCCGGTTTGCTTTTGAGATGTAGGGGGGCGCAGGGCCAGTAACTGGAGCACGGAGCTTTGCATAATGAGGGAACCGAGGCACGGAGCCGGTTGTAGTCATGAGGCGAGAGCCTGAGGTGTCAGAGCTTTGAGCTTGTCGTGCTGAACCGAAGCGCGGAGCTGGTATAAGGCGAAAGCCTGAGGTGATGGAATTTGATGGAACCGAAGCGCGGAGCTGGTATAAGGCGAGAGCCTGAGAGTGATGGAATCGAGGCGTGGAGCCTGTTGCGATTTTGAGGCGAATGCCTGAGGGGTTTGATAAGACCGAAGCGCGGAGCTGGTATTGATCATAAGGCGAGAGCCTGTGGTGATTGATAGGACCGAAGCGCGGAGCTGGTGTTGATCATAAGGCAAGAGCCTGAGGTGTCAGAGCTTTGAGCCTGACGTGATGAACCGAAGCGCGGAGCTGGTATAAGGCGAGGGCCTGAGATGATTAGCTTTGAGGCATGGAGCCTGCTGTGGTTTATGAGGCGGAGGCCTGAGTTGTCGGAGCTTAGAGCTTGATAGAACCGAAGCACGGAGCTGGCATAAGGCAAGGGCCTGAGTTGTCGGAGCTTAGAGCTTGACGTGACATGAACCGAAGCGTAGAGCTGGTTGTATTCTGATGATCTGTGCACGGAGCTTTCTCATCATAAGTGTTTGACGCGGAGCCAAAGGATCGAGGCGTTGGGCCGATCAATAAAACCGAGGCATAGAGCCGGTTGACTGCAGGACTGACCTGTTTCATGAGAGATATGCAAAGTGTATATGTGTAATGATGGTTGTTAGATGTGAACAGATGAGATGCAGACTCGATGTGAAAATGTTGATGCAAATGTGCACGGGCCCGTGCGTGTGTGTTTGTTTTAAGCTTAGAGCTTCTATCAAGTTCCGGACTTGAGCATTCAGAGCGTAGGGCTCGAGCATTCGGACGGCAGAATCCGAGCATTCAAAGTACAGGCTTTGAGCGTCCAGTACACAGTGGTTGGGCATCCAAGCGTAGAGCTTGAGCATTCAAGTGTATGACTTGAGCATCCAGTACACAGTGGTTGGGCATCCAAGCGTAGAGCTTGAGCATTCAAAAATGTCAGATTTTTGAGCATTCAGGCGTAGAGCCTGAGAATAAATGTCTTGATTGATGAGGCGGCTTAGAGCCTGTTGCTTGTTTACGGCTTCGAGCCAGTTGAGATAGTGGGCTTGGAGCCGCTGAGTTGTGATGGCGAGCATAGAGCTGCCGAATGAGTGAATATGGGCGTAGAGCCTGTCGATAATGGGCTTCGAGCCGCTGAGATTGATTGGTTACGGCTTCGAGCCATTTGAAACAGTGGGCTTGGAGCCGCTGAGTTGAATGAATACAGGCATAGAGCCTGTTGTTGTGATAGCGAGCGCAGAGCTGCTGATTCGAGGGCTTCGAGCCGCTGGGTGATAGTAGACGTAGGCTTCGAGCCTGTTGAGGTAAATGGGCGTAGAGCCGCTGAGATGGTAATAACAGGCGTAGAGCCTAACGGGCTTCGAGCCGCTGAGATTAGTTGTTTACGGCTTCGAGCCATTTGAAATGGTGGACTCGGAGCCGCTGAGTTACAGGCGTAGAACCTGTTGCTGTGATAGCGAGCGTAGAGCTGCTGAGTCGAGGGCTTGGAGCCACTGAGATGATGGTTATGGCTTCGAGCCAGTTGGGATAGCGGGCTTGGAGCCGCTAAGTTGAGTGATTACAGGCGTAGAACCTGTTGCCGTGATAGCGAGCATAGAGCTGCTGAGATAAAGGGCTTCGAGCCGCTGGGATTGCTTGTTTACGGCTTTGAGCCAGTTGAGATAGCGGGCTTGGAGCCGCTGAGTTGTGTAGAGACGATGGGCACAGGGCCGCTGAATTGATACGGGCGTAGAGCCGCTATGATAAAGGGCTTCGAGCCGCTGGGTGATAGTAGACGTAGGCTTCACGCCTGTTGAGGTAATGGGCTTTGAGCCGCTGAGTTGATTGTATAGGCATAGAGCCTGTCAATAATGGGCTTAGAGCCGCTAAGATGGTTGTCATGGCTTCGAGCCAGTTAAGATAGCGGACTCGGAGCCGTTGAGTTAGTAGGTGGAGGCGTAGAGCCGCCAGGTGTCCTGTTTTGCCATGGTAGGAGCTTCGGCCAGCAGTTTGTGGAGAGAGATTTTCCTCATGCTTGGGCATGCCCCCAAGGCTAATTTTGATTACATTGTATTGGCTCGGGGGATGCCCCCAAGACTACTTGGTTGGTTGAGGACTTAGAAGTTCGTAATGGCTTGAGCCAGTGCACTGAGCAAAATCTGCTGTTTGTTGAAGGAGATTGATTGTCGGGCCAGGGGATCGATCCCTCGGCCGAAGGATTGATGTCTCGGGCGAGGAATGCATGCCTCGGCCGTGAGAACGCCAAAAGTCAGGAAATCGATTTAAGTTCAGTTAAATCGATCTCACGGCCCATTTAATCTTTCCTTCTCCTCCTCCCTCGCTCCTTTCGTTCGACGACCACCACACACCACCGTCTTCCCCCACTACCGTCGACCATCATCATCACCGGCGGCCATCCTCTCCGACCATCGCCGCCGTTGTCGTTGCTGCTGGCCTTGGTTGTTTGAAACCGTTGGTTTTCCTTTCCTTCTTGGTTTGGACGTGATGGCCACGCCATCTTCAGGTGTCGCAGGTTCGTCCTCGCATCCTCCATGTAGGTGCGAGCACCCGTCTTCCGACGAGGAGGCGATTGAGGAGCCCGGTATATTTGACGCTGCTACCTACGTTCGTCCTTCGCGCAGACTGGGTTATGGCGGTTTCCTGCAGTACCATCCTCCTGTTGGTGGCCCAAGGGCCGAGATAGTTCGCAGAGAGCCTGAGCATCATCTGAGCGTCTTGAATGTACCGGTGAGTTTTCCTGAAAAGCAAAAAGTTTACTTTTGTTCAGAGTTTTGGAAATCCTTTGTATTTAGAATAAATTTTTGCTTGCGGGACGAAAATCCCTTTTGGCTAGGAGCGTGAATATGAGGAACCCATGTTCGGGTTGAATTTATTTTTATTTAAGGAAACTAAAATAACTATGCCCCCTGTCTAGGCAATGCATGCTTTTCAGATGTCAATTTGACGCCCCTTAGCATTTTCTTTGTTTATGTAATCATGAGATTGACTCCCTTTTGTCTTTGGCAGAGAAACAGGAGGCTGGAAGCTCGCGGTGGAGGCAAGGAGGTGCATAGATGGTTCTTGAAGCTGCCAGAGCAGGCTCGGGAATTAGTACGTGCTGCAGGCTTCGAGACATTCATCCTAGGCCTTGATCTTCCAAAGATGGATTGGTCACTGATGACCTCGCTGGTTGAGAGGTGGTGGGATACCACCAATACCTTCCACTTCCCTGCTGCTGGCGAGATGACTATCACTCCGGGCGACTTTTCTTTGTTGACTGGCTTGCGGATAGGCGAAGTGGCCCTTCGAGTTGACCCTCGGCTTTGGGAGCGAGACGGTGCTTTGAGGTGGTTTCTGGGCAAGGTGCCCCCTGTCCGTTCTCGGGGTCACATTGATCTTGCTTGGCTGAGCAGATCCTTCACGCAGGCTGATATCTTGACCCAGGTGAGCGTCGAGCAGTTGACACGGGCCTTCCTTCTTTACCTCCTTGGGCAAACGTTATTTGTCAACAAGGATGGTTCAGTACACACGCAGTTTCTGGCTCCTCTGCAGCACCTGGGAGCTATTAGGGAGTTTGACTGGGGCTCATCTGCTTTGGCCACTCTGTACGGCGGTCTTGGAGCTTGCTCGCGGGACAAGAGTCCTATTCTTTGTGGTCACTTTCGAGTGCTTGAGGTACGTATCATTCCTTTGTACTTTTGTTTTTACTTTGGCTTTTTCCAGTTCTAAACTTGATTTGTTAATCCTGCTTTTCAGCTCTGGGCTTTTGAGCACCTCCTCCAGTTTCCTCCTGAGACTAGGCATGGCGATGCGGACTGCGTACCTCGTTACGAGCGATGGTTGATGGGGCAACGGAGGCCACGGTCACCAGTTTTGAGCCTTCCCGAGTGGCGGCGAGTTTTGGACCGACTGACAGTCGATCAGGTACCTTTTCTTTTGTTCCTCTTGTCCTTTAGGCTTCAATATTCTTGTGTCGAGACTGATTTGTCATTACTCTTACAGGTACGGTTTGACCCTTGGGGCGGTGTACCAGAGGATGCCCCTCTCGCACGTTGTAGAGTTCTGGATCGGACCCGTAGTTTGCTTGAGGGTCCGTTTTGCAGAGCTTGGTACTTAGGTGACCGAGTGGCCAGTCAGTGGCGGCCACGCGTTGAGGCTCTTCGGTTTGTTCCCCCTTCTCCTCCAGTATCCATGAGGTCCACTTCCTTGATGTCGAAGGAAGATCTGAAGACTGCCCGGATCAGAGATTGGGCAGGTTTACTCCTCCAGGCAGGTGACTACACAGAGTACTGCCGCCTTTTCTTGACCTCCTCTGTTGCGGCTCCTCCCGTTGCTCCTGTTTGGCCACGGGCTCCTTCGTTTGTTTCCTTCCACTCAGATGATGGGGAGGAGGAGCGCCTGGCGCTGACTCCTTGCGCGACCCCGTTCTATACTTTGCCAGTCGGGGCCTCACAGGTATTTTTAGCTTCCTATGATAGCTTTCATCATTCCGTATCGTATCCTTGCTTTAAATGTTTGTAATGCTTGGCTGTTCCACAGGTGCCTGCCGAGATAGTGCAGGAATGGCTTCGCGCTTACCAGAGTACGGAGGTTTTGGTCCGGAGACAGCGCCGTAGGATCCTCGAGGTATGACTCTCTTTATAGGCTTTATCTGCTATGTATTATTCCTTGAATCTGAATGTTTATATTTTCCTTGGCTGCAGCTTGAGGCTGAGAGAGTACCAGCTGCTGAGGGAAACGTGGAGACCAGTGAGCAGCCTTTGCCTTCTTCCCAGAGATCGCCCAGTTTTTAGGGCTTTTCTTTTTCCTGTTCACAGTTAGTAGATAGGCAGAAACTATATTTGTATAGTGAAAGCAACCACAACAATAAGTTTTTGTTTGAGAAATGAGAAATGCCTTTCCTGCCCCTAAATGTTTTGAGTTTGCATGCGATAGTCAGAACATGGCTTTGTGAACAAGTTTTTGCTGATAGACAGTTAAAAATATTTGGCCGAAGAATCGATCACTCGGCCGAAGGATTATTGTTACGGCCGAGGTATCGATTGTCCGGCCGTTACATAGGTTTTACTTTAGCCAAGTGGCATCCTGTTTCACATCCCTTCCTATGCTTAGCCTTTAATTTACTGTCCCTTGCCTTTGCCATGTTTTACAGCCTGATTGCCAAACTTAAGAGTCTTTTGAAGGATCATATCCATTGCATTTGACGACTTTTGGATTAGAGAGGATGAACTGTAATTCCTATGCGTCTTTGTTTTTGCCAATTCCTTGGAAAATGACTAACTCATCTTTTGCGAGCTCAATACGCAGGTTTAGCTATGCCTATCATTGAGTACAAACATGTTGATGTTCTCCTCTCTCCAAATGTTTGGGCCGTATCTCGATGTGAGACTGCCTACGTATCCCGATCAGGGAATCAGGCCTTTTACGTAGTTCCAAGATCACCACCTTTGGGGGTTGGGTTTTCACTCTTGGTTTTTCTTTCATGCTCTAAGTTTTGCCTAGGTTACCTGATGGAGGTTGAGTCCCTAGCGAGCTTTTCTTCAAATGCCTTAACTTTTGCCTAGGGCGCATTTCTTGTCCTAGCAGGCTCTGCTCTTATTTTTGCTTGGGTGTATAGTTTGCCCAACGAGCATTTTTCTCTCAAGAAGGTTTTGGTATTTTGGAGAGGAAACTGATGGAGATGTTTTTATAAATCTCCTGTTGTGTTTTGTACTTTCATAATAGACAAGCTAATCCTAAGTGTTCTCACGGAGATAGCGTCTTCTTCCTGGGTTTTGATAAAAACCTAGTTCTAAGTAATTAGAGTTCATCATTTCCCTCCAAAAGTCGGAGATACACAGATTTTGATCTCTTCAAATTCTTCTCTTGTTTTGGCAATGAGAGCATAATGCATGGCAATTGCAATTCAGAAATTTGGATTTTAGATAAGCATAATCTGGAAGATGAAAAAAGGAATTCTCTTAGCAGAAATAAAATGCCCAAACAGGGGCCCAAAACTCATTCTAGTTTGTTTAAAGAAAATAATGTTTTAACGTTCTTTATTTGCCGTGTTGTGACTTCTCAGCTACTGCAGCATGTCGGGGTCATTTCCCTTGTCTTTTGCAACTTTGTACTCTTTTCCACCCTCTTCCTTGCCAAACGGAGCCTTTGAACCGGATCCATCTTTTGTATGATGGCTACCTCTTTGAGCCATGAGTAATCCCCAGATGGATGTGTCAGCGGGAAACTCCCTTTCTCTTTCCTCATTGATTGCATGGTTATCAGTTGTTTCTTCCTGATTAAATAGTGATGCTAAGGAGGTTTCATCGAGCGGATCATTGCACTCTTCTTCCATCTCATCAAAGTCGCTTTCCCCTGTTTTATAGGGTTCTGTGCACATAAAATCTAGATCTTCTCTTTCCTCTATCCATTGACTATAGTCGCACTCATCGTAGGGATTAACCCATGGTTGCATTTGAAACTCCTCTACTTTCTCAATGAGATTGATTGTCTCCCAAACAATGGGCGGTGTTGGAATTTTGGGACGGTTGATGCGTACCACTATTTGGGCAGGCTCGAAGCGAGCGTGCCTTCTCATCATGATGACCCTTTCTTTTTCCTTCTTCCTATTCTCAAACCAGATACGGAGCCATTCGTCATCTTCTACAAATGGAATGTCTGGATCTTCCAAATTGTGTTTCGCCCAAGAGTGTTCCTTCCACTTCCTTAGCTTTTCCCCCTCTGCCTGATCCTTGCTGCTTATGTCGGACATATCCATGTCGATTACTTCTGACTGATCAGAATTATCATCTTCTTCCTCCTCCATCATGAAACATTCGTCCCCCTCGGGGAAGGTTAAGGTAGGTTTGGTTTGGTTGTCTTGGACAATGTATTGGTTAGGATTGTATGTGGGGTTGTGAGATAGATTTATGAGATTGATATTTCGGGGTGGCGGCTCAGCATTGTGAGTAGGGAGTTGGTTGGCTTGCCCATCAGGCTTTGGTGGCTTTATGGTTCGACTATCAATAAGGTCTTGAATGTCGTGACGAAGACGCATGCAATTGTCCGTTTCGTGCCCAGGGTGTTGGTGGTAGGCGCATTGTTTGTTTGGATCATGGTTTGGACCGTAGGGCGGTGGAGGAAGTGGCTTGTTTAGAGGTTTGAGATGCCCTTGACGGCTAAGAATGGTTAAGGCTTGGGATAAGGTCATATAGAGGGGATCAAAGTTGCGACGAGGTCGATTTGAGCTTCGGGATGGGCTAGTTTGGAAAGGGTCTTGAGACAAGGATGTGCCAAGGGCATTTACGGAGGCGTGAGATGTGCGGCTAGAGAAGGTTTTCTTAGGTGGAGGAGCGGTCTCTTCTTTCCCAATAAGTCCTAGCTTAATTCCATCTTCAATTTGCAACCCAGTGGCATGCAAGCGCTTGAAATCGGTGATAGCCTGTGTGTAAATATGCCTGAGATATTTGGGTTGCAAATTTTTGACAACTATCCTCACTTGGTCTTCCTCGGAGGGACGGTTCTTCATCTTGGCGGCCTTTTCCCTCCATCTTGCTACAAAGGTAGCAAAGTCCTCATTGGAATCCTGTTTGGTCATTTCCAAATCTCGAGTTGTTAGCTCAATTTGGACGTTGTACGCATACTGCTTGACAAAAGCATTGGCAATTTCTGGCCAAGTTTGATAATGTACAAACTCTAAAGTGAGGAACCAGTCGAGGGCGCTTCCGGTGAGGGTTCGTTGGAACAACTGAGCGATGAGCTCGTCATTCAAGCCCATTGGCTTCAGGGTGTTGATAACATGGCGGACATGACTGGTCGGGTTGCCAGTTCCATTGAACTTCTCGATGTTGGGCATCTTGAAATTCTCAGGCAGCTTGGATTCTGGGAAGAGGCAAAGTCCTTCGAAATCCAGAATTTGATCCCCTTGTGAACGGGCCAAGGCTTGTTTGATTTCCTTGACTTGCCTGGTCAACTCAGGACTTTCTGCCACTACCACTTTATGGGGATTCTCGTCTTCCATCGATTTTTCCTCATCTTCAGCATCTCTAACTGCCTTTTCTGCCAGTAGTGCGGCGATTTGAGCTTGGAGGTCAGCAATAGTGGCGTCATTGTCTGCCATGAAGGCAGAAGGGTTGCTTGACGAAGCTTGAGATTTAGTGAATGACGGGGTCTGTTGAGGGGATGACCGGGAAGTTTCCGAGAGCGGTCGGAATTGTTGTGGTGAGGGTGTCTTGTCAGATGAGGACGATAGACGGGAGGGTTGCAGAGACCTTTGTTTGGCGTAGCTTCGGGTGTTATAAGAGTACAAAGTTGGCTGTGGTTGCTTCTTTGATTTACCTATTGTGCCTGCTTTGAAAAGTAGAATACCTGGAAGTCAGTATTCGGCTTGTGTAGGGTTAGGATTTGGGCTGAAAATCCCAACCCTTCTGCACAGAAAGAGTTAATACAACAACAAATGATACAAGGTGTGAGGAAGAGCTTTTGCAAGTAGAATGCAAGTAGGTTCCTAGCCTGTAGGTTCCTGTCTTAGTTTGGTAAGTTCTATGGCTTTCTAAAGCATGCAAGGTTTTGGTAGTTTCAGGGTGCTCCGTTGTCAAAGGGCACCAATCCTCTCACCAGCCCATCATAGGCGGTGATTGGGTGATTTCCTTTTTGATATACCACTAGGTACGAGTGACTGTGGAGTTTGCTGGAACCCCCAACATAGCCCGTGTCATGCCGGGATATCAGGTGAACTCAACGGGTTGCCCGCTCGATGCATATGATAAATGAATTAGACAAGGCATGTATTAGTCTTATGTTGAACTTTCTGGTTATGGCTCTCTAATCCCCAGCAGAGTCGCCAAAAACTGTAGACACCTCCCAAACGGGGCATCGCCATACAGATTGATCACGTTTGTGTTTGCTCGATTGGTTGCTCACTTCATAAACCAAAATCATGGACATTCCCATGGCTAGGAACATCACCACATGATAACGGTTATCATCAAATAGAGTCGCCACCTAGTTTATTAAAACTAGGAAAATGGATAGAGATTCTGGATTCGGGAGCCAAAAGTACAGTAAGGGGAAGGTGTTAGGCACCCCTCTCTGCCCAGTCGTGAGACTGGCCCATAATTGTTTAACATAAGACGTATAGATGTTTTGTCTAATTCTAACACATAGTCTGTTTAATTATTCCTTTAAACAGTAAGCAAAGTGAGCCAATGCGATAATTGAAGCATGCATCAGAAAGCAGATAAAACAAACAAAATGTCCCAGGGAGATGGATCTCGCGGCCGGTGGATGGATCTCACGGCCGAGGGATCCTCCTGGTTTGATGTACCGGCCGAGGGATCGAAGCCCCGGTCGGTGTTCTTCCTCACACCAGACAGAAAGATTAACGGATAATCAAAATGCTACGATTAGTAAAAAAAGGACAGTAAATAAGGCAAACCAGAGGCCGTTGGGCCTCACCACCTTGATCCCTCAGTTGCTTGATTGCTTCGGATTGGGCGTGATTGACTGATTTGCTTGATCGAGAACCCTAGGGTTAGGGTTTGAACTTCGGGGTTTGATCGCCGGATTGACGGCTGCCTTCGGAAGGTTAGGGCTTTTGAAGTATGGGATTGAGGGAGTATTTCTGCAGAGTTTCGAGGTTTGATTGAGTGTGTGGGTATCTCAATTTCTGTGTGTTAATTCGGAACCCAAAGGCCCCTTTATATAGGCATAGGGATGACTCACTCCGGCCAATCAAATCACGAGATGGCAATTGCAATTGCAATGCATCTCAAACTCTACGTCGTGATCTCCGAACGTAGCCCGAACGCATCGGAAAGGTAGTGTAGTTGGATCAAACCAAATGTCTGACAGAACGTTCGAGAGTCTGGAAAAAGGTCGATCTGGCGGCCGAGCAATGGATGTCGCGGCCGTGGAATGGATGTCTCGGCCGAAGGATAGATCTTGCGGCCGAGGGATTGATCTCTCAGGGAGATTTTGCTGGCAACAGGTTGCTCGGGCGAGGGATTGAAGTTATGGCCGTGGGATCGATGTTACGGCCGTCAGATGGATTCTCCTAGGCTTCTGTATTTTCTGTCTGAAAGGCTGTATGGCTCTGAATTGGGTCCTCTAAGTGGTCAAAGTTCTCACCGAAAGTCCTAAGGTTCTCAAGGAAGCAATCATCAATCATTGTATCCATTTCATCATCGGGATTGTCCCAAGGTGGGACTTGAAATAATCGTTAGGCCAAATTGGGGTGTCTACAGAGAAGTGATCATGAAACCAAGCATTTTGCCCGCCGTGACCCCGAAAGTGCATTTCTGCGGATTGAGACTCATGCGAAATTTATGAAGCCTCTCGAAGAAAAGCATAGGAACATGGCCTTCTTGAGTTTTAGATTTGGCGATCATGTCATCGATGTAGATCTCAACCTCTTTGTGCATCATGTCATGCAGGATAGTTGTGGCAGCCCTCTGATAGGTAGGTCCGGCATTCTTCAAACCGAATGGCATGACGAGGTAGCAATAAGTCCCCCACTCAGTGATGAACGTGGTTTTCTCACGGTCCTCGGGCGCCATAAGAATCTGGTTGTATCCTGAAAAGCCGTCCATGAACAAAGCAAAGCATGCCCCGCAGTATTATCCACAAGCACATCGATGCGTGGCAAGGGAAAATCGTCTTTGGGGCTTGCTTTGTTCAAGTCCCTGAAGTCGACGCATACTAGAATTTGTCTATTCTTTTTAGGAACGGGAACAATGTTGGCCACCCATGTGGGATACTGAGAGACCATGAGAAAACCAGCATCGATCTGCTTAGTGACCTTTTCCTTGATCTTTTGAACCCAATCTGGCCTCATCCGTTTGAGCTTCTGTTTCACAGGCTTAGCATCCGGCAATAAAGGAATTCGATGCTCCACAATCTCAGGGTTGATGCCAGGTATGTCTCGATGAGACCATGCAAAGACATCACTGAATTCAGTGAGTAGCTCCTTGAAATCACGATGCTCCTCTGGTGAAAGCGTGGAGCCCACTTGAACCATTCGGGGATCGTTCTCATCTTTCAAGTTTATAGAAACTACTTCTTCTTTTAATGGCTGAGCATGCCTTTCGTCTTCCCTTTCAATGAGGGCACGAATTTCCTTGGGAATATCCCCATCGAAATCTATCCCTTCATCGTCGGGGTCGACACAGTTTATATAAAGATCATTGAAGTAGTCAGAAGATGCCTCATTCATTTCACAAGACCCTAGAGGGTCGCCAAGTACAAGGGAGTCAAACTCAAAATAAAAGCTATGACGTGGAGGGCCCAGAAGCACAAACTCTGACTCAGAGCTAGACTTAGATGACGTAACAGACTCTGTATCAGACTCAGACTCAGACTCAGAGGTGTCGTCAATGCAAGTTAAGCGCGGTTTGAAAATGCAATTTTTAATGCTACCCTTGGCTTCCACAATAAGAGAGGTAGGATCCTCGAGGGCGTCGGGCCCGAGCATGAGCACTTCGGCCTCTTCAGCTTCCTTAGCCAAACCCACTTGGGAGAACTCCTGGAACAGCAGCTCTAAACTCCCCTGATCAACGGATCCCAGCCAGTCAGTCTTGACCTTCGCCTGACTAAGCTTCCTCTTGAATTCTGCCTTTGCTGGCTCCTCATTGCTGCTTGACCAGGTGTCATTAGCGAAGACCTCGAAACCAGGGAGGAGCTCCCCGGTCTCCGAGTGTATAAAGGGCTCGGCCTGTCCAGTGTAAGCAGCATTCCCCACCTCACGCACGAAGTAGCTGTTGGGATCTCCATAGAGGGTCTGAGGTTTTCCCGTATATTTCCTTCTCTTGGCATCTTTGGCAAAGGCGATATACCCCAAACCAAAGCGGCCCTCGCTAAAAGGAAAAGTAGGGAACTCCAGGACCCCTTGTTGGTGAATTCCCAAGCCTAGGCCAGGGAAAAAGGACATCCTTCTCATAATGTCCATCACGACAGAGCTTATAATGAAGTTCCCGTCTACGTTGATGGCCAAAACAGAGCCAGAGGTGTCAAAAGAGAAACCCCCAAGGTCCACATCTTCTTCACCATGCATGATTCCCAAAACGGGAGTCCCATCTTCCTTGAGCGGGCGGATTCCAGAGTCCCCGCAGATAGTTAAAGTACCAGTAGGCAGTCCCAAGATGACCTTTTGGTGGAGAGTAGATGGCACGGCCATGATGTCAGGTCGATGGAGCCACGGCCTGCCCAACAAAAGGTTGAAGGTAGCGGGAATGTCTACGACAAGGAACTCAACTTCCATCTCAAAACCCTCAGCATCGAGTTTGAGCATTAAAGTGCCCTCGACCACACGGCCAGTGCCGTCGTATGCCTTAACAGCCAAGTTAGAAGGTGCAAAGTCCTTCTTAGCCAATCACAAACGGTAAGCAACTCTCATAGGGCAGACATTGATTGCCGAGCCATTGTCGATGAGAACAGTCGGAACCCAGAGTCGTCAACACTTGACGGTGATATGCAAGGGGCGATTGTGGTCGACTCCTTTGACTAGCAGATCTTTATCAGTAAAGACCACGGTGTGTTTGGAGGTTGGAGGGAGGATGAGAGATACCATCGCCTCAGGTGTAACATCAGCTTGAACCTCAAGGCGAGAAAGAGTGTGGCACAACTTCTGACGGTGCTCCTTGGAAGAACAAATCAGTCCCCAAATTGATATAGCAGCGGGAATCCGCTCAAGCTGTCGTTGAACCAAGTCAGCAGCTGGTGGGTCAGTTGATACCTCAAGAGGTGCAGACCTCGGGAAAGGAATGGGCTCGTTCCTTTGGTTAGAAGGGTTGGACGAACTTCCAGCTTGCAGATTCGCAAGCTGAAAAATCCGTCCACTCCTCGTAACGTTGTGAACGTTTCCTAAGGAGGGCACGACTTAAGGGTCTTCATTCACATCCCAGAGATCAGCAGGGACCTCTCCCAGTTTACGTTTTCCCTTATCAGTGGCTGACGTAGCAACAGGTACTTCCATGTCTTGCCCCAGATCCTCAGCCAAGTCTTTTATCAGCAGGGTATCCCAGAAGTCCAAGTTTTTTACAGCGGCCACTTCAGCAACAGGCTCCGGATTCGTAATGAAAGGGACATCCCAGAGACCACCATCGGCCAAAGAGCGATTAACAACCCAGATTTCAGTCCCAACTTGGACATCGACTATCTCATCGACCTCCCAAAGGTTAGCAGGCGGGATAAGGTCCGTAACCATAATGCTACAGTCCCTATTACTTGGATAAGGCACTTCAGGGCACGGGAATTCCTCGTCAACAATGTAAGAGCAGGGATCAAGATCAGTTTCACAGACTGAATCGAAGACTGAGCTGAAGATGGCAATGTGGTCTCCCAAAACCCGAGGGTCTTCCTGGACAAGATCGTCCTCCACGTAATGTTGCATGTAATCTGGTATGGCATAGCCTTGGAGAGGGGTACGGTCCAAATCCATGGGAGCCTGCCAAATTGGCTCGGGGTCCCAATAGTACTCTTCTTCAGGGACCAAGGGTTCAGCCTGCTAAAATAGCATGTACAAGGAGAAGCCTTCCAAAGGATCGAGCATTGCTGCTTCATGGCTGGCCATCCAGCCATCATACGAGGCTTGATCGAACGGGAGATATTCAGGCTATTATGGGAATCCCTCTAGCTCGAGACCTGACCACTCGTTGAGTAAAGGGGTGGCGTAGTCCATGTTGTCTGCGATAGCCCAACCCGTGGCTTGCATGCCGATTTCTGGAAGAGGCTCATTGGGCCGAAACCGATCCAATAGACTAGGAGATGGGTTAGTGTCAGTTATGTTGAAATACGGGCTGTCAAGTGAAGAGGCAGAATTGAGTTGCAAAGCAGGAATTGACTGATGGAAGAGGTCGCTGATAGATGCGTTGAAGACAAACACCCCATTCTGCATGCGTTCCGAAGGTGCCTCAGTGTCGGAAAGCTGGCCTTCCTCTATGTGTATGTAGGAAACTTTGGCACTAGGTTCAAATGGAAGGGGTACTACCGGTCTGGGTTGATCGGTTGAGGCTATATAGTCAGTTGGGTTGAATATGGTGGAGCTGGGGTTAATATGAGTGGAGCTGAGAGATATCTGGCTAATGTGTGGAACAGCATTGTGCTTGGGAAGGGAGTTGGCAATGACGTTGGGTTTCTGAGGTGGTGGAGGTGTTGCAAGCGTGCCATTGTCAATGAGATCCTGAATCGCATGATGGAGGCGAAAGCAAGAGTCAGTGAGGTGACCCGCCCCTTGATGGTAGGCACAGTAGAGGTTGGCCTTGAAATTGGGTGATGGATTTTTGGGTAAAGGAGTTGGATCTAGGGGCTTGAGATGCCCAGACTTGACCAACCTTTCCAAGACCGAGGACAGAGGTGCCTCGATGGCGGAAAAGCTGCGGGGTTGGTTACGAGGCCGATTATTCTGCGGTGTCTGCACCTGGTTAACATCTGCGATGTGATTGGCAGTGTTGGAGGAAGTGGCATTAGTACCGCTGGTTGCTGCATTGGAGTAAGTTCCTCCCCCAAACAGCGCATTCGTATTCCCAGAATATGCCCGAGGTTTCGACTTGGGAGGGTTAGAAGATTCCCCCTTTGCTAGAATTCCACTTTGAAACGCATCCTCAATGGCCAGGCCGGAGTCGAAGAAGGTTTCAAAGTTGGCGGACGCTTGAGCAAGAACCAAGTGCCTTGCGTAGTCTGGTTGGAGGTTGCGAGAGATGATGCGGAGTTGATCCTTCTCACTGGGGCGTTCAGTCATCAGAGCGGCCTTGGCTCTCCACCTCTTGACAAAGTCTGCAAATGACTCCTTTGCTTCCATCTTGGTGGATTCGAGTTCCCGAGTGGTCATCTTCAACTGAGAGTTATAGCTGTACTGCGAAATAAACGTAGCCCCAATGTCCTCCCAGGTCCTCCTTTTGGCGATGTCGAGGGACAAAAACCAATGAAAAGCAGGGCCTGAGAGAGTCTGAGGGAAGAGTTGCGACATGGCCTCCAGCTCAACAGAAAGTAGCTTCATGGCGGCATGGTAGCTGTAAAGATGGGTCTTGGGATCACAACTCCCGTCGAACTTAGCCAAGTCTGGCATTTTGAACTTCTCAGGGAGCCTGGCATTGGGATACAGACAAAGGTGGTCCAGATCAATTCCCCCAGCATTGATCTTTTCAGATTTGGAGACAGATTCCTCCAGCTTGGCCATTCTGGCCATAAGCGCAGCCATGTCGGGGTTTGGGGCTGGCTTTTCTTGATTTGGAGCGGACTTGCCACCTGCCAGATTTGCAGCAGGTACGCGAACTTCCCTGGGATTCTGCACAATAAGACGTCCTGCGTGATTCGGATCTGGAACTAAAACGGGTTTTTCCTGGTCGGACTCATCGTCCTCGCTTTCCTCTTCGAGAGGAGGTGGAAGATGAGTGTTGATAAGGTCATTCAGACGGGCGATGTTAGTATCTGTCTGAGCTGCCCTCTGTTGCATGGCGGTGATGCTGTCTTGAAGGTTCATAAGCATGGCTTCCAAGTAGAGAGGCTATGGCTGCGGCTGATCTGCTGATGCAGTAGCCAAGGAGGAGGAGTATCATTTCAAGCACTCCAAAAATGATTTATACTAGCCGGTTTTTTCGTAATTAATTGACCGTGGAATTAGGCGACGGGCCCACTTGGGTTCGATCCGAAACGGCTCAACGGTCAGAACACATGGCCTTTGGCCATGTGGTCTTTGGATTTTAGCCTTCTGAGGAATTTGAAGTTGGCGATTTCGTGTATGCCGTCCTCACAAAGGACCGTTATTCAGCACATGATTATAACAAGCTTGCTGCTCGCAAAATTGGTCCTGTTGAAATCACTGAGAAGATCAACCCCAATGCCTACTGTTTGAAGCTTCCGAGTCATATACGCACTGCTGACGTGTTTAACGTGAAGCACCTGATACCGTTCAAGGGTGACAGCTCGTCTGATGAGGAGCCACATTCGAGGGCGAATTTCTTTTTAGAAGGGGGGGATGATGCAGTAGCCAAGGAGGAGGAGTATCATTTCAAGCACTCCTGCTTAGCTCCGTAAACCTTGCCTTCGATAAGGTTTTAAACCCCAAGCGTAGGGCTAAGTCGTTGGAAGCATAATATCCAGAAGACCGGGATCGTACCCACAAGGAATCGAATTCAGCTTAGATTGGATTGAAGGTTTATGTAATGGATGGTGACGTTTGAGACAGCCAACTGAGTTTTTCCTTTGAGCGGAGTAAAAACTAAAACGAAAGACTAGAAATGAGTTTTAATGAACTTTGAAAAGGCAAGTCTAGGGATCTTCTATCCCGTGACTAAGGCCGTTACCGATTCCCAAAGATAACTCAAGCAAGAGTCACGACCGCGCGCTCTTGCCCGGAAGATTTAACTTTAAAACTACGTTTGTCACAAGATGAGATTGACCGGAGGCGAACCAACTTGGTTGAAAACTTTTATCAAACACATAGGGGGCCACAATCCCTTGGTAAGCCGCTTGTCAAGACCGCTTGACCAAACACCTTACCAAGTAGTTTACACCCCTAGTTTAGACCAAAAATACAAGTTAGGTTCTATTCCGAAACCCATGATTTTAAGCCCGAAGATTCGAGAATCGAATAACCACCTAAGTCCTTGGGATAGATTAGCCCAAGACTTAGCCAAACGACTACTCACACATATTGAAAAGACTAGAAATTATGCTAGGAAAGGTAAACATATTAAACCGATAGAATTGAAAACGAACTAGATATTATTAAGGATCTAAACCGTAGCAACAACTTTAGTACTTGGAAAATTAACAAACAACTTAAACTTACCAAGGTTCTTAAGGAATTTAGGCTAGAAAAGCTTTGAAACTCAACAAGACATTAATGGAGGAAAGTTTAAGGGAAGTAATTTGCTAGATACAAATGAGGGAGAAAGGTGGTCCTATTTATATACAAGAGACACTCTCTCTCCTCAGAAATATCTTTTTCACGCATAAAGAGGTAACTTGCCAATTAAAGAAAGTTAACAGCTGTCAAAAACGTAAGTCGGTCTTCTCTCGTATCGATACTCCAATCCCGTATAAATACCGAGCTGGCTTGCTTCAAAATCCAAGTTCCTCCGTAGATGACCCGTATCGATATGCAGAAAACTGTATCGATACGCTGAAGCCCGGGAATGGTTCTGTTTTCGAACCGTATCGATACGCAGATTGCCGTATCGATACGCTGTAGCTTGGAATTCCTTCTGTTTTCAAATCGTATCGATACGCTGATGCCGTATCGATACCGTATCTTCTTTATGCAACTCAAGCCCTTGTGCCTTTTCTTAACACCCGACGGATGAATCCTTCGAGGCACCGCTTACTTGCTTACCCTCGAGGTTTGTCCAATCAACTCAACAAGCACACTTATTCGCGTAAACCTGAAATACTCAATAGAAAATCTTACGCGCAAAAACACTACAAAAGGCAACTAAACAGAAAACAAAAGACATAACACGGGACTAGGCGCACCAAATATCTACAATATTGGGTGCTTATCACACCCCCCAACTTGAGCGTTGCT
Organism: Rhododendron henanense subsp. lingbaoense; assembly: GCA_020567845.1. Lineage (NCBI taxonomy): Eukaryota > Viridiplantae > Streptophyta > Magnoliopsida > Ericales > Ericaceae > Rhododendron > Rhododendron henanense. Next base: position 19,492,576 of record CM036318.1, read on the forward strand.
AGTCACGAGCAACAAAAACTTACTATTAAACTAACTAAACAATCCTTCCGATAAAACAACTCATCACATGCGCATTCCGTATCCAACTAGCAAAAGTTCAAAAAGCAAATTTATTTAACCTTCGCAACTAACAGCTGAAAACTTAGATGGATAACTAAGCAATGAGCACGTTCCAAACAAGTACGAAAATCCGTATCCTTATCAAAAAGGAGGATACGGTCAACACATATGCATTTGCACGCTACAAAACATATCCCCAAGGAAAAAGGGCTCGAAGCTAGGCAATGGAGAAAAACAAAAACCATGCCTTATATGAGGAGAGCACCTTTAAACAGATTCCGTGACACAAAGTCTAAAGCTAAAGTACGAAAGGGAAGCATGCCACACACTAAATATGCAAATTGTCAATAGTTGAATCAAAACGGAATGAAAGCGCACTATAGATCAACGAAGGACTTCATTAGCTAATATTGACCTTGGATGAACAAAAGAACGGTTAGCAAACAATGGGTGACGGCCATATGCTTGCTTGGTTTAACTACCCTTGGCCATCACCGCCTACAAAACACCCAGTCACTGGCCACATACAGGCCTCAACAAAAGCTTCCTACAACTACTAGATACGGACTAAACTAATGAAAGTAAAAACAAGATAGGATAGGTGGGCAGTCAACCACCACGCACCCCGACCAAGTTTAGGGATTTCAACAAGAACCTCCAACTACTCCTCTTCTCCTGACTCCGGCTCCTCTTCTCCAAAATCATCACTATCCTCGGCATCCACAACCGGTGGCGGTGCATACGGCTCACTGGTAGACCCCTCTTGCCTAGACAACATGTAATCCGACTTGTGGTCGATCCTCTCCTGCCTCCTAGCATTCTCCCAGATTTCCTTTTTCAGCTTGCGGTGGCTCTTTATGGTTGCCACTCCTTGGCAGAAGAGCAGCTTTTGCCACACTGATTGCTTGGCATGCCTGGGCGGCATTGTAGTAAGGTAACTACCGCCCAGCACACCCTCTTCTCCTCCAGCTCCCCTAGTCTGTGACACACTCTTTGTCAAAACGCTGCTATTCAGAATCCCCGGCTCAAGTTTTCCCCACTCCTCATAGTTCTCTCTCGGCACACCCTTTTGCAAACAAATCTTGGTGACCATGCACGGATAAGGCATTCTCGTATACGTTGGCGCATCAGACCTAAATTCAACCATCTGACGGAAAATGTACTTCGCCCAATCATACACAGTCCCCAGCTCCATGAACAAGTAAGGGGCCCTTCCCTCAGCCGTTGCCAGCTTATTCTCGGTACCCCTTGGATTCAGGTTATGGTGCACAAATTGATTGATCAGACGATACTCTTCTTTAAACTTTCCCGGGACATGAGGACGTTTAGCATTTGCCGAGTTAGTGTACAAGGCTTGGTCAACTTCATTTCTTGAGTCAACATTCTCCCTCGGTACATTAATAGACGCAGCAGGGGGTCTGGGATAATCCAAAGCCTTAGCAATGATATCAGGGTCTACCACAACAGTGATCCGACCTATCTTAGAAGTAATCCGGGCTCCCTTGTCAAACATCTTCCCCTGCTCGGGGACTTTCATATTTCTATAAAAATCAGCTACTATTCCCTTAACATAACCAGGATTTTCGCGAAAATAGTAAGCCAAACCTTGTTCGGTGATCCGGCGGACACATATGTGATTCGGCCCAAGGCTTTGCACATCAACATGCCGCTCGTTCTTCACCCCCCTTTTCACAAAGCTCTTCTCCCACCTCGCTTGTTTGTCAGCCTTTACCTCGTCCGAGGTCCGTTTCCTCCTTGAACCAACTTGGGCCTGCTCTGGATTAGCCATCATCTCTTCCTCCTCCTCAAAATCTCGAAGAACCTCATCCTCCTCTTGAATTTCGGGTTGACGAGAGGAGGATGCCACATTGGCAACCGGGACCCTTGGGGGTTTATTAGCAGCCCTCTTAAGCCTCGGCATTGTCAAATTTTTCCAAAAAAATTTCCGAACTTGGACAGGGGAAGTTAGGGGTTCGGACTTTTGGTAAGTGGGAGTGAAAGTGGTGGTAGGAATTGGTTGTTGGTGGTTTATATGGTGGAGAAATGGAAGTTTTGTGGGTTTTTGGTGGGGGGTACAAGGAAAAACGAAGAGAGAGAGAGAGAGAGGGGTTTCGAAATACCTTGATTCTTGGTGAATAGTGCTTGAAACCCTCGATTCCTTGCTTGAATCTTGTAGAGAAGGTGATTTGGAGTGACTTTGGTGAAGGATTTGTGAGATTTGGTGGTTGATTGGAGGTTTTTGGGGTTAGGGTTGGGGAGAGGGGCGGCGGTTATGGAGGAGTAGAGAGAGAAAAGGGTATGGGAAATGAAAGGGCCGACCCCGATCTGATTTTAAAACCCAGATTAACAAGCCGTATCGATACGCTCATCCCGTATCGATACCGAGACGTCTTCCCCTGCAACCCGTAGATGACCCGTATCGATACGCAGAAAACCGTATCGATACGCTGAACTCTCAAAAACCTTCTGTTTTCAATCCGTATCGATACGCATAAAACTGTATCGATACGTTTAAGCCTCAAAAACCTTCTGTTGTGATGGAGTATCGATACTCAGAACACCGTATCGATACGCTTCTGCTTCCCCTGCACTCCTCAATTTCCAACCCTTTTAGCTCATTCCAACGCCCATATGCAACTCACAAACACCCAAAGCATTGTCGAAACCACGAGAAACCAGTAATTCAGCCACCGAGAAGCAATCAAATCCAACCAAACATCCGGTTTCCTAAGGTTAAAAGTAGGAACGACTCGGACTTAGCTTATTCAAAAGGACAAATGAGACTCATATGTGGCTCGATCATACAAAAAAAATACCTTGTATTATATCCTAAGTGCGCTATAGATTCCAATTCGATTCAAATTAGATAACACACGTATCTAGGCATGCACATGAGATTATTTATCTAACTATGAATGCAAGAAGAACAAAAATGGGATATGAGCCAAACTTGATCAAAACATACTCGAACGTCGTGAATTCCACCTTAGTCCATTCATGCAAGTTGTGGTATACAAAATTTGCGTTAACGAACTCTTGCAAAACAACACTTCATGAGCATGTGCCAAGTTGTTTTAATCCACTAATTTTGTAATAACGGAAGGATTGTTCTACTAAAAATGAAAAAAGTTAACCGAAAAACAAATAAACACATATATATAGCATATATATAACCCTCCCCCCAACTTAAGATATGCTATGCCCCCATAGCATGAAAAATAACGCATGGAGAGGGAACAAAAGATGTTACCCACGGGGGAATGTCAACCCCCGGATACCTCGACCAAGTTGGAGGCTTTGATGCCAATTGCCCGGTCCAGTCAGGTTTGATGCTTCCAGGGCTTACTCCTTCGGTTCTGTCCACTCGGAACCACAGCTAGTCATGCTGGGCCATATCCAAAGCTTTATCGGCCTTACAACCGCGGCGCAAAGCCGCACCCATGCTTAGGGCTCCTGAATGCCTCATTCACCTCAGCGTTAGACCCAAGCTACCAAGGCTGGCGTGGTAGCACATAAACCCTGCAAGACTTAAGAGAAAGACCTTCCACAAGACAATTGACATTAGAACCGCCCGGCTCTTGTTATCCAGGCGCCAACAACCAAAAGTAAACAACAAGGAACAAAAAGGTACACCACCCGATTTTCACGCAATCTTACGAGTCATACTTTTCTTCCCGAGTCTCACCGGCGAGGTAAGACACGGGTGGCTATACTAGACCGTCAAGTTTGTTACATCATGCCTGAAGTAAAATTCACCGCTTGACCTCGCCAAGCAATTAAGCCCAGCGTTCCCTATGATCTAAACAAGGTGAGACAAGACAGAGCCTAGCGCCAAAGCACGGGAGTATCAAATCTCACCCACAGACCTAAACTGCCCCCGATAGGGACATATCTGGAAAGCATGGATCATTAACGGTAAACTACTACAAAGAAGAACTAATTAAAGCCCTAACAATGATGCATTAGTGAAATCTCAAAGTGTGAAAATCCCAGAACTAAGTAAACAAGCTAATATGTACAAAACTAAACATTGCCCTTACTAACCGGAGCTGGGCACACGATCCTTGTTTTAGTAGCGGCGTGCGAAGCTACAAATACCCAAGTCAATGGTGGGTACCCCCTACCCGGGGGCCGGGTCCGACAAACAGGTAAGTTCAGCGGTTACGCTTTCGCTCCCCGTGCAAATATAGTTTAAACCAACCTAAGAAATAAGAGCATCGGAATAAACGGGAGTGCCCAAGTCCTCGTCGGGCTCCCCAACTTCAATATAACCAAGAAATGGCTTAAGCCGTTGTCCATTCACTTTAAACACATTCCCATTGGACTCATTCTCAATTTCTATGGCTCCGTGAGGAGCGACAGATTTTACAACATAAGGACCGGCCCAACGGGACCTTAACTTGCCAGCAAACACATGCAATCTAGAATTGTACAAAAGCACTTTTTGGCCTATCACTAAATCCTTTCTAAGAATGTTTTTATCGTGCATGGCCTTGACTTTGGCTTTATATGAACTAGAGCGATCATAAGCATCATACCTTAGCTCCTCGAGTTCATTGAGTTGAAGCTTCCTCTTAGCACCGGCAAGCGGAATGGAGGTGTTCATCTTCTTTATCGCCCAATAAGCTTTGTGCTCCAATTCCACCGGAAGATGGCAAGGCTTTCCATAAACGAGACGATAAGGCGACATTCCCAACACCGTTTTATAAGCAGTACGGTAAGCCCACAAGGCGTCGGTCAACCGAAGGGACCAATCTTTGCGGGTAGGATTAACCATTTTCTCCAGAATGCCCTTTATCTCCCGATTGGCTAGCTCGGCCTGTCCGTTAGTCTGAGGATGATAAGCCGTTGAGACCTTGTGCACAATTGCATACTTCTTCATTAAGGCTGCGAATGACCGATTGCAGAAATGCGTGCCCTGGTCACTAATGATTGCTCGTGGCATCCCAAACCATGCCAATATGTACTCCTGGAGAAACTCAACTACGACTTGGGCATCATTGGTGCGAGTTGGGATCGCCTCTACCCACTTGCTAACATAATCAACGGCAAGCAAAATGTAAAGGAAGCCAAATGATGTAGGAAAGGGCCCCATAAAATCTATGCCCCAGCAATCGAAAACTTCAATGATTAGGATGGGATTTTGGGGCATCTCGTTGCGCCGAGTGATCTTTCCCAAGGCTTGACACCGTTCACAAGTCCTAACAAACTCGAACGTGTCCTTAAACAAGGAAGGCCAATAGAAACCGCATTGCAAAACTTTAGCTGCAGTCTTCTTGAAAGAGAAATGGCCGCCACAAGCCTCCGTGTGGCAAAAGTTCATGATACTTCGATGTTCGGAGTCGGGAACGCACCTCCGGATGATTTGATCCGCACAATACTTAAACAGATACGGATCGTCAAAAGAGAACCGCTTCACCTCCGCTAAAAACCGACGCCTCGCTTGTACATTCCAATGAGCAGGCATCAAGCCGGTAACCAAGTAATTCACAATGTCGGCGTACCACGGGGTTGTGGAGATTGCAAAAAGTTGCTCATCGGGAAAGGAGTCACCGATAGGAATGTGAGAAGTGTGGTCTTCGAACTCCAATCGAGACAAGTGGTCAGCTACCACATTCTCGACACCCTTTTTGTCTTTAATGGTAAGGTCAAACTCTTGTAGGAGTAAAATCCATCTAATCAATCTCGCCTTAGCATCTTGCTTCGTGAAAAGGTATTTAAGGGCGGAATGATCGGTGTACACGGTGATCGGGGCTCCAACTAGGTAAGAACGGAACTTGTCAAGTGCAAAGACTATAGCTAACAACTCCTTCTCGGTAGTCGAATAATTCATTTGGGCCTCGTTCAAAGTCTTTGTAGACACCCCAATCTGGGTCTCCCAATCGTTTTACTTATTTTACGATTTTCTTGTTTCCCCGATGAAGAAATCGGATCAAACAGAGCTTGGATTGGGAATGGATTGGGCTTGGAACACTTAGAAACCTTGCTTGAACCTTTCAAACCCTTCTGAACCTTCAGTCAAACCCTAAGACCAGAGTTGACCCTCGCGCGAGTCTTCTTTCCCCTCGCGCGATACTCAGCCTGCCACGTGTAGTCAAAGTCAAACTGTTGACTGTTTGACCCTCGCGCGACACTCATGAACCCTCGCGCGATGGTTCCTACCTGTCCCTTTCACAGAATCCAGCTGGACTGGTGATGATTGCTTGGCACATGGGTTCCCATGGGCTGGAACCCCGTTCTCCTCAGCTGAACGACGTGCTGGCAGGTCCTAGCCCCATGCAAACTCCCACCCACTCTCTCACCTTGTTGGCTAGCTTTACAACCAAGTTGTGACCAGCCTTAGTGGCTGGTCCTAAGGGTTTGTTTGGCCCCTAACCAAGCCTTGCTCTCCCCCTATAAATACCCCCATTGGTCTTCCATGTTAAGGGTTCCAAAAAATTACTTAAGAGTTTCATTACTCCCTTCACAAATCCTACACTAGCTAGCACAAAATTCTTAACCCTCAAGCCACTTCCCAAACTTCTGAACTCAGAGTGTTCATACACTCTTGGTAGCAAAGTCACACCAATCCATCCAGGCTACTCTCAAACCCTTTCCAAGCAAAGGTATAACTTTAAAGCTGTTTCTGTTTTGATCCCTGAGGGGGGCTGACAGGGCCAAGGCTGGTAATCAATACCATGCCCTGGTCCTAAAGCCAGCAAAGTTACAAGAAATCGTGGCAGCCACACCCTCGCGCGACGGTCCCCTTTACTCGCGCGACACTTGTGTCAGCAAGAGAATGGACCTCGTGGGGAAGGGAAGCTAGCCCTTTTCTGTTTTGCAGTATATTCATGTTTGTTGCATCTTATTTTGATTTTTAGATCACTGTTATGCATGCAAAACAAAATACAGTAGCTTGTTTATTTCCTTTAAACAGCTTGGAATGCCTTTGGGATCCCCTGAACCTGTCTCAGGGCCTCAAACATGCAAAGCAATTCCTGGAAGTCCAGTCAGGAGTGTCGCGCGAGATTCAAGCTCTGTCGCGCGACAGTTCTCTGATTTCCATGGGTGGCCCTTGCATGGGCAACTAGGCCCTTGGCCTCTGTTTTGATACCCCCACTGTTTAGGGGTTGTATTTTATCTCATTTGGCTCCTGTTTGGAGTATGGTGTAATAATTAGTATTTTTAGTCTTCCCATAAACTGCTTGGTTTGCTTCCTGGGTGTGCACTGGTCCTTCCAGAGCCCAGAAGGGGATGATTTAGGGGCTGTGGTGAGATGACATACTCGCGCGAGAGTCAGTGTGTCTCGCGCGATGGTTGACTTGCATGCAGATCTGTCCAAGCATGTAAGTTGGTCATCGTGCAAGACGGATCTGCTCCGAGCCTAGTTTTGGCATCTGATCGCTGTTTCAAGGTCATTCCACTTATTATTCGTCAATACTATCCATCCATGCCATTATTTGATCACATCTTGCAAAGTGCTACAGTTTTAATCCCCGATTAACTGTTCCCCCGCCCTAATTGGCTAAAATCAATTAAAAGAGGAAGAATCACAATTGTTTTCATAAAAACGCCTAAGTAGAGACCGATCTCCGGATTGGGCGAGAGGGGTGCCATAAAACCCTTCCCCTCTCGTAACCTGGCTCCCGAACCCAGATATGGTTATGACGGACCGGTTCCTTCACTTTTCAAATCAAACAGCGCGGCAGGTGCTTCAAAATACGGTTCCTTGAGTGTCGGACCTTCAAAACTCAAGTGGCGACTCTGTATTTTTGAGCGCTTGCCACCGGCGCTCGCGCTCTCTCGATTTTCAAAAAGGGCCGCAAACGGCAGGGGAAGGAACGAAATCCTTTGTCCCCTCCGAAGGGCATGCTGCCCACAGTGGCGACTCTGCTGGGGATGAATCGAACCAATATTAATTCACACTTAGGATTTAATACGCTTGGGAACAATCCCTTAAAAGCTTGGCAAAACGGTGAGCTTCGCGCTGCCGAAGGTTGGAACGGTGATTTAACAGGACCTCGTGTCCGGCCATTCTAATCTGGGGCTTTTTCGATTGTTCACTTGCGTAGTTTCTTCTAAAGATGGACTAAATAAAGTGAGCCAAATTTGAAAAGGCGCTTTTACGACTCTGTGATTCTTCCACTTTTAACAAAATTTTAGCATCTCATTTGCATCGATGTGGGATAAGCCTCGTTGGATCGTTTTGGCAATCCGGCACGGTTTACCGGAGCCCGGGGACCCCGAATGACCGACAACCTTCGACGATGATGGGTCGTGCTACCGTTCGACTGTTATTCTGCGAAAAACGCGGGTAATGGGAGGTATATCTGTGGCCCTAGTCCAAGGAACCCGTTACAAACCAAAACCAGCCTTTAGCATATACAAAGCATTAGAACTCTCCCAATTAAGACAGGTACCCACAGGTTAAGATCTACTTGCATCTAACCCTCTAAATGCCTACGTGTTACTGCTTTCCTTATCGCATGAACTGTACATACATCTCATTCAGCGTAGAAGCATATCTAGGATGGCTCCTAGGTTCTCAATCTGTTCCAAGTCTGTCTTCAGACTTAGTAGGACATTGCCGTGGCCCGATGAGGAGTCGTGTACCTCAATGGTGCGCGTTATCATCTTTTAAGTCCTTTTACAGCGGGACTTTAGGAAATCAGAAGCTTTTCTGCACCTTTGCCCGTATACCTGTTTAGGGTTTCAAACAGAAAACGAAGAACCACGGAGTAAAATACCGTGATGCTTACACCAAAAGGTAACAAGTGCCTCGTCACTTACACCGCCCGGCTAATAGCACAGTGCTGCTTACGCCAACCCGGTTATGGCATCATGATATTCACACCGAGTCGTTCTGGCTTCAAAAACTTGAGACCCCGAACATCAAAACAGACAAAGGTTTGGACTCCTTTCGACATCCTTTAGGACCACTTGTTCCGAACAAGGATACATCTTCAAAAAGAATTCTGAGGGCCTAGAAGCAGTGTCCAAAACGTCGTGAGACAGACTTGTCTTCCGGTTCTAGAGTCTAGGGTGACACTCTCGACGTTGGCTGCGTCCGCTTTAGTCTCTTATTTAGATTAAAGTTACTGCAGGACCCTTATTAAACCTCCTTTTCCCTTGCAAGCAAAGATCTGAATCATTGCACCACCGAGGAAAGTATCGAGGCCAGTTGCCAAACCCGCTTGGGAACGTCTGCATCTGAGTCCGGTTCAAAGGCTCGTCAGGTTACGGTCCCAGTCAGTCATCACGGAAGACTCTCCGCGCTCACCTCCAGCAGCACGGCATTCGGAATCTCAGTCAGGTTCTCAGTCAAGTTCACCACAGGCTTCACAGGAAGGACGTCCGACTACCCCGGTATCCGCCTCAAACAGCTCTGAAACACCCGTCACAATGGAACAACCACAACCAGAACCCCTTACCCTGGAAGCCATGCTCATGAATCTCCAGGACAGCATCACCGCTATGCAGCAGAGGGCAGCTCAGACCGACACTAACATCGCTCGCCTGAATGACCTCATCCACACTCGCCTTCCACCCCCTCTCGAGGAAGAAGGTGAGGACGATGAGTCTGACCAGGAGCAGCCTATCTTGGTTCCGGACCCGCTTCACGCAGGACGTCTCATAGTGATGAACCCGAGGGAAGCTCGCAGGCCCGCTGCAAACCTTGCAGGCGGTAGATTGCCTCCAAACCCAGAAGGACCAACTCCGAGTCCGGAAATGGTCACACTCATGGCCAAGATGGCCAAATTGGAGGAATCCATTGCTAAAACAGAAAAAATCAGTGCCGGAGGGATCGACCTGGATCGCCTTTGCCTGTATCCCAACGCCAAGCTTCCCGAGAAGTTCAAAATGCCGGACTTAGCTAAATTCGATGGAAGCGGCGACCCCAGGACTCATCTCTACAGCTACCATGCCGCCATGAAGCTTCTTTCTGTTGAGCCGGAGGCCATGTCACAGCTCTTTCCTCAGACCCTCTCGGGCCCTGCTTTCCATTGGTTCTTGTCACTCGACATTGCCAAAAGGAGGACTTGGGAAGACATTGGGACTGCGTTCATTTCGCAGTACAATTACAACTCCCAGCTAAAAATGACTACTCGGGAACTCGAATCCACCAAGATGGAGGCTAAGGAGACCTTCGCGGACTTTGTCAAAAGGTGGAGAGCTAAGGCTGCACAGATGACTGATCGCCCGAGCGAGAAGGACCAGCTCCGTATCATTTCCCGCAACCTTCAACCAGACTACGCCAGGCACTTGGTTCTAGCTCAGGCCTCCGCTAACTTTGAAACCTTCTTCGACTCTGGCCTGGCCATCGAAGATGCTTTGCAGAGTGGAATTCTATCAAAGGGCGAATCTTCGCATGCCCCAAAATCAAAACCGCGGGCTTACTCTGGAAACACCAATGCACTGTTCGGAACAGGGACTTACTCCAGCACGGCCACTGCCGGTACTAATGCCGCTTCCTCCAGCGCTGCTAACCATGTCGTGGATGTCAACCAAGTTCAAAATCCACAGAATAACCGACCCCGGAACCAACCTCGCAGCTTCTCCGCCATCGAGGCACCTCTGTCCTCGGTCTTGGAGAAGTTGGTCAAGTCAGGACATCTGAAGCCCCTAGATCCAACTCCTCTACCCAAGAACCCTTCACCAGGCTTCAAAGCCAACCTTTACTGTGCTTACCATCAAGGAGCGGGTCATCTCACTGACTCCTGCTTCCGCCTCCGTCATGCGATCCAGGATCTTATCGACGATGGCACGCTGGAGACTCCTCCGCCACCTCAGAAACCCAATGTCATTGCCAACTCCCTCCCTAAGCATAACGCTGTACCCCACATCAGCCAGATATCTCTCAGCTCCACTTATATCAACCCTAGCTCCGCCATATTTAACCCCACTGACTATATAGCCTCAACCGATCGACCCAGGCCCGTCGTGCCTTTCCCGCTCGAACCATCCTCCGAAGTTTCTTATATACAACTGGTTGAAGGCCAAGTTGTTGACACGGATGCGCCTTCGGAACTTTTACAAGCTGCTTCACCTGTCTCCGAGGAATCTGTCAGCTCTCTTTTCCATCAGTCAATCCCTGCTGTGCAAATCAACTCAGCCTCGTCGCTTGACAGCCCATATGCAACCATCGCTGGCCCATTTTCTGACCCTTATCAGCCTTGGGTGCCTCCCTCAGATAATAACATGCAAGCCACTGGCTGGGCCATAGCAGACCATTGGGACTATGCCGCTCCTCTCCTCAATGAGTGGTCTACCCTTGGAATGGACGGGATTCCTCCACAGACCGGAAATGTCCCCTTCGATCAAGCCTGGTATGATGGTTGGTTGGCCGGCTATGAAGCGGCTTTGCTTGACCCGTTGGACGGTTTTTCCTTAAACATGCTATTCAACCCGATCGAACCTCCAGTTCCCGAAGCGGAATATTACTGGGACCCTGAGCCGACCTGGTTTGCTCCCATGGATGTCGACCCCAACCCTCTGCAAGGCTATGCCACACCGGACTACATGCTTCACTATGCAGAGGATGAGCTTGTCCAGGATGACCCACGGGCGTTGGGAGACCATGTTTCCCTCTTTGATTCAGTCTTTGATTCGGTTTGTGATACTAACCCCGACACTGACCATGACCCTTGTTCCTACATCGTCGATGAAGAAAATCCGCGCCCTCAGGTGCCTTACCCCAACAATAGGGACTGTAGTATCATGGTCACGGACCGCGCTCCGCCTGCTAATCTGTGGGAAGTTAACGACATAGTGGATGTCCAAGTCGGGAATGAGGTCTGGGCTGTCAATCGTACCCTAGCTGACACTGGTCTCTGGGACGTCCCCTTTATTGCAAATCCAGAGCCTGATGCTGAAGTCGCTGCTGTGAAAGACTTGGGCTTCTGGGATTCCTTACTGATGAAGGATCTGGCTGAAGATTTGGGTTTAGACGTGAAGGTGCCCGTCTCTACACTGACCGCTGACAAGGGGAAGCGTAAACTGGGAGATATCCCTGCTGATCTCTGGGATGCGAAGGAAAGTCCTCAACTTATGCCCTCTTTGGGAAACGTTCACAATGTTACAAGGAGTGGTCGGGTTTTTCAGCCTGCTAATCTGCAGGCCGGGAATTCCTCCAATCCCGTTAATCAAAGGAATGAGCCTGTTTCTTTCCCAAAGTCTGCACCTCTTGAGGTATCAGCCGGCAATCCAGTTCCTGATCTAGTTCAACGGCAGCTTGAGCGGATTCCTGCCGCTATTTCTATCTGGGGACTGATCTGTTCATCCAAGGAGCATCGTCAGAGGCTGTGTCACGCCCTATCCCGCCTTGAAGTCCAGGCTGACGTCACACCAGAAGCGATGATATCTCTCATCCTCCCTCCAACTTCCAAGCATACGGTGATCTTCACAGACAAAGACCTGCCAGTCGAAGGAGTCGACCACAATCGCCCTTTGCACATCACCGTCAAATGTCGAGGACTCTGGGTCCCGACCGTTCTTATTGACAACGGCTCTGCCATCAATGTCTGCCCTCTGCGGGTCGCTTATCGTCTAGGGCTCACCAAGAAGGATCTGACACCTTCCAATCTGGCTGTCAAGGCATATGACGGCACCCGTCGTGTGGTCGAGGGCATCTTGAAACTCAAACTCGATGCTGAGGGTTTTGAGATGGATGTGGAGTTCCATGTCGTGGATATTCCTGCAACTTTCAATCTTTTGTTGGGCAGGCCATGGCTTCATCGGTCCGACATCATGGCCGTGCCATCCACCCTCCATCAAAAGGTCATTCTGGGACTACCCACTGGTACTCTAACCATCTGTGGGGATTCAGGCATCCGCCCGCTCAAGGAAGACGGGACTCCTGTTTTGGGGATTCAACACGGTGAAGAAGACGTCGATCTCGGGGGTTTCTCTTTCGATACTTCAGGCATAGTAATGGCCATCAATGTGGACGGGAATTTCCTCATAAGCTCTGTCGCGCTGGACATTATGAGAAGGATGTCTCACTTTCCGGGCATTGGTCTAGGCTCTCGCCGTCAAGGGGTCCCGGAGTTCCCTACTTTTCCTTTCAACGAGGGCCGCTTTGGTTTGGGGTATATCGCCTCTGCCAAAGATGCCAAACGGAGGAAATATATGGGAAAACCTCGGACCCTCTGCAGCGGTCCCAAATTTGTGCGTGAAGTCGGAAATGCCACTTACACCGGGCAGGCTGAGCCCTTCGTTCATTCTGAAACCGGGGAGCTGCTGCCTGGGTTTGAGATCTTCGCTGATGACACCTGGTCAAGCAGTGATGATGAACCAGCAAAAGAAGAATTCAAGAGGAAGCTTAATCAGGTAAAGACCAAGGCTGACTGGCTGGGATCTATCGATCAGGGAAATCTGGAGCTGCTATTTCAGGAATTCTCTCAAGTGGGTTTGGCTGGGGAAGCTGAAGAAGCCGAAGTGCTCATGCTCGGGCCCGACGCCCTCGAGGACCCCACCTCTCTCATTGTGAAAGCCGAGGGCTCTTTGAATAATTGCATTTTCAAGCCATGCCTGACTTGCATTGACGACACGTCTGAGTCTGAGTCTGAGTCTGAGTCAGAGTCTGTCCCGTCCTCTAAGTCTAGCTCTGAGTCGGAGTTTGTGCCTCTGGGCCCTCCACGTCATAGCTTTTATTTCGAGTTCGACTCTCTTGTACTTGGTGACCCTTCAGGGGCTTGTGAAATGAACGAAGCATCTTCTGACTATTTCAATGATCTTTATATAAACTGTGTCGACCCTGACGATGAGGGGATAGATTTCGATGGGGACATTCCCAAGGAAATCCGTGCCTTCATCGAAAGGGAAGACGAAAGGCATGCTCAGCCATTAAAAGAAGAAATAGTTTCTATAAACTTGAAAGATGAAAATGATCCCCGAATGGTTCAAGTGGGCTCCACACTTTCCCCAGAGGAACATCACGACTTCAAGGAGCTACTCACCGAGTTCAGTGACGTTTTTGCATGGTCTCATCGAGATATGCCCGGAATCGATCCCGAGATCGTGGAGCATCACATTCCCTTATTTCCTAATGCCAAGCCTGTGAAACAGAAACTCCGGCGGATGAGGCCAGATTGGGTTCAGAAGATTAAGGAAGAGGTTACCAAGCAGATTGACGCTGGTTTTCTCATGGTCTCTCAGTATCCCACGTGGGTTGCCAACATCGTCCCTGTTCCTAAGAAGAATGGCCAAATCCGAGTTTGCGTTGACTTTCGAGATTTGAACAAAGCGAGCCCCAAAGACGATTTCCCCTTGCCACACATCGATGTGCTTGTAGACAACACTGCGGGGCACGCTTTGCTCTCATTTATGGATGGCTTCTCTGGCTACAATCAAATTCTCATGGCGCCCGAGGACCGCGAGAAAACCACGTTCATCACTGAATGGGGGACTTATTGCTACCTGGTCATGCCGTTTGGGTTAAAGAATGCTGGGCCCACTTATCAGCGAGCTGCTACCACCATCCTACATGACATGATACACAAAGAAGTCGAGGTCTACGTCGATGACATGATCGCCAAGTCCAAAACTCGAGAAGGTCACGTTCCTGTGCTTAGGAAGTTCTTCGAGAGATTACGAAAGTTTCGCATGCGCCTAAATCCTCAGAAGTGCACCTTTGGGGTTACGGCTGGTAAGATGCTCGGTTTCATGATCACTTCTCGTGGAATTGAGGTCGACCCGTCCAAAATCAAAGCAGTCCTCGAGATGAAGCCACCAGATTCTGAAAAGGGAGTACGAAGCTTTTTGGGAAAGGTACAATTCATCAGCAGATTCATCGCCAAGTTAACACTAACTTGCGAACCGATGTTTCGTTTATTGAAAAAGAATACTCCGTTTGGTTGGACAGACAAGTGCCAGGCGGCCTTCACCTCCATTCAAGCCTATCTGCAGAACCCTCCGGTTTTGATGCCGCCAGTGCCGGGGAAACCCTTGATACTTTACTTGTCCGTGAATCCTTCCTCTATGGGGTGTTTACTGGCTCAAGAAGGAGGAAAAGGAGTCGAGAAAGCCATTTACTACCTGAGCAAGAAGATGGTTGGCGCTGAAGAGCGCTACACTGCTCTCGAAAAGACGTGTTGGGCTCTTGTTTGGGCATCCAAGAAATTAAGACACTACATGCTGGCTTACCCAGTGAAGTTGATTTCTCGAATGGATCCTCTCAAATACCTGTTTGAGAAACCTGCGCTTACTGGTAAGTTAGCACGTTGGTTACTATTGCTCGCAGAGTTCGACCTCGAATATGTCACAAGAAAATCCGTCAAAGGGCGCGCAGTCGCCGAATTTCTGGCTGATCATCCCGTCGAGGGGCCAGAGGACTCAGATTTTACGTTTCCTGATGAAGGAGTGATGGCAGTTGTTGAAGACTCCTGGACTCTTTATTTTGACGGGGCAGCCAATCGCAAGGGATACGGGATTGGGGTTTTGCTTATAACCCCCGATGGTGCTCACATTCCGCTTGCATTCAAACTCAATTTCGATGTCACGAACAACCAAGCTGAATATGAGGCTTGCATTATTGGCATGGCCGCTCAATACATTATCTGCGGCGGGAGACTGTATCGGAGATCTCACTGCGGAATGCATAAGCTCTGTGTCAACGGCGCTGAGGCCATTAAAATCATGGAGGAAATTCACGGAGGAATTTGTGGCCCCCACATGAGCGGGGTCATGCTTGCTAGGAAAATCTTACGACAGGGATACTTTTGGTCTACCATGGAGTCCCAGTGTGTGGATTATGTACGCCGTTGCCATAGGTGTCAAATCCATGCCAATCTCATGCACGTCCCTCCTTCCAAACTGTTTGGCATGACATCGCCTTGGCCGTTCTCCGTTTGGGGCATCGATGTTATCGGCATGATCAAGCCTTCTGCTTTGAACGGGCATCGATTCATTCTGGTGGCAATAGATTACTTCACCAAGTGGGTCGAGGCTGAATCTTACAAGACCCTGACAGCGGTTCAGGTTGCTCAGTTTATCCGGAAGAACATCATCTATCGATATGGGGTTCCGCAGGCGTTTGTTTCCGACAATGGGGTCCACTTCAAAGGCAGGGTGTTGGAGCTTTTCGAAGAATTCCAAATCCAGGTTCATCACTCAACAGTCTATCGCCCTCAGACGAATGGGGCGGTTGAAGCGGCCAACAAGAACATCGAGACTATTATCAAGAAATCCGCGGAGTCCGCCAGGGACTGGCACGAACAGCTGCCTCTAGCTCTTTGGGGGTACCGCACGTCAATTCGAACATCAACGGGGGCCACCCCTTTTTCTCTGGTTTACGGGATGGAAGCTGTCCTTCCCATCGAGCTGGAAGTACCAACTTTGAGGATCATGGCTGAATGTGAACTCACGGAGTCTGAATGGCTTAGTGGGAGGTTTGTCGAACTCATGCTCTTCGACGAGAGAAGGCTCCGTGCCTTGTATCATGTTCAGGGATATCAACGCAGGATTGCTCGGGCATTCAATAAGAAAGTGAAGTCTCGTGACTTGGCTGAAGGGGACATGGTTACAAAAGAAATCCGGGCTCCCATCTTCGATCTGCGTGGCAAGTTCCGCCCGAAGCGCGCGGGACCTTACATTATCAAGACCATCCTCTCGGGTGGAGCAGCTCAGCTCATTGATCTGGACGGCAACGAGTTCAATACTCTGGTCAACCTGGATCAGCTTAAACGTTACTACCCTTGAGAGAAGCTCGTTGGGCCGAAAACCACAAGGGTGGGCGGTCCCAAGCAAAAATTAGAGCAAGCCTGCTAGACTGAAAACCCAAGGGGGCAGTTTAGGCAAAAATAAATAGGTGTTCAATAAAAGCTCGCTAGGCTGGAAACCCGCAGGGGCAGTCCTAGGCAAAATTTAGAGCGCAAAAGGAGAGCCAAAACACACGAGCGAACCGTAGCCTGAACTACGTTTTGACCTGATTCCCTAGCTTGGGATACGTAGGCAGTCTCTCTTTGGGACTCGGTCATACTCTGTCGAACCGTAGCCTGAACTACGTTTTGACCTGATTCCCTAGCTTGGGATACGTAGGCAATCTCTCTGTGAGATTCGGTCACGATCAATCAACTCGATCCAGGTTTTCCGTTCCGGAGTGTGCCTTAACATTTAAACGACGTGGCGTTCAACGTTTGGACCCAAAAGGGGGAAATTCTTAATCTTTCACCTTTATTCAAAACTATTACTTCTTTTACATAGGCTGAGCAGAGCCCCAAGAAAAAAAAGTAAAGCATCAAAAACAGAACGAAGCGCTAAGAGGGCCTCACGGGCTCACAGCTTATTCTAGGTCATTGGATTTGTGTCAGGAGTCAGTCTGCGTTTTGTCTGCTTTCGATCTCGGCTCTTAACCATACCACATAGCGATGTTGGAGTCTCGTGCTAAAGTCGTCTTCTGCTCCTCCGAGTTCTCTCAAACCCCAGTTGTGTTCATACCCTGCCAAATGTTGGGACGTAAAAGCTGGAATGCGGAAGTCTTCTATCCCAGCTCGATGGAAGCCTTGGCTCATGCCCAGTTGCCGCAAGATACGACCTGGAATGTAGAACGTGAAACTGGACAGCCCAGCAATCACCATTCTCTCGAAACCTGCAGAGTGCAGAGCCATATCCGGGATGTTCAAGGCCCTGTGCCGCCAAACGATCTCGCGCGGAGACATCTCTCTCATGAAGGCGTACCATTCCTCCTCAGACATTTCTGGATACAGCATCCCCCTTTGATGCACCCGCCCGGGCAGACGGGGCCAATCCACTTCAGGAGCGGAGATTAGTCCGAGCTTGTCACATAGCCACAACTGCATGAGCGAAAAGACAAGTAAGGAGCCACATAAGCCTGAGCGAAAGAAAACCAGTAAGAAACTACCATACAGCCTTAGCCGAGAGTCGAGGTAAAAGCAGACTGTGCGAAAACCGGAAAAAGGTGAGCTGAGTGAGAATTCACCTGTAACAGGATTGGACTGCCACCGAATGTGTTTGTCTGACCTGTGGCTATCAAATCCAAACCAATGAGTGTCTCAGCAAGCACCAAAGGCGCCACGTTCTTCCGAGCGCCCATCTCCGCGGCCACGTATACTAACGAGGAGTCAGGCCGTCCATACGGAGACACCAGCAGGTACGCGGCCAGTATGCCAACTGACATGGCGAATCGACGTCGAGACTGCAGAACCGTATCCGCTGGATCGCCGTCAGGCCCGTACCATTCCATTAGGCGCGCAATGTTTATTTGTCCGCCGATTAACAGACCCTCCGTCGCACCTTGGGAAATGTTTAGATGCGTCTTCAACAGCCTTGACATGCTTTGCCTATAAGGTGGCACGACAATCACACTCGAAGCGAAGCCTTGGAGATACGCTTGGAATTCTTCAACAGTCGGGCACAACTCGTTGTCCCCAAACCGAAACACGTGGACGTCCCGGTCCCAAAACTGCAGGGCTGCTCTCAGAATTTCGGGGCGGAGCCTTACACTTTTTAGGAAGCGAAACGCCGCTAACCCGTAGGAGCGGAAGCACAGCCAATCGCTCGCGACAAATTCTTCGAGCCACGAGCTGATAAAGGTAGGGAGATGGTTTGCCATTTGGGGAATAGTGCTGGAGATTTCCCACGGAGGTACACCCTTCATTCAGGGGTTCATCCCTCTTTATAAGCTAAGGAAGGAGGCAATACATTTCCTTTTGAATGAGGTGGCCTTGCAAGGTGTCCCTCTACTCACTAAAAATCAGGGGAACATCTCTGGGACAGGCCAGGAACTCCTGCACGCCCAGATCTGCTGACAAAGCCTGCCACCCTCCTTTTATCCGAATGAGTCAAACTTGGCTACTGCAACAGGGATTATTCATCGCGCGAGAGTCATGGAGTCTCGCGCGACTGTTCTTTTTCGCGCGATGGTCTTTAAAGCTCGCGCGAGTGTTCAATTCAATTCGACACAGCAAGGTAGGCTACTGCCCTTTTGGGGATATTTTCCGGATTTTGACCCGGGCCAGATTTTGAAGTTCTGATGCTTCCAGTAGGTCATTATGGGTGTTTATGACTACGTCGAAGCATTGTTTGTTCAAATTACACGTTCAATAACGAGGTCAGTCCCTCGAAGGAATAATCGCCGGATAATTCAAAGGTTTTTATTTAACCGGTCAAGCCGGGCGAGGTGGCTTACAATTTACAGAGCAAGTACTGAAAGGCGGAACCTATTGGCCTTACTAATTACAATTTGTTCTCCCACGAGATTCAGAAATATCCCCTCAGTCTCGCCTCAACTTCAACACGGAGCCATCTTACGTAGCGCTTTTCCAGCCACGTTCTGAAATCTGGAACTGATTCCTTCAACGTCCTATCGCCCCAGTTGTCTCTGTGGCAGCGCAAATCCCAGGAAGTAAACACGGGGATGTCAAAGTCTTCTGCTCCGTACCGCTTGTATCCTTGGCTCCTTCCCAGCTGGCGGAGCGTACGCCCAGGAATGTAAAAGGTAAAGCTCGTCAGGCCGGCAAGTATCACTCTCTTGTATCCCACTGATTTAAGCGTCATCGCTGGAAGGTTTAACCAGAGACACCTCCAGACTATGTCTTCGGAATGCAGATCATTCAGGTAGGCAAACCATATCTCCACCGGCAAGTCAGGGAATATCATCGGCCTCGCAACCAACAATCTGGGAAACTCTTCAAAGCCAGCCTGTGGCTCTTCCAAGACCCCGATTTTGTCTGCCAGCCAAAGCTGCATGAGAACAGAGGACGAGTCAGAAATCAAATACAACCCAAGCACTTGGTTTGAAATCGAAAATGTGAGAAATTATGTCGAATGGAAATTTACCTGGAGCAAGATGGGACATCCGCTGAAAGAGTCGGCTTGCCCAAGTTTCAGCATGTCCAAACCCAGAAGTGTCTCCGCCAGGACCACGGGCATGATGTTCCTCCCGTTATCCATTTGCAAGGCAATGCTCACCAACTTGGGATTTACCCCTCCATCAGCGGGAACCAGCATATACGCGGCCAGTGCGCATATAGACAGGACGAAGCGTCGTTGAGATTCCCCGACATAGTCTCCTAGACCGGCCTCCGGGCCGTACAGCTCGATCAGGCGGAGAATGTTAAGCTCGCCGTTTCGAATAATGCTGTTTGTCACCGCCACCGGAATATTGAGTTTTTCCCGCAGAATTTGCCCCATGTCCTCATGAACGGGCGGCACGGCAAGAATGTCTAGATTGGCAAACCCCGGGGCGTATGCCTGAAACTCTTCTATCGTGGGGCACATTTCGTCTTCCCGGAACCGGAAGACGTGCACAACGGGATCCCAGAAAGGCAACGCGGCTTGGATGAGTTCGACGCATGGTCGAGCAAACCGGAGATCCCGGATTGAGAATAAACAGCGAGACCTGGGACTTTCCCAATTTATGGTTTCCTCCCTCATTAGCCAAGGATCAAGGGCTTCCATTAGTGAATCTCCCATCTTAGTTAAGTTGAGAAAAGGGTGTGTAATTCATTATGTCTAAAAATCTTGCTTCAAATAGCCAAGGAGTTGGTGAGACCAAGGCATAGGTGTCCTACCACCTTGCATGGCAGAACAGCCTTCCTTCTGCAAGCCCAGAACAACTTTCAAGACGTGGAAGTTATGAACAGCTCCATGCCAATAATTCGGTCAAACAAAGGCTGCTCAGCAGGAGTTGACTCTCGCGCGACATTCAAATATCATCGCGCGACACATTTCTCTCGCGCGACAGTTACAAACCATCGCGCGATGGTCTATCTGCAGTTTTGACAGATTGCAGCAGCTACTGATCTGTTTTAGTCACTTTCCATTCCTGGGGTCTTTTGGGACTTTTGGTGTTTCCAGCAAGTCATTATGGGCTTATGTGACTGCATCCAAGCATCGGATCCCGAATGCCGTGCTCGACGAAGTTTTTGGACACTTGGGGACCCGTTCCAAGTTCAAACCAAGGTTTCGGAAGTCCGAAACTCGTTCTGGCGTTTCTAGCCTATTTTGGTCATGCCATACGGGTCATTTGGACCTTAAGTGACTGTATGGAGGTGTCGGTTTCAGTCCGGAACATAATCGAGTCATTTTTCGATGTTTTGTACCATTTTTTGCGCATTTTGCGGTTTAAGTCCTTTATTGAGGCGTTTCATTCGAGTTTGTCAATTGGCGCAGGCCATGTTGGCCGCCTTTTATTGTTCGAAGGTGTCGTTTTCGTCCCTTTCAAGGTGTTGTGAGTTTTGGCGTGCAATGCCCAAAATTTCATTATTTTCCGTACCCTCGTATCCTGATTATGTCTTAGGACATATCGCCTTTTTCTTTCAGAGCTAGGCTGTGTTATACACTCATACGTGTCTATGTTTAGTCTCGACGTGTTGTCGATGCAAGTTCGATATTAGTGGCGAGTTTTGTTGATTCTTATGCACAATGAGAAGCTATAAAACTTTAGAATGCAGCTTTTACGAACTGAAAGGTGATCTATCCATCTCGAAAGCAAAAGGAGAACTACTGTATCTCTGGCCCTCGGCCGATCAAAGCTACCAAGTCAAAACAGGGCACATGCGCCCGCCAATCAAAAAGAGGCACGCAGGCTCTCGAAATGTCTGTCCATCAAAAGGCTATCTACTTGGGCACGCAGGCCCTAAATCAAAAGCAAAAAGAAGGGTAACGGAGGCCTCGTCAAAACTCCTCAGGCTCGTCATCACTGTCTGAAGTACCGTGCAGCTCCCGAGGATCGTCCCTATACCTCGGATCGTCAATGGAGTCGTCAGAACCGCTGCTGGTGGACGAGTGCTCCTCGTCCTCTTCCTCTGCCCCTTCTTCCTCCTCTCCTTCCTCGTCCTCGGAAGTCGGACTCATGACCAGTCTCGGTCTCCGAGCTGGGCCCGGCTTCTCCAACGTCGGTTTCTCGCGCCTCTTCAGCTGGTACCGAAGCTCAGCTTGCCTCGCGGCCTGCTTGGCTTCCTCCTCGCGTGCACGCGCTGTCTGTAAACCCCTCGTCTGTCGCCGCGTGGTGGTAACCGGAGGCGTGGATTTCCGTGCCACCACCTCTTTCGGTGGCGGATCTCGCGTACTTTTCCGCCTAGGGTTCCTCTTCCCCTCCACCTGCATTATCATTGCATTTTAAAAGCATCAGTATCTATTGCGCATATTGTGTTTCTGTATTGAAAACAGGTACATCTATCAAGCTATCAAAACAGGAATGTATCGAGAGCAAGAATGTATCGAAAGCTGAAATGTATCGTTTCATACCTGAGTCCTCTGAAAGACGGCTGGCTGAGTCGGCTGTGACGTCGGTGCCTGGTACTGCAACTCCAGTGGCGTGCCGCTCGCTGCCTTTCTCACTGCATTCTCCAACGCCAGCATGCGTCGAACGGCTTCATTCACCCACTCAATTGGCACCTGCATGCAATTCAAGTTCATCAGACTGTTCAGCAGATAATTCAAGCAGTTAAAGTTCAAAAGTAATATTGGAAGCTGATTCTTACCGACACGGTCACAGGAGCAGGCTCTGTCCTCGCAGGCGCTAACTGAAACTCTGCAGGATTCCCCTGACTGTCAACGACGGGAATCCTCCACAGCAGCGCAGGAAGTCCGCCAACTGCCGGTCCGCTCAAGGCTCGCCGGGCCTGGCTCTCCCCTCCTCTCCGTCCCTCTTCGGCTGCCCTCCTCTCTTCAGCGGCCCCTGCGGCCTGGCCTCGTGCCTCTCTCCGGCCACGGACCCCCAATGGACCCGCCAGGAAGTCCCGCTGGTAGACTGCATAGTCTCTACCAGGGCGCAGGTATTGCCCAAGATCAGTATCCGGCCGCGTGTACCTCTCCAGCTCGGCCCGTGTGTACTCTCCCGTGTGTGAAACTCGGGGTGGTAGCGGCCCTGGCACCCAGAACTCAGGATAACCAAGTGACTGGCGCGTCACTCGGTCTCCCAAGTACCACTGCCAGCCAAAGGCAGACTCCAACAACACCCTGCTGGCCGTGACCGCTCTGCTCCTGGCCAGGTACTCTGGCTCTGGCCCCGCCCTTCTCCAGGGATCCCAATTGACCTGCGAGTCAATACAAACGGGCGATGCAAGCAATTGTTCAGCGACAGCATTAAAGCAGTGAAACGAATACATGTCTAATGCTTGTGATTGTGTGTTCATACCTGTGAGGCCCTGAGCTCGTCCAAGTATAGCCTGAAGGCGTTAAGCCCGCCTCTCCCTTCCTTCCTTCCCATGCTCTCCTTGCTCCACTTCAGCGCGCGAGGGAGGGCACTCAAGTCGGGATGCTTGCACTCTGGTGGGTACATCCGCAAGACCTCGTAAGCCCAAAGCTGCAATGTTTGGACAAGTTCAAGCTTTAGTCAAGGCATAGGCATACAGTAGCTAAAGTCAAAGCAGTCAAGTGAACTAAACAACGGACGAGCATAATTAAATTGTGTTTAAAAAAGTTAGAACTGTACCTCCCACACCCTCCAGTAGCCAGCTGTGCTCTTTCCCGTCCTTGACGAGTCACCAAAAAAGAGGTAGGCCGTCCCGAGAGCTGCTCCGCCCCAGTCAAAGCGCGAGGCTGTCCTCAGGTCCCTCAACGCTGGCAAGTACGACAGGTGCACGTTGCTCCGCCTGTTCGGGTACAGCGTGGCACCGAACAGGTATAGCAGAAACGCCCGGGCCATCTGCTCCGCCTCCCGGTCACTCGACACCTCCTTTTTCAGGTAGCCCTTGAACTGGTCATACCTTGCCATTCCCCCCTCTACCTTGGGCATTCTGCCCAGAAACCACTCCAGGGCAGCTCGATCCTCCTGGATCCCTGAGTCAAACGGGATGGGCTCACCCCCGACCCTCAGCCCGGTGATCGCTGCAAAGTCAGCAGGCGTCACTGTCATCTCCCCAGGAGGTAAGTGGAAGGTGTTGGTCGTATCCCTCCACCTCTCAGCAAGTGCAACGAGGACGGCATGGTCAATCCTCGCTGGGGTCAAGGTCCGCACAAACTCCCCAAAGCCCGCCTCGTCTACCAGTCGCCTCACTCTCTCTGGCAACCCCTCGTACAGCTGCAAGGACATGCACGCGCCCCCGAAGCCGCGAAGGTCCCTCTGTTCAGCTCCAGCCTGTTTCAGATACAAAGACGAGCAGCAAATGGTTCGTCAATATATGGGAAGTTCATTCTCAAATTCTAGGTAATCAATGAAGCCTACGACAGATGATTGGTTCAAGTTATTATGCATTGGGCTTTTACTACAGAAACACGTGGCTTTAGCATGCTTTGGTTCGCAAAATCATCCATGCAATTCTAAGAGTTCAAGCATGTTCTTAGCAAGTATCGAATGTGAACTATCAAAGCAAGGACATTGAAATCAAATTGCAAAGGGTGTTCTCTGGGAATATACCTCCATCCATGTCGCCGCAAGGTGGACCCGGGGATCCCTCAACACCAACTCGTCGTCGTAGTCTCTCCGCGACGGTATATGGGCTGCAACGCCCGACGGAACGAAGAGGTGCGGCGTGGGAAGTACGTATGCCTCCGCTGAAAAGCCCGGCCGACTCGTGTTCTTCGCCTCCTCCACGGCCGTAACCCTAGGCCCCTGCGCCTCAACTCGGGCTCTCTCCTCGGCCTCCGCGTCTCTCAGAAGCTCCTCTCTCTCCAGTCTCTCTCTCTCGGCCTTCTCAACGGCCTCCGACGCCTCGATGGCCCGAGCGCGGTCCTCTCTGGCCTTTAGGACCAATTCCCCAACCAGGGGGTTGTCCTCTAACAGTCTCGCCAATGCCTCGTCAGTCAGGTACTCGGCAACATCATGCCTAGTGATCGGCACGTGTCTCGACGGCGTGGCCGCGGTCGACTCCGGCCTAAACAACACATCCTCCTCCCGGATCTCAACCTGAGGTATCGTAGTCTCCTTCTCCGCGTCAACGACGCCTTTGCCCTTCGCCGAATCCCTCGGCGGGGACCCGGACGGCTCAACAGTGTCATCTCCTCCTCCACTGCCACTGCCTCCTCCAGCATCAACCATCGCGCGAGGCTCCTCCTCTGTCGCGCGATGGTGCTCTCCAGCATCAATATCCCCGGCGTCTCCTGAACTCACTCCGGTCACCACCGACCCTTCTACGGCCACGCCCGGATCTAACCGCTCGACGACAGCCTCTATGGCCTCCGGCTCAACGGTCGCGCGAGCCTCTGGCTCTGTCGCGCGACTCTCGTCGCCACCAACAATCGCCTGCTCGCGACCCTCTTCGCCATCTCCGCCGCCTGCAACCGTTGCACCGGCCCCTACGGTGGCCTCCGCTGGTCTTGGATCCCCTGGTTCTACGGCCACGGGACCTCCTCGGTCCTCCGACTGATCAACAACTTCTTCCCCGCCTCCTCCTTCCCCGCGGTCAGCCATGGATGGATGATCAAGCTTAGCTTCGTGGATTTCGTGGTTGAAATCGAAGTTAGAAGGAGTTTGGGTGGAGAGACGAGAGTTTGAGAGAGTTTCAAACTTTTGAAACTGTTCTGGTTACTGTTTCTGAAACGTCCCCGCGACGTTTAAACGTTTGGAACGGGTTTGGGCCGGGTCTGGGCCTCTCCAGACCCAAGCCCTAACTTCATACCCTCGCGCGACGGTTCTGGAGTATCGCGCGACACTTGGCTTTGGGCCTCAGGCCCAATCCAGATTTTGGGTCCGGCCCGATCTCAGTTAATCCCCCCCTTAAAGTCCATAACATGTTGGTATATTGCCAATAAATTTGGGGGTCATCTTGGAGATCTGGTTTTCGAAACCCGAAGATTGTTGCATCCCCAGCAGTGGTCCGCCCGCAAACGAATCTACAGGGACGATCTATCCGTCCGATCGATCTGCAGGGACGATCTATCCGTCCGATCAATCTACAGGGACGATCTATCCGTCCGATCAATCTACAGGGACGATCTATCCGTCCGATCGATCTCCAGGGACGATCTATCCGTCCGATCAATCTACAGGGACGATCTATCCGTCCGATCCATCATCAGGGACGATCTATCCGTCCGATCGATCTACAGGGACGATCTATCCGTTCGATCAATCTACAGGGACGATCTATCCGTCCGATCAATCATCAGGGACGATCTATCCGTCCGATCAATCTACAGGGACGATCTATCCGTCCGATCAATCTACAGGGACGATCTATCCGTCCGATCAATCTACAGGGACGATCTATCCGTCCGATCAATCTACAGGGACGATCTATCCGTCCGATCAATCTACAGGGACGATCTATCCGTCCGATCAATCTACGGGGACGATCTATCCGTCCGATCAATCCACAGCGACGATCCATCCGTCCGATCTTCAATTTCCTCTTGGTGCACGGTATTTTTATACTCGTCTGCATTTTCCATTTAATCGGCTTTTGGGCGGATTCGGTGGGTGTCTAGAAATCTTTGACGTTACCCGTACCAGTCAATGGTGCTCCGCGTGCCGTCAAAGAGGGACTACTGTAGACACCCCAATCTGGGTCTCCCAATCGTTTTACTTATTTTACGATTTTCTTGTTTCCCCGATGAAGAAATCGGATCAAACAGAGCTTGGATTGGGAATGGATTGGGCTTGGAACACTTAGAAACCTTGCTTGAACCTTTCAAACCCTTCTGAACCTTCAGTCAAACCCTAAGACCAGAGTTGACCCTCGCGCGAGTCTTCTTTCCCCTCGCGCGATACTCAGCCTGCCACGTGTAGTCAAAGTCAAACTGTTGACTGTTTGACCCTCGCGCGACACTCATGAACCCTCGCGCGATGGTTCCTACCTGTCCCTTTCACAGAATCCAGCTGGACTGGTGATGATTGCTTGGCACATGGGTTCCCATGGGCTGGAACCCCGTTCTCCTCAGCTGAACGACGTGCTGGCAGGTCCTAGCCCCATGCAAACTCCCACCCACTCTCTCACCTTGTTGGCTAGCTTTACAACCAAGTTGTGACCAGCCTTAGTGGCTGGTCCTAAGGGTTTGTTTGGCCCCTAACCAAGCCTTGCTCTCCCCCTATAAATACCCCCATTGGTCTTCCATGTTAAGGGTTCCAAAAAATTACTTAAGAGTTTCATTACTCCCTTCACAAATCCTACACTAGCTAGCACAAAATTCTTAACCCTCAAGCCACTTCCCAAACTTCTGAACTCAGAGTGTTCATACACTCTTGGTAGCAAAGTCACACCAATCCATCCAGGCTACTCTCAAACCCTTTCCAAGCAAAGGTATAACTTTAAAGCTGTTTCTGTTTTGATCCCTGAGGGGGGCTGACAGGGCCAAGGCTGGTAATCAATACCATGCCCTGGTCCTAAAGCCAGCAAAGTTACAAGAAATCGTGGCAGCCACACCCTCGCGCGACGGTCCCCTTTACTCGCGCGACACTTGTGTCAGCAAGAGAATGGACCTCGTGGGGAAGGGAAGCTAGCCCTTTTCTGTTTTGCAGTATATTCATGTTTGTTGCATCTTATTTTGATTTTTAGATCACTGTTATGCATGCAAAACAAAATACAGTAGCTTGTTTATTTCCTTTAAACAGCTTGGAATGCCTTTGGGATCCCCTGAACCTGTCTCAGGGCCTCAAACATGCAAAGCAATTCCTGGAAGTCCAGTCAGGAGTGTCACGCGAGATTCAAGCTCTGTCGCGCGACAGTTCTCTGATTTCCATGGGTGGCCCTTGCATGGGCAACTAGGCCCTTGGCCTCTGTTTTGATACCCCCACTGTTTAGGGGTTGTATTTTATCTCATTTGGCTCCTGTTTGGAGTATGGTGTAATAATTAGTATTTTTAGTCTTCCCATAAACTGCTTGGTTTGCTTCCTGGGTGTGCACTGGTCCTTCCAGAGCCCAGAAGGGGATGATTTAGGGGCTGTGGTGAGATGACATACTCGCGCGAGAGTCAGTGTGTCTCGCGCGATGGTTGACTTGCATGCAGATCTGTCCAAGCATGTAAGTTGGTCATCGTGCAAGACGGATCTGCTCCGAGCCTAGTTTTGGCATCTGATCGCTGTTTCAAGGTCATTCCACTTATTATTCGTCAATACTATCCATCCATGCCATTATTTGATCACATCTTGCAAAGTGCTACAGTTTTAATCCCCGATTAACTGTTCCCCCGCCCTAATTGGCTAAAATCAATTAAAAGAGGAAGAATCACAATTGTTTTCATAAAAACGCCTAAGTAGAGACCGATCTCCGGATTGGGCGAGAGGGGTGCCATAAAACCCTTCCCCTCTCGTAACCTGGCTCCCGAACCCAGATATGGTTATGACGGACCGGTTCCTTCACTTTTCAAATCAAACAGCGCGGCAGGTGCTTCAAAATACGGTTCCTTGAGTGTCGGACCTTCAAAACTCAAGTGGCGACTCTGTATTTTTGAGCGCTTGCCACCGGCGCTCGCGCTCTCTCGATTTTCAAAAAGGGCCGCAAACGGCAGGGGAAGGAACGAAATCCTTTGTCCCCTCCGAAGGGCATGCTGCCCACAGTCTTGCTAGCGTAATAAATGACATACGGCTCCTTCCCTTGGCGTTGTCCCAACACCGCTCCTACGGCATAGTCGCTCGCGTCGCACATAAGTTCAAATGGTAACTCCCAATCTGGAGACCGCACGATAGGTGGCGAGGTAAGACTTGACTTGAGCTTGGCGAAAGCGGCCTCACACGCCGGTGTCCACTCAAATGGCACATCCTTCGCGAGCAAATGGCACAACGGTCGAGCAATGGAACTAAAATCTTTTATGAACCGGCGATAGAACCCGGCATGCCCCAAGAAGGATCGGATGTCCTTTAAGCACTTCGGTGTCGGAAGGTTCCCAATTAAGTCAATCTTGGCCCGATCTACTTCAATCCCTTTAGATGACACAATATGGCCAAGCACGATGCCTTCGGTCACCATGAAGTGACATTTTTCCCAATTCAAAACCAAGTTCTTTTCCTCACACCGAGCCAATACGAGCCCCAAGTTGGTAAGACAAGCTTCGAAGGAATCACCAAAAATGGAGAAGTCGTCCATGAACACTTCCATGATCTTTTCCACCATGTCGCTAAATAGGCCCATAATACACCTTGAGAAGGTACCGGGGGCGTTGCAAAGCCCGAACGGCATACGATGATAAGCAAAGGTCCCGAATGGACATGTAAACGTTGTCTTCTCTTGGTCCTCCAAAGCCACCTCTATTTGATTATAACCGGAGTACCCGTCTAAAAAGCAATAGAACTTGTGGCCGGCCACCCTCTCCAAGATTTGATCTATGAAGGGAAGAGGGAAGTGGTCCTTTCTTGTACTTGCGTTTAACTTCCGGTAGTCTATACACACTCTCCAACAGGTTTGGACTCGCGTTGGGATAAGTTCATCCTTGTCATTCCGCACCACCGTCACCCCGGACTTCTTTGGTACCACTTGTATTGGGCTAACCCACTTAGAATCCGCAATTGGATAGATTATGCCAATGTCCAAGAGTTTGAGCACCTCCGCTCGCACAACGTCCTTCATTATTGGGTTCAATCGCCGTTGAGGTTGGTGAGATGGCTTGACATCATCCTCTAGGTAAATATGGTGGGAGCAAAGGGATGCTTCGATACCCTTAATGTCGGCTATAGACCATCCGATTGCCTTGGAATGCTTCCGCAACAAAACAAGCAATTCCAACTCTTGAAGTTCGCTTAGAGCAGAGGATACCACAACCGGGTATGTTTGGTCATCGCCAAGATAGGCATACTTGAGTGTATCCGGAAGCGGCTTTAGCTCGAGCATTGGTGGTTCCACACTAGACGGGACGGCTCGCTTCTCAATAGGGGGTAACTCCTCAAACTTCGGAATCCACGGGGTAATCCCACACACCTCCTCCTCATCTAATAAGGAGCACATATACGCCACTTCGGGTGCATCAAGAAAATCAACCTCGGCGGATGTGAGTGCTATTTCCAACTCGTCTTTGCAAATGAACTCATTGACATGGTCCTGGACAAGTGAATCGATCATGCTCACTCCATAAACATCCTCATCATCCCCCATGTGGCTCCCGATATGGAACATATTAACTTGCATCTTCATATTACCAAAGCTCATGTTGAGTCGACCATCCCGGCAATGAATCACGGCATCGGATGTTGCTAAGAAAGGTCTTCCGAGAATAATTGGAACGGATGATTGAGCCGCCGGTACCGGACAAGTGTCTAGAACCACAAAGTCAACCGGGTATACAAATTGGTCGACTTGAACTAGCACATCTTCGACCATCCCCTTGGGAATTCGAATACTCCTATCCGCCAATTGTAAAGTCACCCGAGTTGGCTTCATCTCACTCAATCCAAGTTGTTCATAAACCGAAAATGGTAAAAGATTGACGCTCGCCCCCAAATCAAGGAGAGCTTTCTCAACAACCTTGCCCCCTATAGTGATGGAAATAGTAGGACACCCCAGATCATTATACTTGGGCGGAAGGGTTGACTCGAAAAGTGAACTAACTTGCTCGGTCAAAAACACCTTCTTTTGCACTTGGAGCTTCCGTTTGTGAGTACACAAGTCCTTCAAGAACTTGGCATAAGATGGAATTTGCTTGATAGCATCGATCAAAGGGAGGTTGACGGTTACTTGCTTTAACACATCATATATGTCGGTATTGAGATTTGGCTTGGCCGGCGTCCTTAAGCGGTTGGGATAAGGTGCGGGAACAGTGAAAGTTTGTGGGACATCTCCCTCCTTTGACTTTCCTTTTTCTTCTTCCGAAGGAGCTTGCTTGGGAGGTTCCACACTAGGTATAGTTGGCTTGGACGGTGTCGGAGAAGGTAGGAAACTAGGAGCGACCGGTGGCTCCACTTGAGCGTTGTCCACCGTCTTCCCACTCCTTAAAGAGATAATGGCCTTCGCTTGCTCGGGGAAAGGCACCGAAGAGCCTTGCGCGAAGTGTTGGCCTTGTGGATTGGCCACAGGTTGAGTAGGGAGTTTTCCTCTCTCTTGTTGTAAAACACCAATGGCCGTAGTCAATTTACCCATTTGATTCCGAATGTCATTCATTGCTTGAGTGGTTTGATCGTTGGTGGTTATTTGCATCTGACAGAACGTAGTCATAGTGTCCTCCAAAGATCGCCACGGAGGAAATGGTTGTGGTTGTTGAAACTGATTTTGTCCTTGAAATTGTCCCGGAGGTTGAAAACCGGGCGGACCTTGAATTGCAGGAAACCGTGGTGGACCTTGGAGTTGGGGTTGTCGCCAATTCTGATTCTGAGCGGGAGGAGGTGCTTGTGAAGTTGATGAAGAACCCGCCTCATTCTGATTATTCCAACGGAAAGCCGGATTAGACCGCAACCCCGGATTGTAAGTATTGGAATACGGATCCCAACGTTGGTTCAATGCACATGCTTCTTCCGGAGGGAGTTGACTAAAATGGTGCCGAAGGGCGGGAATGGTAGGGCAATTATCGGTAGAATGGCCCACGATCTCGCAAATCACACACACTTCCTCCATTTGTCGAACCTCTTTCACTTCCTTGACGTGAACCGCGTCCAACTTCATCTTATCCAATTTTGTCGATAGCTCATCTAGTTTTGTCTAAAAAACATTATGCTCGTTCACCGAGAACTTGCCGGAGCCACCTGGTCCTTGATTCCTCATAGCTTGATCACCCGGATCTATGTATTGCCAAGTTTGAGCCCTTTCCGCCAAAGCATCTAAGAACTCCCAAGCGGCATCGGGATTCTTCCCCATAAAGTCACCGCTTCCCATCGTATCAAGAAGTTGCTTGGCCTGCTGATCACAACCCAAGTAGAAATGGTTGATCACTAAGTACATGGGAAGATTGTGGTGTGGAATGGCCGCGAGCAAATCCTTGTACCTTTCCCAAAGCTTGTAAAAGACCTCCCCATCCTTCTGCTTGAAATTCTGAATTTGGTCCATAAGAAGCTTGGTTCGGCTAACCGGAAAAAACTTAGTTGTAAACACATCCTAAACTTCGGACCAAGTTAGCAAGGAGCGAGGCTTCAAGGAATGGAACCATTGCTTGGCCTTGTCCTTGAGTAAGAAAGGAAACAATTTCAAACGGGCTTGGTCAAGCTGTCCCGGGCCCGTCACGAATGTGCTAACAATGGTCTCGAATTCCCGAATATGAGCATAAGGATCCTCAAGTTCATGGCCCCGAAACTCTGGTATAACCCGGTGATATTCTGGCTTGAAAGCAAATGCATTAGCAGCGGTACAATTCGGAATAGCTATAGGTGACACATGCGGACCTCTTTCCGGTGTTAGGTAATCACGCAACGTACGGGCTGGTGGTTGATCCACCATTGGCCTTAACAGAGGTGATAACTCACGTGGTGGAGAGTATGCCTGAGTGATATTACGAACCCTCGGAGGAGAAGCAGAGCGATGCAACCGTTTCGATAAAGGACTACGATATACGTTGAGCATACACCTTGCGCAAACTAATTAAACAGACTAGAGGGGCTATGCCGCCGCCTCGTTCTTAACAACAAAATATTCCGTGGGGTTATGCCACCGCCACGTTCAACAACTAAAAAGTAAAGCAATAAAAAGGGCAATTGATGCTCAACTTAGCTTCGTTAAACCTCAAGTCGAATTGATGGCTCAGTTAGAGGTATCCGCTAATTTGAGTTCAACACACAAAAGAAAAGAAAAGAAACGGAGTACTCACAATGGTTTGTCGATCCTCCAAAATAAGCTATAATAAGAATCCCCGGCAACGACGCCAAAAATGCTTAGCTCCGTAAACCTTGCCTTCGATAAGGTTTTAAACCCCAAGCGTAGGGCTAAGTCGTTGGAAGCATAATATCCGGATGTAGACACCTCCCAAGCGGGGCATCGCCATACAGATTGATCACGTTGTATTTGCTCGATTGGTTGCTCACTTCATAAACCAAAATCATGGACATTCCCATGGCTAGGAACATCGCCACATGATAACGGTTATCATCAAATAGAGTCGCCACCCAGTTTATTAAAACTGGGAAAATAGATAGAGATTCTGGATTCGGGAGCCAAAAGTACAGTAAGGGGAAGGTGTTAGGCACCCCTCTCTGCCCAGTCGTGAGACTGGCCCATAATCATTCAGCATAAGACGTATAGATGCTTTGTCTAATTCTAACACATAGTCTGTTTAATTATTCCTTTAAACAGTAAGCAAAGTGAGCCAGTGCGATAATTGAAGCATGCATCAGAAAGCAGATAAAACAACATAATATCCCAGGGAGATGGATCTCGCGGCCGGTGAATAGATGTCACGGCCGAGAGATCCCCCTGGTTTGATGTACCGGCCGAGGGATCGAAGCCCCGGTCGGTGTTCTTCCTCACACCAGACAAAAAGATTAACGGATAATCAAAACGCTACGTTTAGTTAGAAATACAGTAAGTATAGACAAACCAGAGGCCGTTGGGCCTCACCACCTTGATCCCTCAGTTGCTTGATTGCTTCGGATTGGGTGTGATTGATTGATTGCTTGATCGAGAACCCTAGAGTTAGGGTTTGAACTTCGGGGTTTGATCGCCGGATTGACGGCTGCCTTCGGAAGGTTAGGGCTTTTGAAGTATGGGATTGAGGGAGTATTTCTGCAGAGTTTCGAGGTTTGATTGAGTGTGTGGGTATCTCAATTTCTGTGTGTTAATTTCGGAGCCCAAAGGCTCCTTTATATAGGCATAGGGATGACTCACTCCGGCCAATCAAATCACGAGATGGCAATTGCAATTGCAATGCATCTCAAACTCTACGTCGTGATCTCCGAACGTAGCCCGAACGCATCGGAAAGGTAGTGTAGTTGGATCAAACCAGACGTCTGACAGAACGTTCGAGAGTCTGGAAAAAGGTCGATCTGGCGGCCGAGCAAAGGAAGTCACGGCCGTGGAAAGGATGTCTCGGCCGAAGGATAGATCTTGCGGCCGAGGGATTGATCTCTCAGGGAGATTTTGCTGGCAACAGGTTGCTCGGGCGAGGGATTGAAGTTATGGCCGTGGGATCGATGTTACGGCCGTCAGATGGATTCTCCTAGGCTTCTGTATTTTCTGTCTGAAAGGCTGTATGGCTTTGAATTGGGTCCTCTAAATGGTCAAAGTTCTCACCGAAAGTCCTAAGGTCCTCAAGGAAGCAATCATCAATCATTGTATCCATTTCATCATCGGGATTGTCCCAAGGTGGGACTTGAAATAATCGTTAGGCCAAATTGGGGTGTCTACAGATGCCCCTCTTTGACTGAACTCAGACGGATCGCGAGACATGTTTGAGTAAGAGTCAAAGCTGTAAAAAGCAACTCAATTTGGTCCAACCACTATTCCAAGGGTTTTCGAAAAAGGTTTTGTTATGGTCGGGCCGGGAGGCTGCCTACGTATTCCACAAGGGAAATTCAGACCAATCGTAGTTCGGGCAATAAAGAAAAGTAAAAAGTTTGGAGGGTTAGAGACAGAAGACGTACCTTAGGGCTTAAAAAGCCGTAGTGTGACGTACCTAGACTGAGCCAGGGTTTTGGCGGAAGATAGTTGAAGGAGCGCAGGGCTGCCGGGGGAGCTTTTGCGGAGAACTTCCTTAGTTATTTTGGGGTAGATCAGTACACTGCAGGTGTGTTTGCTTTTCTTGATCATCCTTACTTTGACTGAAAGGAGCTCGGTAGAGTAGCCTATCCTTGCGAATGAGCTGGAAGGAATTGATGTAATGGGGTGGAATCCAAACCATCTGCTGGGGATGAATTGGACGCCGGTTGTTTTTGAGATGTAGGGGAGGCGCAGGGCCAGTAGTTGTAGCACGGAGCTTTGGTGATGAGGGAACCGAGGCACGGAGCCGGTTGTAGTCATGAGGCGAGAGCCTGAAGAGAGATGGAATTGAGGCATGGAGCCTGTTGCAATCTTGAGGCGAAGGCCTGAGGGGATCAATAAGACCGAAGCGCGGAGCTGGTGTTGATCATAAGGCGAGAGCCTGAGGTGATTAGATTGAGGCGCGGAGCCTGCTGTGGTTTATGAGGCGAAGGCCTGAGGTGAGCTGCTAGGACCGAAGCGCGGAGCTGGTGTTGATCATAAGGCAAGAGCCTGAGGTGTTTGCTGGGACCGAAGCGCGGAGCTGGTGTTGATTATAAGGCGAGAGCCTGTGGTGTCAGAGCTTTGAGCTTGACGTGATGAACCGAAGCGCGGAGCTGGTATAAGGCAAGAGCCTGAGGTGAAGGAACTGAGGCGTGGAGCCTGAGGTGAATAGATTGAGGCGTGGAGCCTGCTGCAGTCTTGAGGCGAGGGCCTGAGTTGTCGGAGCTTAGAGCTTGACGTGATTTGAACCGAAGCGCGGAGCTGGTATAAGGCAAGAGCCTGAGGTGTCAGAGCTTTGAGCTTGACGTGACGAACCGAAGCGCGGAGCTGGTCGCATTCTGATGGTCTGTGCGCGGAGCTTTCTCATCATAAGTGTTGACGTGGAGCCAAAAGATCGAGGCGTTGGGCCGATCAATAAAACCGAGGCATAGAGCCGGTTGATTGCAGGGTTGACCTGTTTCATGAGAGATATGCAGAGTGTATATGTGCAATGTTTGTTAGATGTGAACAGATATGATGCAGACTCGATGTGAAAATGTTGATGCAAATGTGCATGGGCCCGTGCGTGTGTGTTTGTTTTTAAGCTTAGAGCTTCTATCAAGTTCCGGACTTGAGCATTCAGAGCGTAGAGCTCGAGCATTCGGACGGCAGAATCCGAGCATTCAAAGTACAGGCTTTGAGCGTCCAGTACACAGTGGTTGGGCATCCAAGCGTAGAGCTTGAGCATTCAAGTGTATGACTTGAGCATCCAGTACACAGTGGTTGGGCATCCAAGCGTAGAGCTTGAGCATTCAAAAATGTTAGATTTTTGAGCATTCAGGCGTAGAGCCTGAGAATAAATGTCTTGATTGCTGGGACGGCTTAGAGCCTGTTGCTTGTTTTACGGCTTCGAGCCAGTTGAGATGATGGGCTTCGAGCCGCTGAGTTGTGATAACAGGCGTAGAGCCTTTTGATAACGGGCTTCGAGCCGCTGAGATTGCTTGTTTACGGCTTTGAGCCAGTTGAGATAATGGGCCTTGAGCTGCTGAGTTGTGTGATTATAGGCATAGAGCCTGTTGTTGTGATAGCGAGCACAGAGCTGCTGATTCGAGGGCTTCGAGCTGCTGGGTGATAGTAGACGTAGAGTCTGTTGAGGTGAACGGGCTTCGAGCCGCTGAGTTGATAAAATGGCGGGCGTAGAGCCGCTGAGTTGTGTTAGAGATGATGGGCACGGGACCGCTGTATGAGCTTGATGATTGTATGGCTGCTGGGAATGGCAAGCATGGAGCTGCTGATAGTGATTGGGCCTAGAGCCGCCAGGTGAGTGAATACAGACGTAGAGCCTGTTGAAGTAATGGGCGCAGAGCCGCTGAGATAGTTGTTATGGCTTCGAGCCACTGAGTGGGTGTATACAGAGTTGCTGAGAAGGTTGATACGGGCACGGAGCTGTTTATTTCTTTGGTAGTGGATATGGGCATAGAGCCGCTGGATGTTTTGACTTGTTTTGGTCAGCAGTTTGTGGAGAGAGATCTTCGATGCTTGGGCATGCCCCCAAGGCTAGTTTTGATCACATGGCGTTGGCTCGGGGATGCCCCCAAGGCTACAGTAGTGGTTTGAGGATTTAGAAGTCTGTAGTGGTTTGAATTGGTGCACTGAGCATGATCTGTCGTTGCTGAGGAAATGGATTTAGAAGGGCCAGGAGATCGATCTCTCGGCCGCATAATTGATTAGCCGGCCGAAGAATGGATGTCTCGGCCGTGAGAACGCCAAAAGCCAGGAAATCGATTTAAGTTTAGTTAAATCGATCTTACGGCCCATTTAATCCTTTTTTCTCCTTCTTTCCCATTCTCCTCC
Source organism: Rhododendron henanense subsp. lingbaoense (assembly GCA_020567845.1). NCBI lineage: Eukaryota > Viridiplantae > Streptophyta > Magnoliopsida > Ericales > Ericaceae > Rhododendron > Rhododendron henanense. The sequence continues at coordinate 19,529,376 of CM036318.1, forward strand.
GTTCCTCTCGCCTGACGACCACCGTACGTCGCCGCCCTCCACTACCGTCGGCCACCATCTTCTCCGGCGACCATCCTCTCCGACCACCGCCGTCATTGCCGTCGCTGCCGACTTTGGGGTTTTCTCAAAACCGTTGGTTTTCTTGGCTTGGACGTAATGGCTACGTCATCTTTGGGTGTTGCGGGTTCGTCCTCGCATCCTCCATGTAGATGCGAGCACCCGTCTTCTGACGAGGAGGCGATTGAGGAGCCCGGTTTGTTTGATCCTGCTACCTACGCTCTTCCTTCGCGTAGGCTGGGTTACGGCGGTTTCCTGCAGTACCATCCTCCAGTTGGTGGCCCAGGGGCCGAGATAGTTCGCAGAGAGCCTGAGCATCATCTGAGCGTTCTGAACGTACCGGTGAGTTTCCTGAAAAAGTAAAAAGTTTACTTTAGTTCAGAGTTTCGGAAATCTTCGTATTTAGAATAAATTTTTTGCTTGCGGGACGAAAATCCCTTTTGGCTAGGAGCGTGAATGTGAGGAACCCATGTTCGGGTTGAATTTATTTTAAGGAAACTAAAATAACTATGCCCCCTATCTAGGCAATGCATGCTTTTAGATGTTAATTTGACGCTCCTTAGCATTTTCTTTGTTTATGCAATCGTGAGATTAACTCCCTTTTGTCTTTGGCAGAGAAACAGGAGGCTGGAAGCTCGCGGTGGAGGCAAGGAGGTGCATAGATGGTTCTTGAAGCTGCCAGAGCAGGCTCGGGAATTAGTACGTGCTGCAGGCTTCGAGACATTCATCCTAGGTCTTGATCTTCCAAAGATGGATTGGTCACTGATGACCTCGCTGGTTGAGAGGTGGTGGGATACCACCAATACCTTCCACTTCCCTGCTGCTGGCGAGATGACTATCACTCCGGGCGACTTTTCTTTGTTGACTGGCTTGCGGATAGGCGAAGTGGCCCTTCGAGTTGACCCTCGGCTTTGGGAGCGAGACGGTGCTTTGAGGTGGTTTCTGGGCAAGGTGCCCCCTGTCCGTTCTCGGGGTCACATTGATCTTGCTTGGCTGAGCAGATCCTTCACGCAGGCTGATATCTTGACCCAGGTGAGCGTCGAGCAGTTGACACGGGCCTTCCTTCTTTACCTCCTTGGGCAAACGTTATTTGCCAACAAGGATGGTTCAGTACACACGCAGTTTCTGGCTCCTCTGCAGCACCTGGGAGCTATTAGGGAGTTTGACTGGGGCTCGTCTGCTTTGGCCACTTTGTACGGCGGTCTTGGAGCTTGCTCGCGGGACAAGAGTCCTATTCTTTGTGGTCACTTTCGAGTGCTTGAGGTACGTATCATTCCTTTGTACTTTTGTTTTTACTTTGGCTTTTTCCAGTTCTAAACTTGATTTGTTAATCCTGCTTTTCAGCTCTGGGCTTTTGAGCACCTCCTCCAGTTTCCTCCTGAGACTAGGCATGGCGATGCGGACTGCGTACCTCGTTACGAGCGATGGTTGATGGGGCAACGGAGGCCACGGTCACCAGTTTTGAGCCTTCCCGAGTGGCGGCGAGTTTTGGACCGACTGACAGTCGATCAGGTACCTTTTCTTTTGTTCCTCTTGTCCTTTAGGCTTCAATATTCTTGTGTCGAGACTGATTTGTCATTACTCTTACAGGTACGGTTTGACCCTTGGGGCGGTGTACCAGAGGATGCCCCTCTCGCACGTTGTAGAGTTCTGGAGCGGACCCGTAGTTTGCTTGAGGGTCCGTTTTGCAGAGCTTGGTACTTAGGTGACCGAGTGGCCAGTCAGTGGCGGCCACGCGTTGAGGCTCTTCGGTTTGTTCCCCCTTCTCCTCCAGTATCCATGAGGTCCACTTCCTTGATGTCGAAGGAAGATCTGAAGACTGCCCGGATCAGAGATTGGGCAGGTTTACTCCTCCAGGCAGGTGACTATACAGAGTACTGCCGCCTTTTCTTGACCTCCTCTGTTGCGGCTCCTCCCGTTGCTCCTGTTTGGCCACGGGCTCCTTCGTTTGTTTCCTTCCACTCAGATGATGGGGAGGAGGAGCGCCTGGCGCTGACTCCTTGCGCGACCCCGTTCTATACTTTGCCAGTCGGGGCCTCACAGGTATTTTTAGCTTCCCATGATAGCTTTCATCATTCCGTATTGTATCCTTGCTTTAAATGTAATGCTTGGCTGTTCCACAGGTGCCTGCCGAGATAGTGCAGGAATGGCTTCGCGCTTACCAGAGTACGGAGGTTTTGGTCCGGAGACAGCGCCGTAGGATCCTCGAGGTATGACTCTCTTTATAGGCTTTATCTGCTATGTATTATTCCTTGAGTCTGAATGTTTATATTTTCCTTGGCTGCAGCTTGAGGCTGAGAGAGTACCTGCTGCTGAGGGAAACGTGGAGACCAGTGAGCAGCCTTTGCCTTCTTCCCAGAGATCGCCCAGTTTTTAGGGCTTTTCTTTTTCCTGTTCATAGTTAGTAGATAGGCAGAAACTATATTTGTATAGTGAAAGCAACCACAACAATGATTTTGTAAACAAGTTTTTGTTTGAGAAATGAGAAATGCCTTTCCTGCCCCTAAATGTTTTGAGTTTGCATGCGATAGTCAGAACATGGCTTTGTGAACAAGTTTTTGCTGATAGACAGTTAAAAATATTTGGCCGAAGAATCGATCACTCGGCCGAAGGATTATTGTTACGGCCGAGGTATCGATTGTCCGGCCGTTACATAGGTTTTACTTTAGCCAAGTAGCATCCTGTTTCACATCCCTTCCTATGCTTAGCCTTTGATTTGCTGTCTCTTGCCTTTGCCATGCTTTACAGCCTGATTGCCGAACTTAAGAGTCTTTTGAAGGATTATACCCATTGCGTTGACGACTTTTGGGTTAGAGGAGATGAACTGTAATTCTTACGTGTCTTTGTTTTTGCCAATTCCTTGGAAAATGACTAACTCATCTTTTGTGAGCTCAATACGCAGGGTTAACTATGCCTATCATTGAGTACAAACATGTTGATGTTTTCCTCTCTCCAAATGTTTGGGCCGTATCTCGATGTGAGACTGCCTACGTATCCCGATCAGGGAATCAGGCCTTTTACGTAGTTCCAAGATCACCACCTTTGGGGGTTGGGTTTTTACTCTTGGTTTTTTTTCTTTCATGCTCTAAGTTTTGCCTAGGTTACCTGATAGAGGTTGAGTCCCTAGCGAGCTTTCCTTCAAATGCCTTAACTTTTGCCTAGGGCGCATTTCTTGTCCTAGCAGGCTCTGCTCTTACTTTTGCTTGGGCGTATAGTTTGCCCAACGAGCTTTTTTTCTCTTAAGAGGGTTTTGGTGTTTTGGAGAGGAATCTGATGGAGATGTTTTTATGAATCTCCTGTTGTGTTTGTACTTTCATAATAGACAAGCTAATCCTAAGTGTTCTCACGGAGATAGCGTCTTCTTCCTGGGTTTTGATAAAAACCTAGTCCTAAGTAATTAGAGTTCATCCTTTCCTTCCTTTTTGTCAGGGACACACAGGTTTTGATCCCTTCAAATTCTTCTTTTGTTTTGGCAATGAGAGCATAGTGCATGGCAATTGCAATTTAGAAATTTGGATTTTAGATAAGCATAATCTGGAAGATGAAAAAGGAATTCTCTTAGCAGAAATAAAATGCCCAAACAGGGGCCCAAAACTCATTCTAGTTTATTCGAAGCAAAAACAATGTTTTAATGTTTCTTATTTGCCATGTTGTGACTTCTCAGCTACTGCAGCATGTCGGGGTCATTTCCCTTGTCTTTTGCAACTTTGTACTCTTTCCCACCTTCTTCCTTGCCAAACAGAGCCTTTGAACCGAGTTCATCTCTTGCACGATAGCTATCTCCTTGAGCCATAAGTAATCCCCAGATGGATGTGTTGGCAGGAAACTCCCTTTCTCTTTCCTCATTGATTGCGTGGTCATCAGCTATTTCCTCTTGTTTGAATAGTGATGCTAAGGAGGTTTCATCTAGCGGATCATTGCGCTCTTCTTCCATTTCATCAAAGTCGCTTTCTCCTGTTTTGTAGGGTTCTGTGCACATGAAATCTAGATCTTCTCTTTCCTCTATCCATTGACTATAGTCGCACTCATCATAAGGGTTGACCCATGGTTGCATTTGAAACTCCTCTACTTTCTCAATGAGATTGATCGTTTCCCAAACAATGGGCGGTGTTGGAATTTTGGGACGGTTGATGCGTACCACTATTTGGGCGGGCTCGAAGCGAGCATGCCTTCTCATCATGATGACCCTTTCTTTTTCCTTCTTCCTATTCTTAAACCAGATACGAAGCCATTCGTCGTCTTCTACAAATGGAATGTCTGGATCTTCCAAATTGTGTTTCGCCCAAGAGTGTTCCTTCCACTTCCTTAGCTTTTCCTCCTCTGCCTGATCTTTGCTACTTATGTCGGACATGTCAATGTCGATTACTTCTGACTGATCAGAATCATTATCCTCCTCCTCTTCCATCACGAAACACTCGTCCTCCTCAGGGAAGGCTAAGGTAGGTTTGGTTTGGTTGTTTTGGACAATGTATTGGCTGGGATTGTATGTGGGGTTGTGAGATAGACTTATGAGATTGATATTTTGGGGTGGCGGCTCAGCATTATGAGTAGGGAGTTGGTTGGCTTGCCCATCAGGTTTTGGTGGCTTTATGGTTCGACTATCAATAAGGTCTTGAATGTCGTGACGAAGACGCATGCAATTGTCTGTTTCGTGCCCAGGATGTTGGTGGTAGGCGCATTGTTTGTTTGGATCATGGTTTGGACCGTAGGGCGGTGGAGGAAGTGGCTTGTTTAGAGGTTTGAGATGCCCTTGACGGCTGAGAATGGTCAGGGCTTGGGACAAGGTCATGTAAAGAGGATCAAAGTTGCGGCGGGGCCGATTTGAGCTTCGGGATGGGCTGGTTTGGAAAGGGTCCTGAGACAAGGATGTGCCAAGGGCATTCACGGAGGTGTGAGATGTGCGGCTAGAGAAGGTTTTCTTAGGCGGAGGAGTGGTCTCTTCTTTCCCAATGAGTCCTAGCTTGATTCCATCTTCGATTTGCAATCCAGTGGCATGCAAGCGTTTGAAATCGGTGATAGCCTGTGTGTAAATATGCCTGAGATATTTGGGTTGCAAATTTTTGACAACTATCCTCACTTGGTCTTCCTCGGAGGGACGGTTCTTCATCTTGGCAGCCTTTTCTCTCCATCTTGCCACAAAAGTAGCAAAGTCCTCATTGGAATCCTGTTTGGTCATTTCCAAATCTCGAGTTGTTAGCTCAATTTGGACGTTGTACGCATACTGCTTGACAAAAGCATTGGCAATTTCTGGCCAAGTTTGATAATGTACAAACTCCAAAGTGAGGAACCAGTCGAGGGCACTTCCGGTGAGAGTTCGTTGGAACAACTGAGCAATGAGCTCGTCATTCAAGCCCATCGGCTTCAGGGTGTTGATAACATGGCGAACATGACTGGTAGGGTTGCCAGTTCCATTGAACTTCTCAATATTGGGCATTTTGAAATTCTCAGGCAGCTTGGATTCTGGGAAGAGGCAAAGTCCTTCGAAATCCAGAATTTGATCCCCTTGTGAACGAGCTAAAGCCTGTTTGATTTCCTTGACTTGTTTGGTCAACTCAGGACTTTCTGCCACTACCACTTTATGGGGATTCTCGTCTTCCATCGATTTTTCCTCGTCTTCAGCATCTCTAGCTGCCTTTTCTGCTAGTAGTGCAGCGATTTGAGCCTGGAGATCGGCAATAGTGGCGTCGTTGTCTGCCATGAAGGTAGAAGGGTTGCTTGACAAAGCTTGAGATTTAATGGATGACTGGGTTCGTTGAGAGGGTGACCGGGAAGTTTCTGAGAGCGGTCGGAATTGTTGTGGTGAGGGTGTCTTGTCAGATGAGGACGATAAACGGGAGGGTTGCAGAGACCTTTGTTTGGCGTAGCTTCGGGTGTTATAAGAGTACAAAGTTGGCTGTGGTTGCTTCTTTGATTTACCTATTGTGCCTGCTTTGAAAAGTAAAATACCTGGAAGTCAGTATTCGACTTGTGTAGGGTCAGGATTTGGGCTAAAAATCTCAACCCTTCTGCACAGAAAGAGTTAATACAACAACAAATGATACAAGGTGTGAGGAAGAACTTTTGCAAGTAGAATGCAAGTAGGTTCCTAGCCTGTAGGTTCCTGTCTTAGTTTGATAAGTTCTATGGCTTTCTAAAGCATGCAAGGTTTTTGGTGGTTTCAGGGTGCTCCATTGTCAAAGGGCACCAATCCTTTCACCAGCCCATCATAGGCGGTAATTGGGTGATTCCCTTTTTGATATACCACTAGGTACGAGTGACTGTGGAGTTTGCTGGAACCCCCAACATAGCCCGTGTCATGCCGGGATATCAGGTGAACTCAACGGGTTGCCCGCTCGATGCATATGATAAATGAATTAGATAAGGCATGTATTAGTCTTATGTTGAACTTTCTGGTTATGGCTCTCAATTCCCCAGCAGAGTCGCCAAAAACTGTAGACACCTCCCAAGCGGGGCATCGCCATACAGATTGATCACGTTGTATTTGCTCGATTGGTTGCTCACTTCATAAACCAAAATCATGGACATTCCCATGGCTAGGAACATCGCCACATGATAACGGTTATCATCAAATAGAGTCGCCACCCAGTTTATTAAAACTGGGAAAATAGATAGAGATTCTGGATTCGGGAGCCAAAAGTACAGTAAGGGGAAGGTGTTAGGCACCCCTCTCTGCCCAGTCGTGAGACTGGCCCATAATCATTCAGCATAAGACGTATAGATGCTTTGTCTAATTCTAACACATAGTCTGTTTAATTATTCCTTTAAACAGTAAGCAAAGTGAGCCAGTGCGATAATTGAAGCATGCATCAGAAAGCAGATAAAACAACATAATATCCCAGGGAGATGGATCTCGCGGCCGGTGAATAGATGTCACGGCCGAGAGATCCCCCTGGTTTGATGTACCGGCCGAGGGATCGAAGCCCCGGTCGGTGTTCTTCCTCACACCAGACAAAAAGATTAACGGATAATCAAAACGCTACGTTTAGTTAGAAATACAGTAAGTATAGACAAACCAGAGGCCGTTGGGCCTCACCACCTTGATCCCTCAGTTGCTTGATTGCTTCGGATTGGGTGTGATTGATTGATTGCTTGATCGAGAACCCTAGAGTTAGGGTTTGAACTTCGGGGTTTGATCGCCGGATTGACGGCTGCCTTCGGAAGGTTAGGGCTTTTGAAGTATGGGATTGAGGGAGTATTTCTGCAGAGTTTCGAGGTTTGATTGAGTGTGTGGGTATCTCAATTTCTGTGTGTTAATTTCGGAGCCCAAAGGCTCCTTTATATAGGCATAGGGATGACTCACTCCGGCCAATCAAATCACGAGATGGCAATTGCAATTGCAATGCATCTCAAACTCTACGTCGTGATCTCCGAACGTAGCCCGAACGCATCGGAAAGGTAGTGTAGTTGGATCAAACCAGACGTCTGACAGAACGTTCGAGAGTCTGGAAAAAGGTCGATCTGGCGGCCGAGCAAAGGAAGTCACGGCCGTGGAAAGGATGTCTCGGCCGAAGGATAGATCTTGCGGCCGAGGGATTGATCTCTCAGGGAGATTTTGCTGGCAACAGGTTGCTCGGGCGAGGGATTGAAGTTATGGCCGTGGGATCGATGTTACGGCCGTCAGATGGATTCTCCTAGGCTTCTGTATTTTCTGTCTGAAAGGCTGTATGGCTTTGAATTGGGTCCTCTAAATGGTCAAAGTTCTCACCGAAAGTCCTAAGGTCCTCAAGGAAGCAATCATCAATCATTGTATCCATTTCATCATCGGGATTGTCCCAAGGTGGGACTTGAAATAATCGTTAGGCCAAATTGGGGTGTCTACACCGGAAGACCGGGATCGTACCCACAAGGAATCGAATTCAGCTTAGATTGGATTGAAGGTTTATGTAATGGATGGTGACGTTTGAGACGGCCAACTGAGTTTTTCCTTTAAGCGGAGTAAAAACTAAAACGAAAGACTAGAAATGAGTTTTAATGAACTTTGAAAAGGCAAGTCTAGAGATCTTCTATCCCGTGACTAAGGCCGTTACCGATTCCTAAAGATAACTCAAGCAAGAGTCACGACCGCACGCTCTTGCCCGGAAGATTTAACTTTAAAACTACGTTTGTCACAAGATGAGATTGACCGGAGGCGAACCAACTTGGTTGAAAACTTTTATCAAACACATAGGGGGCCACAATCCCTTGGTAAGCCGCTTGACCAAACACCTTACCAAGTAGTTTACACCCCTAGTTTAGACCAAAAATACAAGTTAGGTTCTATTCCGAAACCCATGATTTTAAGCCCGAAGATTCGAGAATCGAATAACCACCTAAGTCCTTGGGATAGATTAGCCCAAGACTTAGCCAAACGACTACTCACACATATTGAAAAGACTAGAAATTATGCTAAGAAAGGTAAACATATTAAACCGATAGAATTGAAAACGAACTAGATATTATTAAGGATCTAAACCGTAGCAACAACTTTAGTACTTGGAAAATTAACAAACAACTTAAACTTACCAAGGTTCTTAAGGAATTTAGGCTAGAAAAGCTTTGAAACTCAACAAGACATTAATGGAGGAAAGTTTAAGGGAAGTAATTTGCTAGATACAAATGAGGGAGAAATGTGGTCCTATTTATATACAAGAGACACTCTCTCTCCTCAGAAATATCTTTTTCATGCATAAAGAGGTAACTTGCCAATTAAAGAAAGTTAACAACTGTCAAAAACGTAAGTCGGTCTTCTCTCGTATCGATACTCCAATCCCGTATCGATACCGAGCTGGCTTGCTTCAAAATCCAAGTTCCTCCGTAGATGACCCGTATCGATACGCAGAAAACCGTATCGATACGCTGAAGCCCGGGAATGGTTCTATTTTCGAACCGTATCGATACGCAAATTGCCGTATCGATACGCTGTAGCTTGGAATTCCTTCTGTTTTCAAATCGTATCGATATGCTGATGCCGTATCGATACCGTGTCTTCTTTATGCAGCTCAAGCCCTTGTGCCTTGTCTTGACACCCGACGGATGAATCCTTCGAGGCACCGCTTACTTGCTTACCCTCGAGGTTTGTCCAATCAACTCAACAAGCACACTTATTCGCGTAAACCTGAAATGCTCAATAGAAAATCTTACGCGCAAAAACACTACAAAAGGCAACTAAACAGAAAACAAAAGACATAACACAGGACTAGGCGCACCAAATATCTACAATATTGGGTGCTTATCAACTCCAAAAATGATTTCTACTAGCCGATTTTTTTGTAATTAATTGACCGTGGAATTAGGCGACGGGCCCACTTGGGTTCGATCCGAAACGGCTCAACGGTCAGAACACATCGCCTTTGGCCATGTGGTCTTTGGATTTTAGCCTTCTGAGGCCGTTTAGGACCCCAAACGGGCCTTCGTTCCGTTTTGGGCCATGTTTTGCGCTCTTATAACTTTCCGTAGGAAAGTCCGTTTCAGCCCGTTCTTTTTTCTGAAGTCTTGTTTTTTCTTCTATTTTGTGGGTCTATAATAATTTCGGTATTGTTTCTTGATGCTTTCTAGGGTTAGGGTTGCTACCTATATATTCATTTTTTCGCCGTACGGCTGGGCAGTTGATTATTGATTAATAAAAAGAGTCTAAAGAGAGTTTCTCTAAACATTGTGTTTGTGATTGTCCTTGCTGCTCCGTTTTCGATTTCTTATACGCTTCCCTACATCAGTTGGTATCAGAGCACCGGTTCCGATCTCGACTATGGTCGCAAGACGTGCTGGAGGTCGAAGGGGAGGAGGCCGTGCGGCTTTTGTGGATGAAGTTTATGAGCGTGATGACGTTGCGCAAGAAGCATGAACAGAGGAAAGGTTCCAGCGGCTTGAGCAGCGGGTGGAAGATGCGTTCGGGGCCCTGTCCGAACAACTCGCTGCCATGACGGTGGGTAACCCCCCTCGCCATCGTCCTGTGAACCACCATCTTCAGGAAGAGGACGGGTTCTCAGATGATGAGTCTTATGCTAACCCCTTTGCTGATAGTGGCCGGACTGGTCGCTACCGTCCCAGGGATCGGGAGGTTGTGGTTGAGCGCCATGATTCTCGCCACTGGGAGGCTGGTTTGAAGGTTGAACTTCCTGAGTTCAACGGAGGCTTGACGCCAGAGGAGTTCTTGGACTGGATGGCTGCTATTGAGGAAACCATGGATTTCAAGGAGGTTCCGTTAATTGCCACAAGGTTCCGGGGTAGGGCTGCTGCTTGGTGGCAACAGTTAAAGTTGACCCGATCGAGGCAGGGAAAAGAGAAGATTACTTCGTGGGAAAAGATGAAAAAAAAGATGCGGGTTGCTTTCCTCCCACACAACTACGGCCGTATGATGTATCAACGCCTCCAGAATCTCCGGCAAAATACTCGCTCCGTGGATGATTATACCATGGAATTCTACCAGTTGGTGGCACGAAATGACATAGCCGAGACAGATGAACAGGTGATATCGAGGTATGTTGGGGGTTTGCGACCATCTTTCCAGTTTTCTTTGAATATGCTCGATTTGTATTCTGTGTCGGATGCCCATCAACGAGCATTACAATTGGAGAAGCAGGCGAGTCATAAGCCACCGGCTACTTGGGGTGGTGCGGGAAGGACCACAACTCCTACCCCCACCAAACCAATGGCTCTCCTGCCACCAGCTGCCCCACCCATCGGTCGTGCAACGGGCGGTCCGGGGTTCAAGTGTTTTAAATGTGGTGAGCCAGGCCACCGAGCAGTCGAATGTCAAAACCGCGAGGGCAAGGCCTTGTTCCTGGAATGTGATGAAGCTAAAGATAATCCGGGTGGTTTGTATGAGCATGACCCAGTGTTTGATACAGAACTTCCAGAAGACAACGTGGAAGAAGTTGTGGGGGATGTCGGACCGATGCTAGTGGTCCGGTGATCATGTTATGCTCCTCGTGAAGCAGACGGAGATTCATGGCTGCGAAGCAATGTTTTTGAGTCTACTTGCACGATTGGAGAAAAGGTGTGCCGGTTTGTGATCGATTCGGGGAGTTGTGAAAACGTTGTATCCGAAGAGGCAGTTCAGAAGCTTGGGTTGAAGACAGAGCCTCATCCTAATCCTTATAAGCTGGCATGGTTAAAAAGAGGTAACGAAGTCAAAGTTTCTAAAAGATGTTTAGTATCATTTTCTGTTGGTTCTACATACAAGGATCAGGTTTGGTGTGATGTAGTGGCGATGGATGTGTGCCATCTCCTGTTGGGGAGGCCATGGCAATTTGATCGCAGAGTTATGCATGACGGGGGCGCCAATACATATTCTCTCATGTCTAGGGGTACAAAGATGGTGTTGCTGCCTTCAAAGGAGATTGTATCCAAACCACCAGTTGGGGAGGGTACCAATCTGCTGACAAGGGTGCAATTTGAGGAGGAGATTTTGGCAACGAAAGTGATATTCGTGCTTGTGAGTAAAGCGAGCTCGCAAGTAGTGCTTGATCAGAACGTTCCAGCTATTATCCAGCCCCTACTGTCAGAATTTCGGGATGTGTTTCCAATGGAGTTACCGGAGGGGCTTCCACCCCTGCGAGATATCCAACATCAGATTGACTTAGTGCCGAGTTCAAGCTTGCCAAACCGGCCCCACTATCGAATGAGCCCGAGGGAGCATGAAGAGTTGCGGAGGCAAGTGGAAGAGCTGCTGTCCAAAGGCTTTATTCGAGAGAGCCTTAGTCCTTGTGCAGTTCCAGCGTTATTGATTCCCAAGAAGGATGGTACGTGGTGAATGTGTGTTGATAGCAGGGCAATCAACAAAATAACAGTAAAGTATCGTTTTCCAATTCCGCGTTTGGATGATTTGTTGGATCAATTGGTGGGAGCACAGATTTTTACAAAGCTGGACTTGAAAAGTGGCTATCACCAGCTTCGTATTCGGCCCGGTGACGAATGGAAAACAGCCTTCAAAATGCGAGAGGGACTGTACGAATGGCTAGTCATGCCGTTCGGATTATCAAATGCACCGAGCACCTTTATGCAGATGATGAATCAGGCGTTGCGTCCTTTTATCGGTAAGTCTGTTGTGGTATATTTCGATGATATCTTGATATATAGTGCCTCGCCTGAGTTACACCTGCAGCATTTACGGGACGTTCTCACTGTCCTTCGGAGAGAAAAGTTATTCGGGGCGGTCAAGAAGTGTGTGTTCTTGACAGATTCAGTGTTATTTTTGGGGTATGTCGTGTCCAAGGATGGGATTTCAGTTGATGAGTCGAAAATTGAGGCTATTCGGAGCTGGCCTCAACCAAAGACCCTCTTTGACGTCCGTAGCTTTCATGGGTTGGCAGCTTTCTATCGGTGCTTTATTCCCCACTTCAGCACTATTATGGCGCCAATTACGGATTGTATGAAGGGTGCCCGTTTTATGTGGACAGAAGCGGCAACCGAGGCATTTCAGTTGGTCAAACAGAAATTAACGTCCGCACCGGTCTTGATTTTACCAGATTTCTCTCAGCCCTTTGAGTTGCATTGTGATGCATCCAAGGTGGGAATTGGGGCTGTTCTCAGCCAACAGTCAAAGCCGGTGGCATTTTTTAGCGAGAAGTTGAACGGGGCAAAGATAAAATACAACACTTATGATGTGGAATTCTATGCCCTTGTACAAGCACTTAAACATTGGTACCACTATCTTATTCACAGTGACTTTATCTTGTATTCTGACCACGAAGCGCTGAAGCATCTTCATACGCAAGATAAGTTGTCGGACCGACATGCAAAGTGGGCAGGGTACATTCAGCAGTTCTCTTTTGTTATTAAACACAAGTCTGGCGTGCTCAATCGTGTGGCCGACGCCCTCAGTCGCCGCTCCAGCTTCCTCACGGTGATGCGTGCGAAGGTAATGGGTTTTGATGCGTTCCGTGAATTATTGGCTGAAGATTCTTATTTTTCTGAGTTGTTAGCAGTTGTTGCGAGTGGGGTTGAGTCAGACTTTCATGTGCAGGATGGTTACCTTTTCAAAGGAAACCGGTTGTGCGTTCCGGATTTTAGCCTCCGGTTAAAAATTATTAAGGAATTGCACAACGAGGGCCATGTAGGTCGGGATAAGACTTTTGCTTTGGCGTCAGAGGCTTATTTTTGGCCTACGTTGCGGAGGGATGTTTATCGATTTGTGGAGAGTTGCCATATTTGTTAGGTGTCTAAAGGAACAGCAACCAACGCTGGATTATACATGCCATTGCCTGTTCCGTCACAGCCATGGACTGATGTGAGTATGGATTTTGTGCTGGGCTTGCCTCATACTCAACGGGGTAACAATTCTATTTATGTAGTGGTAGACCGTTTTTCCAAAATGTCCCACTTTATTCCTTGCAAAAAGACCACGGACGCGGTAAAGGTTGCTGAGCTTTACTTTTCTGGAGTGTATCGTTTGCATGGGCTACCGAATTCTATTGTTTCTAAACAGTGAAACATATAGCAACAGTGAAACATATGCAAACCTATGGCATTATATGTTAGCTTATTTTTTATTTACAAAACCAATATAACCATAGTAAGGCAGACCACACAGAACCATCAACTATATAACCATAAGCATTAGAAGACCAAACTGCTAACCAGATATAACCATAAGCATTAGCATATCACGATATAACCATATTAAAAAATCAGGCCACACAAAACATCTATACACACACAGTTTACATTTGCAAACTATTACGAAATTCGTATATAACCATCATTTATATAACCATATATACCATCAATGTAATCCCTAACTTAATTAAACCACACCCTTACGGATCAAAGATTCATATAACCACAATTACTTGCAATCAAAACCCTAACTTAACTTAACCAATACTTTCCCGATCAGAACCCTAACTTAGCCAAACCATTCATATAACCATATATACGAAGAGAAACATACCTGTTAACCAACGTTTATATAACCATATATACTAACAATGAAATCCAAAACTTCATTCAACCATACCCTAATGGATCAAAGATTGATATAACCACATATACTCACAATCAAAACCCTAACTTAACTTAACCAATAGTTAACCGATTAGAACCTTAACTTAACTTAACCCTAACTTAGCCAACCCATTCATATTACCATATATACGAAGACAAACATACCTGGTAATCGATTTTGATGTAGGATTTGACGGTGATTGATAGACAAAGGCGAACAACTACGACGAGCGCGACGGCGTCCGACTGAAACGAAGGAGAACAACAGTGAAGAACGGCGACTAGAACCCGACTAGAACAGGTGAAGAACGGCGGCTAGCACCCAACTAGAACGGGCGACCGACTGAAACTATGGCGAAGAACGACGACTAGCAACAGGCGAGACTGTTGGTGAATGAAGAAGGCCGACAATGAAATGGTAGGCGATCGAGTGCTTTTCACGAACCGTCTAGGGCTTTTCATGAACAGTATCGTTCGTTCTGAAAAGGGGGGAAGGGGGGGAGGGGGAATGGAATTTGTACTGAATCGGGAGAAATTTCTGGGAAAGGGAAATTTCAAATGGATGTTTTTGAAATGGATGAAAAAACGGGGCAAAAAGTTTTTAAAAACAGGGGTATTTTAGACTAAACAGGGTTATTACATCCTTACTAATAGGTTAGTGGACTTAGGGGGTTTTAGAATTTAGAAGTGGACTTAGGGGGTTTGGAAAGTGCTATAGTGGACTTACGAAAAATTCTCCCAACACAAAATGGGTGAAAAATGAATGATCTTGCAGTAACGTGGATGAAGATGTATCGAACCCTATTGGATGCTGATAGAAAACACAACTGATTTGACACCTTGAAGTGTTGGTTAGCTACAAAAGTGTAGACACCCCAATCTGGATCTCCTGATCGTTTTACTTTATTTTTCGGTTTCTTGTTTCCCCGATGATGAATCAGATCAAAACAGGCTTGAGAATGGAATGGATTAAGCTTGGAGTGCTTGGAGCCCCTCTTGAACCTTTTGAACCCCAAACCCTAAGTCAAAACCCTAACCTAGGTTTGACCAGCGTGCGCTGAAGTGGCTCCCGCGTGCGATGGTGAGCTTGCCAGGTATTGGTCAAAGTCAAATTGTTGACTGTTGACCATCGTGCGACGGTTGCTTCCCTCGCGCGACTATCCCACTCTGTCGCGTGCGGGTTAGAACCTGTCCCCATCACCTTTTTCCAGCTGGATTTTGTGATCATCAGGGGGTCTATGGGGCTGTAGAACCCCGTTTTCCTCCAGAACAGCTGTTGAGGACTGCATGGGTTGCTCCTCCCCACACAACCACTCCCCCTTACCTTGTTGGCCTCTTTCTCCACCAAGTGAGGCTGGCTAGCCTTGTTGGCTGGTTGCTAATCCTAGTTCTCCACCAACCTTACACCTTCCAATCTCTTATAAATACCCCCTTACTCTTTCAAGTCCAAGGTTACCAAAAATCAAGCAAAAAAGGCACACAAACCCTAATACACTTGATATTCCTTAATCCTTGCCACTTCCATACACTCATTTCACAAGCTGCACCACCTTGCTCAATCCATTTCAAAATCACTCAAGCAAAGGTATAAACTTTTACCTGTTTCCTGTTTAATCCCTGAGAGGGGCTGGCAGGGCCAAGGTTGGTAATCTATACCAGTCCTGGCCCTAAAGTCAGCAGGGTTACAAGAAGCTGTGGCCTAGCAAGCCCTTGTAGACACCCCAATTTGGCCTAACGATTATTTCAAGTCCCACCTTGGGGACCATCCCGCACTACAAGAAAAATGGTCATTCCCGGCATTTTTATTCCCGGCATTTTAATTAATGCCGGAAAAGCCACTATTACCGGCATTTCAAGAAAATGCCGGAAAAAATAATTATTACCGGCATTTGTTTAAAAAAATGCCGGCAAAAGTCGAGTTTTCCGCCAAAATAATACCGCCAAACTATTACCGGCATTTGTTAAAAAAATGCCGGAAAAAATCTCCGTTTAATATAAATATTTTTCAATGTGCAAGTTGACCCAATATGGTGGCTAGCCCAGTTGGTAGCCTCACGCGCGCGCGAGGCAAAGGTCACGAGTTCGAAACTTGGGGCAAGCAATTTCTCCACAAAATTTGCACGACACGTGGGCGCCACGCAAGCGCCATGTGGCTGACACGAGGCGGACACGTGGGCGCCACGCAGGCGCCACATGGCGGACACGTGGCATTTTTTGGGGTCTTATATGGTACAATTTTTCCCGGCATTTGTACAAATGCCGCAAATGAGTCCAACTATTCCCGGCATTTATGGAGACCTTTCCCGGCATTTGTACCTTTATCGACACATTCCTAGACGGCATTTGTAATAAATGCCGGTAATACCTAACGAATGCCGGTAATACTCTTTTCCGGCATTTTTTTAACTTTTAACGGCATTTATGAAATGCCGGAAAAAGCAATATTTCTTGTAGTGCCGATGATGAAATGGATACAGTGATTGCTGATTGCCTTCTTGTGAACCTTAGGACTTTCGGTAAGAACTTTGAGACACTTAGAAGACCCAATCCAGAGCCAAATAGCCTTTCAGACAGAAAATACAGAATCCTAGGAGAATCCATCTGTCGGCCGTGACATTGATCTCACGGCCTCAACATCGTTTCTTCACCCGAGCAACCTGTTGCTTGAAAATCTCCCTGAGAGATCAATCCCATGGCCGCAAGATCTATCCTTCGGCCGCAACATCATTTCCTCTGCCGCCAGATCCTTTCTACGGCCGCCAGATTTTCTATTTTCTAGACTCTGGAACGTTCTGTCGATTGTTTGATCCAACTACGATACCTCCCCGATGCGTTCGGGCTACGCTCAGAGATCACCACGAAGAGTTTGTATTGCATTGCAATTGCAATCGTGCTTTTTGATTGGCCGGAGTGAGTCACCAATTGCCTATATAAAGGGCCTTTGGGTTCTGAAAATAAGATCATCAGATTCATATACTTTCGCACCCTCTCAAGCCACGAAACTCTGCAGAAATACTCTCTCAAACCCTCTCTACAAAAGCCCTAACCTCCCGAAGGCAGCCACCAATCCAACGATCAAACCCTGAAATTCAAACCCTAACCCTAGGGTTCTCAAGAAGCAATCAGTCAATCCCATTCAATTCGAAGCAATCAAGCTACTGAGGGATCAAGGTGGTGAGGCCCAACGGCCTCTGGTTTGATTATTTTCTGTCCATATACTTTAATCGTAGAGTTTCGATTATCTGCTAACTTTTCTGTCTGGCGTGAGGAAGAACACCGACCGGGGCTTCGATCCCTCGGCCGGTACATAAAACCAGTATGATTACTCGGCCATGACATCCATTCACCGGCCGAGTAATCGATTTCCTAGGACAGTTTGTTTTGTTTTCTACTTTCTATTGCATGCTTTCAATTACAGTCTTGGCTCACCATTAACTGCTTAAAGACTAAAATCAGACTATGTGTTAGAATTAAATAAAGCAAGTATATGTCTTATGTTGAATAACTATGGGCCAGTCTCACGACTGGGCAGAGAGGGGTGCTTAACACCTTCCCCTTACTGTACTTTTGGCTCCCGTACCCAGAATCTCTATTTATTTTCCTACTTTTAATAAACTGGGTGGCGACTCTGGTTTGATGATAACCGCTATCGTGTGGCGATGTTCCTAGCCATAGGAATGTCCACGATCTTGGTTTACGAAGCAAGCAACCAATCGAGCAACAAATGATCAATCTGTATGGCGATGCCCCGCTCCAGGGAGGTGTCTACAGTTTTTGGCGACTCCGCTGGGGAACATGAGAGCATAACCATAAAGTTCAACATAAGACTAATACGTGTTTTGTTTAATTCATTTATCATATGCATCAAGCAGGCAACCTCGTTGAGTTCACCTGATACCCCGGCATGACATGAGCTATGTTAGGGGTTCCAGCAAACTCCACAGTCACTTGTACCTAGTGGTATATCAAAAAGGAAATCACCCAATCACCGCCTATGATGGGCTGGTGAAAGGACTGGTACCCTTTGACAACGGAGCACCCTTGAGACTACCTAAACCTTTCATGTGTTAGAAAGCTATAGAACTTATCAAACTAAGACAGGAACCTACAGGCTAGGAACCTACTTGCATTTGCTTGCAAAAGGTCTTCCTCACACCTATTGTACATATGTATGTTGCAAAGTTTTCTTTTGCAGGTTAAACCTTAGGGGCCTTTCTAGATCGAATGGAAGTAGGTAAGCTAAACCAATCTAACTAAAGCAAAAACCTTTCAGGAAAAATGACTTCATCTTTGCTCACATTTGATTCGCACTTTCAAGTTGTCACCAAGCTGTCTGGTCCGCTCCACTCTGCTGCCAAGGATTTTAACCCCTCCAAATACATCACTCCGGTAGATCAACCAAAGCCTATGGTTACTATCATTGAAGACAACCATGTCATGTTCGCAAGAACAGTCTATGAAGAAGAAGTAGAAGACATAATTGAAGAAGAAGGGCTTTGCAGGGTCCCAATCTATTTTTATGACCCCTATGCACCTACCGACGACTATTGGCCAATAGACGATGTCAATAACCTCGAAACTGAAGAAGTAAAGGAAGAAGTGTCTGCTGACAATGATCCACTAGACGAAATATCACTAAACCTACTCTTTGATGAGGGGGTCACCAACAATGAAATAAGGGTGATCCACCCCATCACAGATAGCTTTGGTAATTGGTGGGGCTTTGTTGGGACACGAAGAGTCGACAACAGCGACGAAGCAGAGATTGAAGCTCAATTGGAAGAGATAACAGCAATAGCAAATCAAATGGCCCTCCAAGACTTGCAGGGTGACAATGATGAAAGTGCGAATCAAGGTGACAGTGAAGTGCTGATGATCAACCTTGGTGATGAAAAAGATTGCTCTGAGCTGATTGTGGATGCTGAAAAAGGGGCTTACCCTAACTGGACCATGGCACATACTCTAAAATACAAAATAAAAATGCTAATTTTGATCTTAGTTCCGATTCCGACTCCGACTCCAAGTCAACTCAGTCCGAGTCAGGCTTTTCATCTTTTCAAACCACTGAGGAGGAAAACCTGGTCAAAGCACCAAAGCATGGCATTTATTTTGAATTTGACTCTGAAATGTCTTTTGACAATTTTAGCAATGAGAAGGAAGATTTAGAGTATTTCACTTTGCATATGATCAACTGTGTGGATTCCAACAATCCAAGTTTTGAGGAAGAAATTCTAGAATTCATCGAGAGAGAAGAGGAGAGGCATGCTAAACCTTTTTCTGAGGAAATAACCATGGCAAACATAGGCTCTGAAAATGAGCCCAAAATGGTTAAAATTGGCGCAACATCATCTTCTCAAGAAAGTGAAAAACTAATCCTTTTGCTAAAAGAATACAAAGATGTTTTTGCTTGGTCTTACGAGGACATGCCTGGAATAGACCCTGAAATTGTTCAGCATAAAATTCCCCTCCACTCAGATCCGAAACCTGTTAAACAAAAGTTAAGACGTATGCGCCCCGATTGGGTATTAAAGATAAAAGAAGAAGTCACTAAGCAAATCAACGCCGGTTTTCTCATAGTCACCGAATATCCATAATGGGTAGCTAACATCGTTGCAGTACCGAAGAAAACTGGGGGAATCAGGGTCTGTGTATATTTCCGAGATCTCAACAAAGCCAGTCCAAAGGATGACTTCCCATTACCCCACATAGACGAGCTAGTGGACAACACCGCAGGCCATGCATTGCTATCCTTCATGGATGGGTTTTCTGGGTATAATCAAATTCTTATGTCTCCTGAGGATAGAGATAAGACCACCTTCACTATGCCGTGGGGAACCTACTGCTATCGAGTGATGCCATTCGGGTTAAAGAACGCTGGAGCCACTTACCAGAGGATGGCGACAACACTACTGCACGACATGATGGACAAAGAAGTCGAGGTATATGTCGACGATATGATAGTCAAATCAAAGGAAAGGGAAGGACAATATGAAGCACTTCAAAAGTTTTTCGAGTGGATTAGGCAATACAAACTACGTCTTAATCCTCAAAAATGTACTTTTGGGGTAACGGCTGGTAAAATGTTGGGGTTTCTCATCACTCAAAGAGGAATCGAGGTAGACCCTTCCAAGATACAGGCTATCACGGAGATATCACCACCAAGGATAGAAAAGGAAGTAAGGAGCTTCTTGGGAAAAGTACAGTTAATCAGCAGGTTCATCTCCAAACTCACAACCACCTGTGAACCTGTTTTCAAGCTCCTGAAGAAAGGTACTGATTTTGAATGGAGCCAAGACTGTCAGCAAGCGTTCGAGGCAATCAAAGAATATCTTTAGAATCCACCTGTGCCGTCGCCACCCATCCCTAGGAAGCCATTGATTCTATATCTCTCAGTAACAGACACATCCATGGGTGCATGCTAGCGCAAGAAAACGACGCCAAAATTGAGTGTGCCATATACTATCTCAGCAAAAAAATGATGGACTATAAAACAAGGTACACTCCCCTCGAGAAAACCTGCTGGGGGCTAGTATGGGCCACAAAGAAACTGAGGCACTACTTATTAGCACACCCGGTAGTGCTGGTTTCTCGTTTAGACCCAATCAAATATCTTTTCGAGAAGCCAGCACTTATCGGAAAGCTAGCTAGGTGGTTACTGCTGCTAGCAGAATTCGATCTCAGATACATGACAAGGAAATCAGTGAAAGGAAGGGCTGTGGCAGAGTTCTTGGCAGATCACCCTGTGACAGAGGCCGAAGCAGAGGACTTCATGTTCCCCGACGAAGACATCTTATGTCTCCTAGATGACACCTGGCAACTCTATTTCGATGGAGCATATAACCAATGTGGATATGGCATGGGGGTATTGCTAGTTTCCCTAAACAACTCTCATATCCCTTTGTCATATAAACTAAGGTTTGAGGTCACCAACAACCAAGCTGAATACGAGGCCTGCATTGTTGGAATGGAGGCAGCCCTGGAACTAGGGGCAAAAAGGATAAACGTCATTGGAAGTATAAATCCAAAGGGAAAATACAAGCATTAATTCATTCTGGTGGCTATCGACTACTTCACCAAGTGGGTAGAGGCAGCCTCTTACGCTACCCTCAAAGCCACACATGTGGCCAAGTTTATCCGCACCAATATCATCTATCGGTATGGTGTACCCCACGAGTTCATCTGTGATAATGGATCGCACTTCAAGGGAGCAACAAAGAAGCTGTTTGCTGAATTTGGGATACAGAATCACCGGTCATCTACTTATCGACCTCAAACTAATGGAGCAGTTGAGGCTGCAAACAAGAACATCAAGAGGATTCTGCGGAAGACTACCGACAACTACACGGACTGGCCAGAAATGCTACCTCTGGCACTATAGGGTTATCGAACAACTTAAAGGACTTCAACTGGGGCCACTCCCTACTCCTTGGTCTATGGGATGGAAGCCGTCTTGCCTATCGAACTAGAACTACCCTCACTAAGGGTTCTGGCTGAGATTGGAATGATCGAAGAGGACTGGGTTCAAAATTGCTACGACGAGTTAGCATTACTAGACGAAAGGAGGCTGAAAGCGTTATACCATGTGCAAGGGTATCAACGCCGCATTGCACGAGCATTCAACAAAAAGGTAAAGCCAAGAGGCATCAAAGTGGGAGACATGGTGCTCAAGGCAATCCGTCGCCATGTTTCAGACCCGAGGAGCAAGTTTAGACCAAACTGGGGAGGCCCCTACCTTATCAAACGCATACTTTCTGGAGGAGCAGCATACATTGCAGACTTAGATAGAATGGAATTCGCAATGCCAGTCAACATTGACAAGCTGAGGAAGTATTACCCCTGAGAGATGCTCGTTGGGCCGAAAACCACAAGGGTGGGCGGACCCAAGAAAAAATTAGAGCAGCATGCTAGGTCGAAAACCCGCAAGGGCGGCTTAGGCAAAAACTAAGGCATAAATAAAACGCTCGCTAGACCGAAAACCCGCAAGGGCGGTTTTAGGCAAAAGTAAGAGCACAAAAGGAGAGGAAAATACCCGAGTGGACCCTGACTAAAACAAAACAAATCTCGTTTGTTGGAACTACGTTTATGGCCTGATTCCCTCCATGAGATACGTAGGCAATCTCTAAATTGAGATTCGGCCACTGCTATCATCATCATCACTTCCAAAATTTCTAGGTCTATCCTAAAGCATGTTCACTATCAAACCATGGCAATAACATCTTCAAATAAAACGGCCAAATGTTTTATTATTTCCAAAGAAAAAGGAAAAGCAAACTTAAACAATTCTCAATCTATGAAAGCTAGAATCAAACAACATCTTTTGAAATAAAAGTGTCAATCTCTAGGTCTTCCTTCTCTTTGCACTTTTTTCCTCCAAAAGGTTTTTCTTCAGCCAGCGCTTATAAGAACCTGAAAGCTTGTCAGCAAAGTTCTCAGCAACCTTCTGCATCACCCTCTTCGGCCAAAGACGCGGCACATTGCGACGAAAGCTGGCATCGTGAACCTTGGAAACAGCTTACTCAAGGTCACCCAGGATTGCGGTTTGTTCAGCCCCGAACTGCCTTTGAAAGCGAGCAGGAAAATAGAAGATGACTCGAGTGATACCAATCACTGCTACACCAAAATGGTTCATGGTACTCACAGTCATACTCTCAACACCATACCAGGGGCAAACCTATCGAATCCGATCGCCCCTGCGAGTCTTCATCCATACTTCCTAAGCAGCCTCAGTTGGAAACTATCTAATCATACGACGCTTCGTACAGTGGTCTGAACTATAGGGAAGTCGCTCTGGCACATCCCATACCCTTAGCTTCTCAAATATCCATACCTTAAGAATAAGGGAAAATTGTGAGTTGAGAGAACACGTGAGTCAAAACAAAAGAGTGATGAGTGAAAAGATAACTTGACAAATAAACAAACAAAGAGCGAACCTGTAGTAGCAAAGGACTGCCTGAGAACTGGGCTGTAGGATCACCCTTCACCACATCAAGACCCATCAAGGTCTCTGCCAACACTAAGCCAGCGAAACCTACACAGTTTCCAATTTGTTGAGTGAAATCAAGCAGCATGGAATCAGCATAGCCAGAGGAAGGGCCAAGTAAGTAATAATGGAGAAGACAGATGCACAATGCATGAAAGCACGCCTTCTGTTGAGAAACTTGACGATGAGCTTCAGCTGTACCAAAACGCTGAACAAACTGTAGGGTTTCTAGTCTTCCATTCACCATAAAAAACCTAACTTCATGTTTCTGAACTTGGAGCAAATCCTTCAAAAGATTACCTCGGTTGAACAAAGGGTTAGGGACAACGAGACCTTCTCTATCCGAATGACCCATGATGGCCGCAAACTCCTCGATAGTAGGACACAGTTCTTCTCTTCTAAATCGAAAGACATGAAAAGCAGGATCCCACAAGCTAGTGGCTACCCTAAGGAAAGCAAAATTCATAGGAATTTGACGAAGGGAGAATAGAAAGTCCATACCAAAGGACTTGAAATGCAAATGGTCGAGGCCGTTAAAGGAATTCAACCACTGATCAAGGACTGGTTGCGCCATGTGCAAAGCAACTATTGCCGACGATGCTATCGAGTTCGTAGAACGCATACTTATAGGCTAAGTCGAGTCCTAGTTCGAATCGGAATCGAATTCTAAATCCTCAGTAACCTAGTCGGTCTCTCGGCCGGCACTTCGATCTAACAGCCGAAGGATCAGTCCATCGGCCCGTGAAAATCAGGGTTGACCTAAAAGTCAAACCTAGGCAGACGAAACGATCCTTCGGCCGCTTGATCAAAGGTTTGGCCGCATAATCGATAGATCGGCCGCCATAACGGCTATTTTGCAGAGCACTTCAACGGTTCAGACCAGTTCATCGAGATTTTCAAACACTAAAACGAAACGGCACAACAAAAGCATACACAATCACATAACAGAGCAAAAGAGTTTGTTTCATATAACGAAAGCTTTTTACGTCACAAGGTGGATCATCCCACATTTCCTAAACAAACTATACATCAGTTTCCTATCGAACTAACCTATGTAGGAAGAGAGAAACGAAAAAGGAAGGAGAAGAGGATGTCGAATCCTCTAGTGGTCCGAACACTAAAGACCAGCTGCAAAAAAGAAAAGGACACCCCCGGGGCGGTATATACCAGAGGAGTACTACGGTACAGAAGAGACACCACATGGCTCAAAGGAATCACCACATGGCCCAGAAAAGTCACCATACCATGTACCACCGCCACCCCAGGAGTTCCGCGTCATGGAAGCAAGCCACCCATGCGAGGGTCTCTCTAATCAAGCATCAAGATAGGACCAAGAACATCGCGGATTCCCTCCGCGATCGCTGGCCGTGCGTCATCCATGGCCCGGAGCTGACAGAAACGAGGAGAAGCAAAAGGGGGGCTTCGGTAGAACTCTCGGACGCAGAGGAAGAGAGAAGAAAGAGAGAGAAATAAGATGAAACGGCTGAGGCCGTGACCTCTTATAAGCCCCTGGGAATAAAGCAATTATGCGGCTGAGACATAGATTCCTCAGCCGCGACATCTTTTACTCGACCGAGAGATCGATCTCCTGGCCTCCAATCCATTCTCCACAGCAGCATCAGATCTTGCTCAGTGCACTAACTCAAGCCATTATGTAATTCTGGGTCCCCGATTAACAAAATAGCCTTGGGGGCACCCTCCGAGCAAATACAACGTGATTAGAACTAGCCTTGGGGGCACCCTCCGAGCAAATACAACGTGATTAGAACTAGCCTTGGGGGCACCCTCCGAGCAAATACAACGTGATTAGAACTAGCCTTGGGGGCACCCTCCGAGCAAATACAACGTGATTAGAACTAGCCTTGGGGGCACGCCTGAGCATGAAAAACATCAAAGTTCTCTCTCCGTAACAGCAAAGTTCACCAGGTACTGGTCACTTGAACCTGAGCTCTTGCTCCGTGCCCACTATTGTAAAATCATTCAGCAGCTCTGCAACCAAGCCTCGAGCTCATTATCTCAGCAGCTCTACAATAGCCTTATGCCCAAGATGCTCATACTCCTCGCTGTCACTCAGCAGCTCTATCCTTGCCATTATGCTTACCATCACCACCATTAGCAGCTCTTTCACAGTCACTCAGCGGCTCCAAGCCCACAACTTAGTGGCTCCAAGCCTATACTCGCAATACCAGTAGCCCTATGCTCACTCAGCAGCTCCAAGCCCATTGTTTAGCGGCTCCAAGCCCACCATCTCAGCAGCTCTATGCCCATTATCATAGCGGCTCTACGCCTGTATTCACCCACTTAGCAACGATCATCTCAGGCGGCTTTAAACCCGTCATCTCAGCGGCTCCAAGCCCATTATCATAGCGGTTCTACGCCCGCATTCACCATCTCTATCACTCAGCGGCTCCACGCCCACTATCTCAACTGGCTCTACGCCGTAACAACTATCTCAACAGGCTCTACGCCACCTCAATCAACAAGACATCGTCAGTTCTCAACCTCTACGCTTGAATGCTCAAAATCCAACATTTTGAATGCTCGAAGCTCTTCGAATGCCCAACCACTGTGTACTGGATGCTCAAGTTTCTACACTTGAATGCTCAAGCTCTACGCTTGAATGCCCAACCACTGCGTACTGGATGCTCAAAGCCTGTACTTTGAATGCTCGGATTCTGCCGTCCGAATGCTCGAGCTCTACGCTCCGAATGCTCAAGTCCAGAACTTGATAGAAGCTCTAAGCTTAAAATCAAACACACACGCACGGGCCCGTGCACATAAGCATCAATTGCATCACCATTGTCATTATCGAGTCTGCATAATCATATCTGCTCATATCTAACCTATATCATCACATATACATACTCTGCATATCTCTCATTTAACAGGTCAATCCTGCAAATCAATCGGCTCTACGCCTCGGTTTTATTGATCGGTCCAGCGCCTCGATCCTTTGGCTCTACGCCAAAATTTATGATGAGAAAGCTCCGTGCACAGACCATCAGAATGCAACCAGCTCTACGCTTCGGTTCAAACACCTCAAGCTCCCTCGACTTCTCTGGCTATGCACCAAAACTTATGATAAGAAAGCTCCGTGCACAGACCATCAGAATGCAACCGGCTCTACGCCTCAGTTCAAATCAAGCCCCTCAAAACTAGCTCCGCTCCTCAATCACATCAAGCTCTAAGCTCTGACCCCTCGGGCTCTCGCCTTATGATCAATACCAGCTCTGCGCTTTGGTTCTATCAAGCTCAAAGCTCTAAAATCCTTCAGGCTCTCACCTCATGATTGCAACCGGCTCCGCGCATCGGTTCTCTCATCTCAACGCTCCGTGCTCCAGTTACTGGCCTCGCGCCCCTATATCTCAGAAACGGCGTCCGATTCATCCCCAGCAGATGGCTTGGATTCCACCCAATTACATCAATTCCTTCCAGCTCATTCTCAAGGATAGGCTACTCTACCGAGCTCCCCTCAGTCAAAGTAAGGATGGTCAAGAAAAGCAAATGCACCTGCCATGTACTGATCTACCCCAAAATACTAAGGATGCTCTCCGCAAAAAAAACTTCCCTGGCAGCCCCGCGCTCCTTCAACTACTCTCCGCCAAAACCCTGGCTCAGCCTAGGTACGTCACACTACGGCTTTTTAAAGCCCAAAGGTACGTCTTCTATTTCTAACCCTCCAAACTTTTTCTTTTTCATTATTGCCCTTCCGAGCTATGGTTGGTCTGAATTTCCCTTGTGGAATACGTAGGCAGCCTCCCAGCCCGACCATAAAAAAAACCTTTTTAGAAAACCCCTTGGAATAGTGGTTGGACCAAATTGAGTTGCTTTTACAGCTTTGACACTTACTCAAACATGTCTCGCGATCCGTGTGAGCTCAATCAAAGAGGGACATCTGTAGACACCCCAATTTGGCCTAACGATTATTTCAAGTCCCACCTTGGGGACCATCCCAATGATGAAATGGATACAGTGATTGCTGTTTGCCTTCTTGTGAACCTTAGGACTTTCGGTAAGAACTTTGAGCCATTTAGAGGACCCAATCCAGAGCCAAATAGCCTTTCAGATAGAAAATACAGAATCCTAGGAGAATCCATCTGTCGGCCGTGACATTGATCTCACGGCCTCAACATCGTTTCTTCACCCGAGCAACTTGTTGCTTGAAAATCTCCCTGAGAGATCAATCCCACGGCCGCAAGATCTATCCTTCGGCCGCAACATCATTTCCTCGGCCACCAGATCCTTTCTACGGCCGCTAGATTGTCTATTTTCCAGACTCTGGAACGTTCTGTCGATTGTTTGATCCAACTACGATACCTCCCCGATGCGTTCGGGCTACGCTCAGAGATCACCACGAAGAGTTTGTATTGCATTGCAATTGCAATTGCAATCGTGCGTTTTGATTGGCCGGAGTGAGTCACCAATTGCCTATATAAAGGGCCTTTAGGTTCCAAAAATAAGATCATCAGATTCATCTACTTTCGCACCCTCTCAAGCCACGAAACTCTGCAGAAATACTCTCTCAAATCCTCTCTACAAAAGCCCTAACCTCCTGAAGGCAGCCACCAATCCGACGATCAAACCTCGAAGTTCAAACCCTAACCCAAGGGTTCTCAAGAAGCAATCAGTCAATCCCATTCAATCCAAAGCAATCAAGCTACTGAGGGATCAAGGTGGTGAGGCCCAATGGCCTCTGGTTTGATTTATTTTCTGTCCATATACTTTAATCGTAGCGTTTCGATTATCTGCTAACTTTTCTGTCTGGTGTGAGGAAGAACACCGACCGGGGCTTCGATCCCTCGGTCGGTACATAAAACCAGTATGATTACTCGGCCGTGACATCCATTCACCGACCGAGTAATCGATTTGCTGGGACAGTTTGTTTTGTTTTCTACTTTCTAATGCATGCTTTGAATTACAGTCCTGACTCACCATTAACTGCTTAAAGGCTAAAATCAGACTATGTGTTAGAATTAAATAAAGCAAGTATATGTCTTATGTTGAATAACTATGGGCCAGTCTCACGACTGGGCAAAGAGGGGTGCCTAACACCTTCCCCTTACTGTACTTTTGGCTACCATACCCAGAATCTCTATCTGTTTTCCTAGTTTTAATAAACTGGGTGGCGACTCTATTTTTATGATAACTGCTATCATGTGGTGATGTTCCTAGCCATGGGAATGTCCACGATCTTGGTTTACGAAGCAAGTAACCAATCGAGCAACAAACGATCAATCTGTATGGTGATGCCCCGCTCCAGGGAGGTGTCTACAACCCACGCGCGATGGACCCGCACACTCGCGCGACAGTCATTTCTGCATGAGAATGGTCCACGTGGGGATGGGATGCTGGTCATTTTGTGTTTATTCCATGCTTGTAATTATTTTGAAGCATGTTTTGTATTAAATCACTGTGTCGCATGTTAAAATCCATAGGTTAGCCTAGTCTACCATGTTATTTGGTTTGGAATGCCTTTGGGTTGTTTCTGAATATGTATCAGAGCCCAAGCATGCAAAGCAATTCCTAGAAGTCCAGTCAGGACCCTCGCGCGAGTCTATCACTCTGTCGCGCGATGGTCTATTGATTTCCAGCGGCTGCCCTTACATGGGCAACTTGGCCCTTGGCCCCCTGTTTATTACCCCCACTGTTTAGGGATTGTCTTTTAAATTAATTTAGTTTGTTTATAATATTATTTGCTTTCAGTGCATATTAAAACTGCTTGGTTTGCCTCCTGGGTGAGCACTGGTCCATCCAGAGCCCAGAAGGGGATGAAATTCCACCTGTGGTGAGTTATCAACTCTCGCGCGTTGGAGTGGTTGTGTCGCGCGATGGTCAGCTTGCATGCTCGTAGATCCATGCATGCAAGTTGGCCGTTGTGCTCATCAAACTCACTCCATATGCAGTTTTGATGTTCTGATCAGAGGGTGGGGTGTTATCCCATTTACTTTTGCAGTATTTTATCCATCCAAGCATGCTATATTGATCACATCCTGCAAACTGTTACAGTTTTAATCCCCATTAAACTGTTTTCCCGCCCTAATTGGCTAAAATCCGATTAATAAAAGAAGAATCGCAAAAGTTTTCACAAAATGCCTAAGTAAAGACCGATATCCGGATTGGGCGAAAGGGGTGCCTTAAAACCCTTCCCCTCTCGTAACCTGGATCCCGAACCCAGATATGGTTATGATGGACTGGTTCCTTCACTTTTTCAAATCAAATAGCGCGGCAGATGCTTCGAAATACGGTTCCTTGGGTGTCGGACCTTCAAACCCGAGTGGCGACTTTGTATTCCAAGCGCTTGCTTCTACGCTCGCACTCTCTTGATTCCGGGCCCTTGCACTGTTGGAATCCGGAAATTCCAAGGGCATGCTGCCCACAAAAAGACCATTGGAATGGATTTTTGCAGCCCCATCAAGGTGAATACGGGTTCCATTGAAGCCATTGTACACGAACTGGTTTTCATCTACTGCCATGGCTAAGGGATTCAAGCAAACATATAAAATTATCAGGAAAAAAAACTAATACGGGTGTGGAAGTCATTTACCGATGTTGGGAAGAGCTTCTTGCTTACAGCAATGGATGGTTAGTTTTGTTTGGAGATAGATTCTTCTTTGTTATTAAACATCAAGGTCTCCTTCCAAGGGTAAAACAGGGATTTGAGTTGTCAACACCGTTGCATAGAGGGCAGCAGGTCAGCTAAAGAAAACGAGGTTCGTGACTGCATGATAATGACTTGACTTCACCGTCAACACTGTTCCATAGTGGGCAGCATGTTATTCTCCTTTGATAGAGAATGGCAATGGAAGACCACACCAGAAAACCATAAGTTAAATGAAGGCTATGTAAGGAACAAACCAGGATCATCTCCATTTCATAGATGGGATGGGGATCACTTCTTGAGCAATGACTCAAATATTTGATTTGTGAATCCTGATTCGGTTTGGTTTGTCACTTGCAAACTATACGGGTTTGACGGTAGGGGCTCCAGTAATTGGTGAGGCAAAACCGTAGGATAGACACTTCGCTTTTACACAGCATACAACTGTAGTCTCTTGTAAATTCGATATATAGTGAAAAGCTGGTGTGAATCGTGGATGTAACCTATTAGGTAGTAACTCCTTAAGTCTTTATGCCGTGCTTTCTTCGCGTGTTCTGATTGAGTATTCTTGGTGTTGTTGTGTGTACTTTTGGGTCGGATTTCCAAAATAACCACAGTATTAGAGCTCAAAATAAATGGTCTGTCGTTGTCATGTGAATCATGTGCTTGCGATTTTTTTTGTTGCATCAGCACGTTATGTATTTTCTTGGACTCAATTGCGATTCTGAAAGAGTAAGCAAGTTTTGTTCAAGAATGGCTAACTAGATCATTTCTGACATTTCAGTGTGCTTTTAATGTTTCAACATGATAATTTTGGGAAAAAGCTTATTTTGAAACACAAAATAAAAGTTGCACCTGATTGTTTCACTTTACT
Organism: Rhododendron henanense subsp. lingbaoense; assembly: GCA_020567845.1. NCBI lineage: Eukaryota > Viridiplantae > Streptophyta > Magnoliopsida > Ericales > Ericaceae > Rhododendron > Rhododendron henanense. The sequence goes on from CM036318.1 coordinate 19,559,808, forward strand.
TGACTGAGAGAGAGGCATGTGGGGAGAAAAAAGAGCTAGGTGTGTCCACGACATAAAATACTTGACAAAGGCACTGCAACAGTTGGGGTAAAATCAGTTTTAATCATTAACTTGTGGGCGAAATAGTATTGAAAACAATGAACACTAAACTGATTTATTAATCAAATGCAGAACCGAATGAAACGCTGGGAAAATTAAACAACTAACAAAATCAATAAATTTACAGAAACTAAATTGAACAAAAATATAGACTATTAATGGATCAAGATACGCAAACCGAAGTCCGTGGCGTCTGCCTCAGTGGTTTCACAGTAGCAGTCACACCGCACTGTACTCCAACCAGGTTAGAAGCAAGCCGAAGCCCAAACCATCAAGCTTCTAGGTAGTAGTAGAATAAAGATAATGGACATTTCAGAGTAAAAATCAGAGACAGATTATCCTTTCGTTTGTTTAAGATCTCGAATATCCATCTCAAGCTTGTATTTTCGAGCAAAGTATAAGTTTGAACACAACGCTAAATTCCGAACTTGTTTTGCAGTCTCAAATTTACATAGTTGCATTCTAATAGAGACACTAACAGAGTTTGCAATCCAGATAATGATTTTACTGTTATCCATATCCCATTCATCCACTTTTCAAATGCATCATCCCTTTGATTATTCAATTTTATGGGATTCGTTTTCTTACCAATGACTGTTGTAGACACCCCAATTTGGCCTAACGATTATTTCAAGTCCCACCTTGGGGACCATCCCGATGATGAAATGGATACAGTGACTGCTGATTGCCTTCTTGTGAACCTTAGGACTTTTGGTAAGAACTTTGAGCCACTTAGAGGACCCAATCCAGAGCCAAATAGCCTTTCAGACAGAAATACAGAATCCTAGAAGAATCCATCTGTCGGCTGTGACATTTGATCTCACGGCCTTAACATCATTTCTTCACCCGAGCAACCTGTTGCATGAAAATCTCCCTGAGAGATCAATCCCTCGGCCGCAAGATCTATCCTTCAGCCGCCAGATCCATTGCTCGGCCGCCAGATCGTCCTTTTTCCAGATTCTGAAACGTTCTGTCAAACGTTTGATCCGTTCTCCAAACCCTAGCAGCCAAATCCCGATGCGTTTGGGCTACGTCAGGAGATAACCATGAAGAGTTAGAATCACTCTCTAACTCTAATTTTGATCGTGCATTTCGATTGGCCGGAGTGTGTCATCCCTATGCCTATATATAGGAGCCTTTGGGTTCCGAAATTGATAAGTGAATACACCCTCTCAAGCCCCGAAATTCTGCACATACACACTCTCAACTCCCCTCTTCAAAAGCCCTAATCTCCCGAAGGCAGCCATCAATTCGACGATCAAATCCCGAAGTTCAAACCCTAACCCTAGGGTTTTTCAAGAAGCAAATCAGTCAATCACAATCAATCCGAAGCAATCAAGCAACTGAGAGATCAAGGTGGTGAGGCCCAACGGCCTCTGGTTTGATTTATTTTCTATCTATAATCTTAATCGTAGCGTTTTGATTATTTGCTAACTTTTCTGTCTAGTGTGAGGAAGAACACTGACCGAGGCTTCGATCCCTCAGCCGGTACATAAAACCAGGAGGATCCCTCGGCCGTGACATCCATTCACCGGCCGCGGGATCCATTTCCATGGGGCTGTTTTGTTTTGTTCAGTTTTCTGATGCATGCTTTAATTATCACACTGGCTCACCATTAACTGCTTAAAGGCTAAAATCAGACTATGTGTTGGAGTTAAATAAAGCAAGTATATGTCTTACGTTGAATAACTATGGGCCAGTCTCACGACTGGGCAGAGAGGGGTGCCTAACACATTCCCCTTACTGTACTTTTGGCTCCTGTACCCAGAATCTCAGTCTATTTTCCTAGTTTTAATAAATTAGGTGGCGACTCTATTTTGATGATAACCGTTATCGTGTGATGATATTTCTAGCCATGGGAATGTCCACGATCTTGGTTTATGAAGCAAGCAACCAATCGAGCAAACAAACGATCAATTTGTATGGCGATGCCGCTCTAGGGAGGTATCTACAGTTTTTGGCGACTCTGCTGGGGAATTGAGAGCCATAACCAGAAAGTTCAACATAAGACTAATACATGCTTTATTCAATTCATTTATCATATGCATCGAGCGGGCAACCTCGTTGAGTTCACCTGATACCCCGGCATGACACGGGCTATGTTAGGGGTTCCAACAAACTCCACAGTCCCTTGTACCTAGTGGTATATCAAAAAGGAAATCACCCAATCACCGCCTATGATGGGCTAGTGAAAGGACTGGTGCCCTTTGACCACGGAGCACCCTGAGACTACCTAAACCTTGCATATATTAGAAAGCCATAGAACTTATCAAACTAAGACAGGAACCTACAGGCTAGGAAAATACTTGCATTTGCTTGCAAAAGTTCTTCCTCACATCTTGAATGTGTTGTTGTAACATCGCTTTCTGTGCAGAAGGGTTGGGGCTTGAACTAAGAGCCATAACTCTAAGTCTTTATAGTTGAGCACTGAGGCATAACATTGCCTACAAGGTATGTTCTCTTAATTGAAAGCACCACTGCTTACTTCCTACGTCGCTTGAAGCACCACAAAGCACAGATTTCTAAAGTAACATCAAGCAATGGCAGTAGCAAAAGTTGCCCACCGGAAATCGAATTAAGGGGCCAAACCAAAAGAGGAGTCCATCACCTGCATTTCCTTTCTCTGATCATCGCATGTCATTTGGTTGCACCTTCACATCATACTAGGGGCAGTTTGCATATTAGGGAATGCATCGCATAGACAATTAGTTTTGGATATCTCAACTTAAGCATGATTGAGTTTTTGCTTCTCCTGAATTTGGGGTTTGACCTTAGATATGATGGTAATGGCTGACGAGAAAATCAAAGTTTTAATCCAATCAAGTTTTGAGTGACGGCAGCCATGTCCATCGCGTCTTGACTTAAGTTTTAATAACAATCTTTTTGCAAAAATCCTGCTTGGCTAGTTTTTGCCAACATTTTGGGCCCATGTTTTGCTTCTCTTGAAAAATTGAATCTGTTTTCTCGTAGCAGTTTTGAGCTTTGAATCTGTGGAATTCAAAATCATTTTGCTTATCATGATTTTTGGCCAAATAGCTACACTCAGCATGAAATGTTGATCTTGAATTTGAGTCTCCTTAGACCTGAACTACGAATGGCCTGATTCTCTGTTGGGATACGTAGGCACCTTTTTGGTCGGCCGCAATTTTGAAAATGTTTCCTCTTGTGCTAGTTTGCTGCCATAGAATACTCATGATGACATCAAACATTGAAAACAATCCACAGGGGTTTCAAAGTAATCTTATGGCATCTTTTGGAACATATCATAATCACTTGAATTGTCAAAAGCACAAAATGAGTTATTCAAAACTATGACCCACGTCATTTCTACTGAGCTAAGGAGTTGAAACATTTCTGCACCCTCACAGAGATCAGTTGTGAGCAAATCATGCTGTTGAAGAAGAAAAGAGAGGAAAAATGAAAAGGAAAAAATGATGAGCTCGCTAGATTGAAAATCCACAAGGGCGGTCTAGGCAAAAGTTAGAGCACAAACAAAGTGAGAAATCATCCATGTCTCCAGGCATCTACAATGTGTCTTAAAGGATTGTCCTCAATCTTAGAAAATCCACTTGGATAAACATCGAAGCCCCTAATCTCTTGGTTAGGATTCTTACTATTTTGTCGTGTGTTTCAAGATGAAGAAAGGCATTCATTTCTCTATCCTAAACACTTATCCCTTGCTAACCACGTTGAACCTTTGGATAATTTCTTTGAAAAGCCTGCTAGGCATCCATCCCCTACGCTGGGGCAAACGAAAAATATAAGGAGAGATCAATGAAAAAATGAGTACCTCGTCATACAAGGGGCATTTTGAAGAAAACATTTCTTCCAATACATACAAAGGACATTTTTTTAAAGAAAACAACTCTTTCACACAAAGTGAGGCAAGAGACGACAAGAGTTGATAAAAATGTTGAAGATGGCGCCTAGCCTCTGAAACCCAAGCATGAGTAGAAAGTAGGTTTGAGCCATTATATCCTTTCTTTCTTAAAAGCCACAACCCTAGCCTACAATATGGTCCGTAATAAAGTCCTCTCGGATTGAAAAACACAACTTAGTATGCAAAGTCCTAGACACTAGGGGCATCACCAATATGGGACTTAACACGAAGGGTAAGAGTCCTGGAGTTTGCATCATCTTGGCAAATCACACAACATGGAGAGTTACGTGAGACAAGGGGCATGGCTATGTTCCCCTTTATGCACTTTTCTTGAAGGTATCCAACCTTTAATGAGGGTCTCAGTAGGCACTTATCGATCAAACTCAAGTCAGCCAAATCAAACTTGAAGCAACAAACTCACCTAATTGACTAAGGGCATGGGTTTACAAAATAGTTTTGTGTCATTTGATGATTGAATGATGTGAGTGTGGAATATATAGATGAAATGATATGATTTTGAAATCCTCGAGGAAAAGTTTTCAAAGTTGATTTTATCCTAAGCATTCTTGACACAGCAAATACAAGCGCAATCGCTTTTTGCAAATCATGAGGAAATAACATGGGTCTCTCATTTCATGAGGGGTACAGCAATATGGTCCCTTGGCCAAACAATGTTTTCAGTGGTGCCACAAGAGTATTGCGGTCTTTCAAATCACTTGGCTAGTATAAGCAATAAGTCGTTGTCAGTCTCCTTAAGGCAAAAGGAAGCATTAGATCAAACACGCGAAAGTTGAGATGTCCAAAATGCATTATGGATTTACATGCATATCAGTATCACCCTATCTTTTGCATTGATCTCTTGATCCTAGTATTTCATGCGTATGGCTGCTTAATGGAAGTGGTTGTCTTGATTGCACGAGCTAACTCCAAGTATGAGCTATTTTTATGTTCAAGCAAGGCAGGTTCATCAAGGCATCATGCCCATCGTCTCTATGCAAGGAATAAAGGACAACGAAAGGATGCACTGTAAAGTCTACCTCCCTGCCAACACACTTGGCCTTCAGAAAGAAGAAAGCTCAGCCTGAGGAACGTCATATCCTAGGAGAACACCTCAACTCTTTTGTGGAATGCTGTCAAGGGCATGCCAAGATCTCTGCTGAACAGAAAGAGAAACATTGCACTCACATTCATTGCTATTTACATCGCATGTTTCTATGCTAGGGGCAATTAGGTTGTCATTATCACACACAGTTGAGCTAGGATCAAGCATCCATTGCCTAAACAGGGGGCATCTATTTTTTTCCAAAAATTCAATTCAATATGCATAAGTGTCATGGTTGTAAACCATATCACCCAAAGTGGTTCAACACTTGGACTAGGGTTCTCAAAGTATGGTGGTCATGCCCCTGGCAGTCAGCATTAAAGGACTTTGGCACGTGGTCGACTCCAAGCCTGTTGCATGTTGTTTTCCTATCCATCGATGTTTTCTAAACTATTCAAATATGGATTGCAGGATTCTCTTGTATTTCGGTCCTTGAAGTTATCAGGACCAACCACATCAGGCTTTGTGTCCATAACCGACAGAGCCAAGTCAAAGAAGCTGGAAAATAGCCTCGTAACTATTCCTGAGCAATTGGCACCATGTCGGCAACATTAAAGTGGCTTCACACTTTGCATCTCCAAAGCTCCTTGCTCTGCGCTTTCATCTCCATGTCAGCAGCTCTGCCTTCATAACTCAGAAGCCTCGCACTTGCTCCTTAGTATCACCATGCACATGCCTTGTCATATTCACGACCATGTCGGGTTTCATGAACTCCGACCAACTCTACACTCAAACAGCCTCACGCTTAGCAGGTCCAATCTCAATAGTACATCACCTGCTTTAGCTACCCCAAGCTCACATCTTGAAGATAAGCAGCCTCGCCACTTCCAGGCCGGTGAAACAATCCTATGGCTCCCACTTAGTGCAGTCAACAACCAATAAGAAAAAGCACCTGCATGAAGCTTACAATAACCTAGTGCACACTTCAGCCCCTTAAAAGGCATCCGTGTTACTAAAGCCCTCCAGAAGGCGTTTATGTTGCTAGCTTCCAGAAAGCGTTTATGGTGCCAGCTTGCAGAAAGCATTCAGCCACCAGAAGATGTTTGTGGGAATTTAGCCTTAAGAAAGCGATCCTCTGACTCTTGGTGTTCCTCTCGGCCGCCGCATCCTTCTGCAAAATCTCCCCTTTCAAAGGCAATCGATTTGAATCTAGGCACCAGCAAAACATTCATGGTATTTTGGGCCCGCGGCCAATAGAGTTTCTGATGGAGTGTAATCAAATCCAGTCTTGGGAGCATTCCCAAGCATGCATGATATCGAGCACCAGCATCGGAATAAATCAAAAGCCTCGCATAGATTGTCAAATGCCTGTCAGAAGCACTCTGAGTATGAGGAAACTAGCCTTGGGAGCATTCCCAAGCTTAAGAAGGATCAAGTATCAATCAAAACCTTGTGGGCCTTCTTGCATAAATTCAGCAGCCCTGCGCTCAAGCTCAAATGCCTCTACACTCATAAAGTTTGCATCATCTGCAACTCTATGCCATGCTCAAGCCTTGCGGTGTTCATAGCCCGATGCTTTAACCATCATATGCTATCTCTTGATACATTGGGTCTCTCGACCACTATGCCTCTCGGCATTGCATCTCTCGATGTATTGAGTCTCTCGACCACTATGCCTCTCGGCATTGCATCTCTCGATGTATTGAGTCTCTCGACCACTATGCCTCTTGGCATTGCATCTCTCGATATATTGGGTCTCTCGACCACTATGCCTCTTGGCATTGCATCTCTCGTTGTGTTGGGTCTTTCGACCACTATACTTCTTGGCGTTACATCTCTTGATGTGCTAGGTCTCTTAACCTATTCACACCAAACTGCCGCTCTTCAGCAATGTTGTTCTTACATCTGAGTATAGCCATACTCCGGCAGCTCCGTGCCACTGTCCAACAAAGTTTGAGTAGGTCATTTGAAGCTTCACCTCGAGTTTAGAAGCGCTATGAGAATCCAAGCCCCAGAAGGCTCAAACCCATACCAATGAAGCAAGATCAATGGCCACCAATAGTGGCAAGTGGAACAACTAATCAAAGAAAAGGAGGGATGAGGAATGAAGTCTCTAAGTAAGAAAGTCGTAACCTGGAGAATCAAAACCCTCGGTTTTAGGCTGGTACTTCTATCAGCTGTCCAGCAAGCAATGATATATTTCACTCAATCTACTCCCTGCAATAAATTATGAAGTTCTGGATCCATGACCAACAGAAGCAATGATGGAATTAGCCTTGGGGGCATACCCGAGCGCGAAGAATGTTATACACAAGCATTGAACCCCTTTGACGCCTTGAAGTGTTGGTTAGCTGCAAAAGACCATTGGAATGGATTTTTGCAGCCCCATCAAGGTGAATACGGGTTCCATTGAAGCCATTGTACACGAACTGGTTTTCATCTACTGCCATGGCTACGGGATTCAAGAAAACATATACAAGTATCAGAAGAAAAAAAACTGATACGGGTGTGGAACTTGATTGTGATTCTGGTTTTCATCTATTGCCACAGCTACGCGATTTTATGTATTTTCTTGGACTCAATTGTGATTCTGAAAGAGTAAGCAAGTTTTGTTCAGGAATGGCTAACTAGCTAGATCATTTCTGACATTTCAGTGTGCTTTTTAATGTTTCAACATGATAATTTTGGGAAAAAGCTTATTAAAACAAAAAATAGAAGTTGCACCTGATTGTTTCACTTTACTTGAGAGAGAGAGAGAGAGAGAGAGAGAGAGAGAGAAGAGCTAGGTGTGTCCACGACATTAAATACTTGACAAAGGCACTGCAACTACCATGATTCGGCTAAGTAATGACTATGGGGATTTTTGAATTTTTTTCTGTCTTTATTCAAATTTTTAAGTGTTTATCCAATTTGCGAAAAAAATTTGTGAACTATCGAAACAATAGTTCACAAAAATTTGTTCCAAAATGAACAAACACGTAAGGACAAAAAAAAAAAAAAACCCCAAAAATCTCAACAAAAAAAAACCCCTTAGCGAAACTTAATTAGCTTTTACTTAGCAAAAGAAAAGATCTACTTGAAGACTTTTCCAAGAGAAAGGTCATGTACCAAGAATATAAAGAATTGTGATGGAGATATCTTAACATGACATGAAGATTTTTCCAAGACAACTGTAATGGGACCATCTTCTTTTATTTTTTGGTACACTGGAAAATATGTAATGGGACCTTATGGTACTGAAAGATAGTTGATATTAAGGTGTAATGGGACCTTTATTTTCCCATTCTGCTAAAGTTCTTATTTTTTATTTATGAGAAATGTCATTCTCTCACAATACATCACCTTAATTAATTCAAAAAATAAGTACCTAAGTACTACTTATTTTCCTTAGCGGAACTGGCCCAAGTCGCTTTTTGTTCTCGTTGTAAACTCCTTGGATCAGGCATTGCAGACTTGATTGGCATAGTAAAGTGAAAACTGAGATTTGTGAAGTACGGTAACAGTTGGGGTAAAATCAATTTTAATCATTAGCATGTGGGCGAAATAGTAATGAAAACAATGAACACTAAACTGATTTATTGATCAAATGCAAACATAATGAAACGCTGGGAAAATTAAACAACTAACAAAATCAATAAATTTACAGAAACTAAATTGAACAAAAATATAAACTGTAAATGGATCAAGATACGCAAACCGAAGTCCGTGGTGTTTGCCTCAGCGGTTTCACAGTAGCAGTCACACCACACTATACTCCAACCGGGTTGGAAGCAAACCGAAGCCTAAACCATCAAGCTTCTGGGTAGTAGTAGAATAAAGATAATGGACATTTCAGAGTAAAAATTAATCAGAGACAGATTGTCCTTTCGTTTGTTTAAGATCTCGAATATCCATCTCAAGCTTGTATTTTCTTGCAAAGTAGTAAGTTTGAACACAACGCTAAATCCCGAACTTGTTTTGCAGTCTCAAATTTACGTAGTTGCATTCTAATAGAGACACTAACAGAGTTTGCAATCCAGGTAATGATTTTACTGTTATCCATATCCCATTCATCCACTTTTCAAAGGCGTCATCTCTTTGATCATTCAATTTTATGGGTTTCGTTTTCTTACCAATGACTGTAATTGAGACCAGCGAATTTGACGGAGATGTTTTAAACAATATCAAATGAGGCCATATTCGTCGGAAAAGACTAATGAAAACAGATATCAGAGCAAGGATGCAAAAGTTATACTGATTACCGGGTCTAGACATGTCAAAGAGGGCTTATCAAGGAAAACCGATGTAGTACTCAGAAGTGAGTCAGAACCAATCAACTAACTGAGATTGGCTTGCACTAGAACAAGAGACAATCAGGAGAGGAAGACAACAAACAAAACAATGGGCTTTGATACCATGTAATTGCAGATTATAGATATATTTTTATGAATAATATTTTTTTTTATAAGTGCAATATCAATATCGATTACTTATTGAACTCTATAATCCAATCTTGAGTACAATGATAGGATAGGAACGTGATCCTTCAGGTAGCCAGGATCTTGTAATAGCTAAGGCAATAAATCTAGACTAGACTACATGAGCACACTTGAGCAACAAAGTCAAGACATGTGCACAGGAATATCAAAATATGATATATATAGCTAAATATCTCAAAGTCAATAGAAGCTATCCTTCTTTTTAGTCTCACACATTCAAACTACTCCCTCAGTCCCATTTAGTTGTGCCTGTTTCCTTTTCTGGACGTCTCGAAAGGTCTACAGTTCTTAATTTATAATATTTTATATATTCAATATGGATCATGTTTGATAAATTTTAATTAATTTTTTTAAACAAAGTTTTTTAATGATAAAAAATATTATAGATTGTGAGATATAGACAATTTTTTGTGAGGTGCCAAAAAGGAAACAGGCACAACAACAAAGTGGGACGGAGAGAGTATGAAGTGGCGAGCTAGCCAAGTAGTTGCATGCTTGTTCCAAATTCATCTAGTCTTAGGTTCAACTCTTCTAAGTTCTAACTCCCACTAACAAACTAGCATTTCTTGCCTTTCCTACAAGAAAAACACCATGATCTAGCATTGTCCATTTCCTCTGGAAAAAAACACCAAGATCTAGCTGATGTAGGCCGAGACCCGTGAGGCTAGGGATTAGGATAGTCTCAGGATGCCACTCAATTGGGGGTAGCGGTTGTCATTCGACACTATTAATCGTGGATGTCACTCAATGCGACCATGACACCCACTTGATTGTTGGAGGAATCACTCACTCCAAGCAAGACGCACTTGCACAATAATTCAATAATCAACTCAAATTAACTCCTTTTCATTCATGGCTAAAGCCTTCAATAGATATCTTGAACATCCCTCTACGAATAGGAATAAAAGCAATTACATTTTCTAAACTCTAAATAAAAGGTAAACAAGACTTTGACTCCACACTACTAGGAAGACTTGTAGAGAAAAGAAAAGACAACCAGACTCACGGAAAAGGATAGAAAGATTCATAAAAGAAATACAAAAATAACTACTCTTTGACTAACAGCTAAAAAGTTTTCTCAGCATTATAATAATACATTATTTCCCATAAGCATTAATACACACCTGCATCACTAGCATTATCCAAGGCACCGGAAACTTTCAAATTTAACGACCGCTAGTGAGTATTGACTCTGTGCTCGCTACAGAGGGAGCAGAACTCTTCACAATGGTTGATGGAAATGACATATCGAAATCAGAATATGCTTCATTACCTAGACTTGTTGTACCAATACTTGTGCTATCGCGAATTATCTCCGGCAATAGGGCATCTCCATCAAGGTATTGCATCACTTGCCGCATGCTAGGTCTTGTCCCTGCATTAGACTTTGAGCAAAGCAGGCCTAGTTTCAAAACCAACTCCATTTCCTCCACCAAATATTCTCCTCCCAATCTAGGATCACTTGTCATTAGAATCGCTCCCTCCTTCCACTTCTCGAAAACCCAATCAACCAAAACCACCTTGTCGGGAGACTGTAGTAGCTGTATGGGCCTCCTTCCACAAGCTACTTCGAGTATAAATGCACCGAAAGCAAACACATCAGTGCTTGTCGTTGCCTTTCCTGTCCTAGTAAGCTCTGGGGCAAGGTACCCAACTGTCCCCACCACATGGGTTGTTTCTGGGTTTTCACCATGATCGTATAATTTAGCAAGACCGAAATCCCCAAGCCTTCCGTTTAGATCAGAGTCCAACAGAACATTACTAGCCTTCACGTCTCTGTGAAGAACAACTTGGTCCCATTCTTCATGCAGATACAGAAGGGCGGATGCTACTCCTCTGATGATACGATAACGTTGTGCCCAGTTGAGGACCGGCTTTTCATTGCTAAATAGGAACTTGTCAAGGCTTCCGTTTGGCATATAATCATAGACCAATAGCAGCTCTCCCTTCCGCCGGCTATAGCCAAGGAGTTGCACCAAGTTCCTGTGCCTTAGCCTTCCCATGCTAACAATTTCGGCCACGAACTCCCTCATCCCTTGTTTTGAATCATGGGAGACTTTCTTGACTGCAACTTGTTCCTTCGAAGATTTAAGTACTCCTCTATAAACCTTTCCAAAACCTCCTGCTCCAAGAAGCTCTTCGTCTATGAAACCTTTGGTAGCTTTGAAGAGATCCTTGTAGGAAAACCTATGAGGACCATATTCACTCACCCAATCTTCACGTACTTCTTGATACTTTTTACTCCTAAACACGTAAAATGTCCCAGCAATTGTGATAGTCAGCCCAATGACTACTATTGTCAATGACACTATAATTCCTAGACCCGTAATTCCTGGACCTAGTTTTTTTTTATGAGGAAGTGAAGGAAGCTTTGAAATTTCGAGGCCCTGTGCTTTCCCACTTTTATTGAAGCTCCAACCAAGAATATAGTGGTTCCCTGTAACTAATGCTCCTGTAGTAGCGGCGAAACCAACATACATGGAATCCAACAGAATTGAAGAAAGATTGATGTGTGTTGACAGAAGAGACTGATCTGGTTTTGGGCATCTAATAGGAGCTAATGTAACATTGAGTACATTCTCAAACCCATCATAATCTATCCAAACGTGCATTGGACTCCCACTTATAAGCTGCAAGCTCCGATTTCTTCGTTCCCTATTAGAGTAATACATGACGGTAGCAGATACATTTGATACAAAGCTGTTAATATCAATTCCAACATGGTTATCATTTGTATCATTGAATTCAGGATTTGTAAGGGTATCAAGCTCAATTGCCAATAGATGGTTGGAAGGGAGCCCATTGGAAGAAGTATTGAGGAGCCCAAAATACTGGATTCCTAGAGCATGGGTGAAGTCCATAGATGGTGAGATCGCAAAGGCCATTCCACAACAACTAAGATTTGTTATCTCAGAAACCATGGCGAACACAAAATGGGTGGAAAATGAAAGATCTTGGCCTAACCTGGACGAAGATGTATCAAATCTTATTGGAAGCTGGTAGAAAGCATGACCGATTTGTTGCTTTGAATTGTTGGTTAGCTGCAGAAGACCATTGGAATGGATTTTTGCTCCATCAAGGTGAAAATTGGCTCCATCGAAGCCATTGTACACGAACTGGTTTTCATCAACAGCCATGGCTATGGGATTCAAGCAAAAAATTAAAAGTATCAGAAGATAAAATGATACCGGTGTGGAAGTCATTTTACCAATTTCGGGAAGAGCTTCTTGCTACAGCAATGGATGGTTAGATTTGTTAGGAGATAGATTCTTCTTTGTTTATAATGGGGATTTGGGGAGTTAACACTGTTGCATAGAAGGCAGCAAGTCAGCTAAAGAAACCAAAGTTTGTGAGTCAATGACAATAACTTCACGGTGATTCCAATGTATTAGTCACCATATCATTCTCCTCATTGTTATCCTTTGATAGAGAATGGAAGACCACACAAACAAACCATAATTTAAATTCAATACACAGTGAAAAGCTATTGTGAATCGTGGATGTACAAAATTGGTGAACTCTGCAAGTCTTTATGCTGTGCTTTCTTTATGCGTTTTGATTTATTATTCTTACGTGTGGCCGTGTGTACTTTTGGGTCAGATTTTTTACACAACCACATTATCGGAGCTCAATATAAATGATCTATGTCATGTGAGCCATGTCCCTTGCAAATTTTATTTTTTCTTGTATCACATGATGTATTTTCTTGGACTCCATTGTTATTCTGAAAGACAGCTTTTTGTGGCCATGGATATTTTTCCATGACAGTATATTAGCACTTGACAAGGCACTACAAACACAGTAGTGAATAGACAGACCAAACGAATGTGAGATATCTTAATAAGACATTGAGATTTTTCCCAAACGATTGTCATGGTACTGAAAACAGCTTTGCTAGAGGTACATATACATAGGTACGTACATCGCTTATATACGCATTTTTTACCCATCTCGGGTCCCAAAAAATTGATCCAAGCCGCTCATTTTGTTCAAAATGTGTTGTTTAGGGTCCCTATAAAAATAAACTCTATTTGAAATCGGTAAAGGCATATACGAAACATCAAACTTTTCTTCACAAACGAAACCTGAATAATGAAGCAAGGTTAGATGTTTTGTAAACATTTTTACCGATATTGGATTGAGTTTATTTTTTTCAGGAGCCCTAAACAATCCATTTTGAATAAAATGAGTGGCTCGCATCATTTTTTTGGGACCCGATATTGATCCAAAACACGTATGTACGTGATGTATGCACCTATGTGTATGTATTCAATAGACTTTTCCGTACTGAAAATGAGAGAGAGCTCAATTAGGTCTTGAAGACTTTTCCAAGATTAAGGTCATGCACCAAGAAAATATACAGAATTTCGACCATCAAATTCAACTATTTTTTTTTTTTTTTAGCTATCCCTGGATATAAAATAATGTGGACTAGATTCATTCCTTGACTTATGTTTCAGTGCACCCTTGACTTATGTTTGCATGTCTTAAATTAGAGATTAAATTCTTTACACTGCCGTTGTAAATATTTGTTTCTTCCAAATGAATTATATTGCGCCACGTCGCCATGTTCTATTGATTGGGACCACTGTTTTGCAACGTAGTGCTATGTAATTGATTTGAAATAAACAAATGTTTATACCGGCGGTATAAATAATTTATTCTCCTTAAATTATGTTCCAACATGCATAAAACTATTTCCAACATTAACTATGGGGGGGGGATGGAACCTAGCCACAAGTGGTCCCAAGGCCAACCCACAACAACCACCACAACCTCCAATTAAAGGGCAAATTAAATTGAAAAAATCAGACCAAAATTGGCAAGCCACCAATTTCATCTAAACGTTCTTTTACTTTAAAGGTGAGGATAATAAAATCAAAATCAGTTAACTGAGATGGGTGTGGGCAACGTGCCCTGAAAAATAGGCGGATTGAGGGAGCGCTAAGCGGGATGAGCGCTCAATTCAGAGTCGCCACTTGGGTTTGAAGGTGTGACACCCAAGGAACCGAACTTGAAACGCATTCTGCGCTGTTTGATTTGAAAAAGGTGAAAGCACCAGTCCGTCATAACCAAATCTGGGTTCGGGACCAGGTTACGAGAGGGGAAGGGTTTTAAGGCACCCTTCTCGCCCAATCCGGAAATCGGTCTCTACTTAGGCATTTGCGAAAGATGTTTGCGATTCTGTTTGATTAATCAATTCTTTAGTCATTTAGGGGCGGGGAACAGTTTAATGGGGATTTAAAGCTGTAACACGATTTGCAGAATGTGAATGGATGACGTGCTCGAACAGTTTAGTATAGGATGAGAATAGACTGCTATGGGAGTTTTAAACAGACTGGAAGGCCCCTGTTTTGGAGTGTCGTGCACAGAAAGAAACCAGCATGCACTGATCAAGTCACTGCATGCTGACTAGACCTGCGCGCGCCACTGCAAGACCTGCGCGCGTCAGTAAGCTTAAGCCCACAGCTCTTATTCTTAACCCTTTGGGCTCTAGAAATGACCAGTGCTTACCCAGGACAAACTAAGCAGTTCATAAGTAGTTGATAGGCAGTTAATATACAGTATAAAGGGTCAAAAAGCCCTACAAACTAACAAAACACCTCATAAACAGTGTGGGGACAAAACAGAGGCTAAGGGCTTAATTGCCCATGCAAGGCCAGCCACTGGTCAGAGACGGACTTGAGCACGTGGACAGGCCACAGGCGCGCGTGGGTCTGAGCCACTTAACCAGTGCTTAGTTTACATGTTTCTGGGTTCTGGGACATGTCAAGAAAGACCACAGTGGTACTCCATAGCAGCAGGTATTGATACTAACTAAAAATAAGTAGCTTTAACTAAGGAAAGCAGTAAACCAGTTATTAGCATGCTTTAACAGTGATCTATACATAGTAAAGCATAAAACAGTAGGACACCAATCACCTCATGGACCTGCGCGCAGGCACAGAGTGGTGCGCGCGTACAAACGGCCTGCGCGCTGGTTCCTACTATGACGGTTTTTGAAACCTTGCTAGCTTTAGGGCCAGGGTTGGTATTGATTACCAGCCTTGACCCTGTCAGCCCCCCTCATGGATCAGAATAGAAAACAGCAGGTATGCTATTCCTAGATTGAGTTTGAAAGAGTGCTTGAACTTTGAGTTGAGTTGAGGTTGGATGCTTTTGAGTGGTAGAAACAAGGTGGCTTGTTGCTTGGTATTAGTGTTGGGATTTTGCAACCTTTTGAACTTGATATTTGGTAACCCTTTGAATATTTTTTGGAACCTTGATAATGAAGAACCATTAGGGTATTTATAGGAGGAGGAATGGTACAACCAACCAAGTAATGGTTAGCTTGGCTTGGTGGCTAAATTTCCTCCTTTGGAAAGGTTGGTGGAAGGTAAGGTGATGCAAATAGAGGAGCTCAGCCAGTCCACGAGGTTTGGCTGAGGTTGCTTGGTGGTTAAGCTTACCAACAAATAAAGGTGATGGGGACAGACTTGGACTGGCACGCGCGAATGGCGCCCCGGCGCGCGCGTGTCATACCAACACGTGCGTGGGTCAACGGTCAAGCTTTGATTGTTGACCACCACCAATCCGTTTGACCCGCGTGCGCGGGTTTGGGTGCAGCGCGCGCATGTATCACTTACTCACGCATTGGTCAACGGTAAAGCTTTGACCATCGTCCAACACCTGTTAGTTGATCTATGCGCGCAGGCTCCAAATCATTCTGGTAGGGTTTTTGGCTAAGGTTAGGGGTTCAAGGGTTTTTCAAACACTTAAAATTCAAACACTTATCATTCCCGGGGTGTTCTTGATCCATTTCATCATTGAGGAATCAAATACCGTATGTAAACTAATCTGGAAGCCCAGATTGGGGTGTCTACAGTAGCCCCTCTTTGACGGCACTTGAAGCAACATCGACTTGGTACAAGTAACTTCAAAGATTTCTAGACACCCCTTAAGGCAATCCAGAGTAGAACATACTAGCAAAGTAGACAAGTAAACTTTAAGGAATCTAATTGGTGGAATGGACAAGCAGTCCATTGTCAGGGATGGAAGTAGAAGTGGACGAGTGAATCGCCGCTTGTTGATCGAATTTGGGCAAGACAGGCTGTCGCTGCATATTTGATGATTGGACGGATGGATTGTCGCTAATTTGATAGTTGGACGAATGGATCGTCGCTGATTTGATAGTTGGACGAATAGATCGTCACTGATTTGTTCCGCAGAAGATTTTATCGCATCCTGCTATGAGAACAATGCCGCAAGAGATTTTCAATCACATCCGTCTGCAAACAAAGTCATAATTGTAACCACTCGGGCATAACCCCCTCAAATTGGCCACCTTCCCGTTTTCAACAGTTGATGTAGACAATATGCAAAAGATGTATACTAACAAAATGCACAAATTGAAAACGTAGACCCTAGCTAAGGGCGACTCCTAGGAGGACAACGATGCCTAAGGACCATCACTGAGCCCTAGTACTTTCTGTCTTTTGCTTCTGAGATGCGCACCCACATAGAGAGACATTGAACGGGCCGGCGTGCCCAGTTGATATAGTAACGGCATTGGGCCTGCGTGCCCTTTCTTTGATGCTTGGGCAGATGTGCCCCATAGATATGCTTTGCTTGGCTTTGGGCCGACATGCCCTTGCCGTTCACGAGATTCCACTGCTTGTGGATTATAGAAGCTAGGGTAGCAATGTAAAAATTGCATTTTCCAGTTTATTGATTCTCTTTGCAAGTGTCTAAGAGAATGCAGAAACCAACCGCTAATATCTATTTTGCATTGACAAGCGAACTGAGTTGACACACAGACATGCGCACATGCACAAACTCGCCTAGCTCGAACGAAAAGGAAGAAAAGCCCCCGGATGCGACGCGGACTCTTAGACACATGGAAAATAATGAAATTTTGGGCATTAAAGTGCCAAAACTCACAATAGCCCTTTAGATAGGTGAAACTGACGCTTGTGTAAGGTCAAACAGATGTACAATGACCTATACGAACAAACAGAATCGAGAAAGGTATCTCGATGCGACAAATGGATTGAGAAACTGGAAAAATGTCATAAAACGGACATAAGACTGAAACGATGACTCATATAAGCCCGGACTGAAACCGACATCCTTGTGTAGTCACATTTGGTCCATATGACCTGCATGGCATGACAAACTTGCCAAAAGCCCCTTGAATGACATTTAAGGTGCTATGAACTTGAGATGGGAAAGAGATGAGTTGGAAGCAGTACCTGACTGCTTTTGACTGCTGCTCGATTTGATGAAGCGCGCGCAGGTTTGAGACCAACGCGCATCACATTGAACAAACGCGCGTGACACTCAAACTAGCGTGTGACAATAAGTCCGCTGCAGCTGTTCACACCAAACCTCACTGAACATAGAATAAACTGCGAGTCGTTAAGCCTCGCAAGCATTTCGTTCTATTTTTGATGCTTAAAATCTTTTAAGGCATTTGCGCGGCTTTGAAATTGAAGTAGTAGTTTGCAATAAAATTGAAAGATGAAGGGTTTTCCCCCCTTTTGCACAGATGAAGCTTGTCTTCTTCTCGGCCACGGTGATGTACCCAAAGCCTTGGATCAAATTGATAGATTATGACCGAGTCTCGAAGTGAGACTGCCTACGTATCTCATTTTTGGGAATCAGGTCAAAACGTAGTTCAGGCTAAGGTTCACTCGTGTGTTTTACCTCACCTTTTACGCTCTAACTTTTGCTTAGTACCGTCCATTCGGGTCTTCGGTCTAGCGAGCTTTTGAATATTGCCTATTCATTTGCCTAGACCACCTTCATAGGTTTTCAGTCTAGCAGGCTGCTCTAATTTTTGCTTAGAACCGCCCACCCTTGTGGTTTTGCGACCCAACGAGCTTCTCTCAATGATAGCAGTTTTGAATTGATCCAGGTTGATCAAGGTATTGAATTCGTTACCATCAAGGTTGATGATATTTGGCCGCAGCCCCAGATAAAAATGGCTTTGATAATGCAAGGTCCAGCGCACTTCGGTTGGAAATGCCTTGCTCCGGGCCGTTTAATACTTCCTCATTTGTGCATGGTGAAACGCCGCTGTTGCTGCTTTAAACATGGTATGAGGCTTGGAGCAAGGGGATTTGATGCTTCTTTGTCCTTGGATCAATACAGACATGTCCTTGTGAAACCATGCCAAGACGTCGATGAATTCTTCGGGCTTGTCTGACCGGGCACAATGCTCCTCTGGGGACAGCGTTGAACCAATTTGAACCATTTAAGGGTCTACCTAATTTTTCAAGTTTATTTGAAAACTATTATTTCAATTAATTGGCTGAGCATGCCTTTCGTCTTCCCTTTCGGTGAGGGAACACATTTCCGTGGGGATGATCCCATCGAAATCTATCCCTTTGTCGTTAGGGTTGACACTGTTTATATGAAAGCCAGCGAAGTACTAAGAAGTAAGATAATGCATTCAAAAGAAAGCCCTTAGGGGTTGCCAAGTGCAGTAGACTCAAAACTTTGAAATGAAAGCTACGACGTGGAGGGCCAAGAGGCACGAATTTCGACTCAGAGCTAGACTTAGACAACTTGACAGACACTGTGTCAGACTCAGACTCAAAAGTGTCAATGCAAACTAGATGCGGTTTGAAAATGCAAACTCTTATAGTTACCCTTGGCTTCCACAAAAGTGGGGTAGGATCCAGAGGACATCAGGCCCAAGCAACAGCATTGCGGCCTCCTCAGCTTCTTTGACCAAACCTACTCGGTGCTCTCTTGAACAATGGACCTCAGCCCGTTAGCCCCTTCCTTTGTAAGCTCTTCATTACTGTCAATCCAGGTGTCGGCAGTGACGACCTCAATTGCCCAACCTACAGCCATCATGTTAATCTCCAGTTCGAACAAGATGGATATGATTGGTTTGGGTTGGCTTTCTGGGACGATATAGTGGCTAGGGTTAAATGTGGTGGAGCTAGAGTTGATTTGAATGGAGGTGATAGATATCTAACCAACCAGAGGGTCAGAGTGGTGTTGAAGCAAGGAGTTGGAAATGACGTTGGGCTTTGGTGGAACTTGAACCATGCCATTGTCAATGAGATCTTGTATCTCGTGTCAAAGACGATAGCATGAGTCAGTGGGATGGCTAGGCATTTGGTGGAAGGCACAGAAGAGGTTAGGATTGTAACCAGAAGGTAAGACTTTGGGTGGAAGAGTTGGGGTCAAAGGTTTGAGATGCTCAGACTTGACAAGTTTTTCCATCACTGCGGACAGAGATGCCTTGAAGACAGAGAAACTCCGAGGTTGGGTTCGGGCCCGGTGTGGGCTCCCGCGCCCGAAGCGGTGCGATTTGTGACAGAGTCGCCACCCGGATTTTTGAGATGGATGATCCGAGAAACCGAGGGGGTTTGTTGTTTGAAGGAAAAAGGCTTTTAGATCTTAGCGAAACTGTTTAAGATTTTGGATCCGGGAGCCAGGTTACGAACGGGGAAGGTTTTGTTGAAAAGCACCCCGCTCGCCCGGTGAAAACCGGTCTCTACTAGGCATTTTAAACGGGGGATTAATACAACTCGGAAAACCTTGAAAAACACATAAAGGGAAAGGGGAACAAGATAGATCATCTCACGTTGCCGTGCTAGTGGTGCTTGCTGTACAGAGATGATGAAGATGACATGGCAATAATATAAACAGAGAAGAATGTGGGAATAAGCTGTCTGAAACATGATCCTCCGTCAGACGGCATATTGGCTTGAAGCGCGCGGCTTACCGATATGCCGTGCGTGGTTCCGATCCTGATACCAAACTTTTATAGTTTTGCAAAGCTTCGCGCGGTGTACCATTACATCGCACGGTTTTATTTTAAAGCCTCAGACAACTCACAACTGTCAGATCGTCTCAGATCTACATCATTCTTTCAAACCATGAAGGGAAAACCATTTTTGACACGTTTGCTTGTTTTGGAAAGATCTATGGAGTTTTAAAACATGGCTTGTAGAAATGGTCTCATTCTGAGACAGCTTTTGGTATACAGAAAGGACCCAACAACGGACGATCGTGATCCAGACAGTCTGATCAAGAAAACAGTATTCTTTTTTAAATGCCGTGCGTTTTGGTATGCTACGCCGTGCGTTGCTCTAGAGAGCCGCACGGCTTAGCATACCTTCGTACAGGGCCTTGGTTTTGTTTTAAAAAGAGGTTTTGGGTTAGATCTCAACCAAAAGGGTCAAGCCTGAAAACAGAAAGGTTCCCTCAGGGCCAGGATAGAGCCTAGCCCAAGGAAACTTGGTTTTTACCTTGGATCGAGAGCTTGAATGAGCTTTGATGAAGGAGGATGGACGTCGGGAGGTAAAGAAAGTAGAAGTGTGGATGTGTGTAATAGATGGGTATATTGGGTGGTTGAGACCTCAAAGTTAGTAAGGGACTAACTTCAATGGTGAGGAGAAAAATGGAGTAAAAGGCCTAGAGAATGTCTTTTAAGAACAACATTCTCAAGGCTTGGAAATGGGAAAGTGGGTGTGAATGCAAGAAGAGAGAGAAAGGGTATAATGGTGATCAAGGGCCCCTTTTCCTTGAGTGGAGGGGTGTATTTATAGGCAAGAGCCTTGGATTTTGAATTTTGAAAGTTGGAGGCATTTTCTGGGCGGGCCAGAAGTGTGCTTTCGGCTGAACCGTATTGCAGCTATGGCTCAAATAGGCGTGACCGACAGCTTTCTGAGCCAGTCAGAACTTTATCCAAAATGCCGTGCGGTTAACCTCATGACTGCGTGCGGCGTATTAAATTTCGATACGCCGTGCGGTGTAGAATTGTTGCGCACGGTACTTTAGGTTCAATCCAGGGCTTTTTGGGCTTTCTGAGTTTTCTTTTTTTGGGCTTTTTCTGGGCTGATGGTTGGTTTGGGCTGCGGATGTAGGAATGCTTCATTCAAGCTCACAAAGGCTTTGTTTCCTTTATTTCATCATTGGGGCGATCAAAGACCCTTCGAGGTCCGGATTGGGGTGTCTACAGTAGTCCCTCTTTAACGTAACTCGAATACCATTGTTTTGATACGAGTGACGCTTAAAGAATAGGCATCCCGATCCGTTTGCTCTAAAGTCTTTGAACAGAAAATAGAAAACACAATGCTTGAAAATGCAAGTAAATAACAATGGTGGTCGCGTTCGTGGAACTGCCTACGTACCCCATTTGCAGGGATCAGACCAACGTAGTTCAACTGGGACAATGCAAAATGTAGCAACTAATGCGAAGAATTTTGAGACAAGCCTTCGGGAGGCGCATTTTTTAAGCTGACTTGAGACTTGAGACTTGAGACGAGCCTTCAGGAGGCGAATTTTTGAAATTGATTTGAGACTTGAGACTTGAGACGCGAGACTTGAGACTTGAATTGAGACGAGCCTTCGGGAGGCAAATTTTTTGAAATTGATTTGAGACTTGAGACTTGAGACTTGAATTGAGACGAGCCTTCGGGAGGCAAATTTTTGAAATTGATTTGAGACTTGAGACGTGAGACTTGAATTGAGACGAGCCTTCGGTAGGCGAATTTTTGAAATTGATTTGAGACTTGAGGCTTGAGACGTGAGACTTGAATTGAGACGAGCCTTCGGGAGGCAAATTTTTGAAATTGATTTGAGACTTGAGACTTGAGACTTGAATTGAGACGAGCCTTCGGGAGGCAAATTTTTGAAATTGATTTGAGACTTGAGACTTGAGACGTGAGACTTGAATTGAGACGAGCCTTCGGGAGGCGAATTTTTGAAATTGATTTGAGACTTGAGACTTGAGACGTGAGACTTGAATTGAGACGAGCCTTCGGGAGGCAAATTTTTGAAATTGATTTGAGACTTGAGACGTGAGACTTGAATTGAGACGAGCCTTCGG
This sequence comes from Rhododendron henanense subsp. lingbaoense, assembly GCA_020567845.1. NCBI lineage: Eukaryota > Viridiplantae > Streptophyta > Magnoliopsida > Ericales > Ericaceae > Rhododendron > Rhododendron henanense. Next base: position 19,582,139 of record CM036318.1, read on the forward strand.
GAGGCAAATTTTTGAAATTGATTTGAGACTTGAGACTTGAGACGTGAGACTTGAATTGAGACGAGCCTTCGGGAGGCAAATTTTTGAAATTGATTTGAGACTTGAGACTGGTGAATACTGTGAGCAGACGTAAGTACGACCGATCCTCGGGGGACGGGAATTTTTGCAAGTCCCGAGGACTAGGACCAAATAATATCATTAATGCACGCTATTCCAAAGGATTTCTGCTGCAAAACGGCTGGAGCCTTTTGGATTCCGAGATGATTTTGGTGGCTGGAGTGTTCAACTTCCGAGAAAACACATTTATTCTTCTGGAGTCAAAATGCCGTGCGGGCTATCACAAGGGCGCGCGGCTTTTAGTTTCCCCATGCACTTCTTCGATTTCCGAGATCAGTTGGCTGGTTTAAGGGTGCCCATTAATACAGGCGTGCCCTTTCGTCGATCAGAACCTCTTTTAAAGGGGTGGAGGGTGCCTCATTCTATGCACTCTTCTCCCAAGTCTTTCCAAGTCCCTAAATTCATAATCTACTTCTCGAGACATGGCGGCAGACGACTTGACAGCGCGTGTGATCTCTTTGGAGGTCGAGGTGGGCTTTTACCGCGAGGAGATTGAGCAACTGAACCAACAGATTGCGAGGCTCATATCAACGATCCGTACCCTCCGTCGCGCGGTGTCCAACCTTCAGGACTTCGCTTTTGATCAGATGGGCAGCAAGCATGACCCGGAGTATGCGCCGGGGCATGATTCGGACGGGACTGCAGAGGACTCAGAGGGGAATCCGAATGGCTCGGACGACCATTCCGGCGAAGGGAGCGACTGAGGAGGAGGATTGATGAAGAAGAGGGGGGGCAGTAGGATTTTTTTTTTTTCTTTTCGATTTTCCACCTTTCTTTTCTCTTTTTTTTTTGAACAATGTAATGCAAGTCCCCGGGATTTCCTCGGGTTTGATGAAATGAGAAGTCCCTTCCTTGTCATCGCTTGTCTGCTCTTTCATTGCTTGTGCTGTTCATGAACGGGACCGAATGTGAATGCCATGGCCAGAAGACTGTTCTCAGAATTTGAACTGTCGGAATAACCCAGTATGCCGTGCGCAGGCATGGGTAACGCCGTGCGTCGTGGGAACTCGAGATTTTTCATCCAATTAAGCCGATATGCCGCGCGCGTTGATTCATTATACCGTGCGGTGCACCTATCTTCAAACCCGGTCTACTTAAAGTCCAGACGAACCGGTTCAGGGGATATATATATATACGGGGCGTACACAGTACACCCCGATCGTTCGAATTTCCCTCCTATCTCTCTCCTGTCTCTCTCTCTGGTCTCTCTCTCTCTCGATCATCTCTCTCCCTCGCTGTCTCTCTCTCTCGCTGTCTCTCTCTCTGGTCTCTCTCTCTGGTCTCTCTCTCTCGTTGTCTCTCTCTCGTCTCTCTCGTCTCTCTCGTCTCTCTCTCATTCTCTCTCTCTCTCTCATGGATAGCACAGATACACCCGGGGGTGATCAACCCCCGCGGGTCGAGGTTGTACCGGCCATGGCAGCCCCGGGGAGCGACGTGGCAGTCGGGGAGGGGCCGGAGACCGTGGGGGTCTCGGCCCCGGCGGCATTGGCCGAGGGAGTCACGTCCTCGGCTGCCGCGGTGGTCGGTAGCGGTGGTGGTGACAGCGGTAGTGGAGTGCTGGCGGGATACGGTCAGGGGACAGAGACTCCGAGTGCGGTGGAGCCTAGGGGTGAGGACGAGGCTACGGGTCGGACAGAGGGTGCAGTTGGTTTGGAGGAGAGGGTTACGGAGACTGGCGATGGCGACGGGCTTGTTGGAGTGGAGGTGGTGACAGAGGCCCTGAAGGGGCGCGGGTCTTACGAGGCGGAGTCCTACGTGCCTTTTCAGCACGTAGTGGTTCCTACGCTTTTAGACGCCTACAGGCCAGCACGGCCTACGTACGACGAGGCCTTGGTCCTGAGGGACCCACAGCAGCACCTTTCTTTGCGCCGAGACGAGGTATACTTTAAACATTCGCATTTCAAATTCCAATGCATCGTACTTTCATTTCTTTATCCGAATACTGCATTTTGCATTGAGTAGTATACCTGTTTACTGAATGCTATGAACCCATTGCAACAGGCGATCGCCATCTCGTGCTACGGTGGCGTGGCTGACGTGCCGACATTCTGGGAGAGACTCCCTGAGGCTGTGAGGGAGATAGTGAGGCAAGCAGGTTTTGGGGAGTTTGTGAGCGTGCTCACGAGGGCGAGCAACGATCGCCAGGTGGTGAGGGCGTTGGCTGAGAGGTGGTGGGACACCACAAACACGTTCCACTTCCTTTTTGGCGAGCTGACGGTGACGCCGCTGGACTTTGCGGCGATCACTGGTCTGAGGGTCGGGGGTGACCCTATCCCCTACGACGCTGTTACGGGGAGGAGCGCGGTGTTTCAGAGGGAGACACTGGGGTACGTGTTGAGGGCAGAGAGTGGGGACGCCCAGTACGCTCAGCTGCTGGGGTTTTGGACGGAGGAGCTCCCGACCGACAGGGTGCAGGAGGAGCAGATGGCGCGGTGTTTCCTGTTGTACTTGCTTGGTGCGTCCCTGTTTCCCAACAGGCGCAACCGAGTACACCTTTCGCTCCTACCGGCCTTGAGGGACGTCGGGGAGATGGCCCGCTTTGACTGGGGCGGTGCAGCTTTGGGGGCGTGCTACGCCTTCATGGGGTCTCTTTCTCGAGGAGCGGGGAATAGCCTCGGCGGTTACTGGAGGGTCTGGGAGGTATATTTCAAACTTCTCTTGCACTTATTTGTCTTTCTATTCACTTACTGCATATCCCGTGATAATCCTTGATGTTTGATTCTGCAGCTGTGGACGTACGAGGTACTGGACATGTACCCTCCTGAGACCTCCTGCCCTAGCGACACAGTGCTTCCCCGGGCCCTACGTTGGTCCAAGGAGTTCCGGGGAGTGAAGAAGGGGAAGGGCGACTTGAACGCCTATCGCCTTTTCTTAGACGAGCTTCGTCCTGATCGGGTATGATCATACCTCGCGTGCTTCCATTCGTTTGATAGTTCTTATCCAAATCTTGTGTTGATATCATTCATTTTTGGTTGCAGGTCCGCTGGCGCGTGTGGGACCGCTGCGAGTCCCCTTTCTTGGTGCGGAGCAGGGAGGAGACTAGGGGGAGAGTACTGCTCGAGTCCCCTTACGGCTGGCAGTGGTACCTGGGTGACCGGGTGTCACGTCAGTCGTTGAGGTTGGACGCTTTTAGAGTCCCTGGCCCCCTTCCTGCTCTGGTGCAGCGGACGAGCCTGTACACCCGGGGAGAGGTTGAGCGGTTCACACGACCGGACCTTGAGCTAGAGCCGGTCTTCCAGGCAGGTGTGGACTACTCTGAGTATCGGACTCGGTACCTGATGCCGAGTTTCGGGGTGCGGGATGCTGCTTGGGAGGCGACGCTTCGAGCGTTAGGTGGTGCTGGTGGTAGAGGCGGACGAGGACGGAAAGGAAGGAGAGGCAGAGGACGCGAGGGTAGCGGCGGAGGTCGAGGTGACGGCGCAGGCCCGAGCGGGGCCAGCTTGCCTCGACTCTCCTGGACCGTGGACGTGACGACTGCCCAGGGGGTTTCTGGTGTGGTGGTGGTGCCGCGTCCCACGGCCGCAGCTCCGGAGTTTCTTGCTCAGGTATGACTTGCACTCTTTCGCCTATTTGCACTTACTTGTTAGTATCACCGTATGTTCTAAACATTTGACCTATTGTGCAGGCGACTCCGGAGTACGTGAGAGAGATGGGCGAGGCCATGATGGGCCTGGAGCAGCTGGTGAGGCAGTACGCCATGGGGCGCGTCCCAGAGGTGCTTCCTCGCGCTGGTGGGACCATGGTAAAGCTTTCGAACCCTCTGCTTTTATTTCCTATTGCTTATTTCATAATTATAATGCTAATTATTAATACCATGTTATTGCAGGCTGGAGGAGGGGCTTCACGCGGGCTGCGCAGGAAATCTGTGCGTATGCAGGCGCCACAGGTTTCTTCTGCAGGTTCGCGGGAGGAGCCTCTGTCGAAGAGGCGGCGTCTTTCTGGGGGTACCGAAGAGGAGCCCGTCGACATTTCTGACGAGACTGAGGAACCGACGGACGTTGATCTTTCGAACACCTCGGGGAGCACAGTACCTAGGGCGTCTGGCACTCAGGAGGCAGCTAGCTCTCCGGCGGAGGAGGCCTCTGGGGAGGACAGCGAGGAGGGTGAGGACGACGATGAGGAGGAGGACTAGAGTAGAGTTCCCTTTTGCTTTTTGACTGGAGCCTGCGTGCTTCTTTTGGGAGGGTGCTTGTTTACCCTTAGTAGATAGGATTTTGAGGCTTGCACGCCTTTTGGTACTTCGACTCATGGATATTTCGGAGACTATATACAGAGATGCTTATTTCTTTCAGTGTTTACGTCATTCAACTTCCCTTATTGTCATTTGTCTAAGAAAGCTTTGAGTAACAAAAACATCAGCCAAAGCATGCGACTAGTCCTTTGAGCCGTAATTTGAAACGAATCTTTAAGTTTTATGAGCAGTACATTGGGGCAAAGATTTATTGACGTTGGAATAGAAATCAAAGAAGATATAATGAATAGCCTTTAAAAGAAACTGATCCCTTTTGTACAAGACTTTCCAAAACTACCCCTGTTGCAGACTCTTGTTTGTCAATAACGACCCCGGATACTTGACACGTGACTACCGAACCCAAACCCTTATCGGAAACTGAAAACTTCTTGAAAATATGTCCAGAAAGCGAGAAAATCATGATTTAGGAGGGTGACACTTTCAAATTTCGACATTGACCATGAAATGGAACTTGGACCAGGTCACTTTTGACCATTATGACCTGTTGGGCCTGAAAGACTGACTCGGAACGGCTTGAAACGGACCCCGATACCTTGACATGACTGGGAGACGGGTCTTATTGACCTTTTGGTGCCTTTACGTTGAATTTTGAGAGTTGCCTCGAAGTGGGGGTTCCCCGAAGTCCCAAATACCTATTAAGACATGTTCTGAGGGTTGGTGGCACCTGCGGGTGTCTTGAAATGGTTTCTAACCTCTGCTGTCAAAGTCTGCAGAAATGCAGACTTAATATGCCGTGTGGGGCTACAAAGTGCCGTGCGGGTCTTCCTCTGATTCTACGGCGTATCCGTGTTATACCGTGGTTTTCTCCTGGTTTTGGTATGCCGTGCGCCACCTCTTTACACCGCGCGGCACCTTTTCTCTGTTATCCTGCCATTTGCTGCTTCCCAAGACAGATTGCACGAGGTTTAAAGTTTGACATGTCCCATACCATATCCGTGCCAAAGCATGTCTGCTTGGTTCTTTTAGAGCATGACCAAGCTTTTCCCTATGTAAGACTTTATGGAAAATCTACACTTTTGGAACCCAAGACTCTTTTGAAAGTTGAAGTTGTCTCTTCTCCCTTCCTATAAATTCAGGCCTTAGGTCTCATTTTAACCATATCTTTCTTCCTTGAATCTTCATCTCCTCCTAATGGCTCTTTCTCTTACCGGTTCTCTTCGGCCGGGGTTGATTTCCATGGAAGGGGTCGATTGGCTCAACTTTCGGGCGCACGGTCTCTATTCTATGAGATACCTTCGTAACATCCGCCTTCGCCCTGAGCTTCTGAAGGCTGCCATAAGCCTTTGGGACCCGGAGGTGCATGTATTCCGCTTCGGGGGACAAGAGCTTTGCCCAACAATCGAAGAGTTTCGCGCCTATCTTGGTGGTTTCGGCTCTGGAGATGTCATTGTCCCTCCCGTTCGTGAGAACATGTCCAAGGTTCTTGCCGCCTCTCTTGGCTTGAATGACGGTGTTGCCCGTTACCTGGTTAGCAATGGTCATCTCAACGTGATGCGACTTATTGAGATGTTCTCTCCTCTTGGCAACTTAGCGGACGTAACCTACCACTCTCGGCGTATGACCGCTCTTTGTATGTGCTTGCTTGCTGCTTACTTCTTAGTTCCCTCCGCTGGTCGTGCTAGCTCGGCCTTAGTCAGCATTGCAGTGCAGATTGGGGCGCGGAAGGATGTGATTCCGATGGTATTGGCTGAGACACTGATGGGTTTAGACAGGGTTCGTTCTGGAGAGACTGAGACTTTTGGGGGCTGCCCCCTTCTTCTGCAGGTTAGTTTTCGCCTCATTTTTCCTCTTCTCAGCTCTTCCTACTCTATTTAATGTTGGGCTTGGCTTCCTATGGTTTTTCACTTTTTCTCTCTTTGGCAGATTTGGCTGTGTGACAAGGTGAACATATTGACTCTCCCTCCTGGCAACTTGGCGTATGGCGCTAGATTACTCTCCTCTCGGTGCTTCGAATTTGCGGACAGACGTGTTTCCGAGTGGATCACCTTCTTCAAGCGTCGACAGGCCGAGACGATTTCCTGGAGAAGCTCTTGGCTGGATCTCCCGCCCATGACTGTGCATTATATGGGTTCCCAGTGGGTGGTTCTTCCTGGGCTGGAGGCTTTTACCTTCTACATCCCTTATCGGATCCAGCGTCAGCTTGGTTTAAGGCAGGAGGTTCCTGCAGAGATCTTGGTGGATGTGGTCCTGCCTTTCTTTCGTCATTCGGTTCTATGCAACTACCAGCGACTCTGGAGGTCTCGTGAGGTGACCGATGCTCATCCTTACCCTTCTGTGGCAGCGCGTGGGAGTTACAGAAAATGGCTCAGGAGGGACATTGCTGCGAGGGCGGGCGCCCAAGGAAACTGACTCGATCCTACTACCCTGATTATTGGATAAATCGCGGACCTCCTTTTATTGTATTGCCTTTTATTTTCGAAAATCATGCTCAGCCTTCTGTATTAGAAGCAGTTATCTTAATGAAATGAGTTATAGAGGGTCTCCCCCTCTCTAATTCTGCCTTTCTGGATTCTGTCAACCTGGATTTTTGTTTTGATTGATCGTGACCGAGTCCCATAGTGAGACTGCCTACGTATCCTTTTGAGGAAGGAATCAGGTCATGACGTAGTTCAAGGATAGGGTTCGCTCGGGTTTTAACACTCTCCTTTTGCGCTCTAACTTTTGCCTAGCACCGCCCTTTCGGGTTTTCGGTCTAGCGAGCTTGTTCATTGTATGCCTTAACTTTTGCCTAAGATGCCCTTGCGGGTTTCCATCCTAGCGGGCTTTTGCTCTAATTTTTGCCTGGAACTGGCTGCCCTTGCAGTTTTCAGCCTAGCGAGCTTCTCTCAGGGGTAGTAGCGCTTAAGTTGATCCAGGTTGACTAGAGTTGAGAATTCGTTTCCGTCCAGATCGATGAGTTGCGTAGCTCCTCCAAATAGAATAGTCTTGATAATGTACGGCCCAGACCATTTTGGTCGGAACTTCCCTCGTGGATCATAGATTGGTGCTCGTATCTCTTTCAGAATCATGTCGCCTTCTACCAGGTCCCTGGGCTTCACTTTCTTATTAAATGCGCGTGCAATTCTTCTTTGATACCCTTGAATGTGGTAAAGTGCCCTTAAACGACGTTCATCGAACAACATAAGCTCTTCAAACCGGTTGCTCAGCCAGTCTGCCTCTTGCACATTGCATTCGATCATAGTCCGGAGGGATGGCACCTCTAATTCTATGGGGAGTACGGCCTCCATGCCATAAACCAAAGAGTACGGAGTTGCTCCCGTTGGCGTACGCACAGACGTGCGGTATCCCCACAATGCCAAAGGTAGTCGTTCGTGCCAATCCCTTGCAGATTGAATAGTCTTTTCCAGGATGGTTTGATTGTTTTGTTGGCTGCCTCCACGGCCCCATTGGTCTGCGGCCGATAGGTTGTTGACTTGTGTACTTGGATCTGGAATTCCTCCAAGACTTCCCTTGCTCGGCCTTTGAAATGCACCCCATTGTCGGACACGAACGCTTGTGGGACCCTATACCGATAAATAACGTTCTGCTTGATAAAGTGCGCGACTTGAACTGCGGTCAGGGTTGCATACGAGGCTGCTTCTACCCATTTCGTGAAGTAATCGATGGCCACCAGGATGAACTTATGGCCGTTAGAAGCTGCTGGCACAATCCTTCCGATGACATCAATACCCCACGTCGAGAAAGGCCACGGCGAGGTCGTTTGCTGCAACTCATGTGGTGGAACATGCGTGAGGTTAGCGTGAATTTGACACTTATGGCAATGTCGTACGTATTCCACACATTCTGTCTCCATAGTGGACCAGAAGTAGCCTTGTCTTAAAACCTTTTTGGCAAGCATCATGCAGTTCATGTGAGGACCGCATACTCCTTCGTGAACTTCCTCCATCACCCTCTTGGCCTCCTCACCATGAATACACAGCTTGTGGGTTCCGTAGTGAGACCTTCGGTATAGATTCCCTCCACAAATGATGTACTGAGCTGCCATTCTCCGAAGGGCGATCCTGTCCTTCTTGCTTGCTTCAGAGGGGTATTCTCCTCTTTCCACGAATCTCCAGATATCGTAAAACCAGGGATGACCGTCTTCGGGTTCATTGATGGCCATGACATGTTGGTGTACCGGAGTGTCCCTTTGCTCGATCATAATTGGCCTTAACTTCACACCGATAGGGATTTCAACCATGGAGGCTATTGTTGCCAAGGCATCAGCAAACTGATTCCTGAGTCTCGGGACATGGGTGAAGGTTACTTTGTTAAAATGGGGAATGAGATCTCCGAGATCTTGATGGTACGGCTTTAACTTCTCTTCCCTGACCTTCCAATCACCGTTTGCTTGAGAAACGACCAAGTTGGAATCTCCCACGACTTCCAATTTCTCTACACCGATTTCAATGGCTGCTTCCATGCCAACAATGCAAGCTTCGTATTCCGCTTGATTGTTGGTGACCTCGAAATTGAGCTTGAATGCAAGCGGGATATGCGACCCATCTGGTGAAATTAGTAGCACACCAATTCCGAATCCTCTCTGATTGGCTGCTCCGTCGAAATACAATTGCCACACGTCCTCAACTATGGTCAATATGCCTTCGTCCGGGAACTCGAATTCGGCGTCTTCCTTTCCTTTGACCGGGCAATCGGCCAAAAATTCAGCGACAGCTCTCCCTTTTACTGACTTCCTGCTGACGTATTTTAACTCGAACTCTGCCAGCATCAATAGCCATCGTGCCATCCTTCCTGTAAGTGCTGGCTTCTCGAACAGGTACTTCAAGGGATCCATCCGGGATATCAATCTCACCGAATAAGCCAACATGTAATGTCTTAATCTTCGTGAAGCCCAGACAAGTGCCCAGCAGGTCTTCTCCAAGGAAGTATAGCGTTCTTCAGACCCAACCATCTTTTTACTGAGGTAGTAGACGGCTCTTTCAACCCCATCATCTCCTTCCTATGCCAACATACACCCCATGGAAGTCGAGGTGACTGACAGGTATAGGATCAAAGGTTTTCCTGGCTCTGGCGGCATTAAGACTGGCGGATTCCTTAGATAGGCTTTGATGGCCTCGAAGGCTTGCTGACACTTGTCACTCCACGCAAATGGTGTTCCTTTCTTGAGCAAACGGAAAATGGGTTCACACGTTGAAGTCAGCTTTGCGATAAACCGGCTGATGAACTGTATTTTGCCAAGGAAACTCCTTACGTCCTTCTCTGTCCGTGGTGGCTCCATTTCCAGAATGGCCTTAATCTTGGATGGATCGATTTCGATGCCTCGGGTAGTGATCATAAATCCGAGCATTTTTCCGGTGGTGACTCCGAATGTACATTTAGCGGGGTTGAGGCGCATCCTGTACTTCCTTATCCTTTCGAAAAACTTTCTCAATGCGGGTAAGTGACCTTCTCGCTCTTTCGCCTTAACGATCATGTCATCAACGTAAACCTCCACCTCTCTATGGATCATATCATGGAACAAGGTTATAGCAGCTCACTGATAAGTGGAACCTGCGTTTTTCAGCCCGAAAGGCATGACCCGATAGCAATAAGTTCCCCATTCAGTAATGAACGTGGTCTTCTCTCGGTCTTCTGGGGCCATGAGAATCTGGTTATATCCTGAGAAGCCGTCCATGAAGGAAAGTAAGGCATGTCCTGCGGTGTTATCAACTAGCACGTCGATGTGGGGCAGAGGAAAGTCATCCTTGGGGCTAGCTTTGTTTAAGTCCCTGACACAGACCCTGATTTTGCCATCCTTCTTGGGAACGGGAACGATGTTAGCAACCCACTGAGGGTATTTAGTTACCATTAGGAACCCAGCATTGATTTGTTTAGTTACTTCCTCTTTTATTTTAAGCACCTAATCAGGCCTCATGCGTCTCAGTTTCTGTTTTACAGGTTTCGCATCAGGGTGAAGGGGAATCCGATGTTCCACAATTTCGGGATCAATTCCGGGCATATCAGCGTGCGACCATGCAAAAACGTCTTCGAATTCTTTTAACAATTCCATAAGAGCCTGACGCTCTTCTTCTGACAGCGCGGAACCGATCTGGACCATGCGGGGATTCCCTTCGTCCCCCAAATTTATTGAAACAACTTCTTCTTTTACAGGCTGAGCATGCCTTTCGTCTTCCCTTTCGATTAGGGATCGAATTTCCTCAGGGATTTCCCCTTCAAAATTGATCTCTTCATCATTGGGGTCGACACAATTTATTTCAAAATCAGGGAGGTAAGCGGAATCAGATTCATTTATTTTATCATTAGCAGAGGCCCCAAGGGCACCGTACACACGGGTAGATTCAATTTCAAAATACAGACTCTGAGGAGTTGGGCCAAGAGGCACCGACTCAGACTCGACAGACTCAGAAGACTCAGAAGACTCGAAAGACTCGGAAGACTTAAAGGACTCAGTTTCAGATTCAGACTCATGACTAGTTGCACTCGGTATGAAAGTCCAATTCTTATAATCTCCAGCGGCATCCATGATGAGCGAAGTTGGGTCTTCGGGGGCCTCCTGCCCCAGCATTTGCACTTCTGCTTCCACAACTATACCCAATGGTTCGTCCTCCTCGAACAAGGTTGCCAAGCTACCCAAGGCAAGAGTTTCAACCCAATCTGTGGCATCTTTTGGTTTGATTATTATTTCTGGTTCTTCATCACTTTCGGGCCAGACATCATTGGCGAATATCTCAAACCCTGGTAGGAAGGTGTTGGTTTCTTTATCCCAAAATGGTTCCGGCTGCCCTTGGTAAACCTGCTTCGCCTTTTCTTTGACAAAGTAATCTTCCAGCCTGTCTCCTTTCTTTTCCCTCTTATCTCTGGAAGGGCAGTACCCCACACCTGTTATGCGGGTTAAAGTTCCTGGCTCTTCAAACTGTGCCGGCCCTTGAAGGTTCTTTCCCAGTCCCAATCCCGGCATGTAGGACATTTTCTTCATTATTTTTATGGCCACATTACTAATGACGAAGTCATCATCGATCTTGACAGTGAAAACAGAATGAGAGGTGTCAAGAGAGAAACCGCCCAGAGCAACGTCTTCTTCCCCATGTTGTATCTCCAAAAGCGGGGCATTATCTTCCACAGGAGCACGAATCCCAGAATCGCCATGAATGGTGAGCATCCCAGTTTCTAGTCCCAGTCTAACCTTCTGGTGGAGTGTTGAAGGAACTGCCATGATATCAGGTCGATGCATCCAAGGTCTACCCAGCAGCAGGTTGAAAGATGCGGGAATGTCTACCACGTGGAACTCCACATCTGTTTGGTAGGGTCCAAAAGTCATAGGAAGCATGAGAGTGCCAGTCACGTCCCGATGGGTGTTGTCATATGCCCGAACTTTGACTTCTGATGGAGAGAAATTGCTATTTTTGTATCCCAGGCAATAAGCAACACGGAGCGGGCAGACATTGATTGCCGACCCGTTGTCAATGAGGATTACCGGTACCCATTTTCCGTGGCATTTCAGAGTGATATGGAGTGGCCGGTTGTGATCAGTTCCGTCAACGGGCAAATCTCGATCAGTGAAGGTGATAGCATGTTTGACGGGTATGGTCTTGACGAGCGCCACAAGTTCGTCAGGGGTTATGGCGGAGGGGACTTTTAGGTGAGAGAGAGCTTGGATGAATCCTTCGCGATGGCGGGTGGAATGAACAAGCACGTCCCAGACAGACATTTTGGCTGGAGTCTGTTCGAGTTGGCGCTTGATCATTTTTTTTGGGTCTTTCTCAGGACGTGAGGGTTCTTTAACTGGCGGGGCAAAGGGTTGGAAAGTATCTTTGATTGGGGTAGCAAACGGGTTGGAAGGTTCTTTGGTCAGTGGAGCTGGAGGGTTGGATGATTCTCCGATTTGGAGATTAGGAGGTTGGTATATTCTACCACTCCTGGTTAATTGGCCAATCTGTTGGTACTTGGACTCTTCATTCCATAAATCCGCAAGGGCCTTGCGCTTGTTTCCAATGGTAGTGTCTTGGAGATTGGCGGCCAGGTCAGCGACGACCAGGTCCTCCCATAGGTCCTCGGGCTTCCATTTTTCAGCTTCTACTACCGTCCTGTTTACGGTCCATTCTTCATTCCCCACCTTTATGTTGATGATATCCGTATCACCCCATAGGTCTGTCTTAGCACCTGGTTCGTCTTCCCACAAGTTCATCATGGCAACATCAGCATCTTTTGGGAAGGTAACCGATGACTCTGACTTAACCTCATCAACCAGGTAGTCCATTGGGTTGAACCCGTTGCTAGCCACATCTTCTTCGGGACCGGGCGGTTCTGGGCATGGGGCAAGACCCACGTTATTGTATGGATCGTTGGCCATGAGATCAAGGAAGTAGGAGAAGAGGTCTGGTCGAAACGGAACCGGTTCAGGCCAGTCATAAATCACTGCCGGGGGTTGATATTCTTCTGCAAACAGCATGGGTACAGAGAAGGTATCTAAAGGGTCATTCCAGGCCAGAAGTTGGTACTCATCTGGAATTGGGTTCCATTCCCATTCGGGCATTTCCGGCAAGTTGAACATCATATTCAAAGAGAATCCATCGAGAGGGTCAGCATAAATGTTTTGCCAATCAACTTCCCATTCTGGCTCAAAGAACGGGCTTATATCTTCTTGGAAATTAGCGAATTCACGCTCTTTCCAATCATTGGTCAAATCTCCCCAATCCCAGAGGTAACAGAGGGTGATTTCTTCGGGAATTTCCACGACAGGCTTTGGTTCGATATCAGGAATGATGAAAGAAGTAGGATCAAAGTCTTGGCTTCTGTCTTGGGTGATTTGGTTGACATGGAATGGGGTATTGTGCTGTGGCAAGGGATTTGTCATGGTGTTTGGTTTGTCGGAAGGAGGGGTATCAATGACTTTATTGTCGATGAGGTTTTGAATCTCATGACGGAGACGGATACAGTTATCAGTGGTGTGGCCATGCATCTGGTGGAAATTGCAGTAGACGTTTTGATTTAAATTGGGTGGAATGTTCTGTGGTGGCGGAAGGGGATTCAGCACCCCTACTTCCGTGAGCTTTTTGAGCAAGGCGGATCTAGGAGTACTGAATTGGGTAAAGGCTCTTTGTTGGGACTTTGGTTTTTCTGAAATTTGGTTGACTTCTGCTGGTTTGGCGGACGAAGTCCCAGCCTGATTGGAATTCCCGTAGAGGACGTTGCTGTTGCCTGAATATACACTCTTGGGCTTTGCTGCTGGTTCCTTCCTTTCCAACGTTCCGTCCCGCAGTGCTTCTTCCACAGCCAGGCCTGAGTCATAAAAAGTTTCGAAATTCGGGGCTGCTTGGGAGAGGACCATGTATGGAGCAAAAGAGTTTGGGAGATTCTTGGTGATGATCCTTATCTGTTCCTTTAAATCTGGTTTGCTTTGCATCTGAGTAGCCTTAGCCCTCCAACGTTTTACAAAGTCGGCAAAGCTTTCTTTCTCACCCATCTTGGTGCTTTCTAATTCCCTTGTGGTCATCTTTAGATCGACGTTGAAATCATATTGAGCTACAAATGCCGTCCCAATATCTTCCCAAGTCCTTTTCTTAGCGGGTTCTAGGGTAAGAAACCATTGCAAGGCAGGTCCCGACAGAGATTCATGGAATAGTTGGGCCATGGCTTCCTTCTCGATTCCTCTCATGGTGAGTGAGCCAACATACCCTTGGAGGTGAGCTTTTGGGTCTCCGGTACCGTCAAACTTTGCGAAGTCCACGCCTTTAAACTTTTCTGGTAGCTTTGCGTTAGGGAAGAGGCACAATTTGTTCATATCAACTTCTCCTCTTCCTAACCGTTTGTTTTCTTGCATTGATTCTTCCAACTTCCCGATTTTAACCATAAGGGCAGCCATATTAGGATCGATTGCTGGTGCATCCTTGGACGGCGTTTCTTCCTTAGGCACATCAGTCTTAACCAAAAGTTTGTCGCAAACCTCCTGCATGGTTTCCATTATCATGTTCATGTTGTCTTTCATGGATGCAACCGAAGCCTTGAGCTGCGCATCCATCCCGGCAAGGGATTGCTTAAACTGAGCATCCATAGCAGCCATGTTCTGCCTAACCTCTTCTATCCCGCTTCCCTAGTCAGCCATGGGTAAGAGATCTTCAAGTGACGAGGGCTCCTGTATTGCTGGGCCTAGCGAAACTGCTAATGGCGGTTGGCCTTCCTGCTCTATGGGGACCTCAACCAGTTGGGTTTCTTCCAGGGTATCTACGCGGACCAATCTTCGAGATGGACGAAACCAATTGGGTAAAGCCTCTTCTTTTTGCAGGTGTCCAATGTTTCTGAACTTGTAGCAAAGCAAAAGGGAACAACTTAAGATCCACCCCGAGTGTCTGTCCTACCTTCTACGTGCCCTCTAGGTCCTAGAACCTACCGTGACTGGAGTTTCACTTGGAGCATTTGTACGGAAGATTTCTGACGACCCGGGTAGGTGCTGTCAGGCAGGTTAAATTCCGATCGTTTTCGGAACCAGAGCCAATCTCCTTATCTTAACCATCCGAGACAGAGCAATGTGAACGTCAGAATCCAAATACGCATACTTCCAAGGTTATTCCCATGTCAAGGGAGCCGTTCGGGCACGGCAAACACCGGAGGTATCGCAACCTTCATGGACTTATAGTCTCCTAGACTGACCGAAAAGTCCTAAAGAATTCTAAGGGAGCCTAATCCTCTAGCCTGCAAGATGCAATGATGCATGAATGATATGTATGTAAAAAAAAAAAATACACATAAACAGGGTATATCACATAAGTCCTAGCCATGGGTTCCTGTCTTAGTTGGGAAAGTACTATGGTTATGTACAAGTGCAAAGGCCGGTTTTGGTTTGAGAGGGGTTCCCCGGACTAGAGCCAAGATGTACTACCCCATGTCGAGTGTATTGCAAGACAATGGTCGAACAGCACGATGGCCCATCATAGTCGAGGGTTGCTAGGCATTTCGGGAGAGCTTGTCAGCGGTAAACCGGGCAAGATAGCCGGAACACACTAGCAAGGCTTGTGCGGTGCAAAGTGTAAAAGAAAGTTAAGTTCCCCAAATTGCATTAAGTCCCTCAAGTAAAATGCCTTTCAAGTTTGGCCCTCTTGATTATCCAACACTTCTTTATGTATTTTTTTTTTTAAAAAAAAGAAGTTTTGAATAAAAGTCCCCAGCAGAGTCGCCACTGTGGGCTCCCGCGCCCGAAGCGGTGCGATTTGTGACAGAGTCGCCACCCGGATTTTTGAGATGGATGATCCGAGAAACCGAGGGGGTTTGTTGTTTGAAGGAAAAAGGCTTTTAGATCTTAGCGAAACTGTTTAAGATTTTGGATCCGGGAGCCAGGTTACGAACGGGGAAGGTTTTGTTGAAAAGCACCCCGCTCGCCCGGTGAAAATCGGTCTCTACTAGGCATTTTAAACGGGGGATTAATACAACTCGGAAAACCTTGAAAAACACATAAAGGGAAAGGGGAACAAGATAGATCATCTCACGTTGCCGTGCTAGTGGTGCTTGCTGTACAGAGATGATGAAGATGACATGGCAATAATATAAACAGAGAAGAATGTGGGAATAAGCTGTCTGAAACATGATCCTCCGTCAGACGGCATATTGGCTTGAAGCGCGCGGCTTACCGATATGCCGTGCGTGGTTCCGATCCTGATACCAAACTTTTATAGTTTTGCAAAGCTTCGCGCGGTGTACCATTACATCGCACGGTTTTATTTTAAAGCCTCAGACAACTCACAACTGTCAGATCGTCTCAGATCTACATCATTCTTTCAAACCATGAAGGGAAAACCATTTTTGACACGTTTGCTTGTTTTGGAAAGATCTATGGAGTTTTAAAACATGGCTTGTAGAAATGGTCTCATTCTGAGACAGCTTTTGGTATACAGAAAGGACCCAACAACGGACGATCGTGATCCAGACAGTCTGATCAAGAAAACAGTATTCTTTTTTAAATGCCGTGCGTTTTGGTATGCTACGCCGTGCGTTGCTCTAGAGAGCCGCACGGCTTAGCATACCTTCGTACAGGGCCTTAGTTTTGTTTTAAAAAGAGGTTTTGGGTTAGATCTCAACCAAAAGGGTCAAGCCTGAAAACAGAAAGGTTCCCTCAGGGCCAGGATAGAGCCTAGCCCAAGGAAACTTGGTTTTTACCTTGGATCGAGAGCTTGAATGAGCTTTGATGAAGGAGGATGGACGTCGGGAGGTAAAGAAAGTAGAAGTGTGGATGTGTGTAATAGATGGGTATATTGGGTGGTTGAGACCTCAAAGTTAGTAAGGGACTAACTTCAATGGTGAGGAGAAAAATGGAGTAAAAGGCCTAGAGAATGTCTTTTAAGAACAACATTCTCAAGGCTTGGAAATGGGAAAGTGGGTGTGAATGCAAGAAGAGAGAGAAAGGGTATAATGGTGATCAAGGGCCCCTTTTCCTTGAGTGGAGGGGTGTATTTATAGGCAAGAGCCTTGGATTTTGAATTTTGAAAGTTGGAGGCATTTTCTGGGCGGGCCAGAAGTGTGCTTTCGGCTGAGCCGTATTGCAGCTATGGCTCAAATAGGCGTGACCGACAGCTTTCTGAGCCAGTCAGAACTTTATCCAAAATGTCGTGCGGTTAACCTCATGACTGCGTGCGGCGTATTAAATTTCGATACGCCGTGCGGTGTAGAATTGTTGCGCACGGTACTTTAGGTTCAATCCAGGGCTTTTTGGGCTTTCTGAGTTTTCTTTTTTTGGGCTTTTTCTGGGCTGATGGTTGGTTTGGGCTGCGGATGTAGGAATGCTTCATTCAAGCTCACAAAGGCTTTGTTTCCTTTATTTCATCATCGGGGCGATCAAAGACCCTTCGAGGTCCGGATTGGGGTGTCTACACCCGGTAGCTTTGGGCGTTCTAAACTTGATTGACATTGGCAGCAACTGCGTCGTCCCCACTTGAAGCCGCACTGGCGTAATTGCTACCACCAAACAATGCGCTGCTATGTCTAGAGTAAGCCTTCAGCTTAGCTTTTTGAGTAGAGGAAAAAGAAGATTCTCCTCTTTGCAGAACTCCACTTTGCAGGGCCTCTTCAATGGCTAGGCCAGACTCGAAGAAGGTCTCAAAGTTGGCAGATGCTTGAACTAGCACAAGGTGCTTGGCGAAGTCAAGCTGAAGATTGCACGAGATGATGCGGAGTTGATCCCTCTCGCTCGGGCGATCAGTCAATAATGCAGCTTTGGCTCTCCTCCTCTTAACAAAATCCGCAAAGGACTCCTTTGCTTCCATTTTGGTGGACTCCAACTCACAAGTAATCATCTTGACCTGCGAGTTGTAGCTGTACTGCGAGACAAAGGCAACCCCTATGCCTTCCCAAGTTCTTCTTTTGGAGATGTCGAGCAACAAAAACCAATGAAAAGTAGGCCCGATGAGAGTCTGTGGGAACAACTGAGACATAGCCTCACTTTCCACACCCAGCAGCTTCATTGCAGCATGGTAGCCAAAGAGATGAGTCTTGGGATCACCATTCCCGTCGAACTTAACCAAATCAGGCATCTTGAATTTGTCGGGAAGCCTAGCATTGGGGTACAAGCAGAGACGATCCAGGTCAATTCCTCCTGCGCTGATCTTCTCAGATTTTGAAACATCTTCTTCCAGCCTAGCCATCTTGGCCATGAGAGCTACCATGTCAGGGTTTTGAACAGGCCTAACAACCACCGGATTGGGGTTTGGAGCAAGCACACGAGCCTCCCTAGAGATGGGCTGAACAATGAGACGCCCTGCATGGTTTGGATCCTCGACAAAGACAGGTTCTGCATGAACATCCTCATCGTCCTCACCTTCCTCATCCAGTACTGGAGGAAGATGAGTGTTGATAAGGTCATTTAGATAGGTGATGGAGGCATCAGTAGAAGTGGCCCTCTGTTGCATAGCAGTGATACTGTTCTGGAGATTCATGAGCATAGTTTCAAGGTTGATGTAGACACCCCAATTTGGACTTGTCAAATTTCCTTAATTTGTGCCCTCGAGGCTCCCCGATGATGAAATAGGGTCAAAACGGGCCTTGGCAAACTTGGACGATACTTCTTGGACTTTTTCAAAATAAAAACATTCCTTTTTTCTCGACACCCTGAGGGTAAAATTGGCACACATTTTAGCATATAAAATATATTTGAATGAAACCAATTGGGTTAGAAAGAGGACTTAACGAGCTTTCCAACGCTTCGAAAAACACCCTAAACCGAGTTCGGGAGTGTCCGTGGCGCCCTTCTGAAGTTGGGCTGCCACTCCCAAGCGCTCAGGACCACTCTAGAGCGCTCGGGAGTGACACTCCCAAGCGCTTGGGAGTGCTAACTGACCAATGCATGTTGAGCTTGACCTTTGACCACCGCTTTTCAGGCCTTTCAAATCCATTCAACGTTCAAACCTGCCAATCAAGCTTGCCTGACTATGCAGGGGTGGCAGAGAATATCATCATGCCATTTTAACCTCCAAAATTATTTTCCATTTCATTTTCTTTTAATTTTCAAATTTCAAACCCATTTTCTCCTCCTCTATAAATACCCCTTTGTTCTTCCATTCAAAAGGACCATGAAAAATTGCTCCTTCTCTCTCCCCCATTTGCAGAAAACCCTATTTCAAACACCTTCAAATATTTTCAACCCAAAACATTTTCCAACTTTCATTTTCAAGCAATTTTCAAGAAAAATCCAAAAATCACAAAAGCATTTGAAGTCTTAGACTTCATTTTCCTACTGTTTTTCAACCCTTACTCAAGCTACCATACTCATCCAAGAAGTCTTGTTCAAGCACAAAAGGTATGAAATTTCGTTTTTGTACCTAAATCTACCGTTTTCCTACTTCTGAGGGGGATCAAGGGTTCATACTAGTTCCTTATACTAGTTGTGAGCTCATTTGATCTTAGCTTAGCACCAAGAGCAAGAGGAACACAAAGAAAACAAAACTTTTTCTGGGCACTGTGTTCCCTCCCGAGCGCTCGGGATCGTTCCTGAGCGCTCAGGAGTGCTGCTGCCACCAAAACTTTGTTTTGTTCGTTATGTATTTCATTTTCTGTTTTTAGTAGATACTGGGTGTGCACTGGTCCTTCCAGAGCCCAGTTAGGATTGCTTTCAGTTGCAAGGAAGCCTTGTTTGGATGGTTAGGACCAGTTCGTAGCTGTTTAAACCTCTGGCTGAGCACGTCTGTATTTTGATTTCTTTGTGATTTTTCTGGCAGTATTAGCATGCGAATATGTCTAACCAAACTTGCAGGATGAGGTTCTGGAACTCCCGAGCGCTCTAGACCACTCCCCAGCGCTCGAGAGTGAATCCAGTGACAGGGTTTCATTTTCTGTTGTCTTGTGTTGCATGCACAACCATTTCACCCTCTACTGTACACATGCACCAGCATACACTTCTTATGTGTTATAACTGTGGATATTTGCTAAATGCTTTAATGAAACAAAATCCCTTTTAAAAATCCCGCAAACGTTTAGTAGAGACCGATCTCGAATCGGGCGAGGGGGGTGCCGTAAAACCCTTCCCCCCTCGTAACATGGCTTCCGGACCCTTGAAACTGATCTCTGGTTTTCAACTTCATATCAAACGGTTTTCCAAAACAAAACGGTTTCTCGGGTGATACACCGCAAATCCGGGTGGCGACTCTTCAAACGGCGTATTTCTCTTCAAAGCGGCGGGAAAATAAACAACACAAAAAAACAAACTTTCGTTTTCGTTTTTCGGGCAGGTAGCCCACAGTGGCGACTCCGCTGGGGATAAGTTTAATTAATACTTGAGAAAAAGTTGGTTTGTTGATAAAACGGCCCGCTTTTCTTGAATATCAATTAAACTTGTGAGCCAGGCTTGAAAAACGTTTGTGGGATTTTCAAAAGGGATTTTGTTTCATTATTTATTTCTTGTATGTATATACCTTGTGCAACCCCGCTGTTGTGTTTCGGCAATCCTACCCGGCTTGCCGGTGATGGGGAATCCCGGAATGCTCAGCAACCCTCGACCGTGATGAGTCATCCCTACCGTTTGTACCGTTATTGGGTGTACGCTCAATAGTGGGAGGTATACTTTGACTCTAGTCCGGGGAACCCTCTTCAAGCCAAAACCAGCCTTTGTACGTGTTTAGAAAGCAATAGAACCTTCCAAACTAGGACAGGAACCCGCAGGGTAGGATTATATGTTATATCTTGTCTACATGTTACTACTTTCTGCATCTCATACCGTCATCCTGTCCGTCCAATTTCGTGTCATAATCTCACTCGCACGGTCTGTAGAAGGTTGCCGAGGCCCGATGATGAATCGTGCACCCCGGTGTACGTTGTTTAACTACATGAGTCCTTAGAACAAGGAGACTTTGGGAAATCAGGATGTTACTAAGTCCTTGACTAATGCCTAATCGAAATTTCAATGGAGAATAAGGAATAACAAAGGAACCGGCGCCGTGGTGCCACTTTACTTACACCACCTTGGCTAATGACACAGTGTCACTGACACCACGATGGTTGGGGTATCACGCCGTCTATACTAAGTTATTCCAAGTTCAAAATTGAGACTTCGAATGAGGACTAGTTGAATACTTAGTTCATTTTGACATCTCTTAGAATTTGTCGTTCTGAACGAAGGATACACCCTAAAAGAAATTCTGAGGAATAAGGCAACCTTCGAAAGACCGTAATCTGTTCCCGCTTGCACATCGCACCTTGCATCTTACGCTTGCTCTCATGTCTCATATAGAACTCTTGGGCTCGCTCGCGCGGCTTGTTTAGGATTGCCTGGACCAATGATGAGTCGTGCTTTTTAAAGGCACGTTGTTGAAATTAATTAGTCCTTGGAATGACGAGGTTTTGGGGATATCAAACTTCATTAAGTCTTCAATACAATTTTTAATCATGGATTCAATGAAAATTAACAAAACAATTAGGCTACAATGTCATGATACCCACACCACCCAGGTTGTAGTGTGAAGCCATACGCTAAACGGTTTTTGAAACCAGAACAGAAATTTCGGCTAAAAAATGTTAAAGACTTAATTTGTCTTGATATCTCTCAAATCTTGTCATTCCTAATCAAAGGATACACATTCAAAAAAAATCTCTGAGGACTAAGGCAATCCTTCATAGGATGTCATTTCTTGATTCAGGGTCTAGGAGACCATAAATCCATAGAGTTTGGGATACCTCTGGTGTTCGCCGTGCCCGAACAGCTCCCTCTAGTTTTATCCAGCCTTAAGTGCGTCTTCCAGCAGTCTTATTGCTTTGTCTCGGATGGTCTTAGATAAGGAGATGGGCTCTGATTCCCAACGTGAGGAATTTAACCTGCCTGACACCGACCTACCCGTGACTGTTTGGAACTTACCGTAAAGTGCGATCCCTTGAGTCGACGATGACAACACGTCAATAACAATTCTTTTATTCAACATGCATTTTTCAATAAACCACAACAGGGGCACGTTCTGAGTTTGCTTTTTGCTTTACTGTCAGCATTGGGCCACCCATCCTACAACGAAACCATACCCTCATAAACTCAGAATTTGTGGGAAGATATGGAACAGCCGGTGGAAAATTTGAATGAGGAACATCTGAACGGGGAACAGCCAGCGGGGATTCTGAACGAGTTGGATCAAATCCGAACCTCTATCCGACAGATGGGTGAACGAACAGACAACCAGATTACCCAGTTGATGCTTATGATAATCGGGGTTGCCAGACGACTTCCACCTCCACAAAACCCAGAAACACCCCTCGAAAATAATCATGAACCACCCTCTGAGCCAAACCCCCAAAGCCCAGAAATGGCCACCATCGAAGCCAAATTATCCCAACTTGAGCTGTCCTTAGCCAGAAGCGAAAGAATCACCTCAATTGGTTTCGACTTCGACGAACTCTGCCTTTTCCCGAATGCCAGACTACCCAGGAAATTCAAGCCAATCGACTTCGCTAAGTTTGACGGAACCGGTGATCCAAAAGCACACTTGACCAGTTACATTGGGGCACTTTCCATGTGGGGCTTGGAGAAAGACGCCATGGCCCAAATGTTTTCTCAAACACTGGTTGGACATGCCTTACGCTGGTTCACTGCCTTGGAAGTGGCAAAGAAGAAATCTTGGGAAGACATCTGTGAGGCTTTCGTGGCCCAGTTTGACTATGACATCCAACTTGAGGTCACCACTCGAGAGTTGGAATCAATAAAGATGGAACCGAGGGAGTCTTTTATGGATTTTATTCGAAGATGGAGAGCAAAGGCTGTTCAGATGAAGGACAAACCCTCGGAGAAAGATCAAATTCAGATGATTGTCCGAAATCTCCAGCCCGCACTTGCCAGGCACATGATCCTAGCTCAAGCCTCTTCCAACTTCAAGACATTCTTCGAAACAGGCCTGGCCGTCGAAGAAGCTGTTCAGTTGGGCATTCTCGAAAATGTTGATTCCTTCCCAGAGACAGAAAATGTGGACCCCGACAGCAGCAGCACGCTGCATGTCAATGCAAGCTACACCGACTTGCCACCTGACCCTACACATATCGACCATGTCCGGACCGAGCCCGTTAGCCAGATCGCTGCTCAAGCCACCAAGCCTAAACAACCTCGTCTCTTTTCCCAGTTTCCCGTACCACTATCCATGGTATTCGAAAGACTGGTCGAAAGCAGAACCATCAAGCCACTCCTGTCAACTCCCCTACCTCAAAAGCTCCCACACTACCACAACCCAAACGCCTTCTGCGCCTTCCATCAAATGCCCGGTCACGCTACCAATGACTGTCACCGTCTCCGTCACAAGATCCAAGACTTAATCGACAACGGAACCATCCCAGAGCCGGACTTCAGATCGGGAGGAGGATTTTGAGTGCAGCAAAGCATGAATGGAATTTCTCATGAGTTTGGGAGAGCTTTTAAGTTTCGAGTCAAGTCTTTTAATTTCGAGTCAGTTTGTACTTTGGGTATTTCATGCTTTCGTGTCTATATGTTGTCAAAATTCGAGTTTGTAGTCAAAAAAAAAGAAAAACCAAAAAGAGAGTCAGTTTCGTAGGCCTGAACTACGTTATGACCTGATTCCTTTGCAAGAAGGATACGTAGGCAGCCTTATCCCGAGGCCCGGTCATGTTCTTTCGAGTCGATCCTTTGTCGGTCCGTCCCGTCTTTTGGTGTCAAGCCTCTTGAGTCGAAATTGTGGTAATAAACTCGTGTTTTGTGATAATCCCTTAAACTTGGAATTGTTTTTCACAATCAATTGAGAAATCAAAACACGAGACATTTTGCCCTTGCAAGAAGAAGAATTTCATGGGACCATTCCCTTACGCCGTGAAGAAGCAACGCCTTGGCCCAAGAAAAAGCTCGCTAGATCAAAACCTCAAAATATGATCTAGGCAAAAGTTAGAGCACACAAATCTCTTAAACTGCGTCTAGGATCCAGTTATCAAGTTGTGCAATTCAAAATGAAGAAAGGCATTCTTTTCTTTTATCACACGCTTGAAGATATATATCCATTGATAACCCCCTTTGAGCCTAAATCAATTTCTTTGAAAGAACCCAGCTAGGCAGCTATCCCCCACACTAGGGTGAAATAAAGAAGACAAAAGTGCCAAACACCTGACCATCATCGGCGCGTCAGAATTCAAAGCGCGAAAGTGTCAAATGCATACGCTCATTGGGATGCAAAACATTGAAAAAAGAATCAGAAAAAGCTCAGAATCAACGAAGGTACCAAACGCATCGGGCACAACAAAAGGCGAAGCAAAGCAAGTGAAAGAAGGCGCCTATCATAAGCAAAGAGGGCATAGAAATATTCAAGATGGCTGCTAGCTCTCGAAACCCCAAGAAAATGAAAAAAGTTTGAGCCTATTATCCTTTCTTTGTTAAGCCAAAACCTTGGCCACGTTACAACCCGAATAAAGTCCTGTCAGATTGAAAAACACAACTTGATAACAAAAATCCTGGACAATAGGAGAAAACAAGAAGAAGCGCCAAGGCATTTTCTAAATCCATGGGTTGTCGTCAGCAACCTGGAGCATGATTTCTAATAAAAGTCCTCGTGTTTTGCCAAAACATTTCAAAGCCTCGAATGGGAAAATCATCAAAACTTGATTTTATCATGACAATTTCAAACATTAAATTCTCAAATAATCAAACTCCTCGTCCAGTCAAGGTCTTCGTTAAGAGTCAGTCCTCTGATAAAAGGTCTTTCTTGTCCTTTGAGTCGTCTGGGCCTTGTCCAAATTCACGCAAGGTCATTAAGGTCCCAACTTGTGAAAGAAACTCCAATACATGGAAGAACCCGCACTTGAGCTCATGACAAAACTGGTTGCCGAAACTATCAGTAGAATCAAGGAAGAGGATCAGAACGAAGGACAGTCACTCACTGGGGCATATCAGCCCAATGCCATCAATCACTGCAAACGTACAGCCGACTTCAAGACTGGGGCATGCATGCTCGGGACTCAAGCCCTGATCAAGGCCAAACTCAAACCAGCTCCAGCTCAAACCCAATTTCCATCCAAATACGAACTCCATCCCAAATCCCAAGGTCCTGAAGATACCGGTCCGCTGGCCAAAAACAGTAAAGCAGAAAGGGTACTCGGACATGTCCATTGTTGTTTTTCAAAACTAAAAATCATCAGTGTTGTCAAAAGTCGAAACACGGGTCTCACTTTCTAACCTCGACCCCCCACGGTCGCCTTCTTCCTTCATATTCGTCAACATGACTAAACGTCTTCTGCCATTGATTTGGCACCCTTCAAACGTCTTCTGCCATAGATTTGGCACCCTTCAAACGTCTTCTGCCATAGATTTGGCACCCTTCAAACGTCTTCTGCCATAGATTTGGCACCCTTCAAACGTCTTCCGCCATAGATTTGGCACCCTTCAAACGTCTTCCGCCATAGATTTGGCACCCTTCAAACGTCTTCTGCCATAGATTTGGCACCCGTCAAACCTCTTCCGCCATAGATTTGGCACCCTTCAAACGTCTTCTGCCATAGATTTGGCACCCTTCAATCATCTTCCGCCATAGATTTGGCACCCCCCCTTCCGCCACCATAGACTTGGCGCTGTCCTGAGTGACACCTTTCTATCGTTTGCTTGCATGTCTGCACGTCTGCATGTTTGCATTTGCCCCAAAGAACTACGCTGGTCTGATCCTTGCAGAAAAGGGTACGTAGGCAGTCTGAAAAGACGCGACCGCATTCATCAAATGTTTGTGTCTTTACTTGCATTTGATTTTGAATTGAGGATTTGATTTGGCTCGAATTGGGCTGTCTCAATCTTTGGACGGCACTCGTATCCATTCATGATGTCGAGTGTCGCCCAAAGAGGGGCAACTGTAGACACCCCAATTTGGACTTGTCAAATTTCCTTAATTTGTGCCCTCGAGGCTCCCCGATGATGAAATAGGGTCAAAACGGGCCTTGGCAAACTTGGACGATACTTCTTGGACTTTTTCAAAATCAAAACATTCCTTTTTTCTCGACACCCTAAGGGTAAAATTGGCACACATTTTAGCATATAAAATATATTTGAATGAAACCAATTGGGTTAGAAAGAGGACTTAACGAGCTTTCAACGCTTCGAAAAACACCCTAAACCGAGTTCGGGAGTGTCCGTGGCGCCCTTCTGAAGTTGGGCTGCCACTCCCAAGCGCTTGGGAGTGCTAACTGACCAATGCATGTTGAGCTTGACCTTTGACCACCGCTTTTCAGGCCTTTTGTGGGCTACCACAGCCCCGGGTGTTGAGATCGGGGCGGCCCAATTCGGAAAATCGCGCGCCTCGTGCCCCTTTTGAAATCGACTTTGAGAAGATGGTTTGATTTGAAGAGTCGCCACTCGGATTTGTGGTATGTCACCCGAGAAACCGTTTAGTTCGAAAATAATTGATTTGAATTGAAAACCAGAGATCATTTGAGGGTCCGGAAGCCATGTTACGAGGGGGGAAGGGTTTTACGGCACCCCCCTTGCCCGATTCGGAATCGGTCTCTACTAAACGTTTGTGGGATTTTTTTAAAAGGGGATTTTATTTCATTAAGCAAGTAGCAAGTATCCACAGTTACACCAAATAGGAAGTGTTTGCATGTGCATGTGTACAGGAGGGTGACAAAACTGTGAAATAACAAGATGCATGGCAGTGGAAGCTGAGAGACTACCAATGACTTCACTCTCGAGCGCTCGAGACTAGTCCCGAGCGCTTGGGAGTAGTCCCGAGCACTTGGGAGTTCTGATGCTCAACCTGCAAGCTTGTTAGTACAGGCAGAATAGAGTGCTAAAAAGGGAACTGGAATGCTGCAATTTACACAATTGGCTCAGCAGAGGACTTAAAAGACTGAACTAAGCCTTCAATCTTTCAGATCATGCATCCCTGCCTTAACGAGATTAGATCTACAAATTTTAAAGAACAGAATGGGTACCCTCATGCATGCAGAAACCCAAAGAACACATCAGACAGGGGAAATGAAAGGTAATGGCATGGCTGAACTCCCGAGCGCTCGGGAACAGTCCAGAGCGCTTGGGAGTGTGATGCTTACCAGTTTTGCTCTAAACAGAAAATGGTACTGACATGCAAACATCCTCATTTTGATGTTTCCCAATAGGAAAGCATCATTTAACTTTGAAAAGAAACCTTATTTTACTTGAAGATTCGTGAGGAATACTTCTGTTTTGGTGAAAATGATTTTCTGTGCATGCAATGCCAAAATGGAACCATTTATTCTAAAAGTACCCCTCATTCCCAGCCTACTGTATGACCAAAAACCATGCATGAAACTGGGGACAGTCCCGAGCGCTCAGAAGTACTCTCGAGCGCTCGAGAGTGATGCCAGTAAGGGTTTTGCTAAAACGTTTTTGTACCCCATTGCTCTTGTCTTTACACTAAGGTCTCCCAGCCATGCACCCAGTATTGAAGACTGGGTCAGGCTGAGAGACCCCCCTCAGAAGGGAAGAACAGCCTCTATGTTTGGGATTGAGATAGAAATATTTTCTACCTTTTTGCTCGAACTCTTCTCTTTGGAATGGCTTTGAAAGGTGGATTAAGAGGGAAGAATACAAGAAATCAGAAGCTTGGAGCGTTCTGGATTTCCTGTATTTTCCTTGAGGATTTTTCGAAAAGGGTTTTTGAGGTTTGAAGTTGAAACTTTGAGTTTAGGTAGTTCCTGCTCTGAAAAAGAAGGAGAGAACAGGAGGAGAGTATTCCCAGGGAGGAAATTTTGTGTCCCCTTCCTCAGCTGAAAATGGGCCTTATTTATAGGCCAAGAAATAACCTATGATTTTTGAAAATCAAAGGGATTTTTAAATAAAAATGTTTAAAAGGGAAAATCATTTGGCCTGAAGATTCCTGACTGAGCATGAGTGCTAGCCGTAAATCTCAGCCGGCTAAAGTTCACTGCAATGATGGATTGCATGGGTAATGAGGAGCCCCGCCATCCATTGGCCAGCGCAGGAGACACGAGCGCTCGAGAGTAGTCTCGAGCGCTTGGGACTTCACTCTCGAGCGCTCGAGAGTGAGTCAGGCCAGAGGTTTTGAAAGTTGTTTTTGAGCGCTCGGGATTACTCCCAGGCGCTTGGAAATGATTTTGACCATTTTTTTATTTCCTTTCAAATCTTTCCAGGAGCAAAGTTCCAATCGATACGAGGCTTGTTTCAATCCAAATTCATCATCGGGGAGCCTCCGGGCCACAAATTAAGGAAATCTGAAGAGTCCAAATTGGGGTGTCTACAGTTGCCCCTCTTTGGGCGACGCTCAGCATCATGTCTGGATACGAGTGCCGTCCAAAGATTGAGACAGCCCAATTCAAGCCAGATCAAATCCTCAATTCAAAACATAAATGCAAGTGAAGATGCCAACATTTAATGTATGCGGTCGCGTCTTTTCAGACTGCCTACGTACCCTTTTCTGCAAGGATCAGACCAGCGTAGTTCTTTGGGGCAAATGCAAACATGCACGAGAAAGTAAGTATCGACAAGACAATGGTAAGATAAATGCATGAAGGGTCCACCTGTTACTCTGTTCGGCGGGCAAACCAGATAAATGCAAATATTCGCACGGGGAATTCACCCGTTGCTCCGTTCAGTGGACACCACAAAACTTCTGGGAGCCAAATGTAAATACCTGTATGAAGAATCCACCTGTTGCTCTGTTTGGCGGACACTAATAGGCCTCTGGGGGGAAATGTAAATACCTGTATGAAGAATCCACATGTTGCTCTGTTTGGCGGACACTAATAGGCCTCTGGGGGCAAATGTAAATACCTGTATGAAGAATCCACCTGTTGCTCTGTTTGGCGGACACCACAAGGGTAAAACCTTTTTGCAAATTTAGACGATTTCGACATAAAGTATCAATTTTCAAGCGTGAACCAATTGTGGATTACCGAAAAAAAGTTCGTGATCAATTGCTCTGTTTTGACACAAACTAAATCAGGACTGAGATTGATTTTGTAAAAAGCCTCGACATTGCAATAATTGACAGAAAGTGAAATGAACGGGAGACCAAAGATTTCGGCACAGCGACCTAAAAACAGAGCGGAGCGCTTGGGACCACTCCCGAGCGCTCGGGAGAGGTGTCGAGCGCTCGGGACCATGGCTGGGGCCCACCACTCCTTCGTCTTCCTTTTCCAGATCTGGGGTTTAAAACCCCAAAACTCGAGCGCTCGAGAACCAGGCGACGTACGGCTGTCCTCTTGCTCTCGACTCTCAGGCGTTTACTCTTTCTCTCACTCGACTATCACTCTCTCAGTCGACCATCTTACTCTCCGACGATCTCCCTTTCTCCAGAACAACCACGGACCGATATCGAGATCTCGAGCTCTCCTCGATCTTCCGGTGGGCGATCGTGTGCCAGGAAGTTCGAATTTGGGGGAAGAGGAAGGCTAGGGAGAAAGAAGAAAGGGCAATGGCGGATGGGGAGGACCGGGCGACGACGGGTGAATCCCGCGGTGGTGCAGCCACACCTGGCGACGGCGCGGTGGCGGCTGCAGCTGCTGCGGCGGCGATGGGCGACGCTGGTGAGGGAGGAGGTGTTGCCAGGGGTGAGGGGGTTGCTGGTGAGGTTACAGCGGCGGCTGCGGTTGACGGTGGGGGTGATCCTACGGCGGTAGAGGAGGCCCGGGGAGGTTCTACGGTGATTGGGGGTGTCGGAGGGGTCGAGGCTGAGCACGACACAGGTGGGAGGCAGCCTGACGGAGGCGGAGATGCCTCGGGCAGTCGGGGCGGCGTTTCGGGCAGCGGAGGTGGAGTGACGGGCACTCCTCCTACTCCTACTGTGGAGGAATTGTTCGCGGCCGCGGAGCAGGCCCGCGAGGAGGGAGAGGCCGAGGAGCCGGCGGTGGGTGGTCGCGTCACGGTCACCCCTGCTTTGAGGTCGACGGTGGCGCTACCGAGGAGGGAGGATAGCAGGATTGGGGCCTCACGCCCTGTTCCTTTCGAGGAGGGTGACTTTCTAGACTCTGCAGAGCCACGGGACCTACTAGACGCGTTTGGTCTCGACCCAGGGGTCGAGGCCGTGCTGAGAGGTACCGTGACTCCAGAGGACAGGGCTGCGGCGCTGCTGTTGGGAGCCTTGCTGAGTGGCGCGGGTGCGTCGGACACAGGGGGTCACGAGGTTGAGGAGGAGGAGGAGATGGAGGAGATGGGGATGGAGGAACCAGAGCCTGAGGCGGCTGCCGAGGCGCGGGTGACTACGGTTGACGAGGCGAAGGCCTACTTGGGAGGAGAGCGTGCTGGGTTCGCGATTGTGACCTACGCTCCGCGGGCTCACTTCTTCGTGCCTGTGGGGATAGAGAGTTACACTCCTGCTCGGGCTGACTACCCGGAGGACCTACTGCTCCGAGACCGCGACATGCACATCTCTACGGGTTGGACTACGGTAAATTTCGACAACTTGAAACTTTTGAATTCGACACTTGAATCATTAAATTCGACAACACGAAATTTTAAAATCGACACTTGAATCATTAAATTCGACAATATGAAATTTTAAAATCGACACTTGAATCATTAAATTCGACAAAACGAAATTTTAAAATCGACACTTGAATCATCAAATTCGACAACATGAAATTTTAAAATCGACACTTGAATCATTAAATTCGACAACATGAAATTTTAAAATCGACACTTGAATGATTAAATTGCTGAATTGATTGAAATGCTATTTCTTTACTCTGTTGAAACAGCGCACGACGGACGTCTACGGCCACGGAGGCTCAGCCAGCTCGCTGAAGTACTTCAGGGGGTTGCCCGCGAGAGTGCGGGAGTTAGTTGAGGCTGCGGGTTTCGGGCCGTTCATCCAGTTGATGACGGCGGTGAGGGTAGACCGCGCTGTGCTCACAGCGCTGACCGAGAGGTGGTGGGACACCACCAACACCTTCCACCTCCGGTTCGGGGAGATGACACTGACGCCGCTGGACTTCGCAACGATTACGGGACTGAGAGTGGGGGGGGAGCCGATCCCCTATGACTCGAGCTTAGTGCTAGACGACGCGGCGTTGCGGTGGTTCCTTGGGCGGGTCCCACGGCACAGCGGAGGGATGGCAGAGTACGGGCAGTTCGTGGAGTACTGGGATCATGAGCCCGCCGACGACGAGGAGGCGGCGAGGATGGCTCGGGCGTACCTGCTCTACCTGTTCGGGGCTTCTCTGTACCCGACCAGGCGGTCGCGGGTGCACCTCTGCTACCTGGCAGGCTTGGTTGACTTGAGGACCGCAGGACGGTTCGACTGGGGAGGGGGTGCCCTGTGCACCCTCTACTGCTTCCTAGGAGCTGCCTCTCGCGGAGTGGGCAACACGATTGGAGGCTACTGGAGGATTGTCGAGGTATGGCTCAAATTATTGCTTTAATACTACTATCGACTGCTTATTGATTTGAAATGATGCTTGAAATCGACTTGACTTGAACTTGACCATATGCAGCTCTGGGCTTACGAGGTTCTGGGGATGTTCCCGCCTGAGAACACCTGCCGAGATCCTGGTTTGCTTCCTCGTGGGCTTGCGTGGAGCAAAGCCTACAGGAGGACGAAGGAGAGGAGAGGGGAGGTGATGACCTTCCGACGCTGGCTAGACCGCTTGACCGGAGTTGCGGTAAGATTTCCCCTTTATTCCTTTTTTCTTTTCCGCACTCGACATATGCTTTTATTGATGCTTCGAGATTTGACATGCAGGTGCACTGGGATCGTTGGTCGAGGGTGGAGGCCGACTTCCTTCCGAGGAGTCGTGAGGTGACACGGAGCAGGGTGCTGCTGGAGTGCCCTCTGGGCTGGCAGTGGTACTTAGGAGACCGGGTGACTCGGCAGTCGCTCGGTTTCGCAGCGTTCGTAGTTCCTGGGCTGCTTCCCCCACGCGTGCAGCGGACGGAGACGTACACTCGTGCGGAGCTGGAGCTGTACACTGTGCCTGACACAGACTTGGAGCGGCACCTACGACGTGGTCTGGACTACGCGGCTTACGTAGGCCAGTACCTGGCCACGAGCCTAGGGGTGGAGGCTGAGTTAGAGAGGAGGATAGCCGAGGGAGGGCGAGGCCCTGGTGCTGGGGTGCGAGGCCGTGGCGGACGGTCCGCACGAGGTAGTGGCCGAGGTGGTAGGCAGCCTGCCGGTGGGCGAGGAGAGAGTGACACGGGGGTCCGAGAGACGGCGGAGGCGTCCGGCTCGACGGTGCTGCCCACGCTGGAGTGGACGATAGGGGCGACAGACCCTACGGGGGCACGGGCGGTGATAGACGTCCCACGTCTTCCACAGGCGCCGATGCGGCTTCCGGCTCAGGTATAAACGAATTCGATCTTCTTATGCTCTGAATGATTACTGCTTGTGCGTTTCTGATTCTTGAACATCACAGGTACCGCGAGAGTGGGCCGAGACGGCCATCATGCTGATGGTAGGGATGCGCCACTTGCTGAAGGGCTGCGCTAGGGGGAGAGTCCTGCAGACCAGACCTGTCCCTGAGCCTGCTCCTCCTGTCGCTCCACAGGTATGACCAAATGCATGCATGTACAGTACTTTAAAATGAATCCATTGAATTTCAAATATGTACAGAATGATCTCATGCTTGTGATATGCAGGTGCAGCCACGACGTTCGGCTAGGGCATGACCTCAGGCCACCACGAGCTCTCCAGCTTCTGCCAGCACACGGGGACGAGGGACACAGGGAGCGTCACGGCCCGTAGCGGAGGCTAGACAGTTCGAGGTTGTGCCTAGGGTGGGGTCCCAGCGGAGACACGCTCGCGTGGAGCCAGAGGAGGAGGACGAGTCAGAGGAGTCCTCCGAGTCACGTGTCTTAGGGTCGACGGACTCGGAGAGTGCTTCCGGCTCTCCTAGCGCAGATGATGGTGACGACGGTGACGACGCTGACGACGGTGACGAGAGTGAGAGCACAGAGCCCGAGGGCCGCCAGCCGAAAAGGACTCGTCACGTCTGAGCTTTAGGCTTTTGCTTTGCCAGCTTTCTTGTACATGGGCCTGTGTGCCGAGGTAGTCGTAGCTTCTAGGCCTGCGCGCCTTGATTTTGTTTGGGCTTGCGTGCCCCGGTAGTTAGGGTCGGGCGTGTGTTTGCCCCAGCTTTTGCACTTCCCTCCATGCTCATCGTAAACGCTGTATTTTATTTATGAAAATCTGCACTTTGTTCTTTTGCATTTGTTCGCACTTCCTTTAAGAATTGTATTTTATGAAATATGATTGTCTAGCTCGAAAGAAGGTAAAGAGCACGCGAATTTCAATCGATACTCTCAAAGTGAGGAAAACTCGACATTGACACACAATAGCAAATTTTAGAGAATTTGACCGCAAAACTTAGACTCAAGGGCTTTTGATCGTAACCGAGTGCACTGTGCGGTTGCCAATGAGTGTGGTGACCGGCGAGAACCGCTAGATTTACAAAAACGCCCTTGACACGAAGATCGACCCTCACTTACATTTGCAAATGATGATTTTGGGACGCTTGAACAACGAAAACGTGAACTAACAGTGTTAATGCGCGTTTGATCATGCCATACAGTCAATAATGCACAATGTGACTTATACGCATTGCTGGACTCAAATAAATACGCTTAACGTGGGATTCGAGCTGCTCGCGGAATGAAAATCTTGGCAATTTTCGGTATTTTTGAGGTAAACAGACTAATACACAAGCAAATACATAATGAAAACTGCTGTATCCCCAGAGCACATTCTGAGGTCCTTCTGATCTAAGCTGCATGCATTTGCCATGTTGAATTGAAGCTAGAAAGCTGGAATCAGAAGCTGCTGCAAAACAGCAGAACTCTCGAGCGCTCGAGAGTGGTCTCGAGCGCTTGGGTCCTCACTCCCGAGCGCTCGGGACTTCTGCTGTCTGCAGTCCCCTGCTGGTTGAAAGGTGTCCTGCCGGACGACGCCGAATCTATGGTAGCATGCCAAGCAGTCATGTTGCTAATTATGCTAGATGAAGGTGACCACAAGAGGTCGAGACCCGTGTTTCGACATTTGACAACAACGATGGTATTTTTTATTTATTTTTATTTTTATGCAAAACAAAGGACATATCTGAGCACCCCTTCTGCTTTACTGTTTTTGATCAGCGGGCTGGTATTTTCAGGACCTCGGGATTTGGGATGGAATTCGTCTTTGGATGGTTTGAGTTGGATCCAGGGCTTGAACGGGAGTTGGCTTGAGTTTGACCTTGATCAGGGCTTGGGTTCCGAGCATTCATGCCCCAGTCTTGAGGTTGGCTGTATGCTTGCTATGATTGTTGACATTGGCTCGATATGCCCTGGTGAGTGACAGTCCTTCGTTCTGATCCTTTTCCTCGATTCCACTGATAGTCTCGGCAACCAGTTTTGTCATGAGCGCAAGTGCGGGTTCTTCCATGTATTGGAGTTTCTCTCACAAGTTGGGACCTCAAGGCCCAGATGACTCAAAGGACAAGAAAGACCCTTTATCAGAGGACTGACTCAATGATGAACCAGACTGGACGAGGAGTTTGATTTGACCGGACAAGTGGCTTGATTACTTGAGGATTTGATTGTTTGAAATTGTCATGATAAAATCAAGTTTTGAAGATTTTCCCATTTGGGGTTTTGAAATTGTTTTAACTCCATCAAGTGATGCTCATTCAGAATTCTCTTGTTTTGTCAGAACACAAGGATTTTTGCCGCGAACCATGCCCCAGGTTGCTGATGACAACCCATGGATTTAGAAAATGCCCCAGCTCGGATGTTACGGGATTCATGAAATGCCTTGGCGCTCCTTTTTGTTTTCTCCTGTTGTCCAGGATTTTTGTTATCAAGTTGTGTTTTTCAATCTGACAGGACTTTATTCGGGTTGTAACGTGGCCAAGGTTCGGCTTAGCAAAGAGGGGATAATAGGCTCAAAAATTTTCATTTTCTTGGGGTTTCGAGAGCTAGCAGCCATCTTGAATATTTTTGTGCCTTCTTTGCTTTTGATAGGCGCCTTCTTTCACTTGCTCTGTTTCACACTTGTTGTGCCGATGTGTTTGGCACTTTAGTTGGTTTTTGAGTTTTCTCTGTTTTTCTGTTCGATGTTTTGCACCTCATTGCGCCCACGTATTTGGCACTTTCACGCTTTGAATTCTAATGTGCCGATGATAACCAGGTGTTTGGCACATTTTGTCCTCCTTATTTCACCCTGGTGTGGGGGATAGCTGCCTAGCTGGGTTCTTTCAAAGAAATTGATTTAGGCTCAAAGGGGGTTATCAATGGATATATATCTTCAAGCGTGTGATAAAAGAAAAGAATGCCTTTCTTCATTTTGAATTGCACAACTCGATAACTGGATCTTAGATGCAAGTTAAAAGATTTGTGCGCTCTAACTTTTGCTTAGATCATGTTTTGAGGTTTTGATCTAGCGAGCTTTTTCTCATGCCAAGGCGTTGCTTCTTCACGGTGTCAGGGAATGGTCCCATGAAATTCTTCTTCTCGCAATGGCAAAATACCTCGTGTCTTAATTTCTCAATTGACGGTGAAAAACAATTCCAAGTTAAGGGATTATCACAAAACGCGAGTTTATTATCACAATTTCGACTCAAGAGGTTTGACATCAAAAGACGGGACGGACCGACAAAGGATTGACTCGAAAGATTGTGACCGAATTTTGGGATCGACTCAAAAGAACATGACCGGGCCTCGGGATAAGGCTGCCTACGTATCCTTCTTGTAAAGGAATCAGGTCATAACGTAGTTCAGGCCTACGAAACTGACTCTCTTTTGGTTTTTCTTTTTTTTTTGACTACAAACTTGAATTTGAAAACATAACGACACGAAAGCATGAAAGACTCGAAGTACAAACTGACTCGAATTTGAAAGACTAGGACTTGACTTGAAACTCAAAGGCTTCCCGAACTCGTGAGAAGTTCCATTCGTGGATTGACTGCACTCAAAATCCTCCTCCGGATCTGAGGTCCGGTACTGGGATGATTCCATTGTCGATTAAGTCTTGGATCTCGTGGCGGAGACGGAAGCAGTTATTGGTGGGATGGCCGGTATGTTGGTGAAAGGCACAATAGACGTTTCGGTTGTGGGATGCCGGGAGCTTTCGAGGTAGGGGAGTTGGCGGGAGCGGCTCGATGAGGCCGGCTTTGAGGAGCTTCTCATAAACTGAGGACAAAGGTACAGGAAAGTGGGAGAAGATCCTTGGTTGGATTTTGCAGGTGGGCTGAGGGTTCATGGTGGTGCCGAGTGGGCCTGTGGGGAAAGCTTTGCTTGCTTTGCAACTGCATAACACTCTTTTGCTTTTGGGGTTGATCTCATCAATGTGCACACCTTGCCTTTTAGTACCAGTTTCAGACAAGGATCCAACATCCTTATTTGAGTGATTCTTGGCATTATGGAATTCCACCAAGTCTTTGAACATATCTGAGAGCGTCACTTCCGACCGTGGCCTGACTCGGGCGGTTGGAGAGTGGTAGGCTTGCGGAGTCTCTTCGATCCTGGCCTCATCAGCATTCAGTCCTGGACCTGGATTTGACATGACGGAGGAGAGAATGCCAATCACCCCTTGCAAAAGAGCCGTCTGTTCATCCATTTTCCGGTTCATTTCCTCCACAACCCATTTCAGCTCAACCAGCTCTGCTTGCCCTGCCATTTTGAGGTAGTCGGAGAAGGTGGTGTGGCTTTGTGTAGAATGGGTGGCCCGGTGCTGACAGTAAGTAAGAAAGCGAACTCAGAGCGTGCCCCTGTTATGATTTATTGAAAAATGTGCATGAATAAAAGAATCATTAATAATATGTTGTCACCGTCGACTCACAGGATCCCACTTTACGGAAAGTTCCAACAGTCACGGGTAGGTCGATGTCAGGCAGGTTAAATTCCTCACGTTGGGAATCAGAGCCAATCTCCTTATCTAAGACCATCCGAGGCAGAGCAATAAGACTGCTGGAAGATGCACTTAAGGCTAAAGGGAGCCGTTCGGGCACGGCGAACACCGGAGTTATCCCAAACTCCATGGATTTATGGTCTCCTAGACCCTGACTTAAGAAATGACATCCTATGAAGGATTGCCTTAGTCCTCAGAGATTCTTTTGAATGTGTATCCTTTGATTAGGAATGACAAGATTTGGGAGATATCAAGACAATTTAAGTCTTTAACATTTTTTTAGCCGAAATTTCTGTTTTGGTTTAAAAAAACGTTTAGCGTAAATGACATGATAACGTAACCGGGGCGGCGTAAGTGGCATGGCACCATTAGCCTAAGCAGTGTAAAGTGACTTCGCACTATAACCTGGGTGGTGTGGGTATCATGGCATTGTAGCCTAATTGTTTTGTTAATTTTCATTGAATCCATGTATTGAAAACTTGTATTGAAGACTTAATGAACTTTGATATCCCCAAAACCTCGTTATTCCAAGGACTAATTAATTTCAACAACGTGCCTTTAAAAAGCACGACTCATCATTGGTCCAGGCAATCCTAAACAAGCTGCGCAAGCAAGCGAAAGAGTTCTATATGTGACACGAAAGCAAGCGTAAGATGCAAGGTGCAAGCGGGATAAGATCACGGTCTTTCGAAGGTTGCCTAATTCCTCAGAATTTCTTTTTAGGGTGTATCCTTTGTTTAGAACGACAAATTCTAAGAGATGTCAAAATGAACTAAGTATTCAACTAGTCCTCATTCGAAGTCTCCATTTTGAACTCGGAATAACTTAGTATAGACGGCGTGATACCCCAACCATCGTGGTGTCAGTGACATGGTGCCATTAGCCAGAGTGGTGTAAGTAAAGTGGCATCACGGCATCGTTTTCCTTGTTATTCCTTATTCTCCGTTGAAATTTCGATTAGGCATTAGTCAAGGACTTAGTATATTCTGATTTCCCAAAGACTCATTGTTCTAAGGACTCATGTAGTTTAGACAACGTACACAAGGGTGCACGATTCATCATCGGGCCTCGGCAACCTTCTACAGACCGTGCGAGCGAGATTAAGAGCACATGACACGAAATCGGACGGACAGCATGACGACATGACATGGATGAGATGCATGGTGAGATGCAGAAAGCAGTAGCATGTAGGCAGGATATAGCACATAATCCTACCCTGCGGGTCCCTGTCCTAGTTTGGAAGGATCTATGGCTTGCTAAGCATGTATAAAAGCTGGTTTTGGCTTGAAGAGGGTTCCCCGGACTAGAGTCAAAGTATACCTCCCACTATTGAGCGTACACCCAATAATGGTACAAATGGTAGGGATGACTCATCACGGTCGAGGGTTGCTGAGCATTCCGGGATTCCCCATCACCGGCAAGCCGGGTAGGATTGTCGAAACACAACAGCGAGGCTGCACAAGATATATACACAAGAAATAGACAACGAAACAAAATCCCTTTGAAAATCCCACAAACGTTTTTCAAGCTTGGCTCACAAGTTTAATTGATATTCAAGAAAAGCGGCTCGTTTTATCAACAAATCAACTTTTTCTCAAGTATTAATTAAACGTCCCCAGCAGAGTCGCCACTGTGGGCTACCACAGCCCCGGGTGTTGAGATCGGGGCGGCCCAATTCGGAAAATCGCGCGCCTCGTGCCCCTTTTGAAATCGACTTTGAGAAGATGGTTTGATTTGAAGAGTCGCCACTCGGATTTGTGGTATGTCACCCGAGAAACCGTTTAGTTCGAAAATAATTGATTTGAATTGAAAACCAGAGATCATTTGAGGGTCCGGAAGCCATGTTACGAGGGGGGAAGGGTTTTACGGCACCCCCCTCGCCCGATTCGGAATCGGTCTCTACTAAACGTTTGTGGGATTTTTTTAAAAGGGGATTTTATTTCATTAAGCAAGTAGCAAGTATCCACAGTTACACCAAATAGGAAGTGTTTGCATGTGCATGTGTACAGGAGGGTGACAAAACTGTGAAATAACAAGATGCATGGCAGTGGAAGCTGAGAGACTGCCAATGACTTCACTCTCGAGCGCTCGAGACTAGTCCCGAGCGCTTGGGAGTAGTCCCGAGCACTTGGGAGTTCTGATGCTCAACCTGCAAGCTTGTTAGTACAGGCAGAATAGAGTGCTAAAAAGGGAACTGGAATGCTGCAATTTACACAATTGGCTCAGCAGAGGACTTAAAAGACTGAACTAAGCCTTCAATCTTTCAGATCATGCATCCCTGCCTTAACGAGATTAGATCTACAAATTTTAAAGAACAGAATGGGTACCCTCATGCATGCAGAAACCCAAAGAACACATCAGACAGGGGAAATGAAAGGTAATGGCATGGCTGAACTCCCGAGCGCTCGGGAACAGTCCAGAGCGCTTGGGAGTGTGATGCTTACCAGTTTTGCTCTAAACAGAAAATGGTACTGACATGCAAACATCCTCATTTTGATGTTTCCCAATAGGAAAGCATCATTTAACTTTGAAAAGAAACCTTATTTTACTTGAAGATTCGTGAGGAATACTTCTGTTTTGGTGAAAATGATTTTCTGTGCATGCAATGCCAAAATGGAACCATTTATTCTAAAAGTACCCCTCATTCCCAGCCTACTGTATGACCAAAAACCATGCATGAAACTGGGGACAGTCCCGAGCGCTCAGAAGTACTCTCGAGCGCTCGAGAGTGATGCCAGTAAGGGTTTTGCTAAAACGTTTTTGTACCCCATTGCTCTTGTCTTTACACTAAGGTCTCCCAGCCATGCACCCAGTATTGAAGACTGGGTCAGGCTGAGAGACCCCCCTCAGAAGGGAAGAACAGCCTCTATGTTTGGGATTGAGATAGAAATATTTTCTACCTTTTTGCTCGAACTCTTCTCTTTGGAATGGCTTTGAAAGGTGGATTAAGAGGGAAGAATACAAGAAATCAGAAGCTTGGAGCGTTCTGGATTTCCTGTATTTTCCTTGAGGATTTTTCGAAAAGGGTTTTTGAGGTTTGAAGTTGAAACTTTGAGTTTAGGTAGTTCTTGCTCTGAAAAAGAAGGAGAGAACAGGAGGAGAGTATTCCCAGGGAGGAAATTTTGTGTCCCCTTCCTCAGCTGAAAACGGGCCTTATTTATAGGCCAAGAAATAACCTATGATTTTTGAAAATCAAAGGGATTTTTAAATAAAAATGTTTAAAAGGGAAAATCATTTGGCCTGAAGATTCCTGACTGAGCATGAGTGCTAGCCGTAAATCTCAGCCGGCTAAAGTTCACTGCAATGATGGATTGCATGGGTAATGAGGAGCCCCGCCATCCATTGGCCAGCGCAGGAGACACGAGCGCTCGAGAGTAGTCTCGAGCGCTTGGGACTTCACTCTCGAGCGCTCGAGAGTGAGTCAGGCCAGAGGTTTTGAAAGTTGTTTTTGAGCGCTCGGGATTACTCCCAGGCGCTTGGAAATGATTTTGACCATTTTTTTATTTCCTTTCAAATCTTTCCAGGAGCAAAGTTCCAATCGATACGAGGCTTGTTTCAATCCAAATTCATCATCGGGGAGCCTCCGGGCCACAAATTAAGGAAATCTGAAGAGTCCAAATTGGGGTGTCTACACCTTTCAAATCCATTCAACGTTCAAACCTGCCAATCAAGCTTGCCTGACTATTCAGGGGTGGCAGAGAATATCATCATTCCATTTTAACCTCCAAAATTATTTTCCATTTCATTTTCTTTTAATTTTCAAATTTCAAACCCATTTTCTCCTCCTCTATAAATACCCCTTTGTTCTTCCATTCAAAAGGACCACGAAAAATTGCTCCTTCTCTCTCCCCCATTTGCAGAAAACCCTGTTTCAAACACCTTCAAATATTTTTAACCCAAAACATTTTCCAACTTTCATTTTCAAGCAATTTTCAAGAAAAATCCAAAAATCACAAAAGCATTTGAAGTCTTAGACTTCATTTTCCTACTATTTTTCAACCCTTACTCAAGCTACCATACTCATCCAAGAAGTCTTGTTCAAGCACAAAAGGTATGAAATTTCGTTTTTGTACCTAAATCTACCGTTTTCCTACTTCTGAGGGGGATCAAGGGTTCATACTAGTTCCTTATACTAGTTGTGAGCTCATTTGATCTTAGCTTAGCACCAAGAGCAAGAGGAACACAAAGAAAACAAAACTTTTTCTGGGCACTGTGTTCCCTCCCGAGCGCTCGGGATCGTTCCTGAGCGCTCAGGAGTGCTGCTGCCACCAAAACTTTGTTTTGTTCGTTATGTATTTCATTTTCTGTTTTTAGTAGATACTGGGTGTGCACTGGTCCTTCCAGAGCCCAGTTAGGATTGCTTTCAGTTGCAAGGAAGCCTTGTTTGGATGGTTAGGACCAGTTCTTAGCTGTTTAAACCTCTGGCTGAGCACGTCTGTATTTTGATTTCTTTGTGATTTTTCTGGCAGTATTAGCATGCGAATATGTCTAACCAAACTTGCAGGATGAGGTTCTGGAACTCCCGAGTGCTCTAGACCACTCCCCAGCGCTCGAGAGTGAATCCAGTGACAGGGTTTCATTTTCTGCTGTCTTGTGTTGCATGCACAACCATTTCACCCTCTACTGTACACATGCACCAGCATACACTTCTTATGTGTTATAACTGTGGATATTTGCTAAATGCTTTAATGAAACAAAATCCCTTTTAAAAATCCCGCAAACGTTTAGTAGAGACCGATCTCGAATCGGGCGAGGGGGGTGCCGTAAAACCCTTCCCCCCTCGTAACATGGCTTCCGGACCCTTGAAACTGATCTCTGGTTTTCAACTTCAAATCAAACGGTTTTCCAAAACAAAACGGTTTCTCGGGTGATACACCGCAAATCCGGGTGGCGACTCTTCAAACGGCGTATTTCTCTTCAAAGCGGCGGGAAAATAAACAACACAAAAAAACAAACTTTCGTTTTCGTTTTT
The DNA here is from genome assembly GCA_020567845.1 of Rhododendron henanense subsp. lingbaoense. NCBI lineage: Eukaryota > Viridiplantae > Streptophyta > Magnoliopsida > Ericales > Ericaceae > Rhododendron > Rhododendron henanense. Next base: position 19,623,666 of record CM036318.1, read on the forward strand.
CGGGCAGGTAGCCCACAGTTGAGCAGTTGATCTGCCATCACAGATTTTTCAATGGAGCTTGATGAAGAAGCTGAAGATGGGGAAGCCGGCGGCACAGCTTTTTGCAATATCGATGGCAAACCCGACTGTAGGGCGGCCAATAGTGAACCTGGAGAAGCCTCCGTTGCGACTGACAGTGAATCTTGCCCGACAAGTCTTTGAACCGGATTCTGAAGACGTTCCCAAGTAGGTTTGGCTCTTCCTTTCGGTACTCTCTTGTTCGATGCAATGGTTCCAACCTAGACAGTAAAGCAATTGAAGGCTCAATGATGTTCCTGCAGCAGTTAGAATGCAATGCACATGTTGCTGTTGTCGGTGTCCTGCTAGACTCTACAATTACAGACAAGTCTGTCTCATGACGTCCGAACGCTGCCAAAATCCTCGGATTTCTTTTCGAGGATGTATCCTTATTTAAATCAACTAACACAAACAGATGTCAAAATAGTCTAAGCCTTTGACTATTCCATTCTCGAAGTTTCAACTTTGGAGTCGGAACAACTCGGTGTAGATGACGTGATACTGGAACTAGGGTGGCGTAAGCAACACAGCGCCATAGCCTAAACGGTGTACATGCTTAGCATGATAACCAGAGTGGTACAAGCATCACGGCATTCTCTCCGTTATTCTTTATTTTCTGTTTGAAACTTCGATCGTGCGTTAGACAAAGGTTTAGAAAGCTTTGATTTCCCAAAGTCTCGTTGATCTAAGGACTTTGAAAATTGACAACGTGCACCATTAAGATGCACGACTCTTCATCGGGCCTAGCAGCGTCCTAATGAGCATAAGACAGACTCGAAAGAGAGACTACCTAGAAGCAGCCCTAAACATGCTCCTATGCGAAACGATTGAATGTATGTATGTACAAAACCAGAGACGAGTTTGCCTCACAAATTTCAGACGTTGCCAGAATCCTCAGAATTCTTTTCGGCGATGTGTCCCTGAGTAGATCGACAGATCCTAAAAGATGTCAAAATAGACTAAATCTTCGACTAGTCCCATTTGAAGCTTCAACTTTGAATTTGGAACAACTCGGTATTGATGACATGGCACCTTAACCTTGAACGTTGCGGTGTATAGTGACTTCGCACTTCAACCTGGGTGGCGCCAGTGACATGGCATCATTCTCGAAGTTTCAACTTTGGAGTCGGAACAACTCGGTGTAGATGACGTGATACTGGAACTAGGGTGGCGTAAGCGACACAGCGCCATAGCCTAAACGGTGTACATGCTTAGCATGATAACCAGAGTGGTACAAGCATCACGACATTCTCTCCGTTGTTCTTTATTTTCTGTTTGAAACTTCGATCGGGCGTTAGACAAAGGTTTAGAAAGCTTTGATTTCCCAAAGTCTCGTTGATCTAAGGACTTTGAAAATTGACAACGTGCACCATTAAGATGCACGACTCTTCATCGGGCCTAGCAGCGTCCTAATGTGCATAAGACAGACTCGAAAGAGAGACTACCTAGAAGCAGCCCTAAACATGCTCCTATGCGAAATGATTGAATGTATGTTTGTACAAAACCAGAGACGAGTTTGCCTCACAAATTTCAGACGTTGCCAGAATCCTCAGAATTCTTTTCGGCGATGTGTCCCTGAGTAGATCGACAAATCCTAAAAGATGTCAAAATAGACTAAATCTTCGACTAGTCCCATTTGAAGCTTCAACTTTGAATTTGGAACAACCCGGTATTGATGACATGGCACCTTAACCTTGAACATTGCGGTGTATAGTGACTTTGCACTTCAACCTAGGTGGCGCCAGTGACATGGCATCATTACTTTGTTATTCCTTATTTTCAGTTGAATCCTCAATCGGGCATGAGCCAAGGGTGTAGTAAATTTTGATTTCTCAAAGTCTCATTGAACTAAGAACTTTGTGATTGATAACAAACATTTGACAGAATGAATGACTCCTCATCAGGTCCAACAACGTTGTAAAAAGCGCAAGACAATAACAAAATGGGTGGAAAATGAAATAACTTGGGTTAACGTGGATGAAGATGTATCAAATCTTACAGGAATCTGGTAGAAAGCACGACCAATTTTATGCTTTGAACTGTTGGTTAGCTGCAAAAGACCATTGGAATGGATTTTTGCAACCCCATCAAGGTGAATTGGGGCTCCATCGAAGCCATTGTACATGAACTGGCTTTCATCTACAACCATGGCTAGGGGATTCAAGCAAAAAAATAAAAGTATCAGAAAATAAACTGATCCTGGTGTGGAAGTCATTTTACCAATTTCGGAAAGAGCTTCTTGCTGCAGCAGTGGATGGTTAGTTTTGTTAGGAGATAGATTCTTCTTTGTTTATAACGGGGATTTGTGGAGTCAACACCGTTGCATAGAAGGCAGTAAGTCAGCTTAAGAAACCAAAGTTTGTGAGTCAATGACAATAACTTCACTGTGATTCCAATGTATCACTACAACAATAAACCATAAAGATCACAACTATTGGCTGTGATTGTAAGTTTTTCATCACGCTCCTACTACTGTGGTGGATCTGGGTGTGATTGTAAGTCACTCTCTTTTATCACGGTTATAAACCGTGATTGAAAGAGAAAAACAATCACGGCCAACAGGCGTAATCGTTTCTCTTTTATCACGGTTATAAGCCGTGGTTATTTCTCTTGGACGTGATCGCTTCTCTTTTCTGGGTGTGATTGTAAGTCACTTTAGATCACGATCTATAACCGTGATTGAAAGTTTAAAATAATCACACCACAAACTGAGATGGAAAACCATTGCGCGTGATCTTTTCTTTGTATCTACTAGACCATCTTTTCTTGTCATTGCCAAGTTTCAAACCCACGCGCCATTGGTTGATTTCCCAAGTCCTTACTACTAAGCTAGCCAAGAACTTCTATTACATCAGGAAAACAAAAATATTTATACTTACTTCCTAAAGTGAGAAAACTTTTTTTTATAGCATCCTGTTTATTATTTGTTTGATCAAATTTTCACAAAAATATACAAAATTCGACTTGCACAAGTACGCATCGCATGTGCTCTGCCCCCTTTTGAATAATTTTGGGCCTCTCATCTGGCCTCCCTGAGGCCTCCATGGGAAGAGAAGGTGACCAATAGCCACCATAGTCAAGTCTAAGCGGGCCCAGAAAATAATTAATGGTGATAATTGATTGAAAACTCCCGGTTCTTCCCAATGCTATGTAGTAGGAGTAATAATTTTTATATATTCCATGTTTATTGGTTGCACATGGCCGTTGATACTGATCAATTTTGGCAACTTCTACAAATCATTATCATCAATCATCCTCCTTATGGTCCAGACAACTGTAGAATTTCAGTACATGTTGGGTTGTGACCGGGACCCGAGCCCAACGTCAAGTCTACCCCTCCATGTACGATAACTTTTGGAAGCCTTAACGTGTGATGGAAATCTCATTGTACGCATTCAATTGATCTAAAGCTCGTGACTTCTTTTTTTTTTTTGGTCAATCAATAGAAGAGATCATTTTTACATTAGATATGAAGTACAGAGTACAAATCCGAGACACTACATCAATTGTAAGAGTCCACGAGACAACCAAGCGCATAATTTAATATCTAAAGTTAGGTTTTAATTAACTTAAACCCCCGATTTCCGACAAGCGTAACTTGTGTACTATCATCCAAATATCCCAACCAGATGGGGACACACATAAGTTTTCCCAAGAAACTTAAAAGGTGAGTAAAGCAAAACATATAAGTTCACAGTTTTATATCTCTTAGACTAGTTGTTTAAAAAAATTAAAAATTTCAAAGTATCTACTCCCTCCGTCCCACTTTGTTTCACCTGTTTTCTTTTTGGGACGTTCCAAAAAATTGTTTATGTCTCATAATCTATAATATTTTATATATTCAATATGGATCTTGTTTGATAGATCTCAATTTATTTTTTTAAACTAAGTTTTCAAAATCATAAAAAACATTATAGATTGTGAGATATAGACAATTTTTTGGAACGTCCAAAAAAGGAAACGGGCGCAACAAAGTGGGACGGAGGGAGTAAAATTTAGGCTTCAATATTTTATTTCACCACAAGAGTCAGTCTTTTATCACGCCGCAAGAGTGAGATCATTTTTAGACTTTAGTCTTTCATCTCGCCGAGAGAGTCAGTCTTTTATCACGCCGCAATAGTGAGGTATTTTTTAGGCTTCACTCTTTTATCTCGCCATAAGAGCGAGGCCTTTTATCTTGCTTTTTTCGCACGTCAGTGTTTTATCACGCTATAAGAGTGAGATCTTTTTTAGGCTTCGGTCTTTTATCTCGCCAAAAGAGCGAGGTCTTTTATCTCGCTCTTTTTCGCATGTCAATCTTTTATCACACCGCAAGAGTGATATCTTTTTAAGGTGTCAATCTTTTATCTCACCATAAGAGCTATGTCTTTTATCTACAATCACAATTTTTAAAAAACTGAGATAAAATATATTAAGCGCCACTTTTTATCTCAACTTTTGACTTAAACTGAGATTAAATGTTTAGCTTACAATTTATTATCACACTTTTACTAAAACTGTGATCTTTGTGAACCTCCTTTGTGTGACCTTTATCTATTATTGTAGTAGTGTATTAGTCACCGTGATTCCAATGTATTAGTCACCATGTCATTCTCCTCTTAGTTATCCTTTGATAGAGAATGGAAGACCACACAAACAAACCATAAGTTAAATTCGATATGCAACATATGACTAAAATCTCATTTAAATTCGATACACACTGAAAAGCCGTTGTGAATCGTGGATGTATCGAATCCTATTGGATGCTGGTAGAAAGCATGACCGATTTGACGCCTTGAAGTGTTGGTTAGCTGCAAAAGACCATTGGAATGGATTTTTGCAGCCCCATCAAGGTGAATACGGGTTCCATTGAAGCCATTGTACACGAACTGGTTTTCATCTACTGCCACGGCTACGGGATTCAAGCAAACATATACAAGTATCAGAAAAAAAAACTGATACAGGTGTGGAACTTGATTGTGATTCTGGTTTTCATCTATTGCCACAGCTACGCGATTTTATGTATTTTCTTGGACTCAATTGTGATTCTGAAAGAGTAAGCAAGTTTTGTTCAGGTATGGCTAACTAGCTAGATCATTTCTGACATTTCAGTGTACTTTTTAATGTTTCAACATGATAATTTTGGGAAAAAGCTTATTAAAACAAAAAATAGAAGTTGCACCTAATTGTTTCACTTTACTTGAGAGAGAGAGAGAGAGAGAGAGAGAGAGAAGAGCTAGGTGTGTCCACGACATTAAATACTTGACAAAGGCACTGCAACTATCATGATTCGGCTAAGTAATGACTATGGGGATTTTTGATTTTTTTTTTCTGTCTTTATTCAAATTTTTAAGTGTTTATCCAATTTGCAAAAAAAATTTGTGAACTATCGAAACAATAGTCCACAAAAATTTGTTCCAAAATGAACAAACACGTAAGGACCAAAAAAAAAAAAAAAACCCCCAAAAATCTCAACAAAAAAAAAAACCCCTTAGCGAAACTTAATTAGCTTTTACTTAGCAAAAGAAAATATCTACTTGAAGACTTTTCCAAGAGAAAGGTCATGTACCAAGAATATAAAGAATTGTGATGGAGATATCTTAACATGACATGAAGATTTTTCCAAGACAACTGTAATGGGACCATCTTCTTTTTTTTTTTGGTACACTGGAAAATATGTAATGGGACCTTATGGTACTGAAAGACAGTTGATATTGAGGTGTAATGGGACCTTGATTTTCCCGTTCTGCTAAAGTTCTTATTTTTTAAGTACTTATTTTTTATTTATGAGAAATGTCATTCTTTCATAATACATCACCTTAATTAATTCAAAAAATAAGTACCTGAGTACTACTTATTTTCCTTAGCGGAACTGGCCCAAGTCGCTTTTTGTTCTCGTTGTAAACTCCTTGGATCAGGCATTGCAGACTTGATTGGCATAGTAAAGTGAAAACTGAGATTTGTGAAGTACGGTAACAGTTGGGGTAAAATCAATTTTAATCATTAACATGTGGGCGAAATAGTAATGAAAACAATGAACACTAAACTGATTTATTGATCAAATGCAAACATAATGAAACGCTAGGAAAATTAAACAACTAACAAAATCAATAATTTACAGAAACTAAATTGAACAAAAATATAAACTGTAAATGGATCAAGATACGCAAACCGAAGTCCGTGGTGTTTGCCTCAGCGGTTTCACAGTAGCAGTCACACCACACTATACTCCAACCGGGTTGGAAGCAAACCGAAGCCTAAACCATCAAGCTTCTGGGTAGTAGTAGAATAAAGATAATGGACATTTCAGAGTAAAAATTAATCAGAGACAGATTGTCCTTTCGTTTATTTAAGATCTCGAATATCCATCTCAAGCTTGTATTTTCTTGCAAAGTAGTAAGTTTGAACACAACGCTAAATCCCGAACTTGTTTTGCAGTCTCAAATTTACGTAGTTGCATTCTAATAGAGACACTAACAGAGTTTGCAATCCAGGTAATGATTTTACTGTTATCCATATCCCATTCATCCACTTTTCAAAGGCGTCATCTCTTTGATCATTCAATTTTATGGGATTCGTTTTCTTACCAATGACTGTAATTGAGACCAGCGAATTTGACGGAGATGTTTTAAACAATATCAAATGAGGCCATATTCGTCAGAAAAGACTAATGAAAACAGATATCAGAGCAAGGATGCAAAAGTTATACTGATTACCGGGTCTAGACATGTCAAAGAGGGCTTATCAAGGAAAACTGATGTAGTACTCAGAAGTGAGTCAGAACCAATCAACTAACTGAGATTGGCTTGCACTAGAACAAGAGACAATCAGGAGAGGAAGACAACAAACAAAACAATGGGCTTTGATACCATGTTAATGCAGATTATCGATATATTTTTATGAATAATATATATTTTTATAAGTGCAATATCAATATCGATTACTTATTGAACTCTGTAGACACCTCCCAAACGGGGCATCGCCATACAGATTAGATCACGTTCATTGCTCGATTGGTTGCTTGCCTCATAAACCAAGATCGTGGACATTCCCATGGCTAGGAACATCGCCACACGATAGCGGTTATCATCAAAACAGAGTCGCCACCTAGTTTATTAAAACTAGGAAAACAGATAGAGATTCTGGGTACGGGAGCCAAGAGTACAGTAAGGGGAAGGTGTTAGGCACCCCTCTCTGCCCAGCCGTGAGACCGACCCATAGTTATTTAACATAAGACATGTAGATGCTTTGTTTAATTCTAACACATAGTCTGTTTAATTAAGCCTTTAAACAGTAAGTAAAGTGAGCCAGTGTGATAATTGAAGCATGCATCAGAGAGCAAAACAAACAAAGCTGTCACAGGGTAATGGATCCCGCGGCCGGTGAATGGATGTCACGGCCGAGGGATCCTCCTGGTTTGATATATCGGCCGAGAGTTCGAAGCCCCGGTCGATGTTCTTCCTCACACCAGACAGAAACGTTAGTAGATGATCAAAATGCTATGATTAAGATTAAATACGATAAATAAAACAAACTAGAGGCCGTTGGGCTTCACCACCTTGATCCCTCAGTTGCTTGATTACTTCGGATTTGATTGTGATTGATTGATTGATTGCTTCTTGAAAACCCTAGGGTTAGGGTTTGAACTTCGAGGTTTGATCGCCGGATTGATGGCTACCTTCGGGAGGTTAGGGCTTTTGAGGAGTGGGATTGAGAGAGTATTTTGGCAGAGTTTCGTGGCTTGAGAGAGTGTATTCTCTAATGCATTTTGTGTGTATATTTTCGGAGTCCAAAGGCCCTTTATATAGGCAATTGGTGACTCACTCCGGCCAATCAAATCACGAGATGGTAATTGCAATTGCAATGCATCTCTAACTCTACGTCGTAATCTCTGAGCATAGCCCGAACGCATCGGGAAGGTAGTGTAGTTGGATCAAACGTCTGACAGAACACGTTCCAGAGTCTGGAAAAAGGACGATCTGGTGGCCGAGTAAAGGATATCACGGCCGAGGAATGGATGTCTCGGCCGAAGGATAGATCTTGCGGCCGAGGGATTGATCTCTCAGGGAGATTTTGCTAGCAACAGGTTGCTCGGGTGAGGAAATGATGTTAGGGCCGTGGGATCGATGTCACGGCCGACAGATGGATTCTCCTAGGCTTCTGTATTTCTGTCTGAAAGGCTGTATGGCTTTGAATTGGGTCCTCTAAGTGGCTCAAAGTTCTTACCGAAAGTCCTAAGGTTCTCAAGGAAGCAATCAGCAATCACTGTATCCATTTCATCATCGGGATGGTCCCAAGGTGGGACTTGAAATAATCATTAGGCCAAATTGGGGTGTCTACAAACTCTATAATCCAATCTAGAGTACAATGATAGGATAGGAACGTGATCCTTCAGGTAGGATCTTGTAATAGCTAAGGCAATAAATCTAGACTAGACTACATGAGCACACTTGAGCAACAAAGTCAAGACATGTGCACAGGTATATCAAAATATGATATATAGCTAAATATCTCAAAGTTAATAGAAGCTATCCTTCTTTTTAGTCTCACACATTCAAACTACTCCCTCAGTCCCATTTCGTTGTGCCTGTTTCCTTTTCTGGACGTCTCGAAATGTCTACAGCTCTTAATTTATAATATTTTATATATTCAATATGGATCATGTTTGATAAATTTTAATTAATTTTTTTAAACAAAGTTTTTTAATGATAAAAAATATTATAGATTGTGAGATATAGACAATTTTTTGTGAGGTGCCAAAAAGGAAACAGGCACAACAACAAAGTGGGACGGAGAGAGTATGAAGTGGCGAGCTAGCCAAGTAGTTGCATGCTTGTTCCAAATTCATCTAGTCTTAGGTTCAACTCTTCTAAGTTCTAACTCCCACTAACAAACTAGCATATCTTGCCTTTCCTACAAGAAAAACACCATGATCTAGCATTATCCATTTCCATTTCCTCTGGAAAAAAACACCAATATCTAGCTGATGTAGGCCGAGACCCGTGAGGTTAGGAATTAGGATAGTCTCAGGATGCCACTCAATTGGGGGTAGCGGTTGTCATTCGACGCTATTAATCGTGGATGTCACTCAGTGCGACCATGCCACCCACTTGATTGTTGGAGGAATCACTCACTCCAAGCAAGACGCACTTGCACAATAATTCAATAATCAACTCAAACTCCTTTTCATTCATGGCTAAAGCCTTCAATAGATATCTTGAACATCCCTCCACGAATAGGAATAAAAGCAATTACATTTTCTAAACTCTAAATAAAAGGTAAACAAGACTTTGATTCCACACTACAAGGAAGACTTGTAGAGAAAAGAAAAGACAACCAGACTCACGGAAAAGGATAGAAAGATTCATAAAAGAAACACAAAAATAACTACTCTTTGGCTAGCAGCTAAAAAGTTTTCTCAGCATAATAATAATACAATATTTCCCATAAGCATTAATACGCACCTGCATCACTAGCATTATCCAAGGCACTGGAAACTTTCAAATTTAACGACCGCTAGTGAGTATTGACTCTGTGCTCTCTACAGAGGGAGCAGAACTCTTCACATTGGTTGATGGAAATGACATATCGAAATCAGAATATGCTTCATTACCTAGACCTGTTGTACCAATACTTGTGCTATCGCGAATTATCTCCGGCAATAGGGCATCTCCATCAAGGTATTGCATCACTTGCCGCATGCTAGGTCTTGTCCCTGCATTAGACTTTGAGCAAAGCAGGCCTAGTTTCAAAACCAACTCCATTTCCTCCACCAAATATTCTCCTCCCAATCTAGGATCACTTGTCACTAGAATCTCTCCCTCCTTCCACTTCTCGAAAACCCAATCAGCCAAAACCACCTTGTCGGGAGACTGTAGTAGCTGTATGGGCCTCCTTCCACAAGCTACTTCGAGTATAAATGCACCGAAAGCAAACACATCAGTGCTTGTCGTTGCCTTTCCTATCCTAGTAAGCTCTGGGGCAAGGTACCCAACTGTCCCCACCACATGGGTTGTTTATGGGTTTTCCCCATGATCGTATAATTTAGCAAGACCGAAATCCCCAAGCCTTCCGTTTAGATCAGAGTCCAATAGAACATTACTAGCCTTCACGTCTCTGTGAAGAACAACTTGGTCCCATTCTTCATGCAGATACAGAAGGGCGGATGCTACTCCTCTGATGATACGATAACGTTGTGCCCAGTTGAGGACCGGCTTTTCATTGCTAAATAGGAACTTGTCAAGGCTTCCGTTTGGCATATAATCATAGACCAATAGTAGCTCTCCCTTCCGCCGGCTATAGCCAAGGAGCTGCACCAAGTTCCTGTGCCTTAGCCTTCCCATGCTAACAATTTCGGCCACGAACTCCCTCATCCCTTGTTTTGAATCATGGGAGACTTTCTTGACTGCAACTTGTTCCTTCGAAGATTTAAGTACTCCTCTATAAACCTTTCCAAAACCTCTTGCTCCAAGAAGCTCTTCGTCTATGAAACCTTTGGTAGCTTTGAAGAGATCCTTGTAGGAAAACCTATGAGGACCATATTCACTCTCCAAATCTTCACGTACTTCTTGATACTTTTTACTCCTAAACACGTAAAATGACCCAGCAATTGTGATAGTCAGCCCAATGACTACTATTGTCACTGACACTATAATTACTAGACCCGTAATTCTTGGACCTAGTTTTTTTTTATGAGGAAGTGAAGGAAGCTTTGAAATTTCGAGGCCCTGTGCTTTCCCACTTTTATTGAAGCTCCAACCAAGAATATAGTGGTTCCCTGTAACTAATGCTCCTGTAGTAGCGGCGAAACCAACATACATGGAATCCAACAGAATTGAAGAAAGATTGATGTGTGTTGACAGAAGTGTAGACACCCCAATTTGGCCTAACGATTATTTCAAGTCCCACCTTGGGACCATCCCGATGATGAAATGGATACAGTGATTGCTGATTGCCTCCTTGAGAACCTTAGGACTTTCGGTAAGAACTTTGAGCCACTTAGAGGACCCAATTCAGAGCCATACAGCCTTTCAGACAGAATATACAGAAGCCTAGGAGAATCCATCTGTCGGCCGTAACATCGATCTAACGGCCTTAAACATCATTTCCTCACCCGAGCAACCTGTTGCTAGAAAATCTCCTTGAGAGATCAATCCCTCGGCCGTAAGATCGATTCCTCGGCCGCAACATCATTTCCTCAGCCGCCAGATCTATTCCTCGGCCGCCAGATCGTTAGATCCATTCCTCAGCCGCCAGATCCATTCCTCGGCCGCCAGATCGTCTTTTTCCAGAATTCTGGAATGTTCTGTCAGTCGTTTGATCGACGCACCAAAACCCTAGCAGCCTTTTTTCGATGCGTTCGGGCTACAAAATAGATCGCGTCTAGAGATCTTTGAACCCTAGAATTCCTTTTTGATTCACGCCATTTGATTGGCCGGAGTGAGTCATCAATTGCCTATATAAAGAGGCCTTAGGGTTCCGAAATTAACATTCAATTCATCCATCTCATACCTCAAAACTCTGCAGAAATCACCTCACATACTCCCTCTATAGAAGCCCTAACCTTCCGAAGGCAGCCGCATCCCGAACGATCAAACCCCGAAGTACAAACCCTAACCCTAGGGTTTTCGAGAAGTAAATCAGTCAATCCCTTCTAATCCGAAGCAATCAAGCAACTGAGGGATCAAGGTGGTGAGGACCAGGGGCCTATGGTTTGATCTCTTTTACGTTTTTATGCATTAATCGTAGTGTTTTGATTATTTGTTAAATATCTGTTCTGGTGTGAGGAAGAACATCGGTTGGGGGATCAATCCTTCGGCCGATATATCAATCCAGTGGGATCCCTCGGCCGTGAAATCCATTCACCGGCCGAGAGATCGATTTTCCTGGGACAGCCTGTCTGTTTTGTTTATTTCTGATGCATGCTTTAATTATCGCACTGGCTCACCATTAACTGCTTAAAGGCTAAAATCAAACTATGTGTTAGAGTTAAATAAAGCAAGTATATGCCTTATGTTGAATAACTATGGGCCAGTCTCACGACTGGGCAGAGAGGGGTGCCTAACACCTTCCCCTTACTGTACTTTTGGCTCCCGTACCCAGAATCTCTATCTATTTTTCTAGTTTTAATAAACTGGGTGGCGACTCTATTTTGATGATAACCACTATCGTGTGGCGATGTTCCTAGCCATGGGAATGTCCACGATCTTGGTTTACGAAGCAAGCAACCAAACGAGCAAACAAACGATCAATCTGTATGGCGATGCCCCGTTTGGGAGGTGTCTACAGTTTTTGGCGACTCTGCTGGGGATTTGAGAGCCATAATCAGAAAGTTCAACATTAGACTAATACATGCTTTGTTTAATTCATCTATCATATGCATCGAGCGTGCAACCCGTTGAGTTCACCTGATATCCCGGCATGACACGGGCTATGTTGGGGGTTCCAGCAAACTCCACAGTCACTCGTACCTAGTGGTATATCAAAAAGGGGATCACCCAATCACCGCCTATGATGGGCTGGTGAGAGGATTGGTGCCCTTTGACAACGGAGCACCCTGAGACCTAGCACGGAGATAGCGTCTTCTTCCTAAGTTTTGACAAAAACCTAGTTCTTAAGTAATCAGGGTTCGTCCCTTCCTTCCTTTTTGCTAGCAACATAAAGAATTAGATTCTTAAGATCCTTTTCCTTGGCAAAGAAACTATAGCGTGTAGCAATTGCGTTTTAAAGATTGAATCATTTAACAAGCATAAAACGATAAAAATGAGAATTTATTTAGCTGTAAAGAATGCCCAAACAGGGTCTCAAAATGTGTCCTAACTTGTCTTTAGGAAATGAAAGTAATGTTTCACACGATTTACTGCAGTATCTCGGGAGTTGCTCCTTTTTCTTCGCCTTTCACAGTTTTATACTCTTCTTCACCCTCTTCTTTGCCAAACAGAATCTTTAAGTCAAACTCAGCTAACACCTTGATCCAGTCTTTGGGAATAGGCGTTGAATTCGTTGGTTCTTCTTCCACATCACTGTCAGTCCATTCTTGATCAAAGAAGATTTGCATTCCAAGGTACCTTTGCTTGGTAGTTTCATCTTCCCATATTTCTGGGAAGTCTTCTCCTTCTCTTACAAACCAACCGTTGAGTGTTTTTGGGATTATGAGTTTCCTTTCTTTGATCCTGCTTCCTCTCGCCTTAGCTTTTTCCATGCTTCTCTTCCTTTCCATCTCGTCTTCTGTCGGGGTGTAGCCAAGACCAAAGGCGTATTGATTATGTGGGGGATCTATCATTTGTGGGATTGTGGGCACACGCCCCAAAAATCCCTACATTTTTTTGTCTGTAAAAATTCCAGGTGCGCCCTTCTTGCGGAAAGCGCGGCGAAACGCTTCGCAGATCAGAGAGTCGCCACTCGGGTTTTGCGGAAAGTACCCAAGAAACCATGTTTTTGAAAACGTTTGGATTACGCTTGTTTGAGTTTGAAAAAGGCTTTGTAGACTGGACCGTATTTCTACTTTTACAAAGCAGGCACAATAGGTAGATTAAAGAAGCAACCTCAGCCAGTTTTATACTCTTACAATACCCGAAGTCACACCAAACAGAGGTCTTTACAGTCATCTCATTTGTCACCTTCGCCTCTCAAGACACCCTCGCCGCAACAGTCCCAATCACTTCTGGGGACTTCGCGGTCATCTTCTCATCAAACCCGACTATCTACCCGATCCCGAGCTTCGCCAAGCAATCCCTCTACCCTCATCCCAAAAATGGCAGACAATGATGTTACTATCACCGAGCTTCGAGCCCAAATTGCCTATTTACAAGCCGAAAAGGCAGCAAGAGATGCTGAAGACAAGAGAGACGAGGAAGAAGCAGAAAATCCTCATGAAGTTGTAATAGCAGAGAACCCTGAATTGGCCAAACAAGTCAAGGAGATCAAACACGCCCTGGCTCGTTCACAAGGGGATCAAATCCTGGATTTTGAAGGACTTTGTCTTTTTCCAGAATCCCAACTGCTTGAAGGGTTCAAGATGCCAAGCATCGAGAAGTTCAATGGGACGAGTAACCCTACCAGCCACGTTCGCCATGTCATCAACACTCTGAAGCTGATGGGCTTAAACGATGAGCTCATCACTCAGCTGTTTCAAAGAACTCTCACTGGAAACGCCCTCGATTGGTTTCTCACTTTGGAATTTGTGCACTATCAGACTTGGCTAGAAATCGCCAATGCTTTTGTCAAGCAGTACGCATACAATGTCCAAATTGAGTTGACTACTCGAGATTTGGAGATGACCAAACAAGAATCCAATGAGGACTTTGCTACCTTTGTGGCAAGATGGAGGGAAAAGGCTGCCAAGATGAAGAACCGCCCTTCCGAGGAAGATCAAGTGAGGATAGTTGTCAAGAATCTGCAACCTAAATACCTCACCCACATTTACACTCAGGCTATCACTGATTTCAAACGCCTGCATGCCACTGGGTTACAAATCGAAGATGGAATCAAGCTGGGCCTCATTGGGAAAGAAGAAACTCCTCCACCCAGGAAAACCTTTCCAACCCGTACATCTCCTGCCTCCGTCAACACCCTTAACTCAGCCTTACCACAAGACCCTTTTCAGACTAGCTCATCTAGAAACACAAATCGCCCCCGCCGCAATTTTGACCATCTCTATATGACTCCATCCCAAGCCTTAGCCATCCTAAGCCGCCAAGGGCATCTCAGGCTCTTGAATAATCCACCTCCTCAGCCACCTTACGGCCCAAGCTATGATGCCAATAAACAATGCGCTTACCACCAATACCCTGGACATGAGACAGACTGCTGCATGCGTCTTCGTCATGACATCCAAGATCTCATCGATAGACAAGCTATAAAGCCACCCAAGCCCAATGTGTAAACCAATCCACTTCCCGCTCACAATAACGAACCACCGCCTCAAGACATCAATCTCATAAGCCTATCCAATAGCCCCACATATATATAACCCTACCCGATACATTATCCCAAACACCCAAGCCAAACCATCCCTAATCTTCTCTAAGAATAATGACTGCTTTACAACAGGAGGAGAACCCCACATCTATGACATTGATGATGGGGATTGGTGGTTGGACATGCGCCAGGCCCTGCCGAGTGATTGGGAAGTTGGAAGAATTGAGCCTGCTGATCCTTGGGGCACCCAAGAAGAAGAAATAGGTCATCTCACTCGAAGCGGAAGAGTGTACAAACCTCCTAAACTAAGTGGAGAAAGTTCAACCTCAACACGAGTAATGGAAGAGGAAGAGGAGGAAAGCCAAAGGATCGAACCTGAAGAAGACAGAGTGCTAAGACAACTGAAGAAAATCCAAGCTGATATCTCTATCTGGGGATTGCTTATGTCCTCCTACGAACATCGCAATTCCTTCTTCAAAACCTTGGGTAAAGCTAAAGTTCCCATTGACATCACCCCTGAAGATCTGGTAGGCTTCATAACGGCATCCAAAGCTCTAAAGCCAACAATAGCCTTCACTGACAAGGATTTGCCTCCTGAAGGGCCTGCACACAACAAACCCCTCTACATTTCACTTAAATGTCTCACTAAATGGATCCCACTGGTCTTGGTGGATAATGGGTCTACTTTAAACGTATGTTCTCAAAGGACCCTCGACAAGTTAGGGGTAGGCATTGTTGACATACGCCCCTCAAGCCAAGGTGTAAGGGGATATGACAACTCAAAGAGAAGAGTGGTTGGGTGTGTTATGCTGCCAGTAGAAGTAGAAAAGATCAAAAGAGATGTAGAGTTCCATGTAACGGACATACCAGCCACCTTCAACCTCTTGCTGGGAAGGCCATGGCTACATGACACTGGGGCAGTACCCTCTACTTTGCATCAAAAGGTCAAGTTTGCAGCAGATGGAAGGGTTGTCACCATTTTAGGGGATTCATCAATTCGAGCTCATTCTGACACACCTATCCAAGAGGTAGGAACCGAGGAAACCTTCCTTACTGGATTCAGTCTTGAGGAAGCAACCGCCGTACAAGCCTTGATGGCTGAAAGAAGCTTCTACATAAGCACCCCTGCCATATGGATGATGAAGAAACAAAACTACTTCCCTGGATTGGGTTTAGGCAAAAGATCACAAGGCATCCCACAAATGATTGATCCCCCGCATAATCAATAAGCCTTTGGTCTTGGCTACACCCCGACAGAAGCCGAGATAGAAAAGAAGAGAAGCATGGAAAAAGCTAGAGCAAGAGGAAGTAGGATCAAAGAAGAAAAACTCATGGTCCCAAAAACACTCAACGGTTGGTTTGTAAGAGAAGAAGAAGACTTCCCATTTTGCAATTTTGCAGAAACATGGGAAGATGAAACTACCAAGCAAAGGTATCCTGGAATGCAAATCTTCTTTGATCAAGAATGGACTGACAGTGATATGGAAGAAGAACCAACGAATTCATCTCCTATTCCCGAAGACTAGATCGAGGTGCTAGCTGAGTTTGACCTAAGGATTCTGTTTGGCAAAGAAGAGGGAGAAGAAGAGTATAAAACTGTGAAAGGCAAGGAAAAATGAGCATCTCCCGAGAGACTGCAGTAAATTGCATGACATGACAGAAACAATTACTTTCATTTCCTAAAAACAAGCTAGGACACATTTTGGGTCCCTGTTTGGGCATTATCTACAGCTAAATAAATTCCCATTTTATCATTTTTATGCTTGTTAAATGCCTTATCTTTAAAATGCAATTGTTATACGCTACAGTCTCTTTGCCTAGGCTGCTGATTGACTTCCTGTGAACCCATGGACTTATGGTAAGAACTTTGAGCCACTTAGAGGACCCAATCCAGAGCCATACAGCCTTTCAAACAGAAATACAGAATCCTAGGAGAATCCATCTGTCGGCCGTAACATTGATCTCACGGCCTTAAAATCATTTCTTCACCCGAGCAACCTGTTGCTTGAAAATCTCCCTAGAGATCAATCCCTCGGCCGCAAGATCTATCCTTCGGCCGCAACATCCATTCCTCGGCCGCCAGATCCTTTCTACGGCCGCCAGATTGTCTATTTTCCAGAATTTGGAACGTTCTGTCAGATGTTTGATCCAACTACACTACCTCCCCGATGCGTTCGAGCTACGCTCAGAGATCACCACGAAGAGTTTGTATTGCATTGCAATTGCAATCGTGCATTTTGATTGGCCGGAGTGAGTCACCAATTGCCTATATAAAGGGCCTTTGGGTTCCGAAAATAAACAATCAAAATTCATAAGTGAATACACCCTCTCAAGCCCCAAAATTCTGCACATATACACTCTCAAATCCCCTCTTCAAAAGCCCTAACCTCCCGAAGGCAGCCATCAATCCGACGATCAAACCCCGAAGTTCAAACCCTAACCCTAGAGTTTTCAAAGAAGCAATCAGTCAATCACAATCAATCCGAAGAAATCAAGCAGCTGAGGGATCAAGATGGTGAGGCCCAACGGCCTCTGGTTTGTTTTATTTACTGTATTAAATCTTAATCGTAGAGTTTTGATTATCTACTAACTTTTCTGTCTGGTGTGAGGAAGAACACCGACCGGGGCTTCGATCCCTTGGCCGGTAAATAAAACCAGGAGGATCCCTCGGCCGTGACATCCATTCACCGGCCGTGGGATCCATCTCCCTGGGACAGTTTGTTTTGTATTCTGCTTTTTGATGCATGCTTTAATTATCGCACTGGCTCACTTTACTTACTGTTTAAAGGCTTAACTAAACAGACTATGTGTTAGAATTAAACAAAGCATCTACATGTCTTATGTTGAACAACTATGGGCCAGACTCACGGCTGGGCAGAGAAGGGTGCCTAACACCTTTCCCTTACTGTACTCTTAGCTCCCGTACCCAGAATCTCTATTTTTCCTAGTTTTAATAAACTGGGTGGCGACTCTGTTTTGATGATGACTGCTATCGTGTGGCGATGTTCCTAGCCATGGGAATGTCCACGATTTTGGTTTATGAAGCAAGCAACCAATTGAGCAACAAACGATCAATCTGTATGGTGATGCCCCGTCAGGGAGGTGTCTACAGGTATACCACCTTTGTTTCTGTAATCTGTTTCGACCCCTGAGGGGGGCTGGCAGGGTCAAGGCTGGTAATCAATACCAGTCCTGGCCCTTAAGTTGGCAAAGTTTCAAAGGTCGTATGGCGATAGGTGGCGCACGCCAGTAGTACCGAGCCGTACACCAGTCTTGGTTGTATGTGCATCACTGGCGTGGGGATCACCGATCGTCTATTTTCTGCTTTCTTTCAGTCTTTCACACCATATAGCATGCTAATAACCAGTTTATTGCTTTCTGTTTATAGAACTGTGTAGCTCCTTGTCTGTTATTTATGCTTTAGAAGGCCTCTGGGATCCTTCTGGTCGTGTTCCAGAGCCCAGATGATGCAAAGCCAAAGCATTGGACAAAAGTTTAACTGGCGTACGGCTCCCTTCTAGTGGCGTACGGTAGTTAGATCAGGGTCCAGTGGCTTGGCCCTTGCATGGTAGTCAGATATTGGTCTCCTTCATTTCCCCACACTGTTTATGGGGTGCTCTTTTCCTTTGTTTCCTTAGATCTATCTTCTTCTGTCTGTAACTGTATATTATCTGTGATATAACTGCGTGGTTTGACCTGGGTGTGCACTGGTCCACTCCAGAGCCCAGAGGTTTGATTACAAGAGCTGTGAGTTCAGCCCTACTGGCGCGCACCAGTATCTGTGTGGCGCACGCAGGTCATCTCCGTATGCAGTGGCATGGCCAGTGCATACGGGCTTGATCCTGCGTGTATCCTATCGGGTCAGTGCATTCTAGTTTACTCAGAACACTCACAGGAGCTTGTTCTCAACCTATTATCTTTGTTTAGATCAAAACATCCATTACATGTTATCACATTGCAAACTTGTTACGGTATTAATCCCTGTTGCATGGAGTCCATGAGTGCGTCCACATGGGATAATATTAAGTTGTATTTATCGTGTATTTTGTATATGTGATAAGTCCTAAGTGGACTCAATAACTTTAGGTGATAAGTCTTAAGTGGATTCAACCACTTAAGGAGATGAGTCTTAGTGAGATTCAAATTACCTAAGTGGTAGAGATGAGTAAGTCTTATCTCATCTCTTTCTCATCAATATATATCAGTAACAGCCTATGGAAAAACACATCAGTTGTATTTCTCCCACATATCAAACACTACAGTCTCTCTCTCTCTCTCCTAGTTCTCTCTAGGGCACCATCTAGCCCCTAGGGATTTGAAACGTGTGAAGTTTGTGGAGGACTCTAGTAGCCTCTCCACCTGCGAGAAGGGTTTTCTAATATTTCTTTGTGCAGGGTGTGCGTTTTGGTAGGGCTCGTAAGACAAGTCTTCGATCCGTTATATTTGTGTAATCCGCAGCAGGTATTTTTTGTATTACCCGCATTATTTACTAACAGTGGTATCAGAGCCTTCGATGCTTGTTTTCGCTCTTTATACGCATTAGCAACTGGTAGTCGTGTATGTTCACATTCAAAGTCAGTATTTGTTGATTGATTAATAGTTTTGTTTTCCGTAAACATACTTCTGTGGACTAAAAAAAAAAATTCAGATGTTTTCAATTGAAATATAGATCGCATGATTTGGATTCTATATTGTAGAGATGTGTTAACACTTTAAACGATAGGATTTGTTCGTTCCGAAAGTTGCCCTCAGATTTATGAGTAAAACAGTAGGCATGTGTGGCATAATAAACTATGTGTTCTTATTATTGATGGGCCAGTAAACTACTCCATGTGTTGGCTGTAGAAAGAATATGTTTGTAGCATCTTTATGCCTTAGGGGTATGCAACAGATTGCTTTGTACTAATTCTGTGATGTAACGTCTTGCCCACTCTGACGTCCGATTTTATCTTTTGACGAAATCTAACTAAGTGTTGGGTTTGTGTTTTATTGTTTTTTAACAGTTTATATTAAAAGAGTAAACTGTGATACGTGATTGTTGACGTCAAATAGAGTTGTGGTTTGATTCCAGTGGGAGTCTCAATGGCTTACGTCCGTGGGGAACTGCTGGGTATGTTCACAATACTTCCCACAAACATGGGAAATTGGGCCCTAGAGCTAATAAATGTGTTTTTATTAGATATTCTGAGCACTCTAAGGGATACGTTCTGTATGGTGAACACCCAGATGGGGGAATGACTGAAATTGAGTCGCGTGATGTGGATTTCCTAGAGCAGGATTTTCCAAGCATTGGTGAGGTTAAGAAGGATCTTGAGCTCTATGAGTTAGAGGAACCACAAGGAGATTTATCTCCATCACATAGGCAAGATGAGGATATGCAACCTCATCCTATAGTTGCTGGAGATAGTGGGAGTGATCCTTCACCTAGTGGGAGTGTACCATTGAGTGGGAGTGTACCACTAGCAGACTCTCAAGATCCACAGACTCGAAGAAGCCAACGTGGAACAGTTCCTCGTCGCCGCTTCGAGATTGAAGGAGAGTCCTTCATGACTGTTTCGGTGGATGTTGATGAGCCAGCTTCTTTTGAAGAAGCTATCAAGTCACCTGCTTCAGATAAATGGATAGTTGCTATGGAAGAAGAGATGAGTTCAATGGCTAAGAATAAAGTTTGGGAGTTAGTTGATCTTCCGTCTGGGCGCAGGACCATTGGCAGCAAATGGGTTCTAAAGATTAAGCGCAAGGCTGATGGGTCAATTGACAAGTATAAGGCCAGACTCGTGGCGAAAGGCTATACCCAACGTGAGGGTATAGATTATGAGGAAACGTTCTCCCCTGTGGTGAGATTTGCTTCCATTCGCCTCATTCTCGCTATCGTCGCACATTTAGATTTGGAATTGTTCCAAATGGATGTGAAGACAGCATTTCTCAATGGAGAACTAGACGAAGAGATCTATATGGATCAACCAGTGGGTTTTAAGGTCGAGGGACAAGAGCACAAGGTGTGCCGCTTAAAACGTTCCATTTACGGCCTAAAGCAATCGTCTAGACAATGGTACATTCGATTTCATCGAGCAATTATTAGTATTGACTTCACGATGATTGAAGAGGACCATTGTGTGTATGTTAAGAGAGTTGAGAATAAGTTTCTCATTCTCTCATTATATGTGGATGATATTCTGTTGGCGGGAAATGATTTGGAGTTAATCAAAGCCACTCAAGAGTGGTTGTCCTCTACATTTGAGATGAAGAACTTGGGTCAAGCAGATTATGTGCTTGGGGTTAAGATCTCAAGAGATCGTTCTAAGAGACTTCTTAGTATGTCTCAGGAGACTTACATAAAGAGAATTTTGGAACGGTTTCGTATGCACTATTCCAAACCCATAGATACTCCAATCGAGAAGGGTCAAATTCTTAGCACCGAGCAAAGTCCTAAAATAGAAGAAGAGAAAAGGCAAATGGCAAATGTTCCATATGCAAGTGCCGTTGGTAGTCTGATGTATGCTATGATGTGTACTAGGCCCGATATATGTTTTGAAGTTGGGATGGTCAGCCGATATCAAAGTAATCCTGGTACTGCCATTGGAGTGTAGTTAAAAGGATATTCCGATACTTGCGAGGGACTGCAGACTTCGCATTATGCTACCAAGGTGGCACTCTTAGATTGGTCGGCTATAGTGATGCAGATGGGTTTGCTGATAGAGATGAGCGTAAGTCTGTTTCTGGCTATGCTTTCATACTTGGAGGAGGAGCCATTACATGGTGCAGCAAGAAACAACAGTGTGTTTCTTTATCTACAATGGAATCAGAATACGTGGCATGCACTGCTGCTATTCAAGAAGCGATATGGTTAAGGAGATTCTTGCAAAGCTTGAGTGTAACAGGACATCTGGGTGAGGCTGTGGTGCTTCATTGTGATAGCACATCAGCAATAGCTTATGCAAGAGATCCCAAGTACCATGGTCAAACAAAGCACATTGACACCCGTCATCACTTCATTCGTGATATCATTGCGCAAGGACAGGTGGTCCTGAAGCATGTCTCTACAAGCGACATGGTTGCTGATCCTTTAACCAAACCCATTGCTAGAGACATATTTCATAGACATGTTAGGGGTTTGGGGTTACGTAGGATTTGATATGCTTGAGTTTGATGGACACCTTTTGGAATTTTATGCATTAATAAAGAAATTTGTTTTCAATTATTCATATGCAAATTGAAATATCATATAATTAGTGCACATATCTTGTAATTAAAACTTGTCACCAGGTTTTTGATCGTCCCTCTCACACGGGAGATCACCCCGGTGTTTAGGTAGCGCGCGGGATGAGACATAAAATGATCACAATGTGTGATCTCCTTGGCTCTTGGGAGTGGGCTGGGGTTTATAGTTAAAACTATTTGTCGCCTTAGCGAGGGCTAAGATGAGACTGAAACAAGTCGAACATGGAGTGTATCCACACCTCCATGCAGCCTGTATAAAGCCGGATGTGAGATTCTTGAGAAGGAACTTTAGTAGAACTTGTCTCGGAAACTCAGGTTGGCGCTTGAGTAGCATTTGAACCAAGATCTGTATGGTGTAAGAGTGTGACATAACCTAAGTGGGAGCTCCACCATAGCATACAAATCATACTGTATGTGTTTTGAGTCGACCGTGAAAGGGTGTGACAGAATAGATCCCTTCTTCGTCACTGTGTGAGCCCTTGGACTATGTAGTCCCTATACACTTATACCCTTTGGGACTTAGAACTATGTCATGAAGTTGAAGTTTGATGTTGCTACTTTAGCATGTCATCCAAGGATCACGAGCTATACGGTCTAGCGGAACATGTCTAGGAAAGCAGTCAAGATTAGATGGATTGACATGAGTGTCCAGGAAAAGATCATTTGGTATCACACTAATAATTTATGGCTCATAGCCCGGGCGATTGTGTCGACGATGGTTTGATACAATCATTGAGTACAAACGCATTAAGAGATCTTGCAAGGCTCTGTTACACTACGTGAGGGATCAGAGGTGCAAGATTTGGTGTGGTTAGATGTTTTGGGGTATAGACGAGATGTTGGGTGTTATGTTAGTTTGATGGTGGCTTAATGTAACACTATCCGTTTTTAGTACTTTTCTCGCTTGGTCGCACGTTTCACTTTCCTGTATGAAGATGAGAATAGGATCGAGGAATTCATTGAATGAGAGTTTCAATATATATACCCACTGTGTACGAGTGGGAGATGTTGCATGGAGTCCATGAGTGCGTCCACATGGGATAATATTAAGTTGTATTTATCGTGTATTTTGTATATGTGATAAGTCCTAAGTGGACTCAATAACTTTAGGTGATAAGTCTTAAGTGGATTCAACCACTTAAGGAGATGAGTCTTAGTGAGATTCAAATTACCTAAGTGGTAGAGATGAGTAAGTCTTATCTCATCTCTTTCTCATCTATATATATCAGTAACAGCCTATGGAAAAACACATCAGTTGTATTTCTCCCACATATCAAACACTACAGTCTCTCTCTCTTTCTCCTAGTTCTCTCTAGGGCACCATCTAGCCCCTAGGGATTTGAAACGTGTGAAGTTTGTGGAGGACTCTAGTAGCCTCTCCACCTGCGAGAAGGGTTTTCTAATATTTCTTTGTGCAGGGTGTGCGTTTTGGTAGGGCTCGTAAGACAAGTCTTCGATCCGTTATATTTGTGTAATCCGCAGCAGGTATTTTTTGTATTACCCGCATTATTTACTAACAATCCCCTTTAACTGTTCCCCCGCCCTAACTGGCTGAAAATGATCAATGAGAGAAAAATGTAAATGTTTTACAAAATGCCTAAGTAGAGACCGATCTCCGGATTGGGAGAGAGGGGTGCCATAAAACCCTTCCCCTCTCGTAACCTGGCTCCCGAACCTCAGATATCGAAGGTGACGACGGTCCAGTCTACAAGCCTTTTTCAAAATCAAACAACGTAGAAAACGTTTTCAAGTTCGGTTCCTTGGGTACTTCCCGCAAAACCCGAGTGGCGACTCTGAATTGTAAGCGTTTCGCCGCGCTTTTCCGAAAAGGGCGCACCCGATGTTTACACAAAATTTGTTTAAATTTTGGGGCATGTGCCCACAGTTGCCCTTTCCATGTATGCGAAATTATTTTCTTCCATTTCATATCTAGATGAATTCCATAAAAACCTATCCATGAGTTGGATTTTTTTTGCCCCAGCAGACATTGTCCTGCAATTCCCCTTTTCAAGTTCTGGGTGTAGCCCTAATTTGAAAATCGCGGCAATTACAAAATTTGGGCTGATATGTGGAGCAGGAATTGAAGCATACCAACCCCCCTCCCTCTCTCTCTCTCTCTCTCACATCCACCACCACCAGATTCGCACCACTGCGCTGCCCCTCTCACACTCTCTACCAATCCTCCCAAACCACTGATTGACCACCACTGGAGCCCCCCACAGATGCCGGCCTACCACCACTGGAGACCCCATTGACCGTCCCTCACCACCACTGAAGCCCCCACCGATACCGCCCCACCACCTCCATCGAAAACCACTTTTGCATTTCTGTTTTGTTTTCGTCTCTCTCTCTCTCTCTTAACTTCTAAAGATGCTCAAAGAAATTCGTAGGTCAAATTTTGAACCAGAAGCTTTGATCTAAAATAGGTAATCACTCATTTTACCCTAATTTCTTTCCCAATCTCTGAATATTGCCTTCATTGGAATTGGCCTGTAAAATCTGCGTTCTCTCAACTATATCTGAACCGCTCTACAAGCATCTCAACATAAGCATCCATCTATACCATCTCGGTCATCCTCATGCCTTTTTTTTTTTTCCTGAATAGCCAAAAAGTATTCATTAATCTCAACAATGCACATGTACATGGAGAACAATGAGGGAAGGAGAGAAAGATCTCTCCAAACCCAAGCCAAATGGCAAAAATCCAACCTTAGCACACTGCACACTCTATCCTTCACAAAAACACAGGATAGTCTAAAGACACTAAAACCCTCCCACCCTAGCATGAACCAAACAAAATCAACTCGACGAAGAAAGCTCGAAAGCCTACACACCCCCAATCAAAACTGAAAACAACCATCACTATCTTTATATTTTGAATCTAATACACAAAATCAAGAGTAGCACAACTACTTGAATTAGCTCATTGCTCGATCCAATTTAGCCATTTCCTGAATAATATGGGTTGAGATCCTCTCCCAATATTTGTCTCCAACCATCTTCCAAAGGTTCTTATGTGGTGGCAACAACTCATTAATGAGTGCATCCAACGGATAAGATAAAGCCAACATCCTTTATTCCCAATCATTATCAATATGACACCGTACATTTGATTTGACCCTAACGGCAGCAGAACTACATCTTTTTTCCCGTTTCTGTTGGATTACCTTAACAAACAAGATATTTATACCAAGCAAAGACAATGAGGTGATTTCATAAGGTTTTCCTTGAAAAAAAAACTGACATAAATTATGTTTGATATTTGCAGTAACTTATAACAAATCGGCTGAATTTACCAATTAAGTAAAAATATGGAACATAATCCAGAAAATCCATTGTTAGGGTTTTCGAAGTGACGAGAAATTACTAGTGTGAAACCAAACTAGACTGGATCATTAGGAGATGGACAACGGCCATTGTGTGTAGAGAGAAATCGGGAGAGGTGTAGGCGGCAACGATGGAGACGACAAGAAGGGATTAGGAAGAAAAGTGGAGAGAGAGAGAGAGAGTAAAGAGTTTTGGTGAGCAATCAATTCATTTCACTACTGAAGAGACTTTATGAAGATGTCAGCAAGCTGATCAACCGAGGGAACATGTCTCCAAATCAAAGACTTAGTCCTAACTTTTTCTCGGATGAAATGATAATCCACAGCAATATTCTTCGAACGAGCATGAAAGGCTGGATTAGTAGCCAAAGCAAGAGCTGAAATATTATCACACCATAGTGTAGGAGTGGGAAAATAAATGTTCAGATCATGCAAAAGCATAGTAAGCCAAGTAAGTTCAGTTGTTGTTTGGGCCAAAGCTCGATATTCAGCTTCACTTGAAGATTGAGAGACAGTAGGTTGCTTCTTGGCAGCCCAAAAGACCAAGTTGGATCCCAGAAAAATGCAGAAAACTAGTAGTAGACTGACGGTTAGTAGCGTCCCCAGCCCAATCAAAGTTAGAGAAGGCATGCAAATCAAAAGACCCTGGGGAAAAAGTAAGACCAAAGTGAAGAGTACCCTTGATATAACGCAGTAGCCTCTTGACAGAAGCAAAACTAGCATTAAAGGGAGCATGCATATGTTGACAGGCCTGATTAACTGCAAAAGCAAGTATTGAAGATCACCAACCAAGGTACGATAGACAGAAGGCTGGAAAAAAGGTAAAGCATCAGTGGGAGAGGAAGAAGGTTTAATAAGGTAAAGGAGTTTTGGAAGGTTTGCAATCAGTCATTCCAGCTTTGACAAGAAGCTCAAAGGCCTACTTTTGTTGAGAAAGCAAATACCCTTTGACAGTTTTAGTGACAGCAATACCCAAGAAATAAGAAATATTTGTAGACACCTCCCAAACGGGGTATCGCCATACAGATGATCATCTTGTGTTTGGTTCCACTTCATAAACCAAGATCGTGGATATTCCCATGGCTAGGAATATCGCCACACGATAGCGGTTATCATCAAAATAGAGTTGCCACCTAGTTTATAAAAACTAGGAAAAATAGATAGAGATTTCGGGTACGGGAGCCAAGAGTACAATAAGGGGAAGGCGTTAGGCACCCCTCTTTGCCCAGTCGTGAGACTGGCCCATAATCATTCGACATATGATATATATTTGCTTTATTTAATTCTAACACGTAATCTATTTTTATGCCTTTAACAATTGATAAGGTGAGCCAGAACAGTAATTGAAAGCATGCATCAAAATAGAAAAACCAGGCTGTCCCAGAGAATAGATCCCACGGCCGGTGAATAGATGTCACAGCCGAAGGATCCTTTTGGATTGATGTATCGGCTGAGGAAACGATGTCCCAGCCGATGTTCTTCCTCACACCAGAACGAACAGTTAATCAGAAACTTAAAATACTACAATTAAGATACAATGACTGAAAAGTAAATCAAACCATAGGCCCCTGGGCCTCACCACCTTGATCCCTTAGTGCACAATTGCTTCGAATTAAGGGTGATTGACTGACTTCTTTCTCAAAAACCCTAGGATTAGGGATTGTACTTCGGGGTTTGATTGCTCGGATTGCGGTTGCCTTCAGGATGTTAGGGCTTTTGCAGAGGAGATATGGGGGAGTATTTCTATAGGGTTTCGTGGTTGATGAGGGTGGATTGTGATGTTATTTATGAACCCTAAGTGCCTTTTTATATAGGCAATTGGTGACTCACTCCGACCAATCAAATGGCATGAATCAATAAGGTAGTTTAGGGTTGAAAGATCTCTGCTTAGAATCTATTTCGTAGCCTTGAAGAATCGGAAAAAGGCTGCTAGGATTTTGAGCATTGGATCAAACGATTGACAGAACATTCCAGAATCTGGAAAAAGTACGATCTGGCGGCCGAGTAATAGATCTCGTGGGCGAAGAATCAATCTCTCAGGTAGATTTTCAAACAACATGTTTCACGGGTGAAAGAATGAAGTGGAGGCCGTAAGATTGATATTACGGCCAACAGATGTATTTTCCTGGGATGCTGTATTTTTGTCTAAAAGGCTATTTGGCTCTGAATTGGGTCCTCTAAGTGGCTAAAAGTACTTACCAAAAGTCCTAAGGTTTACAAGAAGTCAATTAGCAATCACTGCATCCATTCATCATCGAGATGGTCCGATCCCCAAGGTGGGATTTGAAATAATCGTTAGGCCAAATTGGGGTGTCTACAATATCTCCCAAGTCCTTCATAGCAAAATTAGCATGCATATGTTAAACAAGCTGCTGAATATGAGCCAAGCTATTACCAGTGACCAACATGTCATCCACATAGATAAGCAAAATGGTGATAGTAGAGGAGGTCTTCTATACAAACAGAGAATGATCACTATGGACACCTGGATGACATGTCTTTTGTACCAGCATGTCATCCACCGAAGGGGCATCGCCACATAGATATCCTCTACACTCATTTTGTAGAGACCCGGAATAATTTTCTTTTACTTTATAATTTAAAAATGTGTTTAAGATATTTGATGTAGATAATATGTATATGGGATTAAAGTATAAGAATAGAAAGTTGTGGGAGTTGATGATGTAGTTATATACTTGAAGGGTGGGTGACTGAATTGGCCTATATAAGGATCAAAATATCAGGGAAGATTATTCTTCCCCTGTACGCCTCTCTTTCTCCCGTTCTCTCGCCTCTCTGGGCCTCTCACTCTCTCTCATCTATGTCTATCATAATCAGTCAAGCCCACAAGGATTTAGCCATTTTTTCAACACACACATATATATATATATATATATATTCACGTTCTAGGTCTTGGATATTGCTTGCTCTAGCTCGGAGGTGGTGTATTTCGGTTGATTTCAAGTTTGGAGAGTTAGGGTTTTGGCTTAGATCTTTGGGTTTTGCTCAAAACCCTTGAGGTAGGGATTTCTCCTCTCTCTTTATGTGTTTATGTGTTGATTTGGTGTAATTTTTAGTATATGATCTTCCATTTTCGAGTTGGGTTGAAATCTGTTATAAACCTGAAATTCGTAATCGACTCGCATAGTATTGCATAATTTCCAGGGGTTCTGTACTTAAAAGCTTTTATCACATGTTGTTGATGTTGAAGAATGGACACGGGTGCTATTAGGATTGTCCAATTTAGGTTTTCAATTAATTTTACTTATTCCCGCGTAGAATCTGACAGCACCGGCGGACTTTGGTAAAACGGCCATAACTCCTAGTTCGAGACTCGAAATCACACACCATTTGTTTTGTTAGAAACTAGACACATAGAGTTTTCCAACGATACATCCCGTTTATCGTGGTTATGTTCGACAAATAACAGATTTGCATTTAAAGGTGACCCAAAATCTGCCTTCGCACCAGTTTTAATTGTTATGTTGAGCTATAATCGCGAGGTCGTAGTAAGGTTACCCGAACTCCATTTTTGATGTATGACCTATCGATTTGAAGAAGAAGAAGTCTACTTTTCAATGGTTTAAGTGTCTTTTTAAAAATAAAAAAAAACTCAATTTAGTTAATTGGATATGGTCAGAACTTGAAGTGTAAAGTATAATGAATGAGGGTTGATATAGGAGTTGAAATGTGACTACGTTTCTAGCTATTTGTATGATATTGAGCTCCTAATTGATTAGTTGATGTTTCGTAGTATGATCAATAGATTGGGGATTAAGTTATCGTGAAATGAGAACAAGTGAGTGGATTGGGATTTTCTTAAAATTGGATGATTTCTCAAAACTATAAAAGATTAAATATCTGAAATCCTATCTGAAGATAGTTCAAGAAGAAATAAAAACTTGTGAAGCGATATAGTTGAATTCTATGGAATCAAAATATTTTCTATTACGATTATGGATTGGAGCTGTCCTGTACAAGTTTGATATATATAAGCATTTAAGAAATTTGACAAGGTTATTGTTAGTACTTGCAAGTTGTACTTATAAGAAGAAAAAAAAACAAAAAAAATGTTTAGATGATGAAAGTTGAATGAGAAGGTCGAAGGAACCATGGAGTTTAAAATGTTTGGCATGTTTGTCGTATTGATGATTATTTGGTAAAATATTTAGTATGAATGACCTTGAATATATGTATATATATTGTAAAGTTATGGTCAGAATTTCTTACTCTCTTTGCGTTTATAGGGTGATAAGTGCACTGTTTGGTTTTGGGATAGTTGTACTTGGTTTGGGTGAAAAATTGTTGGACTTGAAACTCAAAACACTAGGTACCTATCAAGAAAGCTTGTCATTTTCTTTAATTGATTGTCGTGAACTATGAGATGGTTTGGTAAATGTGATTGATACGTGTTGGGATGTGAGAAAGTGAATCAATGATGATGTGGTAGGATATATGAATTTCAAGGAAAGGTTTGGGAATAAAATGGACTATGAATAGTGAAATGAATGGTTTGCTTAGACTTTGATTGTTTTGACTTATTTTCATGAGATTGAGTTCTGATAGGATTGATTGACACATCGGGTTACGTTATTGACTTATGATGAAACTATTAAATTAATGGGGTTAAGAGGTTGTAGCAAAGAAATTGGGAGACGGATGTTTTATTGTAACGCAAGGGGTGGTAATGCAAAAACTCAACTAATGGGTGATATTTTACTGCAATGCAAGGGGTGGTAATGCCGACTGCAACGCAAGGGATGGTAATGCATACTGCAATGCAAGGGGTGGTAATGCAGACAACAATGCAAGGGGTGGTAATGTGGTTGTGAGTAAGAGGCCTTTGATGTAAATTGTGAAATGATGTCGATGTTCATATTATGGTTGCCTGTCACTGTTATTAAGTATGAAATTTGTGATTCATGAGGAGAGTTGAAAAAAAAATGGAAGGTTTTAATTGAAAATTATTTTGATAACCAATAATGTGGAATTAAGAAAGAATGGAGTATTCATATGAGAAACTGTGAACTTTGAATTAAAGTTAGTACGTTGGATAGTTTGAGATATCGATACTCGTCTTCTTTTCTTCCTTATAACCTTCCCAATTATTGTGACTTGTTATGATATCGGTGTGGAAATTTGTTAGATACTTGAGATGTGATATATGTATTATGAAAGGTTCATATTGGTACTTGCATTTTAGACTTATAATGGAAACTCAAAAAAAAGAGAGGGAGATTTCGGGAAGTCAATAAAACCAAGACTAAAAGGAAAGGTGTACGTGTGTGTAAAGGTGGGTAAATCTTGACTTGTTGACATTGAAATGACGGGGTGATATAGAGGGATACGATGGAGGATAAGATGGCCATTAGATTGAGAATTTAAAAGATTGATTGGGTAGACGTGTGAGTATCTTTGTTGTTATGGTGTGGTATTATTCGACGTGTCATTGCCTGCTTTAAGTTCCTCCTCTATATGTTTAGTGTGAACATGTTGATTAGAGTTTGGCTAGTGGAACAAGTAGAGAAAGAGAAAATAGTTTGTTAAAGAATTTGGATTACTTTGGAAAGATAATAACAAGAATGGATATTGGTGACGGTAAGTTGAGTTTTTGGGATAAAGACGTGCATGTGTAGGTATAAATGTTGACGTGTGTATGTTTTCCCATAGTAATGAAAGTGTTGGAGGTAATTCTTTTTGTCAAACGTCGTTACTTTTATCAAAATATTTTCTTGGCAACAGTCATCTCATTTGCACATAAAGTTTGTTAGAGATTTTCCTATTGGGCTAGTGTAGGTCAACCCTTCCATTTTTAGGTACCAATCAAGGTGTATAGCGTGGAGTGCTGGGGTGCATTGCCAGAGATCTTTAAATGTTTATATTGAAAGAATTCTTTTATCATCTTGTAAACTATATTTTGGGAGATGAATTTGTAACTTCATTTGTCTATCCTTGGATTTTTGGAAAAAGAATTGTATTGATACTAAACATTTTCTTCTCTTTCGAATTTCATGTAATATTGACATGTTGTAGCTTGGATAATTGTCTGAAAGGATGCTAGTATAAGAAATAGTTTTGGATACGACATCTATGGCTATGTAGGTGTGGAGAGAAATGGATCATTTATCTATGAAAAATTATAATTATTTATTGTTAAAAATCGAGGTTGTTACACGTTTTCTCACTGTCTATTGAAATCATGGATATTCCCATGGCTAGGAATGTCTCCACACGATGACAATAATTGCTAAATAGAGTCGCCACTTAGTTTATTAAAACTAAGAAAACCAAGTAGAGATTCCGAGTACGGAAGCCAAAAGTACAATAAAGGGAAGGTGTTAGGCACCCCTCTTCATCCGATCGTGAGACCGACCCATAATCATTCAACATATAATTAATATTTGCTTTATTTAATCCTACAAGTAAACCAGTTACTAAGCTTTTTAACAGTTTAACAAGGTGAGCCATGACAGGTAATAAACCACATGCATCAGAATAAACAAAAGTAGCAAGCTATCCCAGCAAATAGGTTCCACGGCCGTGGGATCCCACTGGATTGATGTGCTGGCCGACTAAACAAAGTCTTGGCCAGTGTTCTTCCTCACACTAGATTATGAACAATTAATAGAAAGAACAGATTAAATGCAAAAGACGGAAATTAAATCAAACCATAGGCCCCTGGGCCTCACCACCTTGATCCCTCCGAGATTGATTGCTTGGATTGTGATTGATTGCGGATAATGGTGGTTGATTATGGTGGTTAACTTCACAAAACCCTAGAACAAAGTGGGTTCTTTGGGGGTTTTCACTCTCGGAGGCGGCTACTCACAAGACATTAGGGCTTCCACATAGGATTGATAGAAGATGATTTCTATTTAATTTGGGGGCGGGTGATGGAGTGGAGAGATATGTATATCGGAGTTCTAGAGGACCCCTATTTATAAGGTTTCGAAAGGCCAATCAAATGGATGAGATTAACCCAATCGATATGGAAGTTTAGGGCTTTAAGACCTCTATGGTAAGTGTATTCGTAACCCCGAAGTAATGGTTTGTGGCTTCTAGGGTTCGGGCGAACGGATCAAAAAACTGTTGAACATTCCAAAATCTGGAAAACAACGATCTACCGGCCGCCAAAAGGATGTTTCGGCCGAGAAAAGGATTTCGTGGCAAAAGACCAAACTTCATGGGATCGCTCCGAACACTCCCGACCTCAATTTTCTGTGTTCTTTGGACCGTTGGAAAGCTTGTTAAGTCTACTTTCTAACCCAATTGGTTTGGATAAAAAATATTTAGTACATCAAAAGATATGACGATTTTACCCTCAGTGGGTCAGAAAATGGATTGTTTTGGTAAAATCCTCGTATCTCCCTCATATCAATAAAGAGGGTTTTGATTTATGAAAAATGGGCAGAAAGTAGACTTTTTTGAAGATCGACGGTGCTACTAAGGCTAAAACACGTGTCAACACAATTCTCTTCACTCTAAGTGTCGTTTGGCACTCATATCACTCGTTCCAAAGTGTTCCTTCATCCCTTAAGAGTTGCACAAAGTTCCTAAGGCTTTCATGAAGTCAACCAAATATCCTATTCATCATCGGGATGGTCCCCAAGGTGGGACCCGAAACACTTGTTGAGCCAAATTGGGGTGTCTACAATCACAGGAGCTACAAACAAAACCTTCAGAAAGCAGAAAACTGGAGAAAGTAGAATACCAGTGTTGGATACCACAGCCCCGGGTGGATCGGGGCGGCCCAAAAAATATAACGTTTTTGAATCGAATTGAAAAATTTGAAGAGTCGCCACCCGGATTTGTGGTTCGCCACCCGAGAAACCACTTTGACCGAAAATAATTGATTTGAAATTGAAAACCAGAGATTTGTTTGAGTTCGGAAGCCACGTTACGAGGGGGGAAGGGTTTTACGGCACCCCCCTCGCCCGATACGAGATCGGTCTCTACTAAACGTTTGTGGGATTTTTCAAAAGGATTTTGTTTCATCAAGCAAGTAGCATGTATCCACAGGTATACCAAATAAACGTGTATGCTGGTGCATGTGTACAGGGAGTGATGAAATGGCGATGAATAAGATGCATGATAACAGAAGCTGATGATCTGCCACTGACTTCACTCTCGAGCGCTCGGGAGTGGTCCCGAGCGCTTGGGAGTGCTGATGCTCAACCTGCAAACTTTGTTAGGCATAAACAGGATATAACACTATGCTATAAAACTGAAGTTATTTTAAACATGTGATAAGCTCAGCAGAGGGCCTGACAGACTAAAACTGAACTTCAATCTTCCAAGCCATGCATCCTTGTCTCTATAACAGTCAGATCTGCATTCTTTTAAGAGCAAATGGGCATGTCCCTGCATATGAAAAATCAGAAGCATGGCAAAATGGGGAGAGTGATGGACTACAGTAGCATGCAGGCACCCCCGAGCGCTCGGGAATGGTTCCAAGCACTTGGGAGTGAGCTGCATGTCACTTTATTCTCAAATAGGAAATGACATTATCCTGGCATGCAGACACTCTTGTTTTGATCTTTCCCAGGAGAAGATCTTCTTTTTAACCTTGGAAAATCTTATTTCTTACTTGAAACTTGGTGAGAAATGTTTCTGTTTTGAGAAAACTAATTTTCTATGTCTGCATGCCACAATAAAACTATTTCATTTAAGAATGCACCTCACTCCAGTTTGCTGCCCCACCAAAAATGCCATGCATGGAACTGGAAATAGTCCCGAGCGCTCGGGAGCACTCTCGAGCGCTCGAGAGTGTTTTCAGTAGGTTTTTGAGAAAAAACGTTTTTTGATCCCTTTGCTCTTGTTTTTACACTAAGGTCTCCCAACCATGTACCCAGTATTAAAGACTGGGACAGGTTGAGAGACCTCCCTCAGAAGGAAAAAAAAACAGCCTCTTGCTTGAGATTAAAGTAGAAAGACTTTCTACCTTTGATTGGAACTTTGCTCCTTGAATGGCTTTGGAAAGTGAATGCAGAGAGAAGAATACAAGAAATCAGAGACTACGAATGTTCTGAATTTCTTGTATTTTCCTTGATACTTTTGATCTTTGTACTTTTGTATTTGAAAATCTTTGTAGTTGGAAAACAAGTTTTTGCTTGAGAGTTTTTTGAACAGAAGAGGGGGGTTTTAGAGAGAGCTTTCGTGCCCTGGTTTCTACTGAAGTAGGGTATATATATAGGCAATATAACCTATGGTTTTCAAAATTAAATGAGATGAATAAAATCTTTTTAAGAGGGAAAATCTCCATCATCTGATCCTCTGCCACCTGAGGTTGAGTGTTGACTCGAACATCAGCCGGCTCAAAATGGCTGTAATGATGGGTTGCATGGATAGTGGGAAGCCTTACCATCCATTGGGCAGCTCAGAGGACTCGAGCGCTCGGGAGTGGTCTCGAGCGCTTGGGACTGTCACTCTCGAGCGCTCAGGAGTGAGCCAGGCCAACGACTTTTGAAAATGGTTTTGAGCACTCAGGACTGCTCCCAAGCGCTTGAGATTGATTTCGACCATTTTATTTCCCTTTTCAAATCCTTCAAGAAGCAAAGTTACAATTGGTTCGAGGCTTGCTTCAATCCAATTTCATCATCGGGGAGCCTTAGGGCCACAAATTAAGGAAATTTGAAGAGTCCAAATTGGGGTGTCTACAGTTGCCCCTCTTTGGGCGTCATTCGGCATCATGTCTGGATACGAGTGACGTCTAAAGATTGAGACAGCCCAATTCGAAACCAAATCAAATCCTTAAATTCAAAAGACAAATGCGAGTAGAAACATTCAATGCATGAGGTCGTGTCCTTTCGGACTGCCTACGTACCCTTTTCTCCAGGGATCAGACCAGCGTAGTTCTTCAGGGCAAATGCAAACACATGTAATGCATGCACCAGAAAAGCATCGACAAGACATTGATTAGAAAAGTGCGACAAATCCACCTGTTACTCTGTTTGGCGGATGAAACGATAATAAAACATTGCCTCTTGGGCCGAAATACTTGCCAGCATGTTGAAAGTGATATGGTTAGACCACTTTTATCGACTACGAATTAAAATGCCAACTCATGAAATGCAAATTGAAAGTGAATCAAAGAATAAATTTTGTTACCCTCTGATTCGTTTTGATATGGACGAAATCAGGACTGAGATTGATTTTGTAAATGCAATTGACAAAAAGAAAGTCTCGAAAAGCGTAGAATGCACGAGACACCAAGAATATGGCGCGGGGGCCGAGAATGGAGCCGAGCACTTAGAACCACTCCCGAGCGCTCGAGACCGCTGCTGGGGTCCACTGTCCTTTCATCTTCATCTTCGATCTGGGATCTCAAACCTTACTCCCAAGCGCTCGAGAACCAGAGCATCGATACCTTCCTATTCTCTCTGACTCTCGACGATCTCTCTCACTCTCCGACGATCCCTTTCTCACTCTCCGACGATCTCTCTCTTTCTTCACAACATGGATCGAATTCAAAACCTCGAGATTTTGTCGATCTTCCGGTGGGCGATCGTGTGCCAGGAGGTTCGGAATAGGGGGAAGAAGAAGTCTCGGGAAGAAGAAGGAAGAGCAATGGCCAGTGGGGAGGACAGGGCGGCGGTGGGTGATACTGGTGGCAGGGGGGTCGCGCCCAGCGACGAGAGGGTTACCGGTGAGAGTACGGCGGCAGTGGGCGGCGCTGGTGGTGATCCTACAGTGGTAGAGGACACCGGGGGAAGTACCACGGCGATTGGGGATACCAACGGGGGCGTGGCTGCGCCCGACGTTGGTGGGGGTCAGATCGACAGTGGTGGAGATGCCACGGGTAGCAGGGGTGGTGCTACGGGCAGCGGAGGTGGTGCCACAGGCACTCCTCTTACTCCTACAGTGGAGGAGTTGCTCGTGGCCGCGGAACGGGCCGACGACGAGCGACAGGCCAACGTTAGGAGCGAGGCGGTGGTGGGTGGCCGCGTCGTTGCTACCCCCGCCTTGAGATCGACAGCGGCGGCACCGAGGAGGGGAGATAGCGGGATTGGGGCATCACGCCCCGTTCCCTTCGAGCCGCGGGACATCCTAGACGCACTTGGCCTCGACTCTGGGGTTGCGGCCGTGTTGAGGGGTGCTGAGACCCCGGAGGACCGGGCCTCGGCATTTCTGTTAGGGGCTTTGCTGAGTGGCGCGGGGGCGTCGGATGTGGGGGGACTCGGGGTAGTGGAGTCGGAGGCGGAGGAGATGGAGATGGAGGGGCCGGAGCCGGAGGTGACCGTTGAGGTGCGGGTCCCCGCGGTCGATGAGGTGAAGGCCTACTTGAAGGGGGAGCGCCCCAAGTTCGCGATTGTGACTTACGCTCCACGAGTCCACTTTTTTGAGCTAGTGGGGATGGATAGCTATGTCCCTGCTCGAGTCGACTACTCCGAGGACTTGCTCTTGCGAGATCCTGATTCGCACATCTCCTCGGGTTGGACCACGGTGAGTTTCGACAGCTTTAACTCTTGAATTTAATACATGGGTTCATTTGCAAATTGCTTTATTGACGTTGATTCTATTTCTTTGCTTTGTTGAAACAGCGCACGACAGACATATACGGCCACGGGGGTTCAACCAGCTCGCTGAATACTTCAAGGCGTTGCCCTAGAGAGTGCGGGCGTTGGTGGAGGCAGCGGGCTTCGGGCCGTTCATCCAGCTGATGACGGTGGTGAGGGTGGACCGCGCGGTGCTTACCGCGTTGACCGAGAGGTGGTGGGACACCACCAACACCTTCCACTTCCGGTTCGGGGAGATGACGGTGACACCCCTCGACTTCGCAGCGATCACCGGGTTGAGGGTGGGAGGAGAGCCGATCCCCTACGACTCGAGCTTGGTGCTAGACGACGCATCCTTGCGGTGGTTCCTCGGGCGGGTCCCACGCCACAGCGGAGGGATGGCGGTGTACGGGCAGTTCGTGGAGTACTGGGACCACGAGCCTGCAGACGACGAGGAGGCGGCGAGGATGGCCCGGGCGTACCTGCTATACCTATTCGGGGCTTCTCTGTACCCGAATAGGCGGTTGCGAGTCCACCTCTGCCACCTAGCGGGCTTGGTTGACTTGAGGACAGCGGGGCGGTTCGATTGGGGAGGGGGTGCTCTGTGCACCCTCTACTGCTTCTTGGGGGCTGCTTCTCGTGGGGTTGGTGACACGATCGATGGCTACTGGAGGATAGTCGAGGTACGATTTATGCTTTAAAAGAAAACTTTCCATTGCTCATTCATTGAAATGTACGTTTGAAATTGAATTAATCTTGAATTCGACCATTTGCAGCTTTGAGCTTACGAGGTTCTTGGGATGTTCCCGCCCGAGAACACCTGCAGGGACCCGAACTTACTCCCTCGCGGGCTAGCTTGGAGTAAGGCGTACAGGAGAGCGAAGGAGCAACGAGGGGAGGTGATGACCTTCCGGCGCTGGCTGGACAACTTGACGGGCGTCACGGTGTAATTCGTGCTCATTCCTTTTCCTTTTGCATTTGATGAATACTCTTATTGATACTCCAAAAATTCGAAATGTAGGTTTACTGGGATAGGTGGTCGAGGATGGAGGCCGACTTCCTTCCGAGGAGTCGAGAGGTGACGAGGAGCAGGGTGCTGCTGGAGTGTCCCCTGGGCTGGCAGTGGTACTTGGGGGATCTGGTGACCCGACAGTCACTCGGTCTTCCTGCGTTTGTGGTACCCGGGCCACTTCCTCCACGCGTGCAGAGGACGGAGACCTATACCCGCGCTGAGCTTGAGCAGTTCACGGTGCCTGACACCGACCTGGAGAGGCACCTCCGACGTGTGCTGGACTACGAAACTTACCGGGATAGGTACCTGGCTACGGATCTGGGCGTGGAGGAGGAGCTAGCGAGGCGAGTGGCTGAGGGAGGGCGAGGTCCCGGTGCTGGAGGAGAGGCCGGAGTGCGAGGCCGCGGCGGCCGGTCTGCACGAGGTAGGGGACGAGGTGGTAGACAGCCTGCCGGCGGGCGAGGTGTCAGTCTACCAGGTGGAGGGGAGGATGGTGTGAGAGTGCCGGAGACAGCGGAGGCCTCAGCTTCTCTTGTGCTGCCGACACTGGAGTGGACCATAGGGGTGACGGACCCTTCAGGGGCACGTGCGGTGATAGACGTCCCGCGCCTTCCACAGCCGCCCATGTGGCTTCCTGCTCAGGTATATGCTTGATTTATTTTGTTTAAACGTTTCTCATTTGCACATGTATCTCTTTTTGATGTTTGAGTTATTGCATAGGTGCCGCGAGAGTGGGCGGAGAAGGCCATAATGCTGATGGTGGGGATGCGCCATTTGCTGAAGGGCTGCGCGAGAGGGAGGGCCCTCCAGACTAGACCCGCTCCGGAGCCTGTTTCTCCTGTTGCCCCTCAGGTATAAAAATGCATGCATGTACAGTACTTTAATGAATCAATTGAGTTTCAAACATGTATAGAATGAGTGCATGCTTGTGATATGCAGGTGCAGCCACGACGTTCAGCTAGGACACGACCCCAGGTTACCACGAGCCCTCCGGCTTCTGCCAGCATGAGAGGACGAGGGACACAGAGAGTGTTGCAGCCTGCTGCGGAGGCTAGACAGTTCGAGGTTTTGCCTAGGGCTGTGTCTCAGCGGAGACTTGCTCGCGCGGAACCAGAGGAGTCTGAGGAGGGGACGGAGGAGGAGACAGAGGAGTCCTCCGAGTCACGCGTTTTAGGGACGACGGACTCAGAGACTGCTTCTGGCTCTCCTAGTGAGGATGACAGCGATGATGGCGACGAGAGTGAGAGCACGGAGCCCGAGGGCCAACAGCGGAAGAGGACTCGTCGAGACTGAGCCTTAGGTTTTTGCTTTGCTAGTTTTTCTTGTACATAGGCCTGCGTGCCAACGCAGTCGTAGCTTCTAGGCCTGCGTACCTTGATTTTGTTTGGGCCTACGTGCCCCAGTAGTCAGGATTGGGCGTGTATTTGCCCCAGCTTTTGTGCTTCCCTCTTCACTCATTGTAGATACCGTATTCATTTATGAGAATTTGCACTTTTGTTCTTTCCGTTTGTTTGCACTCCTTACAGAGAATTGTATTTTATGAAATATGTTCGTCTAGCTTTAAAAGAAAGTAAAGAGCACGCGGATTTCAACCGATACTCTCGAAGTAAGAATGAAAACTTGACATTGACACACGATAGCGAACTTTGGAGTATTTGACTATAAAAAAATTAGTCCTGAGGGCGCTTGGTTGTAACAGAGCACGCAGTGCGGTTGACACCGAGTGTTATGACCTGCAAGGACCGCTAGGATTACCAAAATACCCTTGACACGAAGATTGACATTCGCTTACGCTTGAAAACGATGATTTTGGGACGATTGAACAATGAAAACTTGAACTAAAAGTGTTAACATGCGTTTGATTGTATTGCGCAGTCACAAACACACATTATGACCTGTACGAGTCATTCTATTCGACAAAAGGCGCGTGACGCGGATTTTGACACACTCATGGAGAGAAAGTTTTTGGAAATCCAAGGTTTTTGAGTGAATACACTTGAATACTGGAGAAAATGAGTTAACGACACCGCTGTACCACCCTAGAAACTTGCTGGAAGATATTCCAATCAAAGATCCTGAGATTAGAAAGCAATGTTGAGGTTGGAACTTGGAAACCAGAACCTGCTGCAAAACTGCAGCACTCTCGAGCGCTTGGGACTGCTGCTGTTTGCAGTCTTCTGTTGTTTCCCAATGCCACTCACTAGCTATTCCCATGTCGTTTTCTTCTACATGCATGCTTCCAAGATGCTTTGTAACCCTGCACTGACTGTTTCCCAGGAGGAATGGCTTCCCAAAGCAAGACTTGAGTTTTTCCAATACTTTTTCAAATTTCCCAAAGTTTGAATTTTGAAAATGTCTTGAAAATATTGAGTTTGATGATTTCTAAAGTTGGTGGGGAAGTGACATTGTCTCTCCCAGGCCTCTATAAATACCAAGCCTTGTCTTGGCAAGTCATTCACACTTCATTTCACCATTCTCCTTTCAAAAACCCATCCTCCTCATGGCCTTGCTAAACCAAGCCTTACTTCGTCCTTGGTTGGACAGCCTCGAAGGCATCGATTGGCTAAACTTCCGAGGGCATCGACTTTACGCCCTAAAGCATCTCCGAGAGGTTGCAATCCGTCCTGTCTTGCTACATGCAGCGGCACGCTTTTGGGATCCCGAAGTGCATGTCTTTCGCTTTGGCTCTCAAGAGCTATGCCCCACCGTCGAGGAGTTCCACGCCTATCTTGGAAGTCACGACTCCGCTGAGCCAATCGTTCCTATGATCAGGGAGAGTATGAAGAACATTCTCAAAGCCAAACTGGGTGTCAGTGGAAATACCGCTGAGTTTCTGACTTGGGGCAATGCCGTCAACATCGTGCAGTTGTATGAGAAGTTCAGTCCACCTGGAGACTCGACAGACTTTGAGTATCAAGGACGTCGAATGATGGCTTGTTGCATTTGTCTCCTGGCGGCCCTCCTGCTGGTTCCTTCCGTCGGTCAGCCCAACTCTTTATTGGTGGGGGTTGCTGCTCAGATTGAGGCTCGCAAGGATGTTGCACCTTTGGTTTTTGCTGAAACCTTGATGGGGTTAGATGCCGTTCATGCTGGTTGCACGAGGGTTTTTGGTGGTAGCCCGTTGTTGCTGCAGGTTAGGGACCTCACTCAACTCTCCTTTTTCTATTTCTCTCATTCATTTTACCTCAACGCTCGGTTTAGGCTTTATCTGGCTCCTCACTTGTTTTCTCTCTTTTTGGGTAGATGTGGCTCTGTGACAAATTGAATCTGCTGACATCCCCGGCCAATGATTGGTGGTATCATGCGAGTGGATGGAACCGTCCCTTTCAAGTGATGTACGGTAGCGAAGATGACTGGGCTGATTTCCTTGCCTCTGCGGAGGAAGATGACATTGCTTGGTAGTGCCATTGGCTGAGGCTTCCTGCTATGACTACTGGTAATATGGGTTCGACGCACGTGCTTGTGGCTGGCTTGACAGGCTTCTCCTTCTATTCACCTTTCCGCATTCTCCGTCAGTTTGGACTTAGCCAAGAAGTGCCGCCGCTAGGCTCTGAAGTGCTTCGTCTCCCTCCCTTCACCATTCCGGGCCTTCGGAGTTATGTTCGATCGTGGGGGACTGTAGACACCCCAATTTGGCCTAACGATTATTTCAAGTCCCACCTTGGGACAATCCCGATGATGAAATGGATACAATGATTGATGATTGCTTCCTTGAGGACCTTAGGACTTTCGGTGAGAACTTTGACCACTTAGAGGACCCAATTCAGAGCCATACAGCCTTTCAGACAGAAATACAGAAGCCTAGGAGAATCCATCTGACGGCCGTAACATCGATCCCACGGCCATAACTTCAATCCCTCGCCCGAGCAACCTGTTGCCAGCAAAATCTCCCTGAGAGATCAATCCCTCGGCCGCAAGATCTATCCTTCGGCCGAGACATCCTTTCCACGGCCGTGACTTCCTTTGCTCGGCCGCCAGATCGACCTTTTTCCAGACTCTCGAACGTTCTGTCAGACGTTTGGTTTGATCCAACTACACTACCTTTCCGATGCGTTCGGGCTACGTTCGGAGATCACGACGTAGAGTTTGAGATGCATTGCAATTGCAATTGCCATCTCGTGATTTGATTGGCCGGAGTGAGTCATCCCTATGCCTATATAAAGGGGCCTTTGGGTTCCGAATTAACACACAGAAATTGAGATACCCACACACTCAATCAAACCTCGAAACTCTGCAGAAATACTCCCTCAATCCCACTCTTCAAAAGCCCTAACCTTCCGAAGGCAGCCGTCAATCCGGCGATCAAACCCCGAAGTTCAAACCCTAACCCTAGGGTTCTCGATCAAGCAATCAGTCAATCACGCCTAATCCGAAGCAATCAAGCAACTGAGGGATCAAGGTGGTGAGGCCCAACGGCCTCTGGTTTGTTTTACTTATCGCATTTATGGCTAACTATAGCATTTAAATCATTCGCTAAACTTTTCTGTCTGGTGTGAGGAAGAACACCGACCGGGGCTTCGATCCCTCGGCCGGTACATCAAACCAGGGGGATCTCTCGGCCGTGACATCTATTCACCGGCCGCGAGATCCATCTCCCTGGGACATTATGTTGTTTCATTTGCTTTCTGATGCATGCTTCAATTATCGCACTGGCTCACTTTGCTTACTGTTTAAAGGAATAATTAAACAGACTATGTGTTAGAATTAGACAAAGCATCTATACGTCTTATGCTGAATGATTATGGGCCAGTCTCACGACTGGGCAGAGAGGGGTGCCTAACACCTTCCCCTTACTGTACTTTTGGCTCCCGAATCCAGAATCTCTATCTATTTTCCCAGTTTTAATAAACTGGGTGGCGACTCTATTTGATGATAACCGTTATCATGTGGCGATGTTCCTAGCCATGGGAATGTCCATGATTTTGGTTTATGAAGTGAGCAACCAATCAAGCAAACACAACGTGATCAATCTGTATGGCGATGCCCCGCTTGGGAGGTGTCTACAGTTTTTGGCGACTCCGCTGGGGATTTGAGAGCCATAACCAGAAAGTTCAACATAAGACTAATACATGCCTTATCTAATTCATTTATCATATGCATCGAGCGGGCAACCCGTTGAGTTCACCTGATATCCCGGCATGACACGGGCTATGTTGGGGGTTCCAGCAAACTCCGCAGTCACTCGTACCTAGTGGTATATCAAAAAGGGAATCACCCAATTACCGCCTATGATGGGCTGGTGAAAGGATTGGTGCCCTTTGACAATGGAGCACCCTGAAACCACCAAAAACCTTGCATGCTTTAGAAAGCCATAGAACTTATCAAACTAAGACAGGAACCTACAGGCTAGGAACCTACTTGCATTCTACTTGCAAAAGTTCTTCCTCACACCTTGTATCATTTGTTGTTGTATTAACTCTTTCTGTGCAGAAGGGTTGAG
Organism: Rhododendron henanense subsp. lingbaoense; assembly: GCA_020567845.1. Taxonomy (NCBI): domain Eukaryota; kingdom Viridiplantae; phylum Streptophyta; class Magnoliopsida; order Ericales; family Ericaceae; genus Rhododendron; species Rhododendron henanense. Next base: position 19,667,115 of record CM036318.1, read on the forward strand.
ATTTTTAGCCCAAATCCTGACCCTACACAAGTCGAATACTGACTTCCAGGTATTTTACTTTTCAAAGCAGGCACAATAGGTAAATCAAAGAAGCAACCACAGCCAACTTTGTACTCTTATAACACCCGAAGCTACGCCAAACAAAGGTCTCTGCAACCCTCCCGTTTATCGTCCTCATCTGACAAGACACCCTCACCACAACAATTCCGACCGCTCTCAGAAACTTCCCGGTCACCCTCTCAACGAACCCAGTCATCCACTAAATCTCAAGCTTCGTCAAGCAACCCTTCTACCTTCATGGCAGACAACGACGCCACTATTGCCGATCTCCAGGCTCAAATCGCTGCACTACTAGCAGAAAAGGCAGCTAGAGATGCTGAAGATGAGGAAAAATCGATGGAAGACGAGAATCCCCATAAAGTGGTAGTGGCAGAAAGTCCTGAGTTGACCAAACAGGTCAAGGAAATCAAACAGGCTTTAGCTCGTTCACAAGGGGATCAAATTCTGGATTTCGAAGGACTTTGCCTCTTCCCAGAATCCAAGCTGCCTAAGAATTTCAAAATGCCCAATATTGAGAAGTTCAATGGAACTGGCAACCCTACCAGTCATGTTCGCCATGTTATCAACACCCTGAAGCCGATGGGCTTGAATGACGAGCTCATTGCTCAGTTGTTCCAACGAACTCTCACCGGAAGTGCCCTCGACTGGTTCCTCACTTTGGAGTTTGTACATTATCAAACTTGGCCAGAAATTGCCAATGCTTTTGTCAAGCAGTATGCATACAACGTCCAAATTGAGCTAACAACTCGAGATTTGGAAATGACCAAACAGGATTCCAATGAGGACTTTGCTACTTTTGTGGCAAGATGGAGAGAAAAGGCTGCCAAGATGAAGAACCGTCCCTCCGAGGAAGACCAAGTGAGGATAGTTGTCAAAAATTTGCAACCCAAATATCTCAGGCATATTTACACACAGGCTATCACCGATTTCAAACGCTTGCATGCCACTGGATTGCAAATCGAAGATGGAATCAAGCTAGGACTCATTGGGAAAGAAGAGACCACTCCTCCGCCTAAGAAAACCTTCTCTAGCCGCACATCTCACGCCTCCGTGAATGCCCTTGGCACATCCTTGTCTCAGGACCCTTTCCAAACCAGCCCATCCCGAAGCTCAAATCGGCCCCGCCGCAACTTTGATCCTCTTTACATGACCTTGTCCCAAGCCCTGACCATTCTCAGCCGTCAAGGGCATCTCAAACCTCTAAACAAGCCACTTCCTCCACCGCCCTACGGTCCAAACCATGATCCAAACAAACAATGCGCCTACCACCAACATCCTGGGCACGAAACAGACAATTGCATGCGTCTTCGTCACGACATTCAAGACCTTATTGATAGTCGAACCATAAAGCCACCAAAACCTGATGGGCAAGCCAACCAACTCCCTACTCATAATGCTGAGCCGCCACCCCGAAATATCAATCTCATAAGTCTATCTCACAACCCCACATACAATCCCAGCCAATACATTGTCCAAAACAACCAAACCTACCTTAGCCTTCCCTGAGGAGGACGAGTGTTTCATGATGGAAGAGGAGGAGGATAATGATTCTGATCAGTCAGAAGTAATCGACATTGACATGTCCGACATAAGCAGCAAAGATCAGGCAGAGGAGGAAAAGCTAAGGAAGTGGAAGGAACACTCTTGGGCGAAACACAATTTGGAAGAGCCAGACATTCCATTTGTAGAAGACGACGAATGGCTTCGTATCTGGTTTAAGAATAGGAAGAAGGAAAAAGAAAGGGTCATCATGATGAGAAGGCATGCTCGCTTCGAGCCCGCCCAAATAGTGGTACGCATCAACCGTCCCAAAATTCCAACACCACCCATTGTTTGGGAAACGATCAATCTCATTGAGAAAGTAGAGGAGTTTCAAATGCAACCATGGGTCAACCCTTACGATGAGTGCGACTATAGTCGATGGATAGAGGAAAGAGAAGATCTAGATTTCATGTGCACAGAACCCTACAAAACAGGGGAAAGCGACTTTGATGAAATGGAAGAAGAGCGCAATGATCCGCTAGATGAAACCTCCTTAGCATCACTATTCAAACAAGAGGAAATAGCTGATGACCACGCAATCAATGAGGAAAGAGAAAGGGAGTTTCCTGCCAACACATCCATCTGGGGATTACTTATGGCTCAAGGAGATAGCTATCGTGCAAGAGATGAACTCGGTTCAAAGGCTCTGTTTGGCAAGGAAGAAGGTGGGAAAGAGTACAAAGTTGCAAAAGACAAGGGAAATGACCCCGACATGCTGCAGTAGCTGAGAAGTCACAACATGGCAAATAAGAAACATTAAAACATTGTTTTTGCTTCGAATAAACTAGAATGAGTTTTGGGCCCCTGTTTGGGCATTTTATTTCTGCTAAGAGAATTCCTTTTTCATCTTCCAGATTATGCTTATCTAAAATCCAAATTTCTAAATTGCAATTGCCATGCACTATGCTCTCATTGCCAAAACAAGAGAAGAATTTGAAGGGATCAAAACCTGTGTGTCCCTGACAAAAAGGAAGGAAAGGATGAACTCTAATTACTTAGGACTAGGTTTTTATCAAAACCCAGGAAGAAGACGCTATCTCCGTGAGAACACTTAGGATTAGCTTGTCTATTATGAAAGTACAAACACAACAGGAGATTCATAAAAACATCTCCATCAGATTCCTCTCCAAAACACCAAAACCCTCTTAAGAGAAAAAAGCTCGTTGGGCAAACTATACGCCCAAGCAAAAGTAAGAGCAGAGCCTGCTAGGACAAGAAATGCGCCCTAGGCAAAAGTTAAGGCATTTGAAGGAAAGCTCGCTAGGGACTCAACCTCTATCAGGTAACCTAGGCAAAACTTAGAGCATGAAAGAAAAAAAAAAAAAAAACCAAGAGTAAAAACCCAACCCCCAAAGGTGGTGATCTTGGAACTACGTAAAAGGCCTGATTCCCTGATCGGGATACGTAGGCAGTCTCACATCGAGATACGGCCCAAACATTTGGAGAGAGGAAAACATCAACATGTTTGTACTCAATGATAGGCATAGTTAACCCTGCGTATTGAGCTCACAAAAGATGAGTTAGTCATTTTCCAAGGAATTGGCAAAAACAAAGACACGTAAGGATTACAGTTCATCTCCTCTAACCCAAAAGTCGTCAACGCAATGGGTATAATCCTTCAAAAGACTCTTAAGTTCGGCAATCAGGCTGTAAAGCATGGCAAAGGCAAGAGACAGCAAATCAAAGGCTAAGTATAGGAAGGGATGTGAAATAGGATGCCACTTGGCTAAAGTAAAACCTATGTAACGGCCGGACAATCGATACCTCGGCCGTAACAATAATCCTTCGGCCGAGTGATCGATTCTTCGGCCAAATATTTTTAACTGTCTATCAGCAAAAACTTGTTCACAAAGCCATGTTCCGACTATCGCATGCAAACTCAAAACATTTAGGGGCAGGAAAGGCATTTCTCATTTCTCAAACAAAAACTTGTTTACAAAATCATTGTTGTGGTTGCTTTCACTATACAAATATAGTTTCTGCCTATCTACTAACTATGAACAGGAAAAAGAAAAGCCCTAAAAACTGGGCGATCTCTGGGAAGAAGGCAAAGGCTGCTCACTGGTCTCCACGTTTCCCTCAGCAGCTGGTACTCTCTCAGCCTCAAGCTGCAGCCAAGGAAAATATAAACATTCAGACTCAAGGAATAATACATAGCAGATAAAGCCTATAAAGAGAGTCATACCTCGAGGATCCTACGGCGCTGTCTCCGGACCAAAACCTCCGTACTCTGGTAAGCGCGAAGCCATTCCTGCACTATCTCGGCAGGCACCTGTGGAACAGCCAAGCATTACATTTAAAGCAAGGATACAATACGGAATGATGAAAGCTATCATGGGAAGCTAAAAATACCTGTGAGGCCCCGACTGGCAAAGTATAGAACGGGGTCGCGCAAGGAGTCAGCGCCAGGCGCTCCTCCTCCCCATCATCTGAGTGGAAGGAAACAAACGAAGGAGCCCGTGGCCAAACAGGAGGAGCAGCAGCAGCAGTAGTGATAGGAAGGGTCAAGGAGGCCAAACGGAAGGCTGAGTAGTCTCCTGCTACGAGAAAACTCAGGGCTGGCTGTCTCTCAAGAGCAAGTAGCAAGCTATCCCCAGTCAAAAGATGGGTCGATCTCATGCCAACTGGAGGAGGGAGAGGAACAAGCTGCAACGCCTCGGAACGTGGAAAGTACTGGCTCGCTACCCTCTCTCCGAGATACCAGGCTCTCGAAAATGGCCCCTCCAGAAGGAAATGCTGGCTGTCCAACGCTCGAGCTGAGGTCAACTCTAAAGGAGCCTCATCAAGTAGCACGCCCCATGGGTCAAAACGCACCTACAATAAGGGAAAGAGCATCAAAATGACGTAATGGGAAATTACACGAAAATCAGAGGATAAAGGAGATGTCATACCTGATCCACCGTCAGACGATCCAAAACTCGCCTCCAAGCCAACAAGTCCATGGCAGGCGACCGTGACTTCCGAACTCCCTTCAACCAACGGGCCGCCCGCGGAACGAACCTAGGCTCTCTGTGCCCAGTCGGGGGAGGGAACTGCAACAAGTGCTCAAAAGCCCAGAGCTACAAGCAAAGACGAGGAACATGAATAACAAAGATAGAAACAATAAGAGAATAGCGCAGAAATCAAAATGTATACCTCAAGAATACGATGATGTCCGCCGAGCGACAAACTAACTCCCCGGGAGCAAGCACTGAGGTGCCCGTATAACGTGGCTAGGGCAGGAGTTCCCCAATCAAACTCTGCTATGGTCTCTAAATGCACCAAAGCAGCCAAAAACTGGACATGTACCGAATTCTCCTTGTTGCAAAACAAAGTTTGCCCAAGGAGATAAAGCAGGAAAGCTCGTACCAGCTGGGAAAGGGGAATCTCCGTCAGGATATCAACTTGATCAAACTCGTCCCGAAGCCAGGTATATGTGATATGGCCACTCTCTGACACAATGGGAACCTTCCCCAAGAGATATCCAAGGGCGCCCTTCCGCTCATGGATCCGCGGGTCAATTGGAAGAGGATCGCCGCCAACCCTCAGGCCTGTGAGCAAAGCAAAGTCACCCGGAGTGATCGTCATCTCCCCAGCCTCCGGAAGGTGGAAAGTGTTGGTGGTATCCCACCACCGCTCGACCAAAGATGTGGTCAATCCCAACTCCGCCTTCGGAAGATGGAAACCAAGTATCAGGGGCTCGAAGCCAGCCAAAGCAACCGCATCCTTGGCTTCCTGAGGAAGCCTCCCATACCACTCAAACACTTGGGGGCAGCTTCCCCACACGCGCAGCCTCTCGTTTGCCTGACAAAATACGAAGAAGGAATCAAATACACAAGATATCGCCTATACAGGGGGCAACTTCTAGAACTTAAACCCCCTACCAAAATATCAAACTATCATTCTGCAAAATCTTACATGCGAAAATCATTTGACAGGATAAAAATCTACCTCCCTGTTGGTAGAACCAAAGTGCTGCTCTGGCTCCCTGTGCAAGACCTCAGGTGGGATGTCACTGAGGGGAGGACGGTATCGCAAAGAACCACCACGCCCGACCAAGTGAACCTGAGGAGCGTAAGTGGCAACATCGAAAGGTGGAAGAATATCACTACCCACATCAGTGGAAATCTCGGGTTCAACCCCGGGAGGGATGGGTTGCGAGGAACTCCCCCCAGTAGCGGCCCTACGCCGACTTGAACGCAGGACGCGGGAGCTTGAAACCCCGCCAAGAATCTCGGCTTCAACGGCCGGAGCCTTACCCGTGTCCCTAGGAACGGCGGGAATATCGGATGGTGGAGGAGAAGGCGGTGTCGAAGCCATAGCAGCCAAAATCGTGGTGGCCGGAGGAACGACGGCGGGGAGATGGCAGCGGCCGACGAGGAGAGACAGCGGTGGCGATCGTTTGGACGAGAGAAGAAGATGAGGAATAGAAAAGAGGATATGACCCGCGAGATCGATTTAACTGAACTTAAATCGATTTCCTGGCTTTTGGCGTTCTCACGGCCGAGACATCTATTCCTCGGCCGAGACATCAATTCTTCGGCCGAGAGATCGATCTCCTGGCCCCTTAATCAATTTCCCTCAGCAGCAGCAGATTTTGCTCAGTACACTGACTCAGGCCACTACAGACTTCTAAGTCCCCAACCAACCAAGTAGCCTTGGGGGCATCCCCAAGCCAATGCAACGTAATCAAAACCAGCCTTGGGGGCATGCCCAAGCATCGAAGCCCTCTCTCCACAAACTGCTGGCCAAAGCAAGCTGAAACACCCAGCAACTCTACACCTGCCAGCTCAGCGGCTCGAGGCCCATTACTCCAACGGGCTCAAAGCCTGTATCTATCGTCTCAGCGGCTCTAAGCCCTCAGTACGGCAGGCTCAAAGCCATTAATCTCAGCAGCTCTGCGCCCATGACTTCAACAGGCTCTACGCCCAATCACCATCAGCAGCTCTACGCTTGCCATTCCCAGCAGCCATACACAATCAAGCTCTTAACAGGCTCGAAGCCTACATCTACCATCTCAACTGGTTCAAAACCATAAACCCAGCGGCTCGAAGCCATCAACTCAGCGGCTCAAAGCCCATTGCCTCAACACAGCAGGCTCTATGCCCGTTATCTCACCAAAGCGGCTCCAAGCCCGCTATCCCAACTGGCTCGAAGCCATAACCATCATCTCAGTGGCTCCAAGCCCTCGACTCAGCAGCTCTACTCTCGCTATCACAGCGACAGGTTCTACGCCTGTAACTCAGCGGCTCCAAGCCCACCATTTCAAATGGCTCGAAGCCGTAAACAACCAATCTCAGCGGCTCGAAGCCCGTTATCAAAAGGCTCTACGCCTGTTATTACCATCTCAGCGGCTCGAAGCCCGTTATCAAAAGGCTCTACGCCTGTTATTACCATCTCAGCGGCTCTACGCCCATTTACCTCAACAGGCTCGAAGCCTACGTCCACTATCACCCAGCGGCTCAAAGCCCCTTATCTCAGCAGCTCTATGCTCGCTATCACGACAACAGGCTCTATGCCTATAATCACCCAACTCAGGGCTCGAAGCCCGTTATCAAAAGGCTCTACGCCTGTTATCACAACTCAGCGGCTCAAAGCCCATTATCTCAACTGGCTCGAAGCCGTAAACAAGCAACAGGCTCTAAGCCGTCCCAGCAATCAAGACATTCATTCTCAGGCTCTACGCCTGAATGCTCAAAAATCTAACATTTTTGAAAGCTCAAGCTCTACGCTTGGATGCCCAACCACTGTGTACTGGATGCTCAAGTCATACACTTGAATGCTCAAGCTCTACGCTTGGATGCCCAACCACTATGTACTGGACGCTCAAAGCCTGTACTTTGAATGCTCGGATTCTGCCGTCCGAATGCTCGAGCTCTACGCTCTGAATGCTCAAGTCCGGAACTTGATAGAAGCTCTAAGCTTAAGAACAAACACACACGCACGGGCCCGTGCACATATTGCATCAAACATTTTCACATCGAGTCTGCATCATATCTGTTCATATCTAACAAACAAGCATCACACATATACACTCTACATATCTTTCATGAAACAGGTCAGCCCTGCAATCAACCGGCTCTGTGCCTCGGTTTTATTGATCGGCCCAACGCCTCGATCCTTATGATGAGAAAGCTCCGTGCACGGACCATCAGAATACAACCAGCTCCGCGCTTCGGTTTATATCGCAACAACTCAGGCTCTTGCCTTATACCAGCTCCGTGCTTCGGTTCATCATGTCAAGCTCAAAGCTCTGACACCTCAGGCTCTCGCCTCACAATCAATACCAGCTCCGCGCTCGGTCCCCTCAAGCTCTAAGCTCACCTCAGGCCTTCATCTCATAACCACAGCAGGCTCCACGCCTCAATCTAATCACCTCAGGCTCTTGCCTTATGATCAACACCAGCTCCGCGCTTCGGTCCTATCAATCACCCCAGGCTCTCGCCTTATGATCAACACCAGCTCCGTGCTTCGGTTTTATCAAATCGCAACAGGCTCCACGCCTCGGTTCCATCACTCTCCAGGCTCTCGCCTCATGACTACAACCGGCTCCGTGCCTCGGTTCCCTCATCACCAAAGCTCCGTGCTACAACTACTGGCCCTGCGCCTCCCCTACATCTCAAAAACAACCGGCGTCCAATTCATCCCCAGCAGATGGTTTGGATCCCACCCTACTACATCAATTCCTTCCAGCTCATTCGCAAGGATAGGCTACTCTACCGAGCTCCTTTCAGTCAAAGTAAGGATGATCAAGAAAAGCAAACGCACCTGCAAGTGTACTGATCTACCCCAAAATACTAAGGAAGCTCTCCGCAAAAAACTCCCCGGGCAGCCCTGCGCTCCTTCAACTATCTTCCGCCAAAACCCTGGCTCAGTCTAGGTACGTCACACTACGGCTTTTTAAGCCCTAAGGTACGTCTTCTGTCTCTAACCCTCCAAACTTTTTGTTTTTCTTTATTTGCCCGAACTACGATTGGTCTGAATTTCCCTTGTGGAATACGTAGGCAGCCTCCCGGCCCGACCATAACAAAACCTTTTTCGAAAACCCTTGGAATAGTGGTTGGACCAAATTGAGTTGCTTTTTACAGCTTTGACTCTTACTCAAACATGTCTCGCGATCCGTCTGAGTTCAGTCAAAGAGGGGCATCTGTAGACACCCCAATTTGGCCTAACGATTATTTCAAGTCCCACCTTGGGACAATCCCGATGATGAAATGGATACAATGATTGATGATTGCTTCCTTGAGGACCTTAGGACTTTCGGTGAGAACTTTGACCACTTAGAGGACCCAATTCAGAGCCATACAGCCTTTCAGACAGAAATACAGAAGCCTAGGAGAATCCATCTGACGGCCGTAACATCGATCCCACGGCCATAACTTCAATCCCTCGCCCGAGCAACCTGTTGCCAGCAAAATCTCCCTGAGAGATCAATCCCTCGGCCGCAAGATCTATCCTTCGGCCGAGACATCCTTTCCACGGCCGTGACTTCCTTTGCTCGGCCGCCAGATCGACCTTTTTCCAGACTCTCGAACGTTCTGTCAGACGTTTGGTTTGATCCAACTACACTACCTTTCCGATGCGTTCGGGCTACGTTCGGAGATCACGACGTAGAGTTTGAGATGCATTGCAATTGCAATTGCCATCTCGTGATTTGATTGGCCGGAGTGAGTCATCCCTATGCCTATATAAAGGGGCCTTTGGGTTCCGAATTAACACACAGAAATTGAGATACCCACACACTCAATCAAACCTCGAAACTCTGCAGAAATACTCCCTCAATCCCACTCTTCAAAAGCCCTAACCTTCCGAAGGCAGCCGTCAATCCGGCGATCAAACCCCGAAGTTCAAACCCTAACCCTAGGGTTCTCGATCAAGCAATCAGTCAATCACGCCTAATCCGAAGCAATCAAGCAACTGAGGGATCAAGGTGGTGAGGCCCAACGGCCTCTGGTTTGTTTTACTTATCGCATTTATGGCTAACTATAGCATTTAAATCATTCGCTAAACTTTTCTGTCTGGTGTGAGGAAGAACACCGACCGGGGCTTCGATCCCTCGGCCGGTACATCAAACCAGGGGGATCTCTCGGCCGTGACATCTATTCACCGGCCGCGAGATCCATCTCCCTGGGACATTATGTTGTTTCATTTGCTTTCTGATGCATGCTTCAATTATCGCACTGGCTCACTTTGCTTACTGTTTAAAGGAATAATTAAACAGACTATGTGTTAGAATTAGACAAAGCATCTATACGTCTTATGCTGAATGATTATGGGCCAGTCTCACGACTGGGCAGAGAGGGGTGCCTAACACCTTCCCCTTACTGTACTTTTGGCTCCCGAATCCAGAATCTCTATCTATTTTCCCAGTTTTAATAAACTGGGTGGCGACTCTATTTGATGATAACCGTTATCATGTGGCGATGTTCCTAGCCATGGGAATGTCCATGATTTTGGTTTATGAAGTGAGCAACCAATCAAGCAAACACAACGTGATCAATCTGTATGGCGATGCCCCGCTTGGGAGGTGTCTACAGGGACTCATAGGACTAAGCCAAGTGACCCACTCTTCTCTATTGCTTCGACCGGAAGGTACCGCAAATGGCTAAGGAGAGATGTGGAAGCAAGGATGGGTTGACTGCTTACTTTGCCGTTCTTTGAAATAAAGAGTGTGTTTTAATTGTGTGTTTTCCCGTTTTCATGCTTAGCTTGTAATAAAGAAATGATCTGAATAAAATTGACTGATTAAGGGTTTCCCCCTTTCGGTTCATTAATCGCATGTGCCTTTGAGAAAACATTCTGATTTGTCAATTTGGATTTTGATTTTTGAGATATAGGACCGAACCTCAGTGTGAGATTGCCTACGTATCCCTTGAGAAAGGGAATCAGGTCCATACGTAGTTCGGGCTACGGTTCGCTCGGGTATTAACATTGTAACGACCCTGATTTTTGGTCAGTAAAAATTTCGTTAAAAATTTGAATTTTATTTTATTACTTGGATTCCATTTAAAATTCCTTTCTAATATCCAAAAATCCGTCGTTACGAAATTCTAGTCTTATAAATATAGTTTTCTTCATATAAATTTTCTAGTCGTTTCCCCAAGGACAAGTATGCTTGTAAAAGCACTTGTATATTTCCCCTAGTAATCCGTCGTAATTAGATTTCTTCACTCCGAGCATAAGGTCATTTTCCAAAGTCAAGTGTCTAGCATATTGAGAAGTCTTAGAATCCCATTTCTTGGCTAGAAATCCTACTTAGCAAGCCTAGTTAGCTTCCAACCGATTCGTTGAGGTAACCTAACTACCAATTGCACTTCCAACCCTAATTGAATCTTTTGGAACCTTTCCAAACCCTAAGTGAGACCTTGACCAAAGTCAACCTTTGATCTTTAACCATTGGACGATAGAAGTTAGGGAAATCTTTATCCATTGGACAATAGGCTTTCCACCTAAGATATTTTATTAGATTGACCAAGGTACACTTATATAGTATTATATAGGCCTTTGTACACATATTTGAAAGATGTATATCTAATATCCCAATATTATACTTTACTCTTTTACCCATTGGTCCATAAATGTTAGGAGAATTGTTACCCATTGGTCAATAGGTTAGTCTTCCATCAAGTACTAGACCAATTAGTTTAATAGATTCACCATGAATCATTGTACTTATATCTATATATAGTACCTTCCATCTTAGACCCTTGGTTAATAACTACAAGGAAAATGGATGACCTTTGGATAATAAAAGTTAGGGTAAATATTATTCATTGGATAATAAGCTAGTCTTTCTACCTAGTACTAGGACTTATTAGTTTAATTAGATATGCCATGTACCTAATAGATTAAAGAAATGGATATGATATCTTGCCCTAGGATTCTTTGTACCCTAATACTATATTATAAAGGGAGACATGTGCCATATTGACTTAGTTTAATAGGGAATTTTGACTTGGAAGATCTAGTGAGGTCATGTAGTACTATGTACTTTTGTATACTTGGTCAATACATCTATATATATATACTTTGCTTCTTTAACCATTAGTCAATAAAAGTTTGGAGAATTATTACCCATTGGATAATAGAGTTAATCTTTCAACAAGTACTAGGGTTTATTAAATAAATCATTTCTAGATTTTCCCATGGGATTTTATTATTAAAGATATAGATATGTACCTAGTAGATTTAATACCCTAGATTTCCCTAAGTACACTAGTTCAATATTTTATAATAAGGACATGTGCCTATTAGACTAGTTTAATGGAAAATCTATTTGACTAGAAAAATCCTATTAGATTACATAGTACCTTGTGTACTTCTTAGAATATTGCCTAAAGGACATATAGATTTACTAGGAAATCTTTACTTGTCACCTTTTCTCTTTATCCATTGGATAATAAAAGTTAGGAGAGTTGTTGACCATTGGACAATAGGTTAATCTTTCTACCTAGTACAAGATATATTAGTTTAAGTAGACTCACCATGAGTCATGGTACTTGTATAGATAGATTATATAAGCATAGTACTTTCCATCCATTACCCATTGGATAATAAAAGTTAGGGAAATTTTGGTCCATTGGTCAATAAGGCCAAGTCAAGCCATAGTACTAGGCTTTATTTAGTTAATTGCTTACTAGATATGATATGTACTTATTTATTAGATATGTATATGTCATCCTAAGATTCTAAGTCCTAGAATATAGTTTATAAGTACATAGGTGGCATTTAGGCTTATTCTATTAGGAATTTTGACCTAAAAATCTAGAATAAGATCATGTAGTACAATTGTCCTTTAAGGTTAGTCATCCTTAGATATTCCTAAACTAATCAAGGGAGGGAGAAAGAGAGAGAGAGAGAATTCGGGAGAGGAGAGAGCCGAGAGAGATGGGAGAGAGAGAGAGAGAGAGAGAGATAGGAGAGAGAAGGAAGAGTGATGTACTCTTTGGATTTTCTTCTTTCAAATCTAAGTTATATATATATATATATATAAGTACTTGTACTAATGAAAGAAGAAGATATGAAGATTTTGAAATAGATTTTTAGGGTACCAAAATCTCTTGCAACCTTACACCACAATCTATTACTCTTTCTAAGTCAAACACCAAACCCTTGTCCTTTCATGCTTAGGTGTCCATTGTAGGAGAGAGAGAGAGAGAGAGAGAGAGAGAGAGAGAGGCCGAGAGAGTGAGAGAGGGAGAGAGAGAGAGAGGCCGGATGAGAGAGGGAGAGAGAGATTGGTGATGTGTGCCCTTGTACTCTTCCAAGCCTAGTCATAGTCCTTGGCCAATCTTCACATATCATCTAGTACCACCAAATCTAGGGTTTCTTGCTCTTTCAATCCAAATCCAATCTTCTCAAGTACTAGACTAGACCAAATCCCCAATAAATTAACCTAGACTTGTCCTAGATTGGAAAGAAAATCTTGTAAACTTTCCACCTATGTACTTACATTGTACCAAAGAGAGAGAGAGAGAGAGAGAGAGAGAGAGATAGCCGAGAGAGAGAGGGAGAGAGAGAGAGAGAGAGAGGCCGGGAGAGAGGGAGAGAGAGATTGTGTGATGTGTGCAAAGTGTACAAATGAGCCTAGTCATGTCCTTTGAGCCATCATCCTACCTCACCAAAGGACAATCAAATCTAGTCAATCTTTATCCATTGGATAACAAATGTTAGGGGAAAGATTGTCTCTTGGATAATAGACCAACCTTGGCCTATAAATAGCAAGCCATTCAAGCCTTGAACTCACACCTTCACTTCTTGCTCCCACTTCTCTCTAGAAATTCAAGCATTGCTCCAACTTCTCTCTAGAAACCATTTCTGTTTTTCCAGACAGCCTACTGCCCTTTGTAAATCCTCATTATTCTCCTGCTTAGAGTAGTTTTTTGAACCAACTTCCTCCGGGAAGGTTGTAGAACACTTCGAGAGCTTCAAGTTAGACCCAAGAACCACCCTAATCGGTCAAGAAACGACAAAGATATCGACATCCGAAGTTCAGCAAAAATTCGGATTTCCAGATTCCAGACAGCAAACTGTCCATTCCTTTATCACCATATTCCTCCTACCTAAACCAGTTTCTAGGATCAACTTCCTTCACGAAAGTTGTAGAGCACTTCTAGAGCTTCGATTTCAACTCAAGAACGATCGTATTCGGCCAAATAGTGACCGAGTTACTACCATCCAAAGTTCGGTCCAGATTCGAGAGTTTCACCGCCCGTAGGATTTCCAATTAGCTTATTCAGCCCCGACTAGTTTCGGATCAAGGTAGGATCTTCCTACACCTCCTACACTCTAAGTATATGTAGATTTTAACTATGCTTTCTAAATCTAAATATAACGTATGATATGTGTATGTTGAAATGAACGTAGCATTTTCCTATGACCTTTAACTCTAAGTATGTATCAATTTTCCTATACTTTCGAACTCTAAATATAATTAGAAATGTATTTGCTTTGAAATATAGATAATCGTGTTTATAGGTAGATTATTCTATACACTCAAATCCTAAGTATAGATATTCGTGCCTTTATGTAGATTAATCTCTACTCATTTCCCTAAGTATAGATATGAGTATGATCATGTAGAATTCTCCGTCTTCACTATTCCTATGTATACGTAGAATTTTTCCTATAATCTAAGTATAGATCATGGTATATGAATGTTGAAATGATTATCGAATACTCTAAACTTATGGTATAACAATTGAACGTTGGAATGCATGATAGTTATGCTAACGAAAGTATGAGCATGTTGAATAACAGACTTTTATTTCTATAAAGGCATATGTTCTTTTGAACTTCTTTAAAGAAAGAAAGAATGAATTTTATGAAAGATTAACTTGGATAGAAGAGATTGTATTTTGATCTCAAAACGATTGTGAGCATGATTATGTGATTACTTGACTACTTGTTGTTGATAAAGCATAAGTGATTTATCACTCCAAAGGTGTCCGTCCATGTGGCACTATGCTTAACTTTGTGTGATTAAATGTTGAGTATGATGATGTGATAAAATGAGCATGCTATCTAATATAGAGTTGAATGATCTTGTTAAATTAGTTTCAAGATTTCTTAAAGTGTGAAAGAATTACCGCGGAGTCATGGCATGCAAACGAGACACGAAAACCGAGAAAATAGAAACATGACACCTAGGGTGTGGTTAAAGAAAAGATGGGATTAACATGCGAAAAATATTTTGAAAGTACATAATGACCGGACTTGGTAGTCATTGTGTAAGTGTTTGAAAACCGTAATGCGGCCGGACTTGGTAGCCCATTGCGAAGATTTCCAATGGGGCCGGACGTGGTAGTCTCATGTGGAAATATGGCTTGGTTCTCCGCGGAAAGGAACCAATGCAAATTTGAAAGAGTATGTTTTGAAAACCATGTTATGGCCGGACTTGGTAGCCATCGTGTGTGTTACTAATGGAGCCGGACTTGGTAGCCTCGTTAGTAGCAATTTGTGAAACCATGATATGGCCGGACTTGGTAGCCATCGTGTGTGTTACTAATGAAGCCGGACTTGGTAGCCTCATTAGTAGCAATTTGTGAAAGAAACTTTGGAAATTGTGGTTTTTGTAAAGGTGAAAAGGTTGACACGGTCTACGACGAGTCGCGTAGGAGAAACACGAAAAGACATGACACCAACGTTAGAAAGATAGCGAATGCGGATATGTTATTGCTTAATTTACTTTAATGAATGAGCATGTGTAATTGTCTATGTAAATTTCTGATTACAAGTAAGGATTTGTGGGTATGGTTTATCTTGAAAAAATAGTAACACGGTTTATGAAATGCTGCGAAGAAGAAACTCTGATATCACGAACACCAACGATAGTTAAATAGAAAATGTGGATGTGTTATTGTTGATAGCTGTTGAATAAACACGTACTGCGTAGATATCATTATCTGTATTGTAGGGAGGTGTTCCCGAACAGGTATAGAAAGTGACCGAACACGTGGTATGCCAGACACGTGTAATGAGAAAAGTGATATGGGACTCCATATAAGATGGACGGCGGTGGTAAGATTCCGGTGTGATGAGAAGGCACCAGATTAGATTATCTATTCGGCTGAAAGGGACTAACGACATGAGAAGTCATTAGTTAAAGACAGTCTGTTCGGCTAAAATGGGCCAGTGACATGAGAAGTCAATCACTTGTGCAGTCTGTTCGGTAGGGGCATATGCCGAACAGATGGAGTTACTTGATGAAACGTTTTCTTAAGAGATAAGGCAATAGGGGTGTTCTGTAAGACGTACCCGATATACAGTAAAGAAACAGTCCTAGCAAGGGACGAGTTCTATGGTGAGAAGAGACCCTATGAGGAAGGGATCTCGGTTGATTGGGCAAGAGATCCCCAAGAGAGCTAGGGTTCCTATACGAGGTAGGAGGCCTGGGCAACAAGGATGCTTGGAAAGCAGGCATGCTCATATCTATAAATACGAGGTAAACATGGAGAAAAAAGGTACGCAATAAGTTGCACTCATTCTACACTTTCCTACTGATAATTAGGGTTTTGATACAGTACGAGATACTAACTTAGGCATCGGAGGGCCTTTGCCACGACAGGCAGAGGTGCGCTCACCCCTTGTCTATTTTACAGGTTAGGGTTCAGGCGAAGGTATTAGGGTTCCGGTTGGACAGCACGTGAAGGAAGGAGATTCAGCGATGTTCTGGGTACCATCTGTTTTTCTCCACCTACAATTGGCGCCGTCTGTGGGAAACGAAAGAGTTCCCTTTTGAAATACGACCATGGTGGAGGTAGATCCAGTCACACCGATCACCGATAAAAACCAGGCTGGTGGGGCAGGAGATAAATCCCCACCAGGTGCTCCGAGAAAGCCAACCAGCGGGCATGATAAGAGGACAACAAGCAAAGATCCTCTTACCATCCACGACAACTCCAAGAACAGGGAGGGCAGAACGGCTACAACCTCCATGCGAAGGAGCAAATCCCATCATGGGGGAGAATCGGTTGCACATTCGAAAAGTGTGAATAGCAACGAGGATATCCTCGACAAAAAGAGGCAGGAAGTCGAGGAATATGCTCGACTAATTCGGAAAAGGGAACACGAGATCCGAGAGTTAGAACGGATCCGAGAGCATCCTGAGGATTCTGGGTTGTCAGGAAGGAAATCTAGGGGAGACGGATTGGTCATGGTGCAATACTCAAAGGCCCCTTCACGAAGAAGGAGGAGCAAGTCCAGAAGCCCCACTCCTCCTAAGAAAAGGGTTTCTTCACGAAAAAGAAGGAGCAGGAGTCCGAGCAAGCAAAGAACTCCCCCACGTTACAGGGGAAGCAGGAGCAGAAGCTCCTCACCCGAAGAAGGCGTAAGAAAACACCACAGGGATAGGTACGAGAGACCTGATAATGATTGGAACAGGGCAGTGACCCACGAATCCAAAAAGCGAGAAGATGGGTCTATGACTGCACGAGAAGCAGCGAGGCGGGCCCTGAGTAATATAGCAGCATCACCTTTTTCAAAAAGGCTACAGGATGCGCGCCTGCCGAGCAGAGTGAAGCATGGGACGTTCGTACTTTACGAGACAAATGCGGATCCCGTTGCTCACGTGCAACATTACCAACAGGCAATGTTCATGCATGATGGAGATGACGCCATTATGTGTAAGATGTTCCCTTCAAGCTTGGGAAAAGTAGCTTTATCGTGGTTCCATAAGTTGGAACCACGTTCCATACGAGGATGGACGCAGTTAGCAGATGAGTTCACTGCTCGGTTCTTGACGAGTAGAAAGGCTCCCAAGACATTTGAGAGTCTCTCAATGATGAAGCAGGAGGATAACGAGCCGATCAGAGACTACGCAAAGAAATATTGGGAGACCTTTAATGAGATAGACAGTTGCAGTGAGGAGTATGCCATTGCTACCTTCAAAACTGGCCTGCCTGTTCGGGGCGAGTTACGCCGGTCATTGAATAAGCATCATGTGGCATCATTGGCAAGGCTAATGGAGCGTATCGAACAACACGCAAGAATGGAGGATGACATACTCCGGGAGGAAGGCAGAGTTGTTGCCGAACAGCCAAAAACTCCAGCAAAGAGGACGGATAAGCCAGAGCCCAAGGCCTATAGGAAAGAATATGGGCAGGCTAAGAAAGAGCCTTACAAGGAAAAGCAGGCACCTGATCCTAAGTCATTCTTTTCAATAACCACGGTTTGGAAAGAACCAATCTACAGGATTCTTTATCGAATAAAGAATCAGCCTTTCTTCAAATGGCCCCCAAGTCTGGGTGGAGATAAGGAAGCAAAACGTGCTACGAATCAGCACTGCAGTTACCACAAGGATTGGGGTCATATGACAGAGGATTGTGAGATGTACAAGAGACATCTCGACGATTTGGTCTCTCGTGGTTATCTTAAGGAATTCATTCAGAGGATCCCAAAGATAAAGGGAAAACAATGGAATTGGATTACGAACAGTTTCCAAGAGGGGTAATCCATATGATACATGGATTGGCCACACCTTATACGAGGAATGAGGTGAGATTGCTGCAGAGGCAGGTCAAACACGACCAGTATGTTATGCGAGTAGGAAACAAGAGAGGGCGAGATAATGACATGCCCAACGATGTTATAGTCTTTACAGATGAGGATCTGGAAGAGGTTCAGGTGCCCTACAATGATGCATTAGTCATAACCCTACGAATTGGGGAATATGACATTGAGAGAATCCTGGTAGATTCAGGGAGCTGTACAGAGGTGTTGTACTACGACGCATTCAAGAAGTTGGGGCTGAAGCAAACAGATTTGGAACAATCTATTAAGCCTTTGGTTGGATTTGGTGCAAGTGCAGTATGGCCCCTTGGGAAAGTGACAGTGCCTGTTCGGGCAGGGACAGTGGTCCTAAGAACAGACTTTTTGGTTGTAGATGTACCATCCTCCTATAATGCAATCATAGGAAGGACTTGGTTACATAAGATGAGGGCTGTTTCTTCTACGTATCACTAGATGGTGAAATTCCCAGGGTCCGACGGGATCGAGAAGATAAAGGGAAATCAAAAGTCAGCACAACAGTGCTTGATTTCCATCATCAAGAAAGTTCCAAAGGCCCATCAAGTTCATACAGTAGAGGTACCAGATCAACCAACTGTTGAGGATGTTGGAAGAGATCCAGCAGAAAAAGTAGTGGAAGGCCTAAAGAAAATACAGATCAACGAAACTGATCCCGAGAGGTATTTTCTAATTGGGGAGTCACTGCCGGATGAGGAAGAGTCCGAACTGGTAGGTTTCTTGAAAGAACATGTTGATGTATTTGCATGGGTACCAGAGGAGATGCCTGGAGTGGATGCAGATGTGATCTGCCACCACCTGAATGTTGACCCGCAGTATAAGCCCGTTATTCAGAAGAAAAGAAGGGCAGCGGTACAGCATGTCGACGCTGTTATCGAAGAGGTGGATCGTTTGATAGAGGCCAAAGCAATACGAGAAGTCTATTACCCAGAGTGGCTGTCCAACACTATGGTCATGAAGAAGAAGAATGGGAAATGGCGTGTCTGTGTAGACTTCACAGACTTGAATAAAGCTTGCCCTAAGGATAGCTTCCCTCTCCCAAGGATTGATCAATTGGTTGATGCCACTGCTGGGTACGAGCGGATGAGTTTCCTCGACGCATATCGAGGATATCATCAGATTGCCATGTTTGGGCCGGATCAAGAAAAGACTTCTTTCATTACACCACGAGGGCTGTACTGTTACAGTGTTATGCCTTTTGGGCTGAGGAACGCAGGAGCAACTTACCAGAGGCTGGCAACAATAATGTTCAAAAAACTTCTTGGCCAAACTATGGAGGTATACATAGACGACATGGTGGTCAAAAGCAAGACCCGGCAAGGGCACATTCTGGACTTGAAAGAAGCTTTTGGAATTTTGAGGAAATACAAGTTGAAACTCAACGCCTCGAAATGTGCATTTGGAGTTGGCTCTGGAAAATTCCTGGGCCACCTGGTGACCCTGAGAGGAATCGAAGCAAATCCTGATCAGATAACGGCCTTACAGAAGCTCCAAAGTCCTAAGACTACGAAAGAAGTCCAGAGGCTGACTGGGATGGCTGCTGCCCTAAACAGGTTCATTAGCCGTTCAAGTGATAAGTGCAGGCCTTTTTTCCAGTTGCTCAAGAAAAGAGAAGGGTTCGAGTGGGGAGCAGAATGTGAGCAGGCATTCCAAGACTTGAAGAAATATTTGGCTCAAGCCCCCCTTTTGTTGACTCCAGACCCATGTGAGATTTTGATTTTATATCTAGCAGTTTCTGAACATGCTGTGAGTGTGGTTCTGTTAAGGGACAAGGGACCCGAACAGATCCCGGTTTATTATGTGAGTAAAACACTTCTTGACGCAGAAACGAGGTATCTGCCCCTTGAGAAGCTGGTCCTTGCCTTAAGGACAGCAACACGAAAATTGCCCCATTATTTCCAAAGCCATAAGGTCATGGTTTATACTGAGTTTCCATTAAGATCACTGCTACGAAAGGCAGATTTCTCTAGGCGGATCTCAACTTGGTCTGTTGAGTTAAGTCAATACGATATTGACTTTCAGCCACGTACTGCAATAAAAGGCCAAGTGTTGGCAGATTTTGTAGCAGAATTCTCACCAACAGTAGCACCCCAGCCCCCTGCGAGACAGGAGCAGAAAGTCGGACTATCGAAGAGGAAAGGAAAGGCGCCTGCCAAACAGGACCCTTTGGAGTGGAAACTGTTTGTTGACGGTTCTGCTTGCAACACTGGGTCAGGTATTGGTATTATTTTGTTCCCTCCCGGAGGGGTTATGTTGGAATAGTCTGTTCGGCTTGGCTTTAGTGCATCGAATAATGTAGCAGAGTACGAGGCTCTCCTGGTTGGTTTCACTACAACACGAAAGGGCTATAGCGAGGAAATATGGCGAGGAAAGTGGATTTCGTCGCTAAAAGTACATTATCTGCGAGGAAATAGATTTCCTCGCCAAAAGCTTACATTTGGCGAGGAAAATCAGATTTCCTCGCCAAATGTAAGCTTTTAGCGAGGAAATCTGATTTCCTCGCCTCTTTTACGACTTATTAATATATATATATAATAGTCATTATTAATTATGTTCATATGTATTTGTAATATCACAATGGTAAGACATAATCAACTACATAGTTCAATACCAATATCAAATTTATTAAAATAAAAAATTGATAAACGGGAAAAAATAGTTTCCTCGTCAATCGCATTGAATTGGTGAAAAAATCTCATATTTGTCACTTTTCTTATTCTAATTAACAATGAAAGATATCTTGAAGTGTAGGTATTGAGGATTTATTCCATAGTAATGAAAAACTCAACAAAAGATAATAAAGTTAAAAACATCTTGAAGTGATGTTGTATTGAAAATATCTCAAAGTAATTAGATCATCACAAATCTATTTTCAAAACATCTACATAAAATACACTATTTCACAAAAAAGAAAATTACACTAGTATTTCATATCTATTGTGCATTCATGTTGTAAAGAATTTTTTGTGTGAACCGTTATTGATTTTTATTTAAACCAACGTAGGTGATTCTAATGGCATTCCTTTATAAACAGATAAATATGTTAAACATTAATTTCAAATGCAATTTTGTAAGTATCATGCATATTTTTATATATACATGTACATACTGTGTGTGTGAGAGATATTGGGTAATTTAAAATTTTACAAAATTCGTTAAAGATGAAAAAATTTAAAAAGCATTGTCTTTAGTGCTTTTAGGATGATAGGATGATCTAATCTGAATATTTACAAATTTTGTTCATATTATTATAGCAATGATGAAAAAAGCTTTAAAAAATAACTACGAATCTATAATACCCTTTGTATTTGGCAAAAAGAAGAAGGTCAAACTCACTCTTAAAATTAAAAAATGACAGTGATGAAACTTGTCATTCATAATCTGATATTAAAATATATCTCAAGCTTATGACGACAAAAATCTCATTCCATAAAAGCTAAGGATAATTCCAACAAAAAATAAAATTAGAATAATCACACATATTATTAATCCTTCAAAAGTTGCTGTCGGATACCAATATTACATGTTTCAACCAAAAAAATTGTTGTGCTAGCAAAAAATTAAACTTGTTCAAATAAATTTTAGACACTATAAGAGTACAAAAAGTTGAAAGACCATAATTAATGTTGAAGAAACTAATTTGGAAAGGTGAAAGAGATGCAAAAACATAATATATAAAAAAAAAGTTCACAATTTCACCCGGAAGTGCAAAGTGGTGCGGTGGATAGGTGTTGTGTCTCTTATACAAGAGAACCAAGGTTCAAGTCCTGGGAGGGGCAAAAAACGCGGGGGGGGGGCAAAAAACGCGGAGAGATCGTTTACTTTTTTGATTTATTTTAGCGAGGAAAACTTTCCTCGCTAATTACTATTGGTAATAGTAAATTCACAGCCTTTAGCGACGAATAATTTCCTCGCAAATGTGTCGGAATAGGCGAGGAATTTTTTTTCCTCGCTAAAGCCTTTTGCGACAAGGTTTAGGCGAGG
The DNA here is from genome assembly GCA_020567845.1 of Rhododendron henanense subsp. lingbaoense. Classification (NCBI taxonomy): domain Eukaryota; kingdom Viridiplantae; phylum Streptophyta; class Magnoliopsida; order Ericales; family Ericaceae; genus Rhododendron; species Rhododendron henanense. The sequence continues at coordinate 19,689,204 of CM036318.1, forward strand.
AAAACTAGTTTCCTCGCTAATACATTTTGCGAGGAAATAGGGTGCTTTGGCGAGGAAACTAATCCTCGCTATAGCCCTTTCGTGTTGTAGTGTTTGAACAGTGCAAAAACTCTGAAGGTTAAAAGAATCAGGGTTTATTGTGATTCACAATTGGTGGTAAACCAACTGTCCGGCGAGTATGAAGCTCGAAATGAGAAGATGGCAGCCTACGTGGAGGCGGCCAGAGGTTTGCTAAACACCTTCGAAAGAGTATGTATAGAACAGATAAGCTCTGGGCAGAATTCTCATGCAGATTCTTTGGCTTGGTTGGCTGCAGCTGTCCCAACTGAATTTAAACGAAAAGTAGCAGTTGACTACTTGGCTGAGCCGAGCATCGGCAGAAGTGTGGACTTGATCCTGGACGTGAACCAAGGACCAAGTTGGATGGATCTAATCATAGAGTTTTTACAAGATGAAAAACTCCCTTTAGATAAAAAGGAAGCACACAAGATCAAAACCAAGTGTGCAAGATTTTGGCTGTCCCCTGACGGGAAGCTATATAAAAAATCCTTCACTGGGCCGTATCTGCTTTGCATACACCCCGAGATGGTGCAGAAATTCCTCCACGAGATACACGAGGGAACATGTGGAAGCCATGCTGGGGGCAGATCTATTGCCCACCGAGCAATTACCCAAGGTTATTGGTGGCCGCACATGCAGGAGGATGCCAAGGTCTATGTTAAGATTTGTGAGAAATGCCAGAAGTTCTCACCTATGATAAAGACACCGGCCGAGGATCTGGTACCCTTAACTAGCCCTTGGCCATTTGCCCAGTGGGGAATGGACATCGTGGGTCCACTCCATAAAGCAACAGGAAATTGAAAGTTCCTGTTAGTGGCTACTGATTACTTCACCAAGTGGATTGAAGCAGAACCCTTGGCTAAAATCACTGAACCTATGATAGAAAGGTTTGTGTGGAAGAGTATTATCACTCGATTTGGAGTTCCTTACTCTTTGATCACAGATAATGGGGCACAGTTCCAGAAAAAGTTCAAGACATTCTGTTCCCAGTATGGGATAAGGAACTATTACTCAACCCCTGCTTACCCTCAGAGCAATGGGCAAGCAGAAGCTTCCAACAAAACCATTCTTGATGGGATCAAGAAGAGGCTAGACAAGGCAAAAGGCAAGTGGCCTGATGAACTGCCCCTGGTGTTGTGGGCCCACCGAACAACGCCTAGGAGGTCTACGGGAGAGACCCCCTATTCATTAGCATATGGTACAGAGGCAGTCATACCCCTGGAAGTTGGACTTCCAACCAATAGAACTGCATTGGTTGAAAGTGGGGGGAATGACAGGGCCTTAGAAATTGAGCTTGATCTGGCCGAAGAGAGGAGAGAAAGGGCCCTGGTTCACCTGGCCTCGTATCAGGAACAGCTAATGAGAGGCTACAACAAACATGTCCACCCTCGAGAGTTTGGCATTGGAGACCTTGTGCTTCGAAAAGTACTTGGCAATACCAAAGTGGCTAATGAGGGAAAGCTTGGAGCTAATTGGGAAGGTCCATATCGAGTGACTGAAATTGTGGGCATTGGAGCTTATAGGTTGGCAGACCTGGATGGGAACCCGGTGCCAAGGCCTTGGAATGTCCACAATTTGAGAAAGTTCTTTGTTTAAAGGACTTGATTTGCTTTTAATTCTGTTTTAGGATTATGTTATTGTATGGGGATTACGAAGAAAATTCCTTTGTTTTAATTCTGTTTTAGGATTATGGTTGCGTGGGATTACGAAGATAATTCCTTTGTTTTTAAAATTCTGTTTTAGGATTATGTTATTGTGTGGGGATTACGAAGGAAATTCCTTTGTTTTTTAGTTGCAAGGAGTACACCTAACGACCCCTTGAGTTTGAGAATTATGAATAAAAATTATGTTTTCACAACATATTTGATTTTTCAGAAATTTTGTTTCCTCCGATATATGGCTGTTTTTTGACTTATGAATCCGAAAAATGGCCAAACTGTCCCTCCTTCGTATTGGGGAGCAGGTGATTGGGATGAATGTTTTAGACGTACGAAAATACGTGCTAACAATATAAGTACGAGAAACTTAAATAAAGTACGAAATACTTGTTTGAACAAAATTGCTAAGTACGAGAAACTTAACGATCTTTTTAAGTACGAGGAAACTTAACAAAGTACGAGAAACTTCAACGATCTTTTTAAGTACGAGGAAACTTAACAAAGTACGAGAAACTTCAACGATCTTTTTAAGTACGAGGAAACTTAACAAAGTACGAGAAACTTAATTTCCCATTTAAGCATGAGAAGCTTAAATGAATTCCAAAGTACGAAACACTTGGGGAATAAGCTTAACGAAATTTTGTCTAAACATGTTATTTAATCAAAATTCAAAATTCAAATTCAAAATTACGAGCAAGAACGATAAACTTGTCTCTTTGTCAAGTCCGAAAACGCTTGACAGTAGAATTATGGAACCCAATTAAAGTACGAAATACTTAAGCACGAAATGCCCACACGGTTTGCTTAGAAGCAACATAACGAATACATTTGGAAGTTTGCCCAAATATGTGGGACTTGGGGAGCATACGAAAATATGTAGATTTATCTAAGTATGAATAAACTTAGGAAAATTACCAAGTACATGACAAATCAAACACCTAACCTGTACGAGAAATTGACTAAGTACGAAAGACTTAGCAAATAGAAATGAACGTCTGGCCACGAAGGGCCACCTGCAGTATTTAAAAAGCCACGAAGGGCCGAGCAAACAAAGTAATGCCACGAAGGGCCAAATACCAGCATTAAGAGTATGTTAGAATATACTGATGCCACGCAGGGCTGAAGATTACGGTCACGCAGGACCAGCAAAATGTTCTTGAATGTTCAGGGGAATGAATTAGAACTTACCAAATCAGTCCAGGTTCTGGACCTCCGGGGGGGTGTTGCTTGGAACCTCAGTGGCGTTGCTGCCTCCAGCCGGTTGCTCCTCCAAATTGACAGGTTCAGTAGTTGTGCCTTCAATAGTTGGTTGCTCAGGGTGGGCTTCTTGAGATCCAGATTGGGCAGCTTGTGTCTCCATCTGTATCTCTTCATCCACGTCAGCATAATCATCGATTTGCTCTTCGATGTCATCAAGAGGAGGCTCCTCGGAGCCATGAGATGGCTGGACACGTTTGCTAGGCAAATCATTGTCGACCCAGAGGGTGGAATCATCAGGAGCACCAATCTTGATCAAACATGCCTCCCATCCAGCAGCCCATATTTGGTCCTGAATGTCCAGCATCTGTTGAACGTAGCTAGCTGTCGCCCTATCGAAACCCTTCTGATGTCCATCATCATAAGCAGCTTTTTTGGTGGCATCAATCTCTGCCAAAGCTTGTCTGAGGTTATCCTCAGCAGCCTCCATCTTCGACTTCATCTCATCAGCTTCCAATTTTGCTTTGTCTCTCTCCCTCTCCAGCCTCGTGATGGTTTGGAGCTGTCTAGTGTTGTCCCTCAGAAGTCTGTTTCTTTCGGGCTCAACCTCTTGCAGCTTATGGCCAAGAGTGACCATCTTTTGAATGAACTGGCGAGATTCAATAATAATGGAGTCATTCAATTTGAATAGAAAATCTTATATGTCAAAGTGTTGATAAAGTAATGAGAGTACTTTACCTTGATCCCATTCACTAGCCCGGTCGATATCAACCGATCAGATGAGGAGGTGGCCTCTTTCTACATATCCACGGGCAGTAGCAGCGCTTGGGTGAGGGCCAAAGCAGTCTCAGATGAGCCGGCACTATCCCCCACGGTCACCGGCCGGTCACCTCTGATGAGTTGAGGGGCCCAGGATTGAGGAGGTGGCTGAATGTTCGGGGTAGGGGCCTGTTCGCTTACCCCAGTAACCTGTGCTGCCCCATCTCCTGTGGATTGGTCTCTGGAACGGTATTCCCGATGGGCATCCCCGGCCTCCAAGCCAGACTCGGATTCCCGAGGAGATAAACTGCTCCCACGACCTCTTATGCGTCTGGGAGGAGGGGGAGCATTTCCCGTGGATGAAGCACGGCCCGAAGAGCCACGTCCACGGGAAGAGACAGTAAGGAGAGAAATCAAGTTAAGAGGTTGTTGAGACATTGTACCTGAATCAGGAGGAGATGGGGAATACCCGCGAGAGGATGATTGGCTGGTATCACGTTCGGTTGCTGGCTGCTCGGGCTGTTGTTGGGTTATAGTGGCCTGTCTTCGTGACGATCTTCTAAGTACCAAACGAGGCAATGGGATGCCTTCGGATACTGGTACTTCGTCTTGCTGTCCGGCAACCGTCACACCAGCACTAGATCTCGAATTCCTTGGTTGAGGAGTGGCGGATGTAGAAGCGCCGCTGGTGCTCGGATGAGCAAGTCTTCTATCAATAAAGCCTTTGTAGGCAGGGTCGTATCCCAGTAAAACGTTGGCGTCACGTCCCCGTCCAGCAGTTCGTGTACCTGGCTCTCCTTTGTATTTTAGAACTTTGTTGATGTCCCCTACTCGGATGTAGCTTGGCTCCCTTCTTGGGCGTCTGTTGGCGTTTTCGGCTGAAACAAACAAAAGAAATGAAACTCTCAGTGGGAAAACGTCGGTATAAGAGGAATAAGTGACTAAGCTTAAAATAGCAGAAAGTAGAGGCGTACGTGGGAAGCCCCATTTGTGGGGGACGTGGACACCCACCACCTGGCCATCCTCCCCCATGGGCTCGAAAGCTCCAGTAACATACATAAAGTCCATCTCGTGGTCCCGAGCAGAGTCTGGCGGGTTAAGCACGAAACGCTTCTCTGCCTTTCTCACTTTTAGATAATAGGTATTGTATTCTCGGATCAATACACACTACAAGAAAATTTGCATTAGGTGACAAATGAAAATTGTCACAAATTGCATATTTTTCGTCACAAATAGTATTCGTGACGAAAAAAAATTTGTCGACTAAAGGTTGTCGAGGATTCCTACCTCGTGACGAAATTTGTTTTTCGTCACCTATGGTGTCTTTTGACGACGAAAAATTTCGTCACGGAAAAATCACTTGGTGACGAATTTTTTTTGTCACCTATTTTTCTTCTTGATGACGAAATATTTCGTCACCATTCTAATAATTATTTGTCACCCATTTTCAATTTCGTCACTAATTATGGCAGGTGATTGAATAATGTAAATACATAGGTGACAAAAAAAGTTTCGTCACCAAAGAAATTAATTAAAAATAATAATTGTGACAAAATATTTTGTCACCTAAAATTTCAAATTAAAGCCAATTAGTGACGAAAGATATAGTCATTGAAAAGTTGATGAGAGAAACATCATTGGTGACAAAAAAAATTGTCACCTTAAATATGAGTATAGGAAGTAAAAGTGACAAAATAAATTGTCACTAATGCTCTCCTTACAAGACAAAATCATCCTATTCATTTTGGAATTCAATACTCATCCAAACAAATGAACTATAAGTTACACCATAATAGCCAATACATCTTCATAAACCATTATAATCATGTGCCAAACTAGATATCCATTAACCACAAGAACTATATATTCTACACCAAATTAATGTCCATTCAACCACAGGATCAAAAGCATCAATATTCCCATGACATAAACATGAAAGGTAGACCATACCATATATGTTCATCATAGTTCGGTAGCATCATTAAAATGAAAAAAGAAGACTCGGAACTTCATCCAAAAAAGGAGTCTTCATAGAAGCATATATCTAGAAAAGAAGACTCGGACCTTCATCCCAAAAAGAAGTCTTCATAGAAGCATACATCCAAAAAAGAAGACTCGGACCTTCATCCCAAAAAGGAGTCTTCATATATCCGAAACAAAAGTCTTCATAGAAGAGCGTATATATACCATCTTCCCCGCTACCAACCTTATGCGTATTCAATCTGCACATAGAAAGTAGGATAAAGTATTTTGGTTATGATGTTAATAGAACACAAAACATTATGGAAACTTAACAATCTGCACATTACACCTTATGCGTATTCAATTTGCACACACAAAGTATTTTGGTTATGTGTTGGGTGTGTTGTGTCCACTAAAGGTGTGTGTTGGTGTGAGTTATGTGTGTTGTGTCCACTAAAGGTGTGTTGTGTCCTCTAAAGGTGTGGATTTCATTACTGGTGTGTATTGTGTGGGTGCCAAGTGAGTTGGAATGCAAAAAACAGCCAAAAACCATCAACAAAGATTAGCCAAGCAATCCAGAAAATTAAGAGCAGCAACAACAAACATGAGCACCAAAATGCAAAAGGGAATTGATATTGTCTTGTTTGTTCTGTTACTTTATCTCTTTCTCTTATAGTTGAGCTGTTAGGTAATGGATGTAATATACAACTTCTGTATGTCATGTTGGGTAATGGTTGTAATCATTGCAGTGGCAGCAATGTGGTGCATGTCAGTCCAGCAGGGTTTGTTTAAGATGGCTTGTGTGCATCTTAGATAGATTGTTTGCTGTCTCTATAGCTCAATTGTAGTTGCTCAGTATAGCTCAATTGTGTTGGTTTTCAAGTGTTGAGCAGGTACCCTCTTCTGCGTATGCTTCACTGCTACTCCTATGTGTAGTGCAGCAAGGGTTTAACATAGAGTACCACTGGTGCTTTGTTGGTCTAGCTGATCATTCATTGAAAGTGCTGACTGTGATAGCAGTCTTTATGTTGTATAAGGTATCAAGCTGTATGTTAAGTAGTTGTGAGCTTGGGGGTTGTCCCATTGTTTGTACCTACCCTTGGGGGGTTGTCCCTTGGGTTGTTTAAGCCTCCTAGGGGGCATGTCCCTAGTTATCTTTTGATTTCCTGGCTTGTTTTTTACTGCTCATGTGGTGTATCATGCTCATTCTCATTGCTAGCCTGCCTGCTACTGTCCAGTAGTGGCTGCCTGCTACTGTTTTGCTTCGCTGTTACTACTGCATCCTGGTTGCTGCTGGCTGTTACTGTAATGGCAGCAAACTGCTGCTGTATCAGAGCCCTTTCGGTTGCTGTATCTAGATTCCACAGGACTATACAAGCTGCGTGCATCATTTTGCAATTCCAGCCAGTCAATTTCCAAGTGTAAGCTGCCGTGTGTGTTCTTCAAGCAGCCAGTCAATTTTGTTGTTGCTTCCAGCAAGTTCTTAAATGGTGTTGAGTTGTGAATCATGCTTAGCTCACTTTTGTTATCTTCCAGTTGTATTAGTTCTCATACGTTCCTTTTGTCGAGTGTTTCTGTGAGACCCGAGTCATTCGTTATTGTGCATTTTGAGATTGGGTGAAAGTAAAGAAGATAAATCACACGACAATTAAAACGGGTTTAAAGATCGTAGAGTACGTATTTTGTGGGATTCAAATGAAATTGGGTTAAAATTTAAGGGCCATGGTGATAGTTAAGGTCAGATTGCATGTCAAGGTTTAGGTGTCACTATGTGAGATTGTGGAGCACGTGAGTGATGAGGGAGGTGTTTTGTGCTTGCATGACTAATGCCCAGGGAAGGGGAAAATAGGACACGTCTCTGGAAATGGTAAGAAGGAAAAGAAAAGAAAAAGGGGATTGCTTTAAAAACATCTGGGGGATGTTAATGCTCAGAAAAGAAAAAAAAAAGGTTGGTTTCCAGTTTTGGGAGGGTGAGTTTTACTTTAATTCAAGAGGTTTGAAGATTTGGTTTAAAAAGAGGAAACCCATGGTGTATGGGAGCGTGTTGTGTGAAGGTATACGTATTTGGTTCGGGGTGTTTCAGATTGGTATCAGAGCAGTCCCGACCGGAAGTGTGGAGTTTCCACATCGCTCGGGAGAGTTTACTTGAGGTCATTGATTTTTGAGGTGTCCGAAATTTTGATCAGAGCTTAAATTTAATAATTCTCTCAACTAGTCTCGACTGATAATTATTTGTGGGTAAGCGTCAAGTAGTACGTACTTGAATACGGGGATCGTGTATAGAATTTGCGGTTCTTGATTTATGATCAAGTAGTTTCTCTAATAACGAAATCGTGGGAAGAATAAAACAACTCTTAGTTGACAAAGACTTAACTTTAAATCGGTTCTCTTAAGTTGGGTTTAACTATTCTTCTTGGTTATCACAGTAGGTATTTACTGTTAATGGAACTTGATGTTCTAGTTCGAAATGGGTATGTATATATAGATGTTTTTTTTTTTTGATATGTATATATAGATGTTGCCCATGCGAAGGATATAGGGTAGCGTTTTGGATTTAATATTGTTTTACGTGATTCTATGCAACGAACAGTGTGGTCTTGACTTCATGTGGTATATGGTATTCTAAGTAGAATCTAAATAAAGAAAATTAGGAGGGGTGATGCTTCTATATTCAGGTCAGTTAAGTTGAAATATTTGGGTTAGTAGTTAATTGGCTAGAGTAGTTTCAATTTTAGCATGAACTACTCTGGTTTTTGATTTAGTTTGTACATTAATTATCCAAGAGATGCTTTATAACCTCGTATGGTCGGTTTTATTTGGATTCGGATTCGTACAGTGCATATCAGTTAATCACTCTACAATCCAGCTGAGGTAATTTTGTAAACCATGTTAGCTTAAGGCTTCTTATCCAAGTTGGCGGTGACTTGGATTTCTTAACACTTGGTGGTTGTCGTCGTACTAATCTGAATCGTGTGTTTGGATGTGTTAGTATTCTTTATGCCTGAAGATGGGTTACATGCTATGCTACCGGAAAAAAAACAAACAGTTAGGCTATCATTCCAGTTACTCTCATTTGATCGATATAACTCTTTCTACAATCATTAGTTACTGCAGGGGTTTAATTCAATGTATGGTGAACAGATGAATGCCTAACTGTATTGCTCGTAGAAGTTCATGTACTTCCATTCAGAACAGCAGCAGCACTACTACTGGTCTAACAGAACAGCAGCAGCACTACTACTGGTCTAACAGAACAGCAGCAACAGTAGGCTTCACACAACAGAGCAACAACATCTGTAGGAAACTGTATTTTGCCCTGGCTTGAAAAACAACAGCCATAATAGAAAACAGTAACCAAAACTCAGTGACTTCACTATGACAAACTGGCAGTAAAGGACACTATTTGTATCCTAGTCCTCTTAAGCATTTACAAAAGAGATGGCAGTAAATGGTAGTAACTGATAGCTGGTACCAGTTGGAACAGTCCATTTGCAAATGGATGGAACATCAGTGGTGTCTGATAACTAACTATTGCTATTTGAGCAGCAAACAACAGCAGCAACAGCAGTAAGCATCAGAATATAGAAGCAAACAGCTATGTACAGCAAACAACAAACAGCAGTAAGCATCAGCAGTAAGAGTCATTAAAAGCAGCTAAAAGAAAACAGCTACGTACAGCTAGAGTCATTCAAAGCAGCCAAGCAAAGACTAGCAGATCTGAATATGCTCAATGAGTCCGGTTACAATAACAGCTACCAAAACAGCTACTATACACAGTATTAGCAGAAAAATCCAGCACATTCAAGTATCATATACCTGGGACACAAGCACATGCACTTTCCAATAGCACACAAGCATAGCCAGCTATCACATTACTTCTTCTTTTTCGTAAGGTTATCAGTCAATTGTTCTTTTTTCCACAAAAAGTGCACCAGTCATAATTTTACTTAGACTACATAAAACAAGATAATGTAACTATAAAAATAAACCATATATTACATTACTCACCGCCATTGTTCTCAGGTAGCACCTCATTTTGTGGCTGAGCAATGAGAGGTAGTGAGGCTTGGCTTTCCATGCTGGGATGAGGTGTTGATCGGGTGACCCTCTCGGAGATCAGAGTTGCACCACATTGTGGCTCTGTATGCGATTGTGCTGGTAGACCACCTGGTGGTATCTCTATGTCCTATAATAATAGAATACAAAATGCACCAGCATTAATACATATTGCACTTCATTGATACGAGAAGACAATAGAAAAAGTACGAGAAGAAAAGATTAAAAAAAAGAGATACATTATTACCTCTTGCTCGAAAGAGTCATCAGACTCACTGTTATAGCCATGACCTTCCTCATCATTTGATAGTATGCAAGTAAGATTTAAGTAATCAAATTAATGTCATGTCATGCATCACATAGTAATTAATGTTGCTTAGCATGAATGAGGTCTTTGGATTGGATAGATTTGAACAAACTAAAATATTAGAGTAGACCTCCTTACGAAGCTAAGGCACAGTACAAAGTTCAATCTAATAATTTTAGAGTAACATGATTAACGGAAGTATATAGTTTGACTGTGACTAAGTCTTCAATGGAGTAAAATTCTGAAGCAGGACACTAAAGACATGGCAACTTTATTGAAGAGCAATTTTTGAATGACAAGTTGGAAAACACGTTAATTGAAGTCTTCCGTCTTTTCAAGTGGTAGTAGATATATGCTTCAACATACACTCCAACACAATTCCTATACAGTCTCCTAATCCCCTTAAGCATATAGCTTTATCTTGTTCCATTAGTTTTGCTTCTCCATGTTTGAGTTTTTTTTCCTAATAGTTGTCATCAATTGAAAAAGGAAAAGAAAAGACACCCAATAATCCTATCTCATTGCACTTGTGGGAAGGACATAACCTACACTAAGGGAGTCACATAGCTTATACAACTCAGAGAGCCACAAAGTAGTAGATATATGATGAACTTATGGTGATGAAGAGCAATAAAGGTAAAAAGAATAAAAAAACGGAGAGAAACAATAAAACAAAAGGCAAACTGAAGAAATGTACGACAAATTGAGGCAAGTGCAGTTTAAAGCAATCCTAAGCTCTCAATGGTCCATAGAAGCTTGGATTTAATGGTTACAAATTAGTTTGTTTAGAGAGTCCAGTAATTAACTGGACTCAAGGTGAGCCTAAAACAGTTGTCTATCATGTACTTAAACAAACAGAAGAGTAGTGCTGGTAAAAAAGATAGAAGAATAATGTCGGTAAATGGATGGATTCAACTTTAAATTAGGCCTGATTCAAAAAAAAAAACTTTAAATTAGGCAGTTCATTTGCCTCTTTAACTAAGTTAAGCTTACATTCTTGTGATGCAATATTGATAACGCTACCTGACACGTAAAGACAGAAACAGTCTAGCATCAATTAAGATGTGCGTTATAGATTTGCTCGCGCAAAGAATTAAGACAAGTATTATCTTGAGTATGGCTAACGAACATACAGATTACTACTTACCAGAAGCAGAAAGTTGACCTTTGCAGAGAAAACTATATAGTTCTATTACCAGAGAATTTTAAGAAGGTGAAAGTGACTGTTCCAAAGCAGGCAATACAAAACGAGGATGAAAGTGTTTGGTATGAGACTTGATCCTATGCGGCAACAGCTATACCATTAAAGTAGATATGACATAAGTAAAGGCCATGAACAGCTCCTGGCCTCTTGTAATACAGTTTGACAGGAGAGCTGGACAAGGGCTCAAACAAACATTATCACTATTTTCTGAAAATGGTTGTCGTCCAAGTTCCACTATAGCCTAGATTCTTATACTTGGACCCAAGCCTTAACCCCAATGGCCAATACCAATGAGTAGCCACTAGATATGACACAACACAAACGAGGTAAGAGAGGTTCACCCAACTGTCAAATTAGTTCAAAAATGTGGATTGTAGCTTGTGCTGTCCCCTAACAATAGGTCAGTCAAAGAACATAGAAAGAAGTTAGGCACAAATTGTGGACCTCCCTCTATGTTCTGTAGTATCATAAACAAAAAATGCACCTTTCTAATAGGTTTGAAAGAGACTCGAATTGCAATGTACTCAACAACGGGAACTTCATGATAATCTCCAAATAATTGAAATGATAAAAGCAGTATTCAGTTGCAAGCAACAATAAAACAGTACACTCATTTCTCGTTTATTCATCAAATCTCAAATCCAAACTACTTGCAGCTTATGACCTAAACTAGAGAAGGTAATCGTTCTAGCATCGCAGGAACATTATTTGAGATTTCTTAGATAGCACCGGACCTTCCGACAGGTTCATTATTTGGGTTAGGTTTAGGGTATTGCTTTGATACCATGTTGTTGGGGAGAGCAAAATGTGTTTAGGGTGTTAACTAACCCTAACACAAACCACTTGTATTTATATTATGAAATACCGTGTTACATGACTTTACTAAGCAATGTGGGACTAATTATATTATAACAGTTTGCAATACTCCTTGTAATTCTTGCCTAATGTGATGTGTGAGGACTCAGTCAGATGGTCCCTTTCCCTTTCTGGTGTTTACTCTAAATCAGCTTGGAATGCTGTCAGACACACCACAACTTACAAGAGTATCAAATCCATATAATACAACGCTGATATCAATGATCTGCAAACTGATTCTAAGGAAAGAGAGAGACTTTACAAAAAGTCTAAATAAAGAGTCAGCTTTTATGCCGTTATGGTTGTATCTATTGACATATAGACATATAAGACCAACCATAGAGGTTCCACTATCTAAGGTGGCTTCGGTAATGGATCAAACCAGTTGGTTGGTGCCCTGGTTTGAAAATGTGAAATGGGAACACGCAAAGACAAACACTAAGTCAGAAAAGAGAGTACTAAGATCTCTATGTGCAAAACAAATCCAACAACTTAAAAAATTCGTAAAGTAAAAGTAATTTCTGCAAATGTGGAGTGGGATCCATAGTGACTAAAAATGCAGCTCTTCTACTAAAATGGAAGTAATTCGCTGTCAAAAAAAATCGGATGCAAAAACTTGGATATCAACTGCTGATGCTAATATTTTCTCAATTGTCTGGAGGGTCCAGGAGAGATATTGTGCAGAACCCAAGTGTTCCATGAGAATTTTGAATTGAAAACTGGGTGAGGAAACTTAGGGAGATTTTGGGAGGACCTTGATTGGGAAGTACTTGTTGTAAAGAAACTTCTCCAACAATAAACCTATTGTCTTTGGGAATGAAGTTCAGATGTCATTATTCATAGTGACAGCTAAGGACTGTTGCGTAGAATTTTCTCTTTACAAGACATAAATTCCTTTGGAAGGACGAAGGCCTTAAGATGTAGTTGGATAGTATGGGAACCATAAGAAATATGTGTGGGCTTCGGATACATAAGCAACCTTCTACAGGGCTTTCATCTTAACCATGAAGCTGGGCATTCAATTCGTAGACTCGTTTCGAAAGGTTCAATCCCCTCCCTAAGGGAGAGAACTTCATCAATAAAACAAAAAAAAAACATAAGGCAGCACTACCAAAGCTAGTAAGCTACAACATAGATACAACGCAAAGAAGACACACAATCCAACTGTAACCGTAGAACCTTGCCAGAAAACAATACAATATAAAGATAGACAAACCATGGAGAGAACTCCATGAATAAAACAGAGAATAGCGGTCTCACAAAGAAAAGAACATTACATCCAATGGGAAAATTGAATGAGCCCATAGCCATCACAAACCAATCTTCCTGCACATAAGTGTACAATACACCACTACAAGGCATAAATCAGCACCAAGTTGGCCTAATTCTTGGCAACACTTGACCAATTCTGTATGAAACCTTGCCAGTAATGCATGACATCAATGTTGATCTTTAAAGCTAGCAGACTGAATTAGATATCAGCAGCATTATATTCCAAACAAGGACTACAAATCAGCACCACACCTCTCACACTAAGAACATAGCAGCTAAGTTTTGATAGCAATGGCAGAAGACGCGTATAGGGGATCATCACAGGATCAAAATGATGGAAAATGACACAATATCCGGCCTCTTAGCTCTCCCACAATTGGGAGATGGAAAGAGGTATTAGAGAGAACACATAATTTGCATCCATTCCTAACATCAGCACCAAAACCAGTGGCCTACAATCAATTCTGCCCCTAAAACAGCCTTAAAAGATCCCTAAAGTAGCCTACAATCAGAACCAAAACCAGCCCCAAATCTGACCCCAAGCAACCCCCATCTGCCCTTAAAAAAGCCCTACAAAAAAATCCTAAAACCAGCCCAAAATAAGCTCCGAATACAACCCTAAAAAATCACTAAAACCAGTCCCAAAACAGCCCCCAAGCAACCATAGCCCCACCCTTATCCCTCCTCTATTAACTACAATTATTTTTTACTGAATAAAAAAGTTAGCTCCATTAAAAAATTAGGGCATAAGTTATAAGGGTACAAGTATCAGAGAAATACTAAACAATCTCACTGTGTCAGCACACAAAAGGAACAAATTTGATAAAATAATCAAAAAATTCACATTATGAATAAACTAATCACGTATGGAAAATCTATATAGAAAACGTAGAATGGGTTACAATGAGTTTACAAAGAAACCGAGGTAGGCTTATGGGTAGAGGGGGAGTCCAATAGTTATAAAATATTTAACAGATCTATGGGATTACAGATCTAGAGTTCAATGGGTCACCCAATAGAACGGGCTTCTTCGCTCCACAATTCCTACGCATATGCAGAAACTTTTCTTCATCACTTCACCTGGCTTGGACAATGTCCCCCGAAACCCAAAAGCAAACGACTGTATTCTACCTATTTTAGACACTCAATTTCTGTCATGCTTTGCTATTTCTCCAAAGAAAAATTTGCAACCTAATCAAGAAAAATCAAGGGGAATATACGGAGAGAGAGAGAGAGAGAGAGTGCGCGCTCACCTGAGTCGGGAAACTGATGATTGATGATGCCGCTGCAAGAAAAAAGGAATGCAGTTAAGAAATTGGGATGAAAGTGATGAAGGGGACCCATAGAGGAGAAGAGAGAGAGAGAGAGAAGACAGAACACCAAACCGAGAGAGAGAGAGTCGAAGTTGCAGAGATGGAGGCTGGGGAGCAGTCTGAGAGAGATGGAGTGGTTTGATGCTGATGAAAGGGGGAACTTTGGGATGAACGCCCAAATTTTTCCCCGCCCCTGAAACCCGCCAAAATTTTCCGCCTCTGTTTTTTTTTTTTTAATTGTTTAATCCCCCTTTAAAATGGAAGACAAAAAAAATTTGTCACCCAAAGCATTTCCTTTTGTGAGGAATTATTTCGTCACGAAACGGTTGCAAGTATATGTGGAGGAAACGGATTGGTGACGAAATTTATTTTTTCGTCACCTTATATTTTTTTGTCTACTCTTTTGCTGACAAAATTTATTTTTTCGTCACTGATAAACTGTTTTTTGTGACAAAATAAAATTTCCTCACCTTAAATTTTTTTGCCCTCTTAATTGGTGACGAAAAAATATTTTCCTCACAAAATAGGTATATTTGGCGACAAAAACTACTTTCGTCACCACCATTTCGTCACATATTCTCATTTTTCTTGTAGTGACAATACTATACCACCACTGGATGTCCCAAATTCCTAACTGGGTCCCCAGGATTTTGTTCAAAGCTACGACCCCCATTACTAATCTGAAAAAATTAGTAGACACTTGCATGGGATTGAGTCGATACCAATTAAGAGTTCGACGAAGTAGTGGGTCGAAGGGGAAACGAACTCCACCCTCAACAATAGCCACGATTGGGATACACGTTCTATCCCATTTGCAGGCATTTCTAGTCGCACCTAAAGGGGCGAGTTCTAAACCAACAGTTTCTGGTATGTTGTATTTAGTCCTAAACGCCGCCATTGCAGCGGGTGTCTCGCAAAGTTTTCTGAATTTCCCTGGCTTAACGCCACTATCAGCTTCATCCACCATGGATGAACTGGAGGAATACTAAAACTGGAAATTTGGAAATAGGGATGAAAACCCTAGATGAGGAAGAAACTGGGAACGAGAATCTCAGAATAAAAACGAAAACAGAGTAGAAATAAGAGTCTTACGAAGGTGTTTTCGAAGAACGATCGAGCTTGCAGACGGCGGCAATGGCGGAATGAAGAGGAGGGGATTCGCCTGGTTTAGGAGAGAGAAAGACCAGAGTTTTGAGTTTTCTTTGGGGAAAAACCAAAAAAGATGCCTTTTTTGGGTTTAAGGGTGAGAAACGGAGATGAAACGTCTCTTCTAAACGACGTTAAATGAAAAGTAACGGCCACATGAGGTGGATGGCTAACGTGCAAACGGCGTTTGGCCAAAATATCAGTTCGAATTTAATGCGAGGTGTACGAAACACGCCACGTGGAGTCATTATTTCGAGAAAATTATGACTAAACCGCCAAAAGACATCAATGGGAGCCCAATGACTATATCTACACGGTATCTGGTTTGTTCGGCCTTAAAACCATTCTTTGAGCTTTACTCATCATCTTCGAAACAGTAGTAATGAGCAAAAGCTGGGGAGCAATTGTAGGGAGGTGTTCCCGAACAGGTATAGAAAGTGACCGAACACGTGGTATGCCAGACACGTGTAATGAGAAAAGTGATATGGGACTCCATATAAGATGGACGGCGGCGGTAAGATTCCGGTGTGATGAGAAGGCACCAGATTAGATTATCTGTTCGGCTGAAAGGGACTAACGACATGAGAAGTCATTAGTTAAAGACAGTCTGTTCGGCTAAAATGGGCCAGTGACATGAGAAGTCAATCACTTGTGCAGTCTGTTCAGTAGGGGCATATGCCGAACAGATGGAGTTACTTGATGAAACGTTGTCTTAAGAGATAAGGCAATAGGGGTGTTCTGTAAGACGTACCCGATATACAGTAAAGAAACAGTCCTAGCAAGGGACGAGTTCTATGGTGAGAAGAGACCCTATGAGGAAGGGATCTCGGTTGATTGGGCAAGAGATCCCCAAAAGAGCCAGGGTTCCTATACGAGGTAGGAGGCCTGGGCAACAAGGATGCTTGGAAAGCAGGCATGCTCATATCTATAAATACGAGGTAAACATGGAGAAAAAAGTTACGCAATAAGTTGCACTCATTCTACACTTTCCTACTGATAATTAGGGTTTTGATACAGTACGAGATACTAACTTAGGCATCGGAGGGCCTTTGCCACGAGAGGCAGAGGTGCGCTCACCCCTTGTCTGTTTTACAGGTTAGGGTTCAGGCGAAGGTATTAGGGTTCCGGTTGGACAGCACGTGAAGGAAGGAGATTCAGCGCTATTCTGGGTACCATCTGTTTTTCTCCACCTACATGTATAATTCATTGCTATTATATGTGACTTGCTATGTGTAAGTTAAGGGTTAGTGGGTTTGATTTATTCTATTGAGCTTTTTAAGCTCACGGTGTTGCCTTTGGTGACCCTGACATATTATATTGGTGGCGACGCCGGTATAATGTGTCAGACCTTATAGACGAACAGGGTGAGATGTACACTTTGGAGGCTTTTGGAGCCGAAGAGCTGGCTAGGATGGAAGAGCAGGCGGAGCTGTAGTTAGGAACCTCAGTTCCCTTCCCTTTTGAATAAATGTACTCCTTGTGAGGTTAATGATGTAATAATGAGCCAGACTCCATTTGATTTTATCAATAAAATTGTCCTTTAACGTACCCGAAATTTGGGGCGTTACAAACATTCTCCTTTTGCGCTCTAAATTTTGCCTAGTACCACCCTTTCGGGTTTTCGGCCTAGCGAGACTTTTTTGACTTTTTGCCTTAACTTTTGCCTAAGCCGCCCTTTCGGGTTTTCGACCTAGCAGGCTTGCTCTAATTTTTGCCTGGGACCGCCCGCCCTTGCGGTTTTCGGCCCAGCGAGCTCTCTCAAGGGTAATATCGCTAAAGTTGATCCAAATTGACAAGGTTCGAGAATTCATTGCCGTCAAGGTCGATGATTGAGGCCGCTCCTCCGGAGAGAATGGTCTTGATGATGTAGGGCCCTGCCCACTTAGGTCGGAACTTCCCTCGTAAATCAAAAACTAGCGCACGGATTTCCTTTACCACCATATCCCCTTCTTGCAGGTCCCTCGACTTTACTTTCTTGTTGAACGCTTGGGCGATCCTTCGCTGATAACCCTGAATGTGGTACAATGCTCGCAGCCTCCTCTCATCGAATAGCATGAGCTCCTCAAACCTTCCACTGATCCATTCGGCCTCATCCACTCCCAACTCAGCCATGACCCTCAGCGATGGAACTTCTAGCTCAATGGGGAGAACGGCTTCCATACCGTACACCAAAGAATAGGGTGTTGCCCCTGTCGGTGTGCGGATAGACGTCCAGTATCCCCACAAAGCTAGTGGCAGTTGTTCGTGCCAATTCCTAGCTGACTGAGTAGTCCTTTCGAGAATCGTCTTGATGGTCTTGTTTGCTGCTTCGACTGCCCCATTCGTTTGTGGCTGATAGGTGGTCGAATGATGCACTTGAATCTTAAATTCGTCAAAGAGTTCCAAAACTTTTCCCTTGAAGTGAACACCATTATCAGATACGAAGGCTTGAGGGACCCCATACCGATAAATGATGTTTTGCCTGATAAAGTGAGCCACTTGAACTGCCGTCAAAGTCTTGAACGAAGCTGCTTCGACCCATTTGGTGAAGTAATCGACTGCTACCAAGATGAACCTGTGACCGTTAGAAGCCGCGGGTGTGATCTTTCCGATAACATCAATGCCCCAGGCGGAGAATGGCCATGGTGTTGCCATTGAGTGTAACTCTGAGGGCAGGACATGGATAAGATTGGCATGAGTCTGGCACTTATGACACCGGCGTACATACTCGATGCAATCTGTCTCCATGGTCGACCAATAGTATCCCAGTCTTAAAACTTTCTTAGCTAGCATCATTCCATTCATATGGGGTCCACAAACACCTTCATGAACTTCTTCCATTACCGCTCTCGTGTCGTCACCGTGAATACACAACTTGTGAACCCCGCACGGAGATCACCGGTAAAATTTCCCACCACAGATAATGTATTGAGATGCGAGCCGCTGTAAGGCGATCAGATCTTTCTTGGTTGAATCTGCTTGGAACTCTCCTTTTTCCACTAGATTCCAAATGTCATGGAACCAAGGGAGCCCGTCATCTGGTTCGTCGATGTTCATGATATAGTCATACACGTGCTTTCCCCTCTGCTCAATCATGACAGGCCTCAGCTTTACCCCGATTGGAAGTTCCAGCATGGATGCTAAAGTAGCGAGTGCGTCGGCAAAGCGATTCTTCATCCTTGGGACATGTGTGAAGGTCACCTTTTGAAAATTTGGGATAAGCTCGTCGAGCTGCTGATGATATGGCTTCATCTTTTCGTCCCTAACTCTCCATTCTCCGTTTGCTTCTGACACAACCAAGTTGGAATCTCCCACGACCTCTAGCACCTTGACTCCAATCTCCAATGCAGCTTCCATTCCCACAATACATGCTTCGTATTCTGCTTCGTTGTTCGTGACCTCGAAGTTTAACTTGAAAGCGAGAGGGATATGCGACCCCTCAGGTGAGACTAGTAGTATGCCAATCCCAAAGCCCTTCTGATTAGCGGCTCCATCGAAGTACAACGTCCAGGTTTCATCGACTGCTGTCATTACGTCTTCATCAGGAAATTGAAATTCTGTGTGCTCCGGTCCCTCAATCGAATGATCTGCTAAGAATTCTGTAACGGCCCTGCCCTTCACTGACTTTTGGGTGACATACTTGATTTCGAACTCCGCCAATAAGAGCAACCAATGTGCTAACTTACCGGTAAGTGCTGGCTTCTCGAATAGATATTTGAGGGGATCCATCCGAGAAATCAGTATCACCGAGTAAGACAGCATGTAGTGTCTCAACTTCTTTGTGGCCCATACAAGCGCCCAGCACGTCTTTTCCAACGGAGTGTACCGCTCTTCACTTCCCACCATCTTTTTGCTCAAATAGTAAATCGCCCTTTCAACCCATCTTCTCCCTCTTGTGCCAGCATGCACCCCATTGACGAGGGTGTGACGGACAAGTATAGGATCAAAGGTTTTCCCGGAATGGGCGGCATCAAGATTGGAGGATTCTGGAGATAAGTTCGTACTGCTTCGAAGGCCTTTTGACACTTGTCGTTCCATTCGAACTTCACATCTTTCTTGAGTAGTCGAAATAATGGTTCACACGTCAAAGTTAACTTGGCGATGAATCGACTGATGAATTGAATTTTTCCCAAGAAGCACCGGACCTCCTTCTCGGATTGGGGTGGCTCCATCTCAAGAATGACTTTGATCTTAGAAGGATCCACTTCAATCCCCCTGGTCGTGATCATGAACCTGAGCATTTTCCCAGCAGTGACTCCGAACGTGCACTTCTGCGGGTTAAGACGCATCCTGTACCTCTGAATTCTCTCCAAGAACTTTCTCAACGCTGGGAGATGATCCTTCCGTTCCTTTCCCTTCACTATCATATCATCGACATATACCTCGCCCTCCTTATGAATCATGTCATGCAGCAGTGTTGTAGCACCCCTTTGGTACGTAGGACCGGCATTTTCAACCCAAACGGCATAACCCGATAACAGTATGCTCCCCACTCGGTGATGAATGTAGTCTTTTCTCTGTCTTCCGGAGCCAAGAGAATCTGGTTGTACCCAAAGAAACCATCCATGAAGGATAGTAAAGCATGCCCTGCAGTGTTATCGACAAGTATATCTATATGTGGCAATGGAAAATCATCCTTAGGGCTCGCTTTGTTCAGATCTCTAAAATCGACACACACTCTGATCTTTCCATCCTTTTTAGGGACGGGCACGATGTTTGCAACCCAAGTGGGGTACTCAGTTACTATTAGAAAACCTGCGTCGATTTGCTTTGTGAGTTCCTCTTTTATCTTTAATACCCAATCGGGCCGCATCTTTCTTAGTTTCTGTTTAACGGGTTTTGCATCGGGATAGAGAGGGATCCTGTGCTCGACGATCTCTGGGTCGATTCCGGGCATATCCGCATGGGACCAAGCAAAAACTTCTTTGAATTCTTTTAATAAATCGGTGAGCTCTTGAAGCTCGTTGGGAGACAGCCCGGAACCGACCTGAACTAATCGAGGGTTCTCCTCATCACCCAAGTTTATCGAGATTATTTCTTCCTTTAGAGGCTGAGCATGCCTTTCGTTTTCACGCTCGATGAGGGAACAGATTTCCTTGGGAATGTCCCATCGAAATCTATTCCTTCATCGTCGGGATCCAAACAATTTATTTCAAAGTCCAGCAAGTAAGCAAAGGCATCATTCATTTCATTGATAGGCTCCTCGGAAGGAGGGAATACAGCGGTGGACTCAAATTCAAAATAGAAGCTACGGTGGGGAGGGCCAATAGGCACGAACTCCGACTCAGCGCTAGACGAGGAGTCAGTATCAGACTCAGACTCAGACTCGGACTCGGTGCTAGTGTTGTGAGTGCGCTTTACAAGTGGAATGAAAATGCAGTTTTCATAAGTGCCTACAGCGTCCACAATGAGTTTAGAAGGGTCTTCCATCTCTTCTTCTTCTTCTCCCAGCATGAGCACAGCAGCATCCTCTATCATACCCTCCGATTCTTCGCCCCTGAACAGAGATTGGAGACTACCCAAACCAAAAGCTTCGAGCCAATCCAGTGCTTCAGACAGTTCCTCCATCTTCGTTACCTCTTCATCACTACCCCAGGTGTCATTGGCAAAGATTTCAAACCCAGGATACTTCACCTTTGTCTCAACATCCACGAAAGGCTCGGGTTCCCCTTGATACGGTGCTTCCTTCTCCTTCAGCTTCATTTTGACTGCATGAGCCCGGGCGCGGTTGCGCCACCTTTTCGCGGGATCACTTTTTCTGGAGCTCGTAACCCAGGCCAAAGAGTTCATTGCTCCTAGGGAAATGAGGGAACTCAGAGACTCCTTGCCCATAGAGTCCCAAGCCCATGCCCGGCAGGTAATCCATTCGCCTCATGATTTCCAACGCCGTAGAGCTTACCAAGAATCCATCGTCTGCCCAGATGGTGCAAACCTTTGAAGTCACGACAGCAAACCCCCCCCCCCCCCCGCCCATGGCTATGTCTTCTTCTCCGTGCATGATTTCCAACAGTGGGGAGTTATCTTCGGAGTGAGGACGGATACCAGAGTCCCCATGAATGATAAGAGTCCCAGAATCCAATCCCAAGATGAGCTTTTGGTGCAGCATGGATGGTACTCCCATGACATCAGAGCGGTGCAGCCACGGCCTCCCTAGCAGGAGGTTGAATGAAGCAGGGATCTCTAGGACACAGAATTCCACAGTAGTCTTGAACTTTCCAGTTGCCAACTCTAAATTGACCATTCCCAGGACATCGCGACGTGTGTTATCATAAGCGCGGACACCTAGAGTTGATGGCGCAAAATCCTTATTTTTGAGGCCCAGACAGTAAGCAGTGCGAAGAGGGCACACATTGATGGCCGAACCATTGTCTATGAGTATCGCGGGGACCCACTTTCCCAGGCATTTCATGGTTACGTGGAGAGGCTTATTGTGATCAGCTCCCTCAGGCGAGAGGTCTCTCTCGGTGAAGGACAAGGTGTGTTGGGTGAGGTTTGGGATTATGAGGGCGATCAGGGCTTCTGGGGTTATGTCGGAAGGGACTTCGAGTTTGGAGAGAGTATTGACGAGCCTTCGGCGATGTTCGCGGGAAGACGCCAATACTCCCCACATTGACATGTGGGCAGGGGTTTCGTGGAGTTGCTGAATGATGGGTCGGTGCTGGCTATTGGGTTTTGCTGCTGAGAGGCACTGGGGTTTGAGTTGATAAATGGGTTAAGGTTGATGGATGGGTTAGGTTAGAATGGAGGGTCCGTGAAGTTTGAGGAGTTATTTTGTGGAGCAGGAGGGATAGGGGTGTTTGGATTTGCGGAGTTGACAGGGTTTACAGGAATGCCAGGGTTATTCTGTTGTGGTGGAGGTGCTCGGGATGAGCTTCCTTGCTGGAGGTTGGCGGGCTGGTATACCCTACCACTCCTGGTAAGATTACTAATTGTCTTGGGGGCGGGCTCCCACCAAGAATCTTCCCAGAAGTTGGAGAGATCAGTATCAGCCTTGCGTTTTCCTTTGTCAAGCTTCGTTTTCTCAAGAGTGTCATTGAGAATTTCCATTTCTAGAGCATTCCACATGTTCTCCTCTTCTAGAGAATTCCAAAAGTTGACGTTGTCGTTGTTGTTGACTTGTAGGGAGCCTTCATCTATCATAGCCTTGTTGACGGTTAGTTCTTCACCATCCACCCATACGTTCACCAATTCAGTCTTACCCCAGAGGTCTTCAGGATCTAGTACGCAAATGTTGGGTTCATCGGGAATCTCCACTATCGGTTGAGGGAAAGACCCATCAATAATATACTCCTGCGGAAAGAAGACATGATCCATCACATGGTCAAGGACGTCGGAGTTTCTGGTGAGATTGACAATGGTTGTGGCAGAGAGTCCCGGGATCATGCGAGGGTTCTTTAAGTCCATTTCTTGCTCTACTTCCTCCTCTCGAAAGAGGCATGCCAAAGATGTCTCGTCCAAAGGGTCGAAGTCGTCCATCCAATGCCATTCAATGGACTCGGGCTCCCACTCCCACTTATCCTCATCGTCGACCGGTTCAGGTTCCATGAACAGAGCAAACAGAGAATACCCGTCCAACGGGTCAGCCATGATCTCTTCCCAATCCTGTCTCCAATTACCTTGTTCCAACTCTTCTACTTGGTGAGGGTCGAGTGCCACAGGCCACACTCCAGTGATAAGAGCCCGGTTTTCCATTGAGAAGAAGTCGCTTGCCAGATCTTCCCATCTCCTTTGGAAGTCCCATTCTACAGTTTCGAGTGCACAGACAGCATCCTCAGCCAGTATTTCGACAGTCGGTTTGGGTTGGGTAGCAGGAGCGATGTAAAGGCTTGGGTTAAAGGGGTGGTTTAGGGAAATGTGATTGATGCGGGGGTTCGAGTGCTTTGGGAGCGGGTTTGAGACGGTATTGGGTTTTTGTGGAGGCATAGGGAGGGTCTTGTTATCGATGAGATCCTGGATAGCGTGACGAAGGCTGAAGCAGTTGTCGGTTAGATGGCCCACGTTTTGGTGGTAAGCACAGTATGCGTTAGGATTGTGGGAGGCAGGGAGTTTTTGAGGAAGGGGCGTAGGGGTGAGTGGCTTGAGCACGCCGCTTTCGACCAACTTCTCGAGCACCGCGGAGAGAGGTGCTGAGAATTGAGCAAAAGTGCGAGGTTCAGAATGAGGTTGACTGGTTTGGGTTACAATCTGGTTGACAGGCTCGGCTTGGGTTGTGCTCGAGGAGGTGTTGGGAAGGTTGGTGTAGCCGGAGTTGCCGAACAGGGCATTGCTGTTACCAGAGTAAACTTTCTTGGGTTTGGGGGCAGGTTCGGGCTTGTCGAGGATTCCCAGCTGGACTGCTTCTTCGACGGCTAAGCCTGTATCGAAGAATGTTTTGAAATCTGAACACGCCTGCACCATAACCATGTGCCTCGCAAGATTTGGCTAAAGGTTCCGGACGATCATCCGGATCTGATCCCTGTCTGTCGGCCTGTCCTTCATCTGAGCTGCCTTCACCTTCCACCTTTTCACAAAATCTGCAAAGGATTGTTTGGCTTCCATCTTCGTGGATTACAATTCACGGGTGGTGACTTCGAGCTGGATGTTATAGTCATATTGCGCTATGAAAGCCGCACATATGTCTTCCCAAGATCGCTTCTTCCTTTCATCCAACGAAGTGAACTAGTGAAGAGCATGACCCACAAGGGTTTGTGAGAACATCTGAGCCATGGCGTCCTTCTCAACACCCCACATGGAAAGTGCTCCTATATACCCAGTCAAATGCGCCTTCGGGTCCCCAGTTCCATTGAATTTTGCGACGTCTATGGGCCTAAACTTTTCTGGGAGCTTTGCATTGGGAAACAGACAAAGCTTGTTAATGTCAAAGCCCGTCGAGGCAATCTTCTCACTCCTCGCTACGGATTGCTCCAATTGGGTGATCTTTGCCAGGACAAATGCCATTTCAGGATTCTGCGGGGTTTCCATCTCGGGGAGTGGTTGTTCCGGGTTTGGATTCGGATTAGGATTCGGGTTTGGATTTGGGTTTGGATTTGGGAGTCGTCGTGCTACTCCGGTTATCATAAGCATGAGTTGGGCGATTTGATTGTCGGTGCGTTCGCCCAGTCGTTGGATAGCTTCCCTGATCTGTCCCATTTCTCCATTTGGGTTTTCCGGGTTTGGGTTTTCTGGGTTTGGATTGCCTTCGTTTGGGTTTGGATTGCCTCCGTTTGGGTTTAGATTAGGATTGAGATTTAGGTTGGGGTTTGGGTTGAGGTTTAGGTTGAGGTTTGGATTGAGGTTGGGGTTGGGGTTTCCGGTCGGTTGTTCCATCTCCACCCAAGAGTCTGATACACCGATAGGATCTGCTTGAAGTTGAAATCGTTCCAATCTCTGCCCCAGGGGTCTGGTCCAGGAGGGTATGATATTCTTCTTCTTTGGCCCAATTGCTTAGAACTGACAGCAAAGCAAAAACCGTGCTCAGACGCGGTCCCTGTTTACATTTTTATGAAATTTGTGCATAGTTTTTAGCAAATGCGTGCATCATCGTCACCGTCATCGACTCTTATTTTTCAAAAATGATTGAATATCCTTTACGGGAGGTTGCCTTGATCCTCGGATTTTTGGGGCGTATCCTCATTTAGGAAGCGTCGTTTCCCAAAGGATGCTAAAATAAGCTAGGTATTTGGCTAATATTCCATCGACAACTCGACCATCGGCTTGGAATGACTTGGGGTGGACGACGTGATACGTTAACCGAAGCGGCGTAAGCAGTGCGTTTGCTTTTAGCCTGGGCGATGTTGGTATCACGGCGTTTTGCTTCACTGTCATTCCTTCCTTTGGTTAATTTCCCGATTAAACACTAGTCAAGGACTTAGCAAAATTTTAGTTTCCCTTAGGTTTTAGCTCGAGGACTTATGTGGTTAAGCAACACGCATTAGGGTGCGTGACTCTTCATCAGGTCTTGGCAACCTCCCAAGGACCGCGCGAGCGAGTCTCGAGAACCGTGGCTGACAGTATGATGATGCAAAATGAAATGCAGCACGTAAACAGGATATAGCACGTAACCCTACCCTGTAGGTTCCTGTTCTAATTCGGAAGGTTCTATGGCTCGCTAAACATGTACAAAGGCCGGTTTTGGCTTGAAAAGGGTTCCTCGGACTAGAGTCAAAGTATACCTCCCACTATTGAGCGTACACCCAATAATGGTACAAACGGTAGGGATGACTCATCACGATCGAGGGTTGCTGAGTATTCCGGGATTCCCTATCACCGGCAGGCCGGGTAGGATTGCCGAAACACAACAGCGAGGCTGAACAGGATAAATATACAAGAGATAGACAATGAAACAAAATAATTTTGAAAATCCCACAAACATTTTTCAAGCTTGGCTCACAAGTTTAATTGATACTCAAGGAAAGCGGACCATTTTGACAACATGCCAACTTTTTCTCAAGTATTAATAAAACCTTATCCCCAGCAGAGTCGCCACTGTGGGCTACCACAGCCCCGGGTGGATCGGGGCTGCCCGAAAAATATAACGTTTTTGAATTGAATTGAAAATTTTGAAGAGTCGCCACCCGGATTTGTGGTTCGCAACCCGAGAAACCACTTTGACCGAAAATAATTGATTTGAAATTGAAAACCAGAGATTTGTTTGAGTTCAGAAGCCACGTTACGAGGGGGAAGGGTTTTACGGCACCCCCCTCGCCCGATACGAGATCGGTCTCTACTAAACGTTTGTGGGATTTTTCAAAAGGATTTTGTTTCATCAAGCAAGTAGCATGTATCCACAGGTATACCAAATAAACGTGTATGCTGGTGCATGTGTACATGGAGTGATGAAATGGCGATGAATAAGATGCATGATAACATAAGCTGATGATCTGCCACTGACTTCACTCTTGAGCGCTTGGGAGTGGTCCCGAGCGCTTGGGAGTGCTGATGCTCAACCTGCAAACTTTGTTAGGCATAAACAGGATATAGCACTATGCTATAAAACTGAAGTTATTTTAAACATGTGATAAGCTCAGCAGAGGGCCTGACAGACTAAAACTACTTCAATCTTCCAAGCCATGCATCCTTGCCTCTACAACAATCAGATCTGCATTCTTTGAAGAGCAAATGGGCATGTCCCTGCATATGAAAAATCAGAAGCATGGCAAAATGGGGAGAGTGATGGACTGCAGTAGCATGCAGGCACTCCCGAGCGCTCGGGAATGGTTCCAAGCGCTTGGGAGTGAGATGCATGTCACTTTACTCTCAAATAGGAAATGACATTATCCTGGCATGCAGACACTCTTGTTTTGATCTTTCCCAGGAGAAGATCTTCTTTTTAACCTTGGAAAATCTTATTTCTTACTTGAAACTTGGTGAGAAATGTTTCTGTTTTGAGAAAACTAATTTTCTATGTCTGCATGCCACAATAAAACTATTTCATTTAAGAATGCACCTCAGCCCAGTTTGCTGCCCCACCAAAAATGCCATGCATGGAACTGGAAATAGTCTCGAGCGCTCGGGAGCACTCTCGAGCGCTCGAGAGTGTTTTCAGTAGGTTTTTGAGAAAAAACGTTTTGTGATCCCTTTGCTCTTGTTTTTACACTAAGGTCTCCCAACCATGCACCCAGTATTAAAGACTGGGACAGGCTGAGAGACCTCCCTCAGATGGAAAAAAAAAGCCTCTTGCTTGAGATTAAAGTAGAAAGACTTTCTACTTTTGATTGGAATTTTGCTCCTTGAATGGCTTTGGAAAGTGAATGCAGAGAGAAGAATACAAGAAATCAGAGACTAGGAATGTTCTGAATTTCTTGCATTTTCCTTGATACTTTTGATCTTTGTACTTTTGTCTTTGAAAATCTTTGTAGTTGGAAAACAAGTTTTTGCTTGAGAGTTTTTTGAACAGAAGAGTGGGGTTTTAGAGAGAGAGCTTTCGTGCCCTGGTTTCTGCTGAAGTAGGGTATATATATAGGCAATATAACCTATGGTTTTCAAAATGAAATGAGATGAATAAAATCTTTTTTAAGAGGGAAAATCTCCATCATCTGATCCTCTGCCACCTGAGGTTGAGTGTTGACTAGAACATCAGCCGGCTCAAAATGGCTATAATGATGGGTTGCATGGATAGTGGGAAGCCTTACCATCCATTGGGCAGCTCAGAGGACTCGAGCGCTCGGGAGTGAGCCAGGCCAACGGCTTTTGAAAATGGTTTTGAGCGCTCGGGACTGCTCCCAAGCGCTTGAGATTGATTTCGACCATTTTATTTCCCTTTTCAAATCCTCAAGAAGCAAAGTTACAATTGGTTCGAGGCTTGCTTCAATCCAATTTCATGATCAGGGAGCCTCAGGGCCACAAGTTAAGGAAATTTGAAGAGTCCAAATTGGGGTGTCTACAACCAGACCCTAGGAGCTTGCTTTAAACCATAGAGAGCCTTGTCAAGTTTGTAGACAAGAGAAGGACAGGAGAAATCCACAAACCCTTGAGGTTGGATCATATAGACTTCCTCTTCAAGTTGGCCATGGAGAAATGCATTAGAGATATCAAATTGCTTAAGAGGCCAGTTATAGTGTAGAGCAAGGATGAGAAGAATTCTGATATTAGGTTTCTTAGCAACTGGACTAAAAGTCTCATGAAAATCAACCCCTTCTTCTTGAAAATAACCCTTAGTTGTGTTTAATCCTAAAAACCCATTTAGAACTAATAGCATGTTTGCCAAAAGGTAAAGAAACCAAATGCTTGGTGCCTTGCCTTTGTAAGGCCTTATATTCATCTAACATAGCAGCCTACCAAGCCTGATCAAGCATAAGTAGATGGCTCAGTATCTAGAAAGGAGGAAGTAGTTTGAGCAGTAAGGGCAGCTGTAGCAACCTTGGATCTAGTTACCATTGGATGAGGTTGAGATATTTTAGGAGCTTTAGGAAGTTTAGATGGAGGAAGAACAAAAGAGGGAACTAGAGCAGGAAGTTCAATGTAGAGAGAATTAATAGTAGTGGGAGAAATAGAAGAAAAAGCAGTAAGAGGAGCAAAAGAAGGTGTGAAGGCAAGACTGAAACATAAATGGATGGGAAAGAAGCACTAGAAATAGACTGAACCTTGGTAGGGTTTGTAGAAGAAGAAGACTCCAAAAGAAGGAATGAAACTGAGAAAGAGTAGGAGGAGAAGAATAAGAAGTGGGAAAACTTGGAGTAGCAAAAGGAAAGACTGACTCATTAAAGATAACATGCCTAGAAAGATAAATTCTGCCAATAAGAGGATCCAAACATCTGTATCCTTTAACTATATCTAAGTGTTCTTAAAAAGCAAAAAAAATAATTAATATTAATATTAATTTTTTTTTAAAATCCGAAACAACACGGCCCCCATACGCCCCAATGTATATTCGTCTCTGGTGCCAAACTCAAACTGGGTCGACTCAGAGTCGGAATCAGAACCAAAACCAGAACTAGAATCGGTGTTTACTACTTTGTATTATTGTAGACACCCGAATTTGGCTAAACGGATATTTCGGGTCCCACCTTGGGGACCATCCCAATGATGAATAGGATATGTGATTATTGTGATTGACTTCTCGCAAGATCGAGGAACTTTGTAAGTAATTTTAGCCACTTAAAGAGCCCGATCCAGAGCCAAAAAACCTTTTTAGATAGAAATATGATTTTGAAGTAAATACATCTGTTGGCCACCAGATCCATCTCACGGCCACTACTTCTTTCTTTCCCCCATAGAATCTTTGTAGCAAAATTTCTCCATGAGGTCGTTTCCTCGGCCCGTAGATCTTTTTGTCGGCCGCTTGATCATTTTGCCTAGAATTCTGGAACATTCTGTCATCGTTTGATCCAAGCTTAAACCCTAGTAGCCATAAAGCTTTGCTTCGGGGCTACGAAAAAACAACTTCCGAATAGAGGTCTTGTTGTCCTATGTACCGGCCGAGGGATCGAAGCCCCGGTCGGTGTTCTTCCTCACACCAGACAGAAAAGTTAGGAGATGATCAAAACGCTATGATTAGTTATGAATACAGTAAATAAAACAAACCAGAGGCCGTTGGGCCTCACCACCTTGATCCCTCAGTTGCTTGATTGCTTCGGATTTGATTGTGATTGACTGATTGCTTCTCGAAAAACCCTAGGGTTTGAACTTCGGGGTTTGGATCGTCGGATTGATGGCTGCCTTCGGGAGGTTAGGGCTTTTGAAGAGAGGGTTCGAGAGAGTGTTTTTGCAAAGTTTCGTGGCTTGAGAGAGTATGGAAGTATACGAATTTTGTGATTTTCGTTCTTTGTATTTTCGGAACCCAAAGGCCCTTTATATAGGCAATTGGTGACTCACTCCGGCCAATCAAAATGCATGATTGCAATTGCAGTTGCAATGCAATGCAAACTCTTTGTGATAATCTCTGAGCGTAGCCCGAACGCATCGGGAAGGTAGTGTAGTTGGATCAAACGTCTGACAGAACGTTCCAGAGTCTGGAAAACATAGGATCTGGCGGCCGAGCAAAGGATCTGGCGGCCGAGGAATGGATGTTGCGGCCGAAGGATAGATCTTGCGGCCGAGGGATTGATCTCTCAGGGAGATTTTCTAGCAACAGGTTGCTCGGGTGAAGAAATGATGTTAAGGCCGTGAGATCAATGTCACGGCCGCCAGATGGATTCTCCTAGGATTCTGTATTTTCTGTCTAAAAGGCTATATGGCTCTGGATTGGGTCCTCTAAGTGGTTCATAGTTCTCACCGAAAGTCCTAAGGTTCTCGAGAAGGCAATCAGCAATCACTGCATCCATTTCATCATTGGGATGGTCCCCAAGGTGGGACTTGAAATAATCGTTAGGCCAAATTGGGGTGTCTACACCAAGCAGTTTATATGTGCTGGGAAGTAAATATTATTACAAACAGAGACAGAAATAAATTGGAAATACAACCCCTAAACAGTGGGGGTAAAATAAACAGAGGCCAAAGGCCAAGTTGCCCATGCAAGGGCAACCACTGGAAATCAGACGACCATCGCGCGACAGAGTGAGATCATCGCGCGAGTGTCTTGACTGGATTTCCAAGAATTGCTTTGCATGCTTGGGCTCTGAGACATGTTCAGAAGCAACCCAAGGGCATTCCAAACCAAATGAAATAGTAAACTAAGCTACTGTATGGATTTTAGCATGCAACACAGTGACTTAATACCAAAATAAACTACACAACAGCCAAGAACATGATAAAAATAAGAAATGACCAGCGTCCCATCCCCACGTGGACCAATCTCGTGCAGACATAACTGTCGTGCGAGTGATCGGGTCCATCGCGCGCGGGTTTGCTTGGTCACAGCTTCTTGTAACTCTGTTGACTTTAGGGCTAGGACTGGTATTGATTACCAGCCTTGGCCCTGCCAGCCCCCTTAGGGATCAAACAGGAAATAGGTAATAAATTATACCTTTGCTTAAATGGTTTTGAAATGGATTGCACAAGGTGGTGTAGCTTGGAAAATAAGTGTATGTAGAACACAAGAGTGGAAGAGTAACAAGTGAGGTTGGGGGTTTTGTGAGCTTTATGCTTGATTTTTGGTAACCTTGGACTTAAAAGACCAATGGGGGTATATATATAGGAGTTTGGAGAGTGCTAGGTTGGTAGCAAACTTGGCTAAGCCACCAGCCAACAAGGCTGACCAGCCACACTTGGTGGAGAAGCAAGCCAACAAGGTGATTGGGAGTGGTTGTGTGGGTGGTGCACCCCAAGCCTGCAAAACACTGTGCAGCCGACGAAAACGGGGTTCAACCGCCCATGGGCCACCTGATGATCACAAAAATCCAGCTGGAAAAAGGTGAAAGTGACAGGCATTGACCATCGCGCGATAGAGTGGGTATGTCGCGCGAGTGAGATTACAGTCCCGCGAGGGTCAAAGGCCACTTTGACGAACACCTGGCAACTTAACCCTCGCGCGAGTAAACCACATAATCGAGCGATAGTCAAACCTTGTCTAGGGTTTTGACTTAGGGTTTTGAGGTTCAAAAGGTTCAAGAAGGGTTCCAAGCACTCCAAGCTCAATCCATTCCATTCTCAAGTCCATTTGATCCGATTTCATCATCAGGGAAACAAGAAACCGAAAAATAAAGTAAAAGAATTGGGAGACCCAGATTGGGATGTCTACACCCTTCTCTCCTCAGCGGCTCCAAAAGCCTGGCTCCGCACCTCTCTGAAAGCTTGAACGCCAAGTAGTCTCTCTAGTAAGCAGCATAGTCCCTCTCAGGATGCAGGTAGCGCGTCAACTCTGCGTCCGGTTGTGTGAACCTCTCCAACTCAGCCCGCGTGTACTCGCCTGTGTGCGAAGCCCGGGGTGGAAGTGGCCCTAGCACCTGGAACTCAAGGTAAAGTGACTGGCGAGTCACTCGATCCCCTAAGTACCATTGCCAGCCAAAGGCCGACACCAACAACACTCTGCTAGCAGTGACAGCTCTACTCCTGGCCAAGTACTCAGGCTGCGGCCCCGTGGCTCTCCAAGGATTCCAGTTGATCTGCAGAGAAGACAAACAGACAATGCACATAATTGATCAGCGACATCATTAAATCAAAGAGAGGAATGTTTGTCAAATTGTTGGGATTTGTGATATACCTGTGAAGCCCTAAGCTCGTCCAAGTACAGCCTGAAGGCATTGAGGTCACCTCTCCCTTCCTTGGTCCCCATATTTGCCTTGCTCCATATCAACGCACGGGGGAGGGTGCTCAAGTCTGGATGCTTGCATTTTGGCGGATACATCCGCAGCACTTCATAAGCCCAAAGCTGTGCAATGTTCAAACATGCATAAGTATTAGTCACAGGATATACAATGTTTGAAATTAAGCAGTCAAGCGAGCTAAGCAATCAAATGAACAAGTGTAATCTAATTATACTTTGTTGTGATTAAAGTTATACCTCACAGACCCTCCAATAGCCGGCGGTGCTTTGCTCTGTCCTAGACGAGTCACCCAAGAAGCCGTAGGCTGCACTGAGTTCTGCTCCATCCCAGTCAAAGCGTGAGGCTGTCCTCAGATCCCTCAACGCTGGTAAGTACGACAGGTGCACCTTGCTCCATCTGTTTGGATACATAGTGGCACCGAAGAGGTACAACAGGTATGCCCTGGCCATCTGCTCCGCCTCCTGGTCGCTAGTTACCTTCTTCTTCAAGTACCCCGTGAACTGGTCATACCTTGCCATCCCCTCCTCAATCTTGGGTACCTCTCCCAGAAACCATTCTAGAGCCGCCCTATCCTCCTGAATCCCTGAGTCAAACGAGATAGGCTCTCCTCCGACTCTCAGCCCGGTGATCGCCGCAAAGTCTGTGGGCGTCACTGTCATCTCCCCAGGAGGTAAGTGGAAGGTATTGGTGGTATCCATCCACCTCTCAACAAGTGCAACCAGGACTGCGTGGTCCTGACCGGGGACAAGGTCTGTATGAACTCCCTAAAGCCAGCCTCGTCCACTAACCGCCTCACCCTCTCCGGCAAAGCCTCGTACAGCTCCAGGGACCTACACGTGCCCCCAAAGTCGCGGATATCCGTCTGTTTCGCTCTTGTCTGGTTCAAGTTATTACATGCAGGATGTACGTTACAAAGAGTATATGGACATGTCTTATTTCCACTCTGGAGTATCATATGCTGTTCTAAAGCAAGTACATGCAAATAAATACCGAATTGAATTACGAAGGGGGTTTTTCGAGAACATACCTCCATCCAGGTGTTTGCAATATGAATCCTGGGGTCCCTCAACATCAGCTCGGCATCATAATCCTTTTGTTGTGGCACGTAAGCCGCAAAACCTGACGGCACAAACAAATGTGGTGTGGGAGGTATGTACGCTTCCATTGAAAAGTCAGGGCGTTTCACGGCTCTTGCCTCCGCCACTGCAGTCACTCTAGGCCCCTGTGCCTCTGATCCGGCCCTCTCCTCGGCCTCTGCGTCTCTCAAAGGCTCCTCTTTATCCTTTCTTTCCCTCTCAGCCCTCTCCGCCGCCTCCGATGCAGCAATAGCCCGTCCCCGGTCTTCTTTGGCCTTCAGGACTATCTCGCCAATTATGGAATTATCCTCAAGAAGTTTCGCCAATGCCTCGTCGGGCAAGTGCTTGGCGACGTCGTATTTTGTGATTGGCCTATGACTCGATGATGTGGACGCCAATGCCGTCGGCCGGAACAATACATCCTCTTCACAAAACGGAGCCTCTGTGGTCTCCTCCTCAACAGCGGCACCTTTGCCTCTCGCCGGGTCCCTTGGCGGAGACCCGTTAGGTCCAAGATCATCACCCACGGCTCCACTGCCTCCGGCACCGTCTGAACTTCCCCCAACTACAGATGAGCTTCTTGCCACTATACTTGAGCCCACTAGCTCAACACTGGACCCCACGGTCCCAACCTCCTTTGTCGCGCGAGGCTCTGCCTCCGGCACGCAACCATGGCTGCCATGACTAGCGTCACCAGAATTTCCCCCAGTCACCACCGAGCCTTCCACGGCTGTATGTGGGTCCAACGGTTCAGCAATAGCCCCCACTGCCCCAATCTCCTCCATCGCGCGAGGCACGGCCTCTGTCGCGCGATGCTCAGCGCCACCACCTACCTCTTGCTCACGACCTTGTTCACCATCTCCGCCGCCTCTCGCCACTGCACCGGCCTCAGCGATAGCCCCTGCTGGTGGTTGATCCTCTGTTTCTATGCCCATTGGACCTCCGGCGTCCTTCGGACGATCAACGACCTCTCCTCCTCCTCCTCCATTGCCGTCATCCGCCATGGGCGTGGGTGTATGTGTGGCTTTTGATGATTTCGTGAAGAAATCAAGGGTTGAGAAGGATTTGAGAGAGAGTTTGGGAGTTGGAAGAGTTTTGAAATTTCGAAACTGTCTGGGAATTGTTTCTGTAACGTCCCTGCGACGTTTTAAAGGATGGAACAGGTTTGGGCCAGTTCTGGGCTTATTCCAGATCCAAACCCTGACCGGCCACCCTCGCGCGAGGGTTCCACTCTGTCGCGCAACGATCCGCTTGGGCCTCAGGCCCAATCCAGCTTCTAGGCCTGGCCCGATCTCATTTATCCCTTATTTTGGTCTATGAGTTCTTGTTATGGTCTTGCAACAATTTGAGTTGATCGTATTGAGGCTAATACTCTCAATCTGGAGCATTTTTATGTCCCCAGCGGTGGTCCGCCTGCGCACACTTAGGTTCGCCTATCAATCAGCGACGATCCATCCGTCTGCCTATCAATCAACAACGATCCATCCGTCCATCTTGCAAATTAGCGACGATCCATCCGTCCGCCTATCAATCAGTGACGATCTATTCATCCAATTTCAACTCAGCGACGATCTATCCGTCCAATTTCAACAGCGGTGATCCATCCGTCCAATCTTCAAAACCCCCTCCTTTGGTGCACGATATTTTTACATACTTGTTTGCATTTTCCTTTCAATCGGCTTTTGGGCGGATTCGATGGGTGTCTAGAAATCTTTGACGTTACCCGTACCAGTCAATGGTGCTCCGCGTGCCGTCAAAGAGGCACTACTATAGACACCCCAATCTGGGTCTCCAAATCGTTTTACTTTATTTTTCGGTTTCTTGTTACCCCCGATGATGAATCGGATAAAAAACAAACTTGAGTATGGAAAGGATTGAACTTGGAATGAGTGGAACCCTTTTTACCCCCCTTCTATCACTAAAACCCTAAAGTCAAAACCCTAGCCAAGGTTTGACTGTTGCGCGATGCTGTGGTTCACTCGCGCGTGGGTAAGGTTGCCAGATGTTGGTCAAAGTAACCTTTGACCATCGCGCGACTGTAATCTCACTCGCGCGACGGACCCACTTTGTCGCGCGATGGTTAATGCCTATCACTTTCACCTTTTTCCAGCTGGACTTTGTAATCATCAGGTGGCCTGTGGGGCTGGAACCCCATTTTCGTCGACAGAACAGTGTTCTGCAGGTTGCATGGGTTGCTCCACCCACACAACCACTCCATCACCTTGTTGGCTCATTTCCCCACCAAGTGAGGCTGGCTAGCCTTGTTGGCTGGTTGCTGAGCCTAGCTCTCCACCAACCCTTGGCCTCCCAACCTCCTATATATACCCCTCTTACTCTTTCAAGTAAAGGGTTACCAAATATCAAGCAAAAAGCTCACAAAACCCCAACCACACTTGTTACTCTTTCACTCTTGTGTTCTCCATACACTTATTTTCCAAGAACTACAATCTTGTTCAATCCATTTCAAACCCACTCAAGCAAAGGTATAAACTTTTACCTATTTCCTGTTTGATCCCTGAGGGGGGCTAGCAGGGCCAATGTAACAACTC
Organism: Rhododendron henanense subsp. lingbaoense; assembly: GCA_020567845.1. Classification (NCBI taxonomy): domain Eukaryota; kingdom Viridiplantae; phylum Streptophyta; class Magnoliopsida; order Ericales; family Ericaceae; genus Rhododendron; species Rhododendron henanense. The sequence continues at coordinate 19,725,219 of CM036318.1, forward strand.
CGATTTTCAGTGAATAAAAATCTCGTTGTTTATTCGATAATTCTTTTAGTGACTTTATAAATTCCTTTTAAATTCCTATAATCCGTCATAATTTGATTTGAGACTTGAAAATTCAATTTCATCTCGCCTATCGATACAGTCATTTTCTAAAGACAAGCATGCTAGTATTGTCTCCTTAATTTGTAAGACAAGAGCCTAGATTATGTTCTTGACTACAAATCCTACTTAGCAAGACTAGTTAGATTCTAACCGATCTTTGAGAAACCCTAACTAGCGATTCATCTAGCTACTTCTCCTAACCCTAGAAAGACCTTTTGAACCTCATTAGACCTTTTGAACTTCCTTGAACCATTTGAACCTTTTGAACCCTTGAAGCCTAAATGAACCCTTTTGACCAAAGTCAACCTTTGATCTTTTATCCATTGGACCATAAATGTTAGGAGAATTATTACCCATTGGATAACAGACTAGTACTAGAATATATTAGATAATTCATTGTCTAGATTTCCCATGGGATTCCCTAATCAAAGAATAGACATATACCGTATATTATATTGCCCTAGGATTCTATAAGTACTATAATATAGTATTGTATACTACAAGTGCCAATTAGACTTATTCTATTAGGAATTTTGACTTAGAAATCTAGGAGAAGATCATATAGTACCTTTGTCCTTTGTAGTTGGTCATATATATATATATATATATAATACAAGGGAGAGAGAGAGAGAGAGAGAGAGAGGACAGCTGAGAGAGAGAGAGGGAGAGAGAGAGAGAGAGAGAGATAGGAGAGAGAAAGGGAGGAGATGTACAACTACCCTAGATTTTCTTCTTTCAAATCCTAGTATATATATACTTAAGTACTTGTGGAAGAAGATATATAGAGATATATGAGGGAAATTCAAGTACTAGATTTTCTTACAAAATCTCTTACAACCTTACAATCAAATCCTATACTCTTTCTTAAGTCAATCACCAACCCTTTGTCCTTCTATACTTAAATATGTCTATGTACATTGTACTAAGAGGAGAGAGAGAGAGAGAGAGAGAGAGAGGGGAGAGAGAGGCCGAGAGAGATGGAGGGAGAGAGAGAGAGAGATGGGCCGGATGGAGAGGGAGAGAGAGAGTGATGTGTGTGCTAGTGTACTTCCCCAAATCTAGTCAATCTCTTGAACCAACTCCTTGCATCATCAATGTACCACCAAATCTAAGCCTTTCTTACTCTTTCATATCTAAGGACAACCAAATCTAGAATTCTTACTCTTTCAAGTACTAGACAAGACAAAAACCCCATAGAATAGCTTAAAATTTTTCCTAAAATGGAAATAAAGAAAGGGGAAAATCCTTGATTGTCTTTCAAGCCTTGACATGACAAGATATGGAGAAAAATCCATTGGATATAGAGAGAGAGAGAGAGAGGGGCCGGCCAAGAGGGAGGAGAGAGAGCCAAGGTTTTGCCTATAAATAGCACCCCATATTCTACATTCAACTCACACCTCTCATACTTTAACTTCTCTCTCTAGAAAGCTTAGTGTTCTTGTTGTTCTTGCTTGTTCTTTGCTAGTTCTTGCTTGTTCTTGAAGTTCTTCCCAAGTTCTTCAAGAAACTCATCCTAGGCCGCCACTAGACCGCCACTCGACCACCCTTTCGATCCAAAAAGTCAAGTAGTGTTAGTCAAGATTTAGTTTCGAGAGAAACCTTTCTCTTTCGAAGCTACCGGAAGCCATTCTTAAAAAGTTACTCCGTCCGACCACCGACGTACCATCTCTCTTCCGTAGTCGTCACTACTGCCAAGAAGAATAGTAGATAGATCTTACCCCCTAAACTCTAAATATAGCGTATTGTATGCGTATTTTGAAATGATTGTAGACTTTTTCTGTGACCTCTAAATTCTAAGTATACGTAGAATTTCAATAAACATATGTTGTTTTGAACTTTTGAAGAGGAAGAATGAATTTTAAAAAATAATGTTCGTAGCTTAACTTTAAGTATTCATTTTTTGATCATTAGAATGATTATGAGCATGTATACGTGTTTACTTGTCTACTTGTTGCTGATAAAGCATAGGTGGTTTACCACTCCAAAGGTGTCCGTCCATGTGGCACTATGCTTTACTTTGTGTGATTAAATGTTGAGCATGATGATGTGATAAAGTGAGCATGCTACTTAATATAGAGTTGGATGATCTTGCTAGTTTAGTTTCAAGATTACAAAGAATGAATATGATTTTGTCATGAAAAGTCCTACCGCGGAGTCTATGCATGAGAACGAGACACGGAAATCGAGAAAGTTAGAAACATGACACCTAGGGTGTGTTTAAAGGCGTTGCCTTGGTAAAATATTTTTGAAACTACATAATGACTAAGAATGGGAGTCGTTATGGGAGTACGGGTGTTTTGTTTGCCAATGGGAACCCGGCGCGGCGGAACCATTGTGAGGATACTCGAGAACCCGGCGCGGCGGAATCGAGGTTGGGTGTGTGGCTTGGTTATCCGTGGAGAGGAGCCAATACAAGATGTGTGCCAATGGGAACCCGGCGCGGCGGAACCATTGTGAGGATACTCGGGAACCCGGCGCGGCGGAACCGAGGTTGGGTGTGTTAAAATGGTTTTGGAAGTGTTAATGAAGTGGAACATGGTGACACGGTCTACGAAATGTTGCGTAGGAGAAACACGAAAAGGCATGACACCAACGTTAGAAAGATAGCATATGTGGTTGTGTAATTGCTAACTATGTTGTTGAATGAGCATGTGTAATTGTCTTTGTGCCTTTTTGTTATAAGTTAAGGGTTAGTGGGTATGGTTTATTCTATTGAGCTTTGTAAGCTCACGGTGTTGCCTTTGGTGACCCTGACATATTATATTGGTGGCGACGCCGGTATAATGTGTCAGATCTCATAGATGAACAGGGTGAGCAGTACACATTGGAGGCTTTTGGGGCCGAAGAGCTTGCTAGGATGGAGGAAGAGGTGGAGCAGTAGATAACCTTAGATTTCCCATCCTTTGTGTAATAAAAGTACTCTCGTAGGAATCATGTTGTAATAATGAGCCTGACTCTTCGTCTTTTATTTCAATAAAATGTTTACTTAACGTACCCGAAAATGGGGGCGTTACAACTTGGTATCAGAGCTTTAGGTTCAAAACCTCGACCATGGGTAGAATGGGTAGAACCACGAGATAGTTTGACTGTTGCACAAACGTGAGTTGAGTTTAAGTTTACCGTCCCAAATTGGGTGGAATTCTGGCAAAACAATCTTCGGATTGAAGCAAGGTGTGGAACTGGCAATACCACCGAGCTGGGAATTCCCGAACAATTGGATGATGACTTAAATCAAGAATCAAATGTGGAACTTAGAAATTTGAAAACTTCCTATTTAGATTAAACCTTGTCTTAAACTGTTACTAATTGAGGTTTAAAACTTTCCTTGTAGATGAGTCACTTAGTTAACCTGTTAGCTGGAATTCACCAACTCAAGATCGCCATGGAAACCATGACAACTGTACTATTGAAGAACCCCGACCTTGTCGCCGCCACACTTGCTGAAATACGAGATTTCAAGAAAGTGCAGCAAAATACCCCAATCCCCGTAGAAGAGGATCCCTGGTTCCCTGGAATGTTCCCGATCCTATATGCCCTTCGTGGAATCTTTGGTGCCCTACCCCTGATGGAGAGCGTTGAAATTGGTGATGAGGAGGAGTGAAATGGCAACAAGGAGAACGCCAATAACACCACTCTCGAGGAAGATAAGACCCCGAAGTGAAGGAAGCCAATAGGGCGTACCTTAAATAAATCCGGAATAAATTGTAATCTTTCGGGATGTAGGATGTTGAAAATTAGGACCACCATCCCTTGTTTAGGATTTCTCTAAGCAGTACTCTCACTATGTTTGGCAATAATAAGCTTACCTATGTAATAGGAGACTTAGGCCAATATGAGCCATCTATGATGTACCTGTTTCTGTTTAAGTAATGAAAGATGTGTATGCTTCCTTTCTATGATCACTATTTATATGCATACTCGTGCTCGATACGTGACCACCTCTTTACACCGTTAAGTCTAAAATGTAACTCTCTTGAATGTTCTAGATGTCAAACAAGAAACAAGGAGGATGCCCACCCTTCACCCCAAAAGTCTTGGCCAATTATCGGTCATTACTAGTACCCGAGTACACGGGACCAACAACCCCACCCGAAGACAACATGGAACTTTACGAAGTCCCAATCACTTGGGAGATACACCCGCCAGCTATGAACCCCGAATACCTCTCACCTACCGAAGTCCCTGCACCCCCTGTGGAGAACTTCGAGCAACCATTCAGCTTCCCTAAGTTTGGCATGGAGACTGACCCTGAATTGGAAGCTGCAATGCTGGACTTTTCTCAATACTACGTAGAACCATTAGAGGAACCACCCATTCTAACGGAAGAGGAACTACGTGAACAAGGATATAAACTCCTCGAGGAAGCCGTGACCAGAGCCAAAAGGGACTACAAAAAATGGTTGAGGGAGATGTATGGAATTGTCCTACTTTAGAGTATTAGCATTAGAATAAGGTCCCAAGAGTCGTAGTATTACACTTAGGCTAAAGAAACCATGTAGTAGAATTATGTAGGATCGTTTCAACTTGTATTAGGGAATCTTGTCTTATGTTTTATTTTGTAGTAAAACTCTATGCGTGATTGTATCTCTCTTTTATCTATGAAAAGCTGCTTTATTTAAAGGAATACTGTTACATACTATTTGGCTTATTGCTTTCTAGTATAGTAGTAAACACCCTTTTAAAAGGAAAATCATTTAGTAGGCTAAACCTCCCCCTTTGCAATTTTTACTCGTAGCTGGTGAACCGACGCAGTGGATTAGGATACGAAGCCGGAGAATCCTCTAACGCAAACCCTAACCTGACCCAAATCATGCAAGCATTCGTGGCTGCTTTGAATGCCAACCGCCGAAACCCAAACCGCGATGATGAACCTATGAACCGAACTCGAGCAATGAACGAATTCTGCAAACGTCGACCCCCGACTTTTAATGGAGATACCAACCCTACCGTGGCTGAAACTTGGCTGAAAGAAGTCAAGGTGATCCTGGACACCTTGGAGATTAACCGAGATGGAGATCGTGTAGCCTTAACCACGTACCAACTGAAGGGAGAAGCCCGTTATTGGTGGGATTTGATGGAGGCAACCCATGCCATAGCCACCATGACCTTCGCTGAGTTTGAAACCTTGTTTCTTAACAAGTATTTTCCCACACCCATTCGCCTAGCCAAGGAACAAGAATTCATGAACCTGAAGCAGGGAACAATGACCGTTACCCAGTACGAGGCCAAATTCGAGGAGCTGTCTCGTTATGCCCCAACCGCTGTAGCAACGGAGGATAAGAAGGCAAGAAGATTCGAGTGGGGGCTGACAACCGCTCGAAGGGCTGTGGTAGCGCAAGCCTTTACCACCTACTCTGGTGTTGTGAAGTGTGCTCTTCGACTGGAAAGTGAGGAGGCTGATTTCAAAACCCGATGGAGAAAGGCAATAGGCAATACCGGTGGACCGATTCGAACCCAAGCAACCAACAGCAACTGTGGACCTTACCCTACTAAACCCTTTGCCTCGTCTCAAAACAACCAAGCTTGGAGGACTGCTGCACCAGGACGTGGTGAACCGCAGAGGAGTGGCCAAAGCAGAGCAACAGTTCAGTGCTTCAACTGCCAGGCCATAGGCCATTACAAGCGTAATTGCCCTCAACCTCTGAGGGAGAGAACTGGAAGTTTTGGAGGTCAAAAGACTCAAAACCCTGGACCAGTCGGTTCTGTGAAGCAGAATCAGGGAGGCTCACTGCAGCAACAAAATGGGCAAAACCATGGCAAGCAACCCATAGGAACCCAGCATGGCATTGGAGGGAGCATATTTGCACTACAGACTGAGGAGCAAGAATCGGATCCCTCCGTGATCCAAGGTACGCTACTATTATATAGTACCTGTGTACAAGCCTTGTTTGATTCCGGAGCATCTCATTCGTTTATATTTACTGCCTGCGTTACTGCTCTAGCACTAGAAACAGAACCCCTAAAGACAAGTACGAACGTAGCCTCACCATTGGGGGGAAATATAACTGTTAGTCTAGTGTGTAGAGGGTGCGAATTAGAAGTAGCCAATTTGCGCTTAACCTGCGATCTCAGAGTGATCGACATGGCGGACTTCGACGTAATCTTGGGAATGGACTGGCTATCAGCACACCGAGCAGTCATAGACTGTCATCAGAAGACAGTGATGGCATACACCCCTGATGGGACTCATTTCCGTTTTAAGGGGGATAGACAAGTGGCAAGTTTGACGATGAAGAGATCTAGGTGGCAGAATCAACTGTTTGGATGGCTAGCTAGTCTCCAAATGGAAGAAACTGACAGGATGGAGATGGGATTACCACACATCGTTTGCGAGTACGCTGATGTTTTCCCTGAAGAACTTCCTGGCTTACCACCTCAGAGAGAGATAGACTTCTCTATAGAACTCCAACCAGGAACAGCCCCAATCTCCATGGCACCATACCGTATGGCCCCTGCAGAACTAAAGGAGCTCAAGACCCAATTGCAAGAGCTGTTGGATAAAGGGTTTATCAGGCCTAGTACATCACCATGGGGAGCACCTGCATTGTTTGTGAAGAAGAAAGAAGGGACACTTCGACTGTGCATTGATTATCGAAAGCTAAACCAAGTCGCAGTCAAGAATCGGTACCCCCTACCTAGAATCGATGATCTATTTGACCAATTGAGAGGAGCAACCTGTTTCTCAAAAATTGACCTCCGATCAGGATACCATCAGCTTAGAATCCGAGATGAGGACATCTCCAAGACCGCTTTCTGCACCAGATATGGACACTACGAGTTTGTAGTAATGCCATTTGGTTTGACAAATGCTCCGGCAGTATTCATGTGTCTCATGAACAAGATTTTTCAACCCTACTTAGATAAGTTTGTAGTGGTGTTCATTGATGACATCTTGATATACTCCGCCAATATGGAGGAACACGAGGGACACCTTCTGATAGTGCTACAGGTACTCCGAGATAGCCAACTTTTTGCCAAAGCAAGTAAATGCGAGTTTTGGCTAGAAGTGGTTAAGTTCTTGGGGCACGTAGTATCCAAGGATGGAATAGCTGTGGACGAAAGTAAGGTTGAAGCAGCGCTAAATTGGAAGCAGCCAACCTCCGTGTTTGAAATCAGAAGTTCCCTAGGATTGGCTAGATACTACCGAAGATTCATACCAGACTTCTCGATTCTCGCCAAACCAATGACGAGACTCACTCAGAAAGGAGTGAAGCTGGATTGGAATGAAGCCTGTGAGAAATCTTTTCAAGAGCTTAAAAGGAGGCTAACCAGTGCACCGATACTCATCATTCCCGAACGAGGTGTGGATTATACCGTTTATTGCGACGCATCGAGGGATGGCTTGGGCTGCGTGCGGATGCAGAATGGAAAGGTTGTAGCTTACGGATCACGACAACTCCGACCACATGAGAAGAATTACCCTACCCATGACTTAGAATTGGCTGCAGTAGTATTCGCCCTCAAAACTTGGTGCTACTACATGTGGGGAGAACAATTCGAGGTCTTTACCGACCACAAGAGCCTCAAGTACCTTTTTCACTCAGAAAGAATTAAACCTGAGGCAGCGCCGTTGGATGGAATACTTGGAAGATTACAAGTTTACGCTGCAGTATCATCCTGGCAAGGCCAACGTGGTAACTGACGCTCTAAGCCGAAAAGACAGGGCTCAGAAGGTCAAAACCGCCATCAAGGAATGGGAAATGGTGGATACACTCAACGAATTCAACCTGAGACCTTCATCAGAAAATGGGAACGCTCGATTGTATGCTCTTGTTGCAGAACCAGCACTACACCAAGAGATCTTACTAGCTCAAACCTCTGAACAAGATTGCGAGTTCATCCGGTACCGAATCCGAGAAGGAAAGGCGCTACCAGGATGGACGATCGAGGAAGACAATAGCCTGAGATTCAAGGGAAAGGTATTCGTACCTAATATTGGAACTCTTCGAGAAGCTATACTCCGAGAAGCTCACCATTCAAACTTCGCAGTCCACCCTGGCGGTACAAAGATGTATCATGATTTGCAGAGGACATACTGGTGGGAAGGAATGAAGAAGGACGTGGCCCGATTTGTATCAACCTGCCTTGTGTGTCAACAAGTCAAGGCCGAACATCAGAAACCCGGAGGAGACCTTCAACCCTTGCCGATTCCGACATGGAAGTGGGAGCACATCTCGATGGATTTCGTAACTGGACTACCAAGATCTGCCAAATCCAACACTGCTATCTGGGTGATCGTGGACCGACTCACCAAATCCGCGCATTTTCTGCCCGTTAAAATGACGGAGAACGTGGAACAGCTGAGTCTGTTATACATTCAAGAGATTGTACGACTCCATGGAGTACCTATCTCGATTGTATCTAATAGAGACCCACGTTTCGTATCACATTTTTGGAAAGGATTGCAAAAGGCATTGGGAACAGATGTGAGACTTAGTACCGCCTTCCACCCTCAAACAGACGGACAAACGGAGAGGACAATTCAGACATTGGAAGACATGCTGAGAGCCTGTGCCTTAGATTTCTCTGGAAACTAGGAGCAGCACTTACCGTTAGTCGAATTTGCCTACAACAACAGTTACCAAGCAAGCATTGGGATGGCACCGTACGAAGCCTTATACGGACGACCCTGTCGATCCCCTGTCTGCTGGACAGATGCGGGAGAAATGGGGTTGATTGGACCTGATATAGTACGGGATACTACGGAGAAGGTCAAGACCATCAGACAAAGGATCCAAACAGCTCAGAGCCGACAGAAGAGTTATGCGGATAAAAGGAGCCGACCATTAACCTTTGCCATAGGAGATCATGTATTCCTAAAGATCAGACCAAAGAAGGGAGTCATCAGATTTGGGAAAAAGGGAAAGCTATCCCCACGTTACATCGGACCCTTTGACATCGTGGAAAAGATTGGGAAGGTTGCGTATCGTCTAGCCCTACCACCGCAGCTAGATAGAGTACATAACGTGTTTCACGTTTCAATGCTCCGCAAATATCTCGCACTACCCACTCATGTTCTCAATTGGGAAGACATCGCCATAGAGGAAGACGCAACATACGAAGAGGAACCAATAGAGCTTCAAGACCGCAGTGAGAAGATAATCCAGAACAAGACAATCAAACTGGTACGAGTCCTGTGGAAGCACCATGGAGCTGGAGAGACCACATGGGAGAGAGAAGAGACTATGAAGGCAAATTACCCTCACCTGTTGCCAATCCGAGCGTACACCTAATTTCGAGGACGAAATTGTTTAAGGGGGATAGGTTGTAACAACTCCGATTTTCAGTGAATAAAAATCTCGTTGTTTATTCGATAATTCTTTTAGTGACTTTATAAATTCCTTTTAAATTCCTATAATCCGTCATAATTAGATTTGAGACTTGTAAATTCAATTTCATCTCACCTATCGATACAGTCATTTTCTAAAGACAAGCGTGCTAGTATTGTCTCCTTAATTTGTAAGACAAGAGCCTAGATTATGTTCTTGACTAGAAATCCTACTTAGCAAGACTAGTTAGATTCTAACCGAACTTTGAGAAACCCTAACTAGCGATTCATCTAGCTACTTCTCCTAACCCTAGAAAGACCTTTTGAACCTCATTAGACCTTTTGAACTTCCTTGAACCATTTGAACCTTTTGAACCCTTGAACCCTAAATGAACCCTTTTGACCAAAGTCAACCTTTGATCTTTTATCCATTGGACCATAAATGTTAGGAGAATTATTACCCATTGGATAATAGACTAGTACTAGAATATATTAGATAATTCATTGTCTAGATTTCCCATGGGATTCCCTAATCAAAGAATAGACATATACCATATATTATATTGCCCTAGGATTCTATAAGTACTATAATATAGTATTGTATACTACATGTGCCAATTAGACTTATTCTATTAGGAATTTTGACTTAGAAATCTAGGAGAAGATCATATAGTACTGTGGGCTGCAATGCCCGAAAAACGAAGGTCGCGCTCTTTGTTTTGTTCTTGGTGCCGCTTTGAAGAGAAATACGCCTTTTGAAGAGTCGCCACTCGGATTTGCGGTGTATCACCCGAGAAACCGTTTTGTTTGGAAAACCAATTGATTTGAAGTTGAAAACCAGAGATCAGTTTCAAGGGTTCGGAAGCCATGTTACGAGGGGGGAAGGGTTTTACGGCACCCCCCTCGCCCGATTTGAAATCGGTCTCTACTAAACGTTTGTGGGATTTTTCAAAAGGGATTTTGTTTCATTAGGTCATTTAGCAAGTATGTACAGTTATAGCAGGTAAGAATTGCATGCATGTACAGTTGTGCAGTGGATGATAAGATGAAAGTGAGCAAAATGCATGATTACAGAAGCTGAGGATCTGTTACTGACTTTACTCTCAAGCGCTCGAGAACAGTCCCGAGCGCTTGGGAGTTCTGATCAACCTGCAAGCTTTGTTAGTACAGACAGAATACAATACTAAACTGGAAGTTGAAATGACATCAAGTACACTACTGGCTCAGCAGAGGACTTGGAAGACTGAGCTAAGCCTTCAATCTTACAAATCATGCATCCCTGCCTTAACAAAGTTAAATCTATGAATTTAAAAGAGCAACAGGCCACGCTAATGCATGCAGAGACCAGGTAACACAGCAGACTGGGAAATAGGAAGCAATGGCATGCATGCACTCCCGAGCGCTCTAGTATGGTTCGGAGCGCTTGGGAGTGAGCTGCACGACAGTTCACTCTCAAACAGGAAATAGTACCATTTTGACATGCAAAGACCCTTATTTTGATGTTTCCAAAGGGGAGAACATCTTTTAATTTTGAAAGAAGGCAGTCTTATTCACACATGAAAACTCGTGAGGAAATGTTTCTGTTTTTAAGGGAAAACCAGTTTCTGTGCATGCATGCCAGAATGAAACCAATTCTTTTAATATTACACCTCGTTCCCAACCTGCCATGTGACAAAGGGGGCCCTTAGTGTAGCTTTGAAATGTGGATGAAGAGAGGAGAGTGCAAAAGATCAGAGGGTATTCTGGATTTCTTGCACTTTTCCTTGGTAATTTGCAAAACCTTTGAAGTTTGGAAGGATAGTTTGGGGGTTTTTAGTTTTGAGCTAGAGAGAGAGAGAGAGAGAGAGTAGAGGATGGGAGTTCTGGGATGATAATTTCGTGTCCCCCTTTCTAGCTGAAAACCAGCCATATTTATAGGCAAAACCTCCAATGGTTTTTTTGAAAATCAAATGGTTTTGATAAAACATTTCTTTAATAGGTAAACCCTTGGCCTGAATATCTTCCTACCAGAGGTTGAGTGTGGAATGAGCCATCGGCGGGCTGAAAGTGGCTGTAATGATGATTTGCAAGGTGAGTGGGTGATACAGCCATGCATTGGGCAACAGAAAAGTCTCGAGCGCTTGGGATTACTCCCGAGCGCTTGGACCTCACTCTCGAGTGCTCGAGAAAGAGCCAGGCCAGGGGTTTTGTGAAACAGTTTTGAGCGCTTGGGATTTCTCCCAAGCGCTTGAAAATGCCCTTTTACCATTTTTAATCCCTCTTCAAATCTTTCAAGGAGCAATGTTCCGATCGGTACCAGGCTTGTTTCAATCCAAAGTCATCATCGGGGAGCCTCCGGGCCACAAATCAAGGAATTTTGAAAAGTCCAAATTGGGGTGTCTACAAGTACCTTTGTCCTTTATAGTTGGTCATATATATATAATACAAGGGAGAGGGAGAGAGAGAGAGGACAGTCGAGAGAGAGAGAGAGAGGGAGAGAGGCCGAGAGAGATAGGAGAGAAAGAGAGAGAGAGAGATAGGAGAGAGAAAGGGAGGAGATGTACAACTACCCTAGATTTTGTTCTTTCAAATCCTAGTATATATATACTTAAGTACTTGTACTTGTGGAAGAAGATATATAGAGATATATGAGGGAAATTCAAGTACTAGATTTTCTTACAAAATCTCTTACAACCTTACAATCAAATCCTATACTCTTTCTTAAGTCAATCACCAACCCTTTGTCCTTCTATACTTAAATATGTCTATGTACATTGTACTAAGAGGAGAGAGAGAGAGAGAGAGAGAGAGAGGGAGAGAGAGGCCGAGAGAGATGGAGGGAGAGAGAGAGAGATGGGCCGGATGGAGAGGGAGAGAGAGAGTGATGTGTGTGCTAGTGTACTTCCCCAAATCTAGTCAATCTCTTGAACCAACTCCTTGCATCATCAATGTACCACCAAATCTAAGCCTTTCTTACTCTTTCATATCTAAGGACAACCAAATCTAGAATTCTTACTCTTTCAAGTACTAGACAAGACAAAAACCCCATAGAATAGCTTAAAATTTGTCCTAAAATGGAAATAAAGAAAGGGGAAAATCTTTGATTGTCTTTCAAGCCTTGACATGACAAGATATGGAGCAAAATCCATTGGATATAGAGAGAGAGAGAGAGAGAGAGAGGGGCCGGCCAAGAGGGAGGAGAGAGAGCCAAGGTTTTGCCTATAAATAGCACCCCATATTCTCCATTCAACTCACACCTCTCATACTTCAACTTCTCGCTCTAGAAAGCTTAGTGTTCTTGTTGTTCTTGCTTGTTCTTTGCTAGTTCTTGCTTGTTCTTGAAGTTCTTCCCAAGTTCTTCAAGAAACTCATCCTAGGCCGCCACTAGACCGCCACTCGACCACCCTTTTGATCCAAAAAGTCAAGTAGTGTTAGTCAAGATTTAGTTTTGAGAGAAACCTTTCTCTTTCGAAGCTACCGGAAGCCATTCTTAAGAAGTTACTTCGTCCGACCACCGACGTACCATCTCTCTTCCGTAGTTGTCACTATCGCCAAGAAGAACAGTAGATAGATCTTACCCCCTAAACTCTAAATATAGCGTATTGTATGCGTATTTTGAAATGATTGTAGACTTTTTCTGTGACCTCTAAATTCTAAGTATACGTAGAATTTCAATAAACATATGTTGTTTTGAACTTTTGAAAAGGAAGAATAAATTTTGAAAAATAATGTTTGTAGCTTAACTTTAAGTATTCGTTTTTTGATCATTAGAATGATTATGAGCATGTATACGTTTTTACTTGTCTACTTGTTGCTGATAAAGCATAGGTGGTTTACCACTCCAAAGGTGTCCGTCCATGTGGCACTATGCTTTACTTTGTGTGATTAAATGTTGAGCATGATGATGTGATAAAGTGAGCATGCTACTTAATATAGAGTTGGATGATCTTGCTAGTTTAGTTTCAAGATTACAAAGAATGAATATGATTTTGTCATGAAAAGTCCTACCGCGGAGTCTATGCATGAGAACGAGACACGGAAATCAAGAAAGTTAGAAACATGACACCTAGGGTGTGTTTAAAGGCGTTGCCTTGGTAAAATATTTTTGAAACTACATAATGACTAAGAATGGGAGTCGTTATGGGAGTACGGGTGTTTTGTTTGCCAATGGGAACCCGGCGCGGCGGAACCATTGTGAGGATACTCGAGAACCCGGCGCGGCGGAATCGAGGTTGGGTGTGTGGCTTGGTTATCCGTGGAGAGGAGCCACAAGATGTGTGCCAATGGGAACCCGACGCGGCGGAACCATTGTGAGGATACTCGGGAGCCCGGCGCGGCGGAACCGAGGTTGGGTGTGTTAAAATGGTTTTGGAAGTGTTAATGAAGTGGAACATGGTGACACGGTCTACGAAATGTTGCGTAGGAAAAACACGAAAAGGCATGACACCAACGTTAGAAAGATAGCATATGTGGTTGTGTAATTGCTAACTATGTTGTTGAATGAGCATGTGTAATTGTCTTTGTGCCTTTTTGTTATAAGTTAAGGGTTAGTGGGTATGGTTTATTCTATTGAGCTTTGTAAGCTCACGGTGTTGCCTTTGGTGACCCTGACATATTATATTGGTGGCGACGCCGGTATAATGTGTCAGATCTCATAGATAAACAGGGTGAGCAGTACACATTGGAGGCTTTTGGGGCCGAAGAGCTTGCTAGGATGGAGGAAGAGGTGGAGCAGTAGATAACCTTAGATTTCCCATCCTTTGTGTAATAAAAGTACTCTCGTAGGAATCATGTTGTAATAATGAGCCTGACTCTTCGTCTTTTATTTCAATAAAATGTTTACTTAACGTACCCGAAAATGGGGGCGTTACAGCCAAGGCTGGTAATCAATACCATTCCTGGCCCTAAAGTCAGCAGGGTTACAAGAAGCTGTGATCAAGCACTCCCACGCGCGATGGACCCACTCCCGCGCGCGACAATCATGTCTGCACGCAATTGGTCCACGTGGGGCTGGGATGCTAGTCATTTCTTGTTTTTATTATGTTTATAATTGTTGTCTAGCATGTTTTGTATTAAATCACAGTGTTTCATGCTAAAATCCATAGATTAGCTTAGATTGCTATTTTATTTTGTTTGGAATGCCCTTGGGTTGCTTCTGAATATGTATCAGAGCCCAGGCATGCAAGAGCAATTCCTGGAAATCCAGTCATGACCCTCGCGCAAGGATGTTACTCTGTCACACGATGGTCACTATGTTTCCAGAAGTTGCCTTTGCATGGGCAACTTGGCCCTTGGCTTTTGTTTTAAATACCCCCACTGTTTAGGGGTTGCAAGTTAATTTTATTCAGTCTGTTTGTAATAATTATTTACTTCCAGTACATATAAACTGCCTGGTTTGCCTCCTGGGTGAGCACTGGTCCTTCCAGAGCCCAGAAGGGGATAAAATTAAAACTGTGTGTGAAGCATCAACACTCGCGCGAGTGTATGGGTCTGTCGCGCGATAGTCAGCTTGCATGTACGTAGATCCATGCATGCAAGTTGGCCATTGCTTGTGCCAAATTCATACCAGGCTCTATTTTGATGCTTGACCACTGTTTTGGACTTTATTCCATTTATTGTTCAAACATTTCATCCATCCATGCTATATTGATCACATCCTGCAAAAATGATACAGTCTAATCCCCGATTAACTGTTTCTCCCGCCCTAATTGGCTAAAAATCGATTAATAAAAGAAGAATCACAAAAGTTTTCACAAAATGCCTAAGTAGAGACCGATCTTCGGATTGGGCGAGAGGGGTGCCTTAAAACCCTTCCCCTCTCGTAACCTGGCTCCTGAACCCAGATATGGTTATGACGGACTGGTGCTTTCACTTTTACAAATCAAATAGCGTGGCAGGTGCTTCGAAATACGGTTCCTTAGGTGTTGGACCTTCAAACCCGAGTGGCGACTCTGTATTCCGAGCGCTTGCTTCTCCGCTCGCGCTCCCTCGATCCAAAAAGGGCCGCTTTGGCAAGGAACAAAATCCTTTCCAAGGGCATGCTGCCCACAGAGGATCTTGACGACGCCGAAGGTGGGAATGGCTCAGTAGGGAAGAAGACGGGGGATGTTGAAGGGGAGGGGGCCGAGGACGCCGAGCGGGTGCCTATGAATGCTTACAAGACTGCCGAGGCCGAGGCTGAGGTTACCGCTGATGTTGCTGTAGAGGACACTTCTCAAGTTTGAGTAGATGACTTTCTTACTTCTTAAATTTGTTTGAACTTTTAAATTTTTTGTTGGACTGGACGGCTCCGAACTTGGAGTTTACCGTACCAGGTGTAATAGTTTGTGGGGGGTCGGCACAAACGATTTACCACGCCGTACCTCCCAGTTTAGGGATTTCTGCAACATTTGGGTTTTCTTGAATGTTTGAGCTGACTTCTTTATTTGCAATGTAATCATTTTGCCGAACTTGATTGAATATTTCTGTGCCTTAGAGAAATTTGATAGTCTTGCTTGTTTGGATGGTAGTTATCCGTAGCCCCCACTTTCGTCTATGCTCGGCTAGGTAATGTAAGATTTGCCAACTGTTGTTTTGATAATTGCCGAGTCTTGACCAAAGTAGAATTGTGAGGGTAGAGTTGATTTTTCGCCGAGCATGGTATTTTCTGGTTTGTTTGAGCCGATATCGTGGATGAAACTAAGGTTGGTAACCAAAAAGTTTTATTGGGTGCCCCCTACCTATGGTTTGGGTTCGGCCAAAGTGCCAACCCTAGCCAAGGTATCAAGGACAAGTTGTTGAGTGGGTGGTTTGCTCACCAAAGTGTGAGTTTAACAAGGCTGTGGCCGACCATAGTGTCTTGCCAAACCGAACCGGAGCCTAAGTTTCAGCCGTAATGTGTTTCTTAGGCTCGGTTGGACCATATGTCCTAGTTTGCTTCTTTGGGCAGTGGTAGTGGCCGAAGCGATGGCATGAAAGCCGTTTGTGGGTGTGATCGAAGTCAACGTTTGCGGTCAGCAGTGGTTGCCGATTGTAGGGTAAAGTAAGGAATATAATCGTAAAAAGTGCAGAAGTCAAAGATTTGCCAAACAAAATTTGTCCTCTGATTGAAAAACTCGAATACAAGTAGGGAACAAAGGCTTAAGGCCGAAGCCATTCTTGGAATAAAGTTAACAAAGGTAGTAGCCGAAAATAACTAAAGAACTATTTGTGGAAAACATAGATTTCAGGACGGTAGTTGGCCGAGCAACGTGTGAAGTCCAACAGTTTGATCACATGTACGCCTTTTTGAGGTTTTGTGCATTCCATGGGTTGGTGAGGACTTTCCCGTTCATGTCCTCTAGTACGTGCGCCTTCACCAGCAATCTTGACAACATGAAAATGTCCCTCCCAGTTGGGCTTGAATTTCGTTTTCTTGCTGGCCTGCACTACTTTTCGCCAAACCAAATCATCTGGCTTGAATTTCTTGGTTCGCACACTTCGGTTGTATCCCTTGGCAACTTGTTGCTGATACTCGGCGAGCTTCAGCCGAGCGTCGTCGCGCTTCTCTTCAGCCAGGATTAGTTCTTGTTCCACAGCTTCATCATTTGTCTTCGAGTCGAAAGTTTCTGTTCGGAGGGTGGGAAACTTGGACTCAAGTGGGATGACCGCCTCCATGCCGAATGCCATTGAGAAAGGAGTCTGGCCAGTGGATCGTCGAGGTGTGGAGCGATAAGCCCATAGGACCCTTGATAGTTCTTCTGCCCATTTGCCACGCTTGGAGTTCAGCCGTCGCTTGATACCGGCGCAGACAGTCTTGTTTGTAGCCTCGGCTTGGCCATTTCCTTGGGGGTAAGCTGGAGTAGAGTTGAAGAAGCGTATGCCAAATTCTTCGCAGAGACTTGTGAGGCCATTTCCAATAAATTGGGTGCCGTTGTCCGAGACGATGGCATATGGGACGCCGAACCTGGTGACAATATTCCTCCAAACAAAACGCCGAACGTCCGCTTCGGTGATGGTGACAAGGGCTTCAGCTTCCACCCACTTGGAGAAGTAGTCTGTTGCAGTGATTAAGAACTTGAAGCCCCCTGGGACTATTGGGAGCTTGCCCCCGATGTCGAGCCCCCATTGCGCAAAGGGCCAAGGACTTGTGATGGGGGAAAGGTTTTGGGCGGGTTGCTTCGGAATTGGTGAAAACAGTTGGCACGGTCGGCATTTGCGGATGACTTCTTCGCAGTCTTTCTTCATGTTCTTCCAAAAGTATCCCTGACTCATGGCACGTTGGCATAGTGAACGGCCACCAGAGTGGCAGCCGCAGCTTCCTGAGTGAAGTTCATTGAGAATCTCGGGTACTTGGGTTGGGTGGACGACGAGGAGATAAGGGCCGGAGATGGATTTCCTGTAGAGTTGGCCGCTTTCAGAGAGCCAATAGTAAGCAGCCTTGTTCCTGATGCGGAAAGCTTCCTTCTTGTCGGCTGGTAAGGTGTCGTTCTTGAGGAAAACGACGATCTCGTCCATCCAACTTGGTCCGAGTTCGACATTGAGCACTTCTGGAGTGGTGTCGTAACTTGGGTGGTCGATGCTGCCAAAGTTGATAATTCTGAACTCAGAGGCTTTGGAAGCCGAGGCAAGGCCGGCAAGTGCGTCCGCGTGCGAGTTGTGTTCGCAATTGATCTGTTCAATCTTGAAATTCTTGAAGTGCCTGATGAGTTCGGCTGCGGTTGCTTGGTATTTCATCATTCTGTGGTCCCGAGCTTAGTAGTCCCCTAACACCTGGTTTACGAAAAATTGAGAGTCACAAAAACAGCTAACTCGTCGACCATCATTGCTATTGCGGAGCGTAAGCCTACAAGGAGGGCTTCGTATTCGGCTTCGTTGTTTGTGGCAGGGAAGTCAATGCTGATGGCGCTTTCATGTAGAGTCCCACAAGGGGAGACTAAGACGGCCCCTGCTCCGGCTCCATTGTTGTTAAAGGCACCATCAACTTGAAGTCACCAAGTGTCTCCTTGAAAAAGGAGCCAAGGTTTCGTGTTCGCTGGATGCTCGGCCACGGGTTGAGGTGGTGGGGGAGTGTTGAGAGTCTCAGTATCTTCTGGAGTCAATTCGGCGATAAAAGTCGGCGAGAATCTGCCCTTTGATTGCCGTCCGTGGCTCGAAACGAATGTCAAAGTTTGCTAACTCGATTGCCCACTTGGAGACCCTGTTGGAAAGGTCAGCTTTCCGAAAGAGAGCTTTAAAAGGGTACTCCGTTAAAACAGTGATCGTATGTGCCTGGAAGTATGGAAGGAGTTTCCTTGCTGCTGACACGAGAGCAAGTGCTAACTTCTCGAGAGGGAGATAGCGTGTTTGTGCAGGTAAGAGGGTTTTACTTGTGAAGTAAATCGGCATGTCGTCGGTTTCCTCTCGCCGAACAAGAGCGGAACTGATAGCATGAGTCGAAACTGCCAGGTATAGGTAGAGAGTTTCGAATTCTTTTGGTTTGACCATCAAGGGAGCCGAGCACAGGTTGTCCTTGAGTTCGGCTAGTGCTGTGTCGCAGTCCGGCGTCCACTCGAAGTTGCACCGGCTTTTTCCCTTCAAGGCGTGAAAGAAGGCGTGGCATTTGTCAGATGACTTGCTGATGAAGCGGTTGAGAGCAGCTGCCATGCCTGTGAGCTTTTGAACTTCTCTGATTGTTCATGGTGGTCGTAAGTCTGCCACTGCCTTGATTTGTGTAGGGTCGGCCTCAATGCCGCGCCTTGTGACCAAATGGCCAAGAAATTTCCCTGCACTTACGCCGAATGCACATTTTTCCGGGTAGAGGCGGAGTTTATGGAGCTTGAGAATTTCGAATACTTTGGCAAGTTCTGTGAGATGGTTATGCTCCTTCTGGCTTTTGACGACAAGGTCGTCGATGTAGGCTTCCAAGATGTGGCCTATCTATGCATGAAGCATCTTGAAGATTGCTCGGTTGAAGGTGGCTCCCGAGTTTTTGAGCCCAAACAGCATGACGCGGTAGCAGAAAATGCCATGTGGGGTGATGAAGGCCATTTTCTCCATGTCTTCTGGATTCATGGCTATCTGGTGGTAGCCGTGGTAGGCATCTAGGAAACTCAACCGAGCATGTCCTGCAGTTGCGTCCACCAACTGATCGATCTTTGGAAGTGGGAACCAATCCTTCGGACAGGCGTCATTAAGATTGGTATAGTCGACGCAAACTCGCCATTTGCCGTTCTTCTTCTTGACAACCACAGTGTTGGAAAGCCAAGTTGGATATTGCACTTCCTGGATGGCGTTGGCTTCCAATAGGCGGTTGACTTCTTCGATGACAGCGTCGGCGTGTTCAGGTGCCGATCGTCGAGCCTACTGTACCACCGGTTTTGAATCTTTCTTGATGTTTAGAGAGTGACAGATAAAATTGGGGTCGACCCCCGGCATTTCGTTTGGGGTCCACACGAAAACTTCCATGTTGTCTTTGAGGAATTGGAACATTTCTTCTCGTTCGGCGTCACTGAGGGAAGAGCCGAGTAAGAAGAACGTGAGCCATCCTCATTGATGGGCAGTTTAACCAAGTCTTCTTCCGTTTTGTCTTCAGCCTTCTGGCCGACGTCTTCGATGATGGCCATGTCTGGGACTTCAACCCATTGCACTTGTTTGTCTTTGGTGGAGTTGTGGACGGCTGAGACGTAGCATTTTTTGGAAGCTACTTGGTCACCTTGCAGGTCTTCTTGTCTCCCATTCGCACCTATGAAGCGGACGACCTTGTGGTAGGTGGAAGCGATGGCTTGCATGCCGTGGAGCTAGGTTCGGCCAAGGATGGCGTTGTACGGGCTTGGCACATTGACAACGATAAATTCGACAGACAAAGTTTTCGAGCCGACGACGACTGGGGAGAAAACTCCGGCCAAGTGGCCAGACGGGTGCTCCGTTGAAGCCGATGAGAGGTACTTCGGCGGATTGTAACGCTGACTCTGGGAGATCCAACTTCTTGAAAAGGTCGTAATACATGACTTCTGCCGAGCTTCCTTGATCGATGAGAACGCGCTTGACGTCGTGGACGCCGATTTGGACGATGACAACGAGGGCGTCCGAGTGTGGAGTTTGCACATGTTCGAGGTCGCGCTCGGTAAAGGTTATTGTCCACTTAGGTACTTCTTGTGGTCGTTGTTTCTGGGAGGAGGAGGGTGGTATGAAGGAAGTGAGAGCCGCTTGAATCAGAAGGGATTCACGCCGGGTTCACCAATTGTGTGGCCCGTGATCCTTGACCCGCGTTCCTCCTCTAGTGGTTCAGTGATTGCTCAGCCTTCTTACCCTAACCTGCATAGTGAGCGCACGACTAAAACCTAGCCGGGGTTGCCCTGGCAAGGCCCTCCAGCGAGAGGATAAGTATGTGCAGAAATAGAGGTAGTAGACTGGAGTTTTTAACAGTATAAGTGTGTAGAAGTATGTACCTTTTAGGGTTGCCATCACTTGATATTTATAGAGCCTTCTTGACTTGCTCTCCAAGTACGGACACGTGCTTTACACAAGCCAAATGACGCTATGGTGACATCATGGAATAGATCTGGTAACTGTTTTGGTATGAGTTGGCACTCCCACATGCGCTCATCATTATCCCTTGGCGTAACCGTTTCTGCACGTGAGAGAGCACGTGACTCAGCAAGTGGCCGAGCCCCAAGCTTGGCCGAGCCTAGCCGCAAGAGGAACCCACTGACGGAACTTCCTTCCTGAGGGTGGCCGAGCCTAAGTTACCACCGCCTTCAGCCGAACGTAAGGTGAGAGCATCATTCGTGGACCGACGGGCCTCGGCTAGAAGCCGAGCCCAATCCCACATTCGGCTACGGACTGGTCTGATGCAACTATTCAGGCTTAGTATAGATAATCATGTTCGGCCCGCCACAAATAGGTTGTTGAAGTTGCAAAAAAGTCAAATTTTATGGTTTTCGAACTCATTTGGTTCGTTGGTGGCAGTTGGGCAGGTGGAGAAACTGAAAGTGGAGCAATGCTAGGTATATTTGAGGAAACATGGGTTGAGGTAGACAGGGAACAAAGACACCTTCATTGGGTGCATTAAAGAGTATCTAAGGTAGTAATTTTTTTTTTTGTTGGTTGCTTTGCTTGATTACATGTTTCCATACGCTGTTGTTTGGATCAATATAAGGATTTCCTAATTATTTTACTTAGAGAAGTGGAAAGCTAGCGCTATAATGATAAGCTACGCCTCACTGGAATTAGTAAATTTCACCACATTTGAAACGCAGTACGTGCTTCATATTCGCCATCTAATGACTTCGACTCATATTGTATTTGCCACATCTTTTGAGAGCTTAGTTTTGTGTATTTTGATGCTCCTCTCCTAAATTTCACCACATTCGAAATGCAGTACACTAGTTGGAGAAAGCACTGTGCTTCACGTTTGTAAGACAAGTTATCGGATTCCCCATCTACGACATTGACTCATAATGTATTTGTCACCTCTGTTTTGAGAAGGATCAAAAAAAAAAAAAAACCTCTGTTTTGAGAGCTCAGTTTTGTGTATTTTTATGCTCCTCTTGCATATATGCAGGTGATGCATGCACAGGGGATTTGGTGGCTGTCCTCATCAAATTTCCCTTGGGTGGTATGATTCTATTTGATACTTCCTGTACGTATCTCTTTATAGAAAAAGTTCCATGTTGGTTGGATGTGTTTTTTTTTTTTTGTGTGGTAAATATTGGATGTGTTTTTATTTTTACACACATGCATCTCACGTGTTTGTTTCATATTTTTGTTCTTTATGCTCTATTTAACTTAGTTTTTCCAATGATTCCCAATTTAATGAAATATCTTATTTGAACACTTCAATAGGAAAACCACATTTTTTGTTTTGATTTTTGCAATTGTGTTATCCAATTTTTATGTCCAAGTAAGCTTTTAGTTTATATGATTTTGCTTCGGATTCTTAAGAGTGGACAACTGGTAGGTCGTTTTTCACACCAAAAATAAATAATTAAAACTGAGCTAAACCTCAACTCAAATAGAATAGTGGTTTAAGTCCAGGTATCGTACCACGGAGATCAAGAGGCTGAGTTATTGTATTTCTAAAATCAATTCCTAATTCAATTCAAGAAAGAGTGATTGGATTTTGATTAACTAAAATTATCTAAGTAATTAAAAGCAAGAGAGATGTTTGACTTCAAAGATGGGAAAAAGGTCTTAGGGTTTCGAATCCACCCTAACTTCGTAACAATGTGATTATATCAATTTTAGGAAACCAATTACCGAACGACAATGATTCGCCAGAAGCTACAAGCCCTAACGATATCGCCAAGAAAGTAGCATGTACTTGAAAACCGGGCATAACCTATCTTCGATTGGCACAAATCGTCTTTGATTCTATAACTAATTAATCTAAGCACGACTCGTCTTTTCTAGGTATAGATTATCCTAATACTCAATTCCATGCACAAAGAAAATCGCTGCATAAATATGTATTTGCAATCACAGAAAACAAATACATAACACTAGATTGGAAGAATAAGTTTTAATCATAAAAACAAGTCTCAATGTTATACAACCATCGTTTCGGCAATCGAAATCCAAAATCAACATAAAAACATAGTTACTTGGTTAGGGTTTCATCTACACCCTAAGAAAGATGATTAGTTGCCCATGGACCGGAGAGAATCGGAAGACGCTGATGTAATCTCCATGATCAGAGAGCAGCACTGCCTCTGTCGGACGACCAAAGCCGCTGCTTTCTTTTTCGTTTTTCTTTTCCCACGGCCAAAGCTCCTAAGTCAGTAGGTTTTCTCTTGGCTATATAGGAATTGAATTGATTAATCACACAAAGACCCCTTGGACTTTTCTGCAATGATAAAATCATCCAACTCTTAAGTTTTCCGCACTTTTGTCCCCGAACTTCTTTTAACTTCTGTTTTTATCCAAAATCTCGGACAACGGGCTCGAGCAACCTATAAACATAAAAAGGACAAAATAATTATCAAGTAACTAAAATAAAAGACTAATAAATGTAGTTTAGAGAACCAAAATATGTATATTTTGGCACTTATCACACCCCCCAACTTACACTTTGCTAGTCCTCGAGCAAAGAAAATAACAAATAAATAAATAAATTCTAACTACGCCACTTTCGTAGGACTCACGATTGCACTTAGCCCGTGCAACATGCCTTTTAAACCCCTAGGTGATCTCTAGAGGACGAGTGTAGTCTCGTGAGGGTTTACAGCATTGAACTCCCACAAACACTGTGAATCATCTTCTCATATGACCCAAAAACCTGTAAGACAGCTCATCGACATCTCAAGCAAAGAAAATGAAACCATCACAAGAACATACCAGGCAAGAGTAGTTCTAGAGGCTATCAAATCATAAAAATAAGCCATGGCACCTACACTTAACGTGTGTGAATAAGGGCCTCGGTCGCAAGGTGAGTAACAACTAAAAATTCTCTCCAGACCGAGTCTCGACTTCAAATCTCACCGTGTCATGCACTCAACAAATGAATTCACTTGAAACAAGGTGCATATTATGTACTCTCAACATGTGCGGGTGGAAGTTATGCAACATGAAAACAAAGTATTCTGCACACAAAGACACGAAAAGAACGCTCTATAAAGTGGACACATGATCTCATGAAACGGAATGCAAGCATTGGGGACTCTCTCTTTCCATTATTCCACATCCCATTGCCCCTAGGATCAAATAGGACTTTCAATTCTGGTTGTAGTTTTGAGGTAAGGGAAAGTGTTTCAAGGGTAGGGTAAAATATTCAAGTGTCTGATAATAGGCTCACAACAACTTATATAGGGCAAGTTTCACAAAAATGTGCCCTCTTCTCATTCTTTTTTTTTTTCAACTTCACCACATCTCTCTTTCCTATCCTTCAACACCCTCCCAAAATAAGATGAGTTACTCCTTTCATTAAGCTTGGTGTCCTTTTTTTTCCATATCTTTCTTCTCTTTTTTTTTTCTTTTGATACTTTTTTTTTGAAGGACTACCATAAACAAAGCTCTATTACCAACTCCGCTTACCCAATCTTTTGTCAATAAATCACCTCCACATGATTAATTAAGCCTTCTCAAGACACAATATAGATGGTGGAGCTCAACAAGAAAAGGTTATCATGCAAGAGGCTCAAATGGGCTCAAGAGGGATAAGTATATGAAAGAAAGACACGACCTGGCCCAAAAGTGTCAAAAATGGCCTATGATCCTTTCCTAGGGGCAACACAACCATGCAAATTTGCAAACCCAAGAGATAAATAAGCATCACATTAAGTTCCCAATGCTTGACAACAAAGATAATGAGATCAACTACGAATATGTTCTTCTGTGACGAGAGTTTATGTGACACCACTCCAAGAAAAGATAAGGCTCTAAACTCACATGGGCATAAGTCTCCACTAAACAAGCCATTAAGAACAATCAGTATGCAACTCACAAAGCGACCAAAGCCCAAATGACGTGAAGTGCAAAAATGCTAAGAATAAGTGCCATGACGAATTTCTCACAAAAAGCTAGCAAAAAGAACTACAATGCCATAGAGATATCCAAATTCCAAGCAATGATCATCACATCTCAGACTCAATCAACCAAGAGCCAATCTCAACAAGTCTCATACAAAAATAATCCAACAAATTTTTTTTCATTTTCTAAAAAATTTTAATTCTTTTTTTTTTCACGACTCTAACTTTGAAATAAGTGATCCCTGCCCCCAACTTAAACTATTCAATGTCCCCATTGACACATACTCACCAAAAAGATTAGACATGCAAAATAAAAGAAGGAAAGAGATCACCTCAATGACCATATGAACATAGCATGTAAAAGAGAGCAAAGAGAAACAAGCCCCCCAACTTGAAGTATGACAACCTGCAAAATGTTAGGCACCAACAGAAACACTAAACAATAACACTTGGGTTACCACCCAAGAAGTGCTAAGTTTAGCGTTTTCAACCAAGTGTTCGTGAAGCTCAAATCAATTTAAGTCTCTTTTTATAATTAATAATATAGGGATCATGCCAGAAAAAATTATTTGACTCAAATAAAAGTTGTTTAATGAGTTGTTCAAACAAGTGAGTCAATATTTTATTCATACTCAGAATGTGGACATGACCTGCATACCAAGGGAATGCTTTCTTGAAAAGAACTACCCATAACAAACTGCGATGAGTTGGACCGAAAGGCTCTACCTCAAGGATAAAATTACGCACCAATTCTTCAAAGAATGGTCCATTGTCACCAATTATCCTTTCCTTTGCAGATTGATCGCTATGTGTAGAAATGACCACTGACATAATTTCTACTGGCCCCAAAAGTTCCACACTAGGATTAGGTGACAAAGGTTTCGACTCACAATCAGGTAATTCTATGGCAAAAGGGAGTGGAGATAATGCAGAAGGATGTAGGGGCTCCCCATTAGATATCCACTTATCAATAGTTGACCAAGGAGCAGTGTCTAGCAATGAACTAACTTGCTCATGAGTCGACTCATCAAGTTCAAAATCATAACCACAATGAGCTAAGTAAGTCTCTAGGGATCGTCCCCGCTTAAATCAACAGGATCACTAACGCCCAGGTCTGGAGGAGCTTTATTTGCCATATCATCAATCATATTAACTACAAAGCGATCGCTCTCTTCAGAGGGATATGGATTAGCATCAAAAACATTTAATTGCACCGTCATGTTCCCAAAAGATAAATCCATCACCCCAGTCCTACAGTGGATAGAGGCATTAGCCGTGGCTAAGAAAGGTCGACCAAGAATAAGGGGAATCTGCTTGTTAGGACTATGCACGGGTTCCATGTCAAGAACTATAAAATCAACAGGAAAGTAAAATTTATCCACCTTGACAAGGACATCCTCTATGATGCCACGTGGCACCTTAGTGGATCGATCAGCTAACTGTAAGGTAACCGATGTAGGTTTCAACTCTCCCAACCCAAGTTGCTCATGCACACAATAAGGGAGCAAATTGACACTAGCCCCTAAATCTAGGAGCGCTCTATCTATGACATGATTGCCTATAACACACGAAATGGTAGGAGCACCAGGGTCTTTACGCTTAAGAGGTGTGTGTCGTGTAAGAATGGAGCTCACTTGTTCTGTAAGATGCACCTTTTTAGGCACAGGTGTCCTAGACTTACGCTTTTGTGTACAAAGGTCTTTGAGAAATTTAGCATAAGCTGGAACTTGTTGGATTGCCTCCAGGAGAGGGAGGTTAACTTTCACTTGCTTAAACACCTCCATCATTTCTTCTTGTTTTGTTCCCTTCTTGCCAAAGGGTGAAGGTGCTTCAAGACAAGTTGGGAAAGGTGCTTTTGGCACGTAAGGGGGTGTTATTGGAGGATTCAAAGTGGGAATGATAGGAGGGGTGTCCTCTGTATTTTTAGGAACTCGCTCTATTCTCGCATGTTTATCCTTGTGTCTTTCATTATCCGGTCTAGTTTCTATTTCCCTTCCATTTCGAAGGGTGACTAACACATTGGCTTGCTCATGATAAACATCATTTGCTCGCGATGTCTCAACTCCATATTGACCCCTTGGATTAACAATAGGCTGACTCGGTAACTTGCCCTCCTCTCGTCGACTGAGTGTATTAGCTAGTTGCCCCATTTGGGCTTCTATCTTTGAAATGGATTGTGTGTGAGAGTTGAGGGTTTGTGTGTTCACTTCAAGTTTACGTGAAGTAGCCTCAAGCCCTTGGAGAGCTTGCAACACCCTATCCTCAAAATCGGAAGTTCTTTGAGGTGGAATGGGATTAGGGCACTGATATAGCTGTTGTGGTGGAGTCGGATGGTAAACTGAAGGATTGGCAGAGTTGGTAAACATGGGCCTTTGGGATGGGGCAGAAGAATTACTCGGAGCTTGTTGTTGCCAAGAGAAATTCGGGTGATTTCTCCATCCCGGGTTGTATGTATTAGAATAAGGATCGTTACCGGGTCTGGCAAACACTTGAGCAGCATTAACGTGCTCCTGAACAAACTCGGGGAATTGGGAAGCCATATGGCACTCACTCACAGAGTGAGTAGGACTTGAACAAATTGCACAAGCCTCTTGAAAATGTGAAGGCTGAGAAGGAACTTGACCAAGGGATAGAAGCTGGTCAAATTTTTTATTCAAAGCTGCCACTTGGTTAGAAAGATCGTTGGAGTGCCCAACCTCATAGATCCCTCTTTGCTGTTGTGAATTTGAAGCCACCATATTAACTCTTCTAGCGGCCGAGGCATGTTGTTGGGAATTATTACTCAAGTTATCAAATAACACCCATGCCTCGTCCGGGGTCTTCAACATAAAAGTCCCACCGCAAGAGGCATCGACCATTTGACGGTGTCGTTCAGACAAACCGTCATAAAAAATACGAACTAATTGCCACTTAGGAACTTCATGGTGGGGACACTTTCGAGTAAGCTGTCTAAGTCTTTCCCATGTCTCATGAAATTGCTCGCCATCAAGCTGAGAGAAAGTCGTGATTGCTTGCCTAAAAAGAATTGTCTTACCTATGGGAAAGTACTTAGTGAGGAATTCCTGCTGTAATTGGGCCCAAGTAGTGATAGACCCAGTTGCCAAGGAATTAAGCCAATCTTTGGCTCTATCCTTAAGGGAAAAGGGAAAAAGTTTTAGTTTAAGGGCATCATCAGAAAAGTTTTGAATTTTTACTGTGGAGCTTTTCTCTACAAATTCATCAATATGCTTAAAAGGATCCTCATTGTCAAGCCCATGAAAGGATGGGAGCATCTGAAGAGTGTGGGACTTGATCTCATATTGGGCTGCTGTGATAGTGGGCAGCAAGATGCAAGAAGGTGATGTGTATGCAGGGGGAGCAAAGTACTCCTTCAATTGTCTAGTCCGGTCATCTTGATTATTGCGTAAAGCCATGATTGAAAGTGAGTCGCTAGGTCTATTGGGACGTTTAACTGCTTGAATAGCCTTAAGGGTCCTCTCTAACTCAGGGTCAATAGGGATTAAGTCTGGATGACAAGACCGACGCCCAAGCATATGAAACTAACACCACTCTACGTGCAACAAGTATCGCTACTGGAAAACTTTCACTTCTTTTTTTTTTTTTTTTTTTTGTGAAGGGAATAACAATATTAAACTAACTAGTGCTATAACAGTGTTAAACTAATGCACGCTTAGTGTTAAACTAATGCACGCTTAGTAACTCAAGTAGTGCTAAGGCGGTAATTAAAACTCACAATGCTCTTTGGAATGGTTTTTTTTTTTTTTTAAGCTAAGGTGGCAATGCCAAACTCTTTAAGTCTCCTCTGCAGCTATAAGTTCCTATTCCTGATGTGAAAGCAAGTAACCTGCACTAGAAGAACTAAACGAAACAATTAAACGAACAAAAAGAATAACAACAAACGAAAGAATAATAATTTAAAAAAAAAAAAAACTAAGCTAGGAATTAAAATAAGAACCAATCTTCAAAATAAACAACCGTGCTTTTGATCCCCGGCAACGGCGCCAAAATTTGGTAGGTCGTTTTTCACACCAAAAATAAATAATTAAAACTGAGCTAAACCTCAACTCAAATAGAATAGTGGTTTAAGTCCAGGTATCGTACCACGGAGATCAAGAGGCTGAGTTATTGTATTTCTAAAATCAATTCCTAATTCAATTCAAGAAAGAGTGATTGGATTTTGATTAACTAAAATTATCTAAGTAATTAAAAGCAAGAGAGATGTTTGACTTCAAATATGGGAAAAAGGTCTTAGGGTTTCGAATCCACCCTAACTTCGTAACAATGTGATTATATCAATTTTAGGAAACCAATTACCGAACGACAATGATTCGCCAGAAGCTACAAGCCCTAACGATATCGCCAAGAAAGTAGCATGTACTTGAAAACCGGGCATAACCTATCTTCGATTGGCACAAATTGTCTTTGATTCTATAACTAATTAATCTAAGCACGACTCGTCTTTTCTAGGTATAGATTATCCTAATACTCAATTCCATGCACAAAGAAAATCGCTGCATAAATATGTATTTGCAATCACAGAAAACAAATACATAACACTAGATTGGAAGAATAAGTTTTAATCATAAAAACAAGTCTCAATGTTATACAACCATCGTTTTGGCAATCGAAATCCAAAATCAACATAAAAACATAGTTACTTGGTTAGGGTTTCATCTACACCCTAAGAAAGATGATTAGTTGCCCATGGACCGGAGAGAATCGGAAGACGCTGATGTAATCTCCATGATCAGAGAGCAGCACTGCCTCTGTCGGACGACCAAAGGTCAGTAGGTTTTCTCTTGGTTATATAGGAATTGAATTGATTAATCACACAAAGACCCCTTGGACTTTTCTGCAATGATAAAATCATCCAACTCTTAAGTTTTCCGCACTTTTGTCCCCGAACTTCTTTTAACTTCTGTTTTTATCCAAAATCTCGGACAACGGGCTCGAGCAACCTATAAACATAAAAAGGACAAAATAATTATCAAGTAACTAAAATAAAATACTAATAAATGTAGTTTGGAGAGCCAAAATATGTATATTTTGGTACTTATGTAGTCTGGAGGCTATAATGAAATATCTGATTTGAACACTTCAATAGGAAAACCACATTTTTGTTTTGATTTTTGCAAATTGTGTTATCCAATTTTTATGTCCAAGTAAGCTTTTAGTTTATATGATTTTGTTTCGGATTCTTAAGAGTGGACAACTTCCATGGATTTATTGGGTACAAGATGACTTACATGGATTACCACACACACTTTTGATGAATTCAGTTTTACTTTTTTAGTGAGAACCATTCTCATGCCGTTTAATAGGAGCTTCATGTTCTAAGGTTATTATACTATCAATTGCTCATCAATCTAGCTTTTTTAGATGGTAGCCGTTCCTTTAACAAATTTGATACACTTCTTCAGTGACGATGTCTGATCTCCGTTTGGTTTTTTCCCTCCTTTGATTTCGTCCATGAATGTACAGAAAAGAGTTTAGTCTTTATTCTGCCTATGGTCAAATTTAATAGAATTTGTATCTATTGGCATAACTTTCAATCGAAATTGTTCGTAGCCATGGGTAGGTTAGTATACTTTAGCATTGATGCCTTTTGCTTACGTAGCAAAGTAATTGATTGAAGATATTGGAGTTTGTCATATGTATAGTTAGAGATGATAGATGAACTGATTTTTCGCTTGGGTAACTGATAGCTAGGCAAGTATTGGGTTTTTGTAGATTAAGAGCTGGCTTACTCTGTTAGTGAGTGCATTTCTGTCACATTGTATATCATAGAGTCCTCATGAGTACATGAAATGATCCAAGTTTCTATACTTGAGAGTTGGCAGATTTGCGAGCTAGGTCCATTTCTAGACACAAGTTTCTATACATGAACTGGTTTTTCCCTCTTTTGTTATGTTTGAGTCTAATTTCTAAGCTATGGTTCTTGAATCTCTAAGCTGGACTTCCGATTACTAAGATCGTTCTCCGAATGTTGAAATGGTTTCTATGCATAGGAACTACGTACCCATGCCATGGAGTAATTGAGATTTGAAGTGAAGCCACAGATGCTTTAGTATAAGGCCTATGTATTGCAGTAGTTACTTTAGAGTTGGCAGCCTATCAGTATTTGGTAGTCCAGGTTGCATCAATTATATAATTATTGCAGTTGCCATTAACTTTCTTCATTTGTTAAACTTTTTTGCTTTTTTGGGTTGTGGAAGGCTTCAATTTTTTTAGTAATTGGTTTCAACGGTTGGTGGTGGATACAGAAAGCCATAAAATGGAAATCCAAGAACCCTTCATGTATTGGGTCTGTCATCACGGGACGTGGTGTGGGAGAATTTTAGAACAGTTTTTGCACGCCGCATTTTTGCATTATGTATAATGGATTTTTCAATTATGGTGTTTGCCTCCTAGGAAAAATATTCATTTTGCTGAAATGCATTTTGCAAAATATATGGGAGAATGTAAAATTTTCATTAAAACCACAAGCTCTTATTTGTTCGTATAGTTGTACTTCTGTCCACTTTTGTTAGGCTTACTCTCTGCTCTTACTAACACACCTTTGGATTGATTATTTGATTTATTTCGTTACAAGGAATGATGAAATTCTTTAAAGCTTGGCAATGTAACTCACACCACCCGCAGAAGAATGACTCCTGTGGTAATTGTTAGTAATTTATTTTAATCAACGGGTATCTGTAATCTTAACATGGGGAGATAAATAAGTATTTAATATCATAGAGCTCGTAATATAATTGAGATAAGGACGGGAGTGCAATTATAATTCTGTAGTTGGGTGAATTATAATTAGTGAAATAAGAAATAGAATCCTAGTGGGATTAGGGTTTCTTATTTACACTGGGAGCCCGAACTTATTACTCATTAGGTCCCTATCGTAGCCCTATATATACACGTTATGCTCTCTAGGTCAATTAGACGTTTTCTATTATTTACGAAATAGAGGCAGGCTTAGAGAGAGCAAACAGATCACGAAAGAGTCCACACTCGGTTCGTGTTCTACGTGCAAGGAATACGATAGAAGATCGTAAGGTGCAGTCGAGCAGTATACGTGGCTTATAGCAAGACGTGCTATAACAAGTTCAACCAGCATTCGTGTCGCAGGGAATTTAGGTAAAACCCTAATTCCGCCTTGTAGGGTTTTTGCGATTTTATTTTCTTTGATCGTGGTGGCGAATGCTTTGATGGTACCAAGTTAAGAATATACGCTGTTGTTTCTAGTGCATGTCCCCAAAACGAAATTGGTAAATCTGAATAACTCATCATTGATCTTACCATATCCATAAGAGTCCTATTTCTTTTCTCTGCTACACCGTTTTGTTGTGGCGTACTTGGAGCTGACATCTGGGATGTAATCCCTTTGTAGACACCTCCCAAACGGGGCATCGCCATACCGATTGATCGTTTATTGCTCGATTGGTTACTTGCTTCATAAACCAAGATCGTGGACATTCTCATGGCTAGGAACATCGCCACACGATAGCGGTCATCATCAAAACAGAGTTGCCACCCAGTTTATTAAAACTAGGAAAACAGATAGAGATTCTGGGTACGGGAGCCAAAAGTACAGTAAGGGGAAGGTGTTAGGCACCCCTCTCTATCCAGCCGTGAGGCCGGCCCATAGTTATTCAACATAGGACATATAGATGCTTTGTTTAATTCTAACACATAGTCTGTTTAATTAAGCCTTTAAACAGTAAATAAGGTGAGCCAATGCGATAAGTAAAGCATACGTCAGAAAGCAGAAAAGCAAAACAAGCTGTCCCAGAGAGATGGATCCCGCGGCCGGTGAATGGATGTCACGGCCAAGGGATCCTCCTGGTTTTTTTGTACCCACCGAGGGATCAAAGCCCCGGTCGGTGTTCTTCCTCACACCAGACAGAAAAGTCAACAGATGATCAAAACGCTACGATTAATTATGAACACAGTAAGTAATACAAACCAGAGGCCGTTGGGCCTCACCACCTTGATCCCTCAGTCGCTTGATTGCTTCGGATTGATTGTGATTAACTGATTGCTTCTTTGAAAACCCTAGGGTTAGGGTTTGAACTTCGAGGTTTGATCGTCGGATTGATGGCTGCCTTCAGGAGGTTAGGGCTTTTGAAGAGGGGGTTTGAGAGAGTATTTGTGCAGAGTTTCGTGGCTTGAGAGGGTGTGGAAGTATACGAATTTGGTGTATTTCGTTGTTGTATTTTTGGAACCCAAAAGCCCTTTATATAGGCAATTGGTGACTCACTCCGGCCAATCAAAACGCACGATTGCAATTGCAATTGCAATGCAATGCAAACTCTTCGTGGTAATCTCTGAGCGTAGCCCGAACGGATCGGGAAGGTATCGTAGTTGGATCAAATGTCTGACAGAACGTTCCAGAGTCTGGAAAATAGACAATCTGGCGGCCGTAGAAAGGATCTGGCGGCCGAGGAATGGATGTTGCGGCCGAAGGATTGATCTTGCGGCCGAGGGATTGATCTCTCAGGGAGATTTTCAAGCAACAGGTTGCTCGGGTGAAGAAATAATGTTAAGGCCGTGAGATCAATGTTACGGCCGACAGATGGATTCTCCTAGGATTCTGTATATTCTATCTGAAAGGCTGTATGGCTCTGGATTGGGTCCTCTAAGTGGCTCAAAGTTCTTACCATAAGTCCATGGGTTCACAAGAAGTCAATCAGCAATCACTGTATCCATTTCATCATCGGGATGGTCCCCAAGGTGGGACTTGAAATAATCGTTAGGCCAAATTGGGGTGTCTACACCCTTCAGCTAACAAGTAGTCCCTAAACTCTCCTAAGAGGTATTCGCCACCACGATCAGATCGCAGTGTCTTAAGACATTTACCCAGACGCTTTTCCGTTTCCGCCCTATACTCCCTGAATTTCTCAAAGCATTCGGACTTACGGCGCATCAAATAAATGTATCCACGCCTTGAGTAATCGTCAATAAAAGTGACAAAGTACTCAAAACCACCTCTAGCTTGGACATTCATAGGCCCACACAAATCAGAGTGAACCAATTCCAACGGCTCTTTGGCTCTATATCCTTTTGCTGAAAAAGGCCTTTTGGTCATCTTACCTTCCAAACAGGATTCACAGACTGGAAGTTCCTTAACTTCTAATGAACCTAAAGATCCATCTTTAACCAGTCTAGAAATCCTATTCAGATTAATATGACCAAGACGTAAGTGCCCAAGATACGTTTGGTTCAATTTAGAAGGCTCTTTTCTCTTACATGGTAAATTATTAGTGTTATTCAATTCATGCAGCTGCACTGTAGGAAACATAGGATTAATGAACCAGAACAGATAAAACGTTTATTTAACTTAATAACCACAGAGTCACTAAAATAAACCAAACATCTATAGATGTGGAACTTTGGCAAAAGGCTATGAAATCAGAGATGGAGTCTATGTACCCTAATCAGGTCTGGGATCTTGTAGAACCACCTGGAGGGATTAAACCCATTGGATGCAAGTGGATCTACAAGAAGAAGAGAGGGGCGGACGGGAAGGTGCATACCTTTAAAGCTAGGCTTGTTGCGAAAGGGTATACTCAGAAAGAAGGGATCGACTATGAGGAAACTTTTTCGCCAGTAGCCATGCTTAAGTCCATCCAGATTCTCTTATCCATTGCAACTCATCTCGATTACAAGATTTGGCAAATGGATGTCAAGACCGCGTCCCTTAATGGAAATATGGATGAGTGTATCTATATGGTGCAACCAGATGGATTCATAACAAAAGGTCAAGAGCACATGTTGTGCAAGCTCAAGAAGTCTATTTATAGGCTTAAGCAGGCATCTAGATCTTAGAACATCCGTTTTGATCAAGCAATCAAGTCTTTTGGTTTTGATCAATGTCCAGATGAGTCATGTGTGTACAAGAAGCGCAACAAAAAAGTTGTGGTGTTTCTAGTACTATATGTCGATGATATCCTGCTCATCGGAAACGATGTGGGAGTGTTGTCTTCAGTGAAAGTGTGGTTATCCGGCCAATTCGAAATGAAGGACTTGGGAGAAGCCGGTCACATCCTAGGGATTAAGCTTATACGAGATCGCAAGAATAGGATGTTGGGCTTATCACAAGCTACTTATATCGATGCCATTCTTGTCCGTTTTAGCATGCAAGATTCCAAGAAAGGGTCTATCCCTTTTAGACATGGAATCAACCTATCCAAGGATCAGTGTCCTAAAACACCTAAGGAGATGGAGAAAATGAAGGCAGTTCCTTATGCCTCGACAGTAGGAAGCCTTATGTATGCTATGTTGTGTACTAGACCTGATATTTGCTTTACCGTTGGCATGGTTAGCAGATTTTAGTCTAATCTAGGGCAAGAACATTGGACTACAGTGAAACATAGACTCAAGTATCTGAAAAGAACTAGAGATCATATGTTGGTGTTCCAGTCAGATAGTCCGGTACCTCATGGGAACACAGACTCAGACTTTATGTCAGATAGGGATTCCAGAAAGTCTACCTCGGGATATGTGTTTACCTTGGGAGGTGGAGCCATAAGTTGGAGGAGTGTCAAGCAAACTTGCATTGCTAATTCTACCATGGAGGCAGAGTATGTGGCAGCTTCTGAAGTAGCCAATGAGGCCATTTGGCTCAGAAACTTTTTGTTGGATCTGGAAGTGGTCCCTTCAGTGCAATCAGCCATTACACTCTATTGTGACAATAGCGGTGCAGTTGCTAATTCGAAGGAGCCAAGGACTCACAAGAAGGGCAAACACATCGAGCATAAGTATCATCTAATTCGAGAGATCGTACAGAGAGGTGATGTTGTTGTGACCAAGATTGCATCGGCGAACAACCTGGCAGATCCTTTTACGAAGAGCTTACCGGCTAAGACTTTTGATAGTCACGTAGAGGGAATGGGAGTGAGATGCATGGCAGTATGGTTTTGAGTCTTAGTGGGAGTTTGTTAGGAGGTTATGTAAAAGTTATGTTTTTATATGATGGATTAATATTTAATTATTAATCAGTTTTATCCCTTTTTTTATGAGAATCTTTTTTATGGGCAATACTTGCATGATATTTTTGTATGTTGTGCATGTGTAAACAGTGTGTAGAGTACGGCTTACACACAGAAGATTGGATCATCGGTTCTTATGGAATATAAGTTATGGTTCACAGTCTTAGATGGAACTGGACACACCATCGGTAGGACTGTAGTACAATGTTTAGTAAGTCTATCTTGACTACAGGGAACGGTCTAGTTCTAACTCATTGTGCTAGTACACTTTGTGTGTATTGAACGAGACCGCGTTGAGGTAATTGTCTTTGTACTAACTTTATAAGACAATTGGAACCTCGTGGTTATTATGAATACTTATGCTCTTAATTATTGATGGAATCCACGTCCCGGTAGGGATTGATGATACCCCCTTGAGTAAGCTTATAAGTTTCGAATATGTCAAACCCTGCAGGTGGAATTTGTATCCGACACATCGAATAAGTTAAGCGGATAGTCTCAAGGTTAAGATGTTGATTAAGTGGGAGATTGTTAGTAATTTATTTTAATCAACGGGTATCTGTAATCTTATCGTGGGGAGATAAATAAGTATTTAATATCATGGAGCTCGTAATATAATTGAGATAAGGACGGGAGTGCAATTATAATTCTGTAGTGGGGTGAATTATAATTAGTAAAATAAGAAATAGAATCCTGGTGGGATTAGGGTTTCTTATTTACACTGGGAGCCCGAACTTATTACTCCTTAGGTCCCTATCGTAGCCCTATATATACACGTTATGCTCTCTAGGTCAATTAAACGTTTTCTATTATTTACGAAATAGAGGCAGGCTTAGAGAGAGCAAACAGATCACGAAAGAGTCCACACTCGGTTCGTGTTCTAGACGTGCAGGGAATACGATAGAAGATCGTAAGGTGCAGTCGAGCAGTATACGTGGCTTATAGCAAGACGTGCTATAACAAGTTCAACTAGCGTTCGTGTCGCAGGAAATTGAGGTGAAACCCTAATTCCGCCTTGTAGGGTTTTTGCGATTTTCTTATTGTCTAATCTGTACGCGTCATTACTGGGTTCTAGGAATGGTTTCCCAACAGTAAACTCCCATAATTTGAAACTATCGTGAAACATGGATGTGCATGTGGATGGTGTGTTGCGTGTATTTTTGGATATTCAATCATTATTTTTGGTTCATCTTAATCGCTATTATA
The DNA here is from genome assembly GCA_020567845.1 of Rhododendron henanense subsp. lingbaoense. Lineage (NCBI taxonomy): Eukaryota > Viridiplantae > Streptophyta > Magnoliopsida > Ericales > Ericaceae > Rhododendron > Rhododendron henanense. Next base: position 19,762,157 of record CM036318.1, read on the forward strand.
AGTTCAGTTTGTAATGACCTTTCGTCCACTGTACAATTTTTTTTTTTTGTCGGCCTATATTTGTTGTAGGTGATACTCTTGGAAGGAGCCAGGTTGGTGTGGTCGGGCGTGGCGATTCGTAAGATTGGGTTGTCTTGATAAGTGCCTTTTAGCTACAAATTAATAGGCTAACATAAATGGTGTTTAACGAAAAAAGTGAAGGTAACCTCCATTCAGGGAATGACAATACATGGTTACAACTTATTTCGTTTTGTTATACTTTTTTTCGTGTATGTTATAGATTCTCACCGAGGCGGAACAATATTCTCTCTCTCTGCGAATAATCTTTTCAGATTGAAGACAATTTTTCACATAGTTATTTTATGGGCAAAGTACGGATTACCTCCCTGATGTTTGCCCATTTGACAGATAACCTCCCTGGGTTTCACTAATGACCACATCGCCCCCCTATGGTTTTGGAGTAAAGTGCAACCATTTGGTTTTCCGTCTAAATTAACGGAAAGTAGAGTACACACACCTTTTCTGTCCGTGGAAATAATAGGGAAAGTCAAAATCAACGGTAAAATGACAATAATATCCTTTTCCTCATCTTCTTCCTTTTCCTCAAGCCACAAAAAAACCTCATTGACGGCCAACAAAACCTCATTGCCGACCAGCGACCACCCTCCACGACGACCACCACCAACACCACCACCCAACCCCTTTCTTTATTCCATGTATTCTCAGAAAATCCAAAACTCGAAAGAAAATATCAAAATTGTTGTCTTTAATTGAACAAAAAAGAACCTAGACATTAGAGCTGATTTTGATTTCACCTCTGAATCGAAACTAGGGCTCAGAACGACAAGAAGAGAGAAGATTTTCAGATAAGCGAAAATGAACATCTACGGATTGGAGCCGGGTCTCCAAGATTTCGGATTCTCCGATCCGTCGATCATCGGATCCCTATCCCGTTCTTTCCCTTTTTTATCTACTACAATAGGTTTCAAGACGACTGAAGATGACGACAACAGGCCACCGCCACCGGTAGTGCCAAAAAAGAAGAAGGCGAGTCCTCCGTGGCACCGTCCCGAGGCATTGTCACGATGGAACCTCGCCTCTCCCTTTCGACATGGACTGGAGCCCTCCCCCAGGTGGGAGGAGGTGAAGTAAGATGTCGGGATTGAAGACTATGTGGGTCTGATTTGCCCCAAATCAATCTCCATAGCCATCTCTCTCTCTCTTACTCTCAACGTGTTAAGGATAGTTTCAGAGTAAAGGCAAAAGGATATCGTGGTCTTTTTACTCTTGCCGTTAACGGAGTTAGGAGTTGCACTTTACTCCAAAACCATAGGGGGCCGATGTGGTCATTGGTGAAACCCAAGGAGGTTATCTGCCAAACGTGCAAACCTCAGGGAGGTAATCCGTACTTTGCCCTAATTTTATTTGTGTTTTGCATAGCTTAAAAGGGAAATTTCGTGGAGTTGAATTGGATTCGTCGAGTAAGAGTTGGCAATTGACGTAACTGAGGCTATACTATGTTTGCCCATGTCTTCAAGGACAGGCATTCGCTAGCACAGGTTATTTGTGTTTTGTGTGTTACAATTTTCGTGCATAGCATAGGTTTTGGTGGCCTAATAAGGTTTGTGTTGGGATCAAGTTATGTGGGTGTGTGCCTTTAGGCACAAGCAGTTACCCACACCTTGCTAAAGAGGAAAGACGCTCAAAGCCAGTTCTAATGTTGCATTCTTCGAGCCGTGCCTTCAGGCACGGGCATACACTAGTCTTTTATATGTCGAGGGGGTGGATATACACACATACAGGGTTGTTGATTGAGTTGAAATCATTGGCTTAGATGATCTGGTCATGGTTTTGTAGAGAGTGTAACCACCCTTGGAAAAATCCCTTCTCTCTCTACTTATAAGCCTCATTCTTTTGAGTTCAATTTCTCATAAGTGCTTAAAACAGCACATGCAACAGAAAATCAAACCCACATAAGTGCTTAAAACATCACATGCAACCCAAAGTAGATAATAATAGAATAGACTATGCTAATACCTTCCTCGTTGTACCTCACAAATGAATGGTACACAATGTCATCCAACCATACACTCAGCTATAAGTTATAATTCCACTCCACGACATGACCAAGGGTAAAATATCCTGATAATCTTGCATGAAATCACCAAATGATTGGTAAAGCAAACGGTTCCTTTCGGTACGTATTGCAAGAGTAAAAGGTTCTGGAATTCCATAGCTGACCCAATTGCACAAAGCTAAATACAACGATATCCCTTTCTTCATCTCCGATATCCATTTCATTCTATTGATCTCGATTTAAAGATCTAGACGGAGACGGCGCAGAGGAAGTCGTATTACTTAGAAACACACAGACAATCTATACCAAACAAAAAACCACAAACAAAATTGATATCTAAGACCCTATATGCAAGAACAAACGCTTACTAAGAGAGAAACCACAAGAGAACGACTTTCGGCGCCGAAGATGCTCACCTGGAACTCAACTGATTACGCCCAAATCAACCTTACTTTTAGTGTCGAGTGGGTATATCCCACGTGGTACCCGCTTGGCACATCCAGGCAGTCCAACGCACTTTTGGACGGCTCGGATTGAAACACTCTCTCTCCTCTCACCCCAACATTTTCTCCCTCATTTTTCTCTCTCCAAATCCGAGCCGTCCAAAAGTGCAATGGACGGCTCAGATGTGCCGAGCGAGCACCACGTGCTACCCACCCGGCACTGAAATTTTTTTCGTAAAAGGGAAGAAAGAAAAGTAGATTTAGTAGGGCTTGTTCATCGCTCTGGTTTTCTGAGAGAGAGAGAGAGAGAGGGAGAAGTCGCTATCATTCTTGCGCATTGTTCCCCACCACCCATCGATTTTACCAACATATCCTCGCACTAAAGGACAAAAAACGAGAAGAGGAAGAAGGAAATTTGGGACACAAACGGAATTGTCAAAAAGTAAGAATACCCATTAAAGTAAATTTAAATTCGCTTGAACAGTGCATAAAATCAGAACGAAATTATAAGCATGCCCTCATTCTGGCACAACATATGCCGGGAATATTCCAATCGGAAGGATAAAATTGGAAAAATCAGCCAAAAATGGCCAAATCGTTTCTAAGCAAGGCTTGTTCATCTCTCTGGTTTTCTGAGAGAGAGAAAAGCGGACGAGAGAGAAGGAGAAGTCGCTATCGTTCTTGCGCAGTGTTCCCCACCACCCATCGATTTTACCAATATATCCCTGCACTAAAGGACAAAAAATAAGAAGAGGGAGAAGGAAATTTGGGACACAGACGGAATTGTCGAAAAGTAAGAAAAATAAAATTTAAATTCGTGTGAACAATGCATAAAAACATAACGAAATTACAAGCATGCCCTCGTTCTGGCACAACATGTGCTGAGAATATTCCAATCGGAAGGATAAAATTGGAAAAATCAGCCAAAAATGGCCAAATCGTTTCAAAGCATCAACTTCTTCTATTAGCTAAGGGCGGATATAGAATATGTAGAATAGACTTGGGAATAACATCATGCAAGTCCCGCTTAAGAAATCAGAAGAATATTCAAAATATCATTTGCATTTATATCTTAGAAAATAATTTTCACTCTTTTTTTTTTATCTTTTAGTGAAAATGCACACAAAAACTTCACTAAAAGACAAAAAATAGAGTGTAATTAAAAAAGAGAGTGTAAAATTATTTCTCTATTTGTTTTTTTGTTTTAAAAAACCATCCCACCAAGGAGACTAGTTTAAAAACATTTGTACGTCTACTTCCAACTTAAAAAAACCAGACCAACATTTTCTGATTCCCCCACACATATACACTACTACTCCTACTCGAATCCCTCTCTGTTCCGAATCACAATCTGTTGGAAATGTGAATGGCCTGGGGGGTTTCCAAGCCAATAACTTTCCCTATTCATGGTGGGGGTTTCCCCTCTTCATTGTGGGGGTTACTCACCTATTGATTGGGGGGTTTTTTCCCCATTTACTCTGCCATTTACACCACGTATTGAAGGCTAGGCAGCATTACTATTGTCATTTCTGCCTATAAAAGGAGCAGCTCACTGCATAGTTCTACACCAATTCACTCAAGTGTTCATAGGCATTCTGATATAGTGTGAGAGAGAGACAGACGCTGAGATAGTTCGCCAAGACGTTCTTCGGTGGTGTTCCGACGTTCGTGGTCCGAGCCGGTTCAATCCTGGGAGACAGATGCCGAGTAACCTCAACACCCTCCGGTAGGCGGCGAATCTGTTTTAAGGACACCGTGTGAAACACGGGTTTCGGTTCACGAATCCATTCTGTATTTCGGTTTGCATATCAATTTCTGTAATCTCATTATGTTGTAATTTTGTTCTTGTGTAACGTAATAGAATTCGTATTCTGGATTCCCGATTGCAAATATTTTCTAACACAATCAACCCCTTCTCTCTCTCTCTCTCTCTCTCTCTCGTACAAATCTGTATACGTTTTTGGCGAACAATCTCCTCTTGTGGAAATTTGGCTCCATTAACTTTTTTTCCCCCAATCTTTGATTTCTGTTATTGATACCAGTTTCGAATAGAAACCCTAATTGGAGGATTTCATATCAATCAGGTACCGCATATCAAACGCCCTACATCAATGTTCTCAATTTCATATTCATACGCTATCGTTTCTCTCACATTGGTATTCGATAACTCACAGGCGTTTTGATCTGAGTCGTGTCTCAAATCCTGAATTCTTCAACACTCACGGATTTGGACCGCCGGTTGAGCTTGTAGGTATGAATTTGATTCGGAGGGTGAAACTACGAATGACTCGTTAAATCGGTTATGATATAGTTGTTAGTAATTTATTTTAATCAACGGGTATCTGTAATCTTAACGTGGGGAGATAAATAAGTATTTAATATTATGGAGCTCGTAATATAATTGAGATAAAGACGGGAGTGCAATTATAATTCTGTAGTGGGGTGAATTATAATTAGTGAAATAAGAAATAGAATCCTGGTGGGATTAAGGTTTCTTATTTACACTGGGAGCCCTGACTTATTACTCCTTAGGTCCCAATCGTAGCCCTATATATACACGTTATGCTCTCTAGGTCAGTTTACACATTTCTATTATTCACAGAAATAGAGGCAGATTTAGAGAGAGCAAACAGACCACGAAAGAGTCCACACTCGGTTCGTGTTCTAGACGTGGAGGGAATACGATAGAAGATCGTAAGGTGCAGTCGAGTAGTATACGTGGCTTATAGCAAGACATGCTATAACAAGTTCAACCAGCGCTCATGTCCGCGGGGAGTTGAGGTAAAACCCTAATTCTGCCTTGTAGGGTTTTTGTGATTTTCCTGTTGTCTAATCTATACGCGTCATTACTGGGTTCTGGGAATCGTTTCCCAACAGTGGTATCAGAGTAGGCTTTAATCACGCGTATGAATTAAATAGGCCATGTTGTCCGGAGGTTATAGAGGGTAGAACGTAGAACTGTGCTAATCCTTGTTTTGCAGTGTTCTTACCCAGCTATTATGGTCACATGATTTTTTGTTGATTTTTTGTGATTGGATCCAACGATAATTTTTTCGTGGTTATTGTTATTTATTGTGTACCACGATTATTTTTCGTGGTTGTAATAATTAACGTAGCATGTGTTATTTATTGGGTGCCACGATTATTTTTCGTGGTTGTAATAATTAACGTGGCATGTGAACTCCAATGGAGGCATAAGATCGATGTATGTATGTTTCTTCGATTGTAATAGCATTCGACGGTTATTCGGAGATCGAAGATGGTAGATACAGAAGATACAAATTGTTTGGCTCGCAACAGATTTTTTCCAGATTCGTAGGTCTGATTGTAGGGCTATTTCGACCCAGTAAACGTTGGAATTAGAACATCTATTCTTCACGGAAGTTGTAGATAATTGAATTTCGAATCCAACCCAATTTGAATCACTTCAATCGGAGGTCGGATGAGGAAGATATGGCCAAAATACTGAAGGCTGTGCAATTTACGCGGGAATATATCAAATCCGAATTTTCTTGCCAAAGCACGGTTGGATTTTGGTTTCCTTGATTGATTCAAACTATCTAAGTCTTCCACACAAGTATTGCTAAAGGATTTCAAGTTTTGGAAGGATTGCTTAAGGATTTCAAGTTTGGAAGAACTCCTTATTACTCAAGGATTTCAAGTTTGGAAAGATTCCTTATTGCTCAAGGATTGCATCTTTGACCATAATAGCTGGATTCTTTATCTTGTGTTTCCTTATTATTTGTGTTTCCATATTGTTTGCACATGTGATAGTTTACCATATTGGGATAACATGGTAATATTTGGCTTTGACCTAGATCACGGTTTTGCAAACTCGAAAATTTTGATAACCCTCACAAATTTTTTTTTAAATAACTAAGTGGGAGAGGGAGTTTATTTTTATAAATCCCATGGTCTCCATTACTAGTATGTAGATGATGTAATTAATTATGTGTGATGGTTTTAGAACCTTCCCCCCCATCGGGCAAAATTAATTATAGTATCATCAGTACAAACTTTCTTAAATGGATAGGTCTATGATAATTGTTGTGTGAATTACTTCTCCATCTGAGGTAATTCATAACGGAACAATGGGTCGTGGGGCTAGGTAATGGTATACACTTAGCTGTAAATAATAATATCCTTACCATCTAAGTCACTATTATTATTTATAGGACCGAAGCTATATTGGCTATTTAATTTTGCTTGGCACGGTATAGTGTTTGGATAGTAAAATTAAAAGGTTGTGCCTATCTATACGAATGATGAAGAGTAGACGACCTTCCCATCGAGGCATGCTCTTCACGGTGTGTAGGGTTGCCAATGTTTTTCTTTTAACACGTGGTTGAGGGAACCAATATTAAAATGAAATTCAAGTTTTATTGCCCTTCATAATTGTTGTTATGTGATTCTCATATTCAAAAATGGATTTTTTCAATCCACTTGCAATTATTCTCATAGCTAATAAACTTACTGGATCGAATTCTATTGACTGAAAAGGAATTTGGATATTGTGTTAACTGCTGAGGGACACAAATTTGTGTTGTCCGAGGTGTGCCCTACTAAACTTGATGAGAATGCCACAGAACAGGAAGAAAAACTTTATAAAAATTGGTGAGTATCACCCATGTTGTAGGGACCCTGATTAGGGATCATGTTCTGAAGATGATAGCTCTTCTGAATGAACTAGAGATCCTTGGAGCTGAAATTGATGGGAAAACTCAGATCGATTTCGTTCTTAACTCACTACAGTCTGAGAGTTTTAAGTAATTTCGCCTGAATTATTATATGAACAAAATGTATTTATCTTTGGCGAAACTTCTTAAGGAACTCCAAGCAGCTGAGGGTCTTTTGGTTGTGAAGAAACCACCTTCAATGTTAGTGGCAGAGAAGGCTTCTACTTTTAAGTTGAAAGGTAAGAAGAAGCAGAACAAGTCTCAGAAAAAGGTTATGGAGACAGTTCATATGTGCCTCAAGGTGGAGTGAAAAAAGCCTGCGGGCAAGTGTTTTTCACTGCAAGCAGAAAGAACACTGGAAGTATGAATGTCCATTCTATCTCAATAAAGTGAACAATTAGGATAAATCTTTTTCACTAGTTGTTGAATCACGTTTAGTGGTGTTATCTACCAGTACCTGGTGTGTAGATACGGGAGCCACTAATCATGTTTGTAATTTGTTGCATGGGTTCCAGGAAACCAGAAGACTCAATGATGGAGAGATTTATCTATATATGGAAAATGCTACAAGAGTGACAGCAGTTGCAGTAGGAAATGTCTTTTCAAATTTTAGTAGTAATAGGAGTTTAATTTTGAGAGATTGCCTTTATGTTCCCTCTATTAGGAGAAACTTAGTTTCAGTTTCTAAGTTGATCAAAGATAGATATTTGGTGGATAATCTCTACATTATTAATCATATATTTCCTACAGTGCAACTGCATGAATTGAATAACACTAATAATTTGCCATGTAAGAGAAAGTAACCTTCTAAATTGAACCAAACGTATCTTTGGCACTTACATCTTGGTCATATTAATCTGAAAAGGATTTCTAGACTGGTTAGAGATGGACTTTTAGGTTCATTAGAAGTTAAGGAACTTCCAGTCTGTGAATCCTGTTTGGAAGGTAAAATGACCAAATGGCCTTTTTCAGCAAAAGGATATAGAGCCAAAGAGCCGTTGGAATTGGTTCATTCTGATTTGTGTGGGCCTATGAATGTCCAAGCTAGAGGTGGTTTTGAGTACTTTGTCACTTTTATTGACGATTACTTAAGGTATAGATACATTTATTTGATGCGCCGTAAGTCCGAATGCTTTGAGAAATTCAGGGAGTATAGGGCGGAAACGGAAAAGCGTCTGGGTAAATGTCTCATGACACTGCGATCTGATCGTGGTGGAGAATACCTCTTGGGAGAGTTTAGTGACTACTTGTCAGCTGAAGGGATTACATCCCAGTTGTCAGCTCCAGGTATCCCACAACAAAATGGTGTAGCAGAGAGAAGTAATAGGACTCTTATGGATATGGTAAGATCAATGATGAGTTATTCAGATTTACCAATTTCGTTTTGGGGACATGCACTAGAAACAGCAGCGTATATTCTAAACTTGGTACCATCTAAGTTAGTAGCATCTACACCCACAAAACTATGGACTGGGCACAAACCTAGTCTACAGCGTGTTCGGATTTGGGGTAGTCCAGCACATGTGCTGAATGAGAACGCCGATAAATTAGAATCAAGAATAGAAGTTTGTTTGTTTGTAGGGTACCCTAAAGGAACGAGAGGTGGACTATTTTATAGTCCTACGGATAAGAAGGTCATTGTTAGCACTAATGCCCAGTTCTTAGAAGAGGACTATGTGATAGACCACAAGCCCAGAAGTCAAATTGTTCTAGAGGAATTGAGAAGAGAGATACCGGCACAAACTTCTTTACCACCAGTAGTGCAGAAGGAAACACCACAAGTGACATCTATAGTGGCACCTATTGACAGACCGATACCTCATCGTAGTGGGAGGGTTATTGTTCCACCCAATCGGTATACGTTGTTGGGAGAGTCTTTTGAAATGATCCCTGATGATCAACATGCCGAACCCTGTAACTACAATGAGGCACTTCAAGATAAAGATGTGAAACTTTGGCAAAAGGCTATGAAATCAGAGATGGAGTCTATGTACTTTAATCAGGTCCGCATTCCTTAATGGAAATTTGGATGAGTGCATCTATACGGTGCAACCAGATGGATTCATAGCAAAAGGTCAAGAGTACATGTTGTGTGCAAGCTTAAGAAGTCTATTTATGGGCTTAAGTAGGCATCTAGATCTTGGACCATCCGTTTTGATCAAGCAATCAAGGTTTTTGGTTTTGATCAATGTCCGGATGAGTCATGTGTGAACAAGAAGCACAACGGAAAAGTGGTAGTGTTTCTAGTACTGTGTGTCAATGATATCCTGCTCATCGGAAACGATGTGGGAGTGTGTCTTCAGTGAAAGTGTGGTTATCCGACCAATTCGAAATGGACTTGGGAGAAGCCAGTCACATCTTTGGGATTAAGCTTATGCGAGATCGCAAGAACAAGATGTTGGGCTTATCACAAGTTACTTATATCGATGTCATTCTTGCCCGTTTTAGCATGCTAGATTCCAAGAAAGGGTTCCTCCCTTTTAGACATGGAATAAATCTATCCAAGGATCGGTGACCTAAAACATCTGAGGAGATGGACAAAATGAAGGCAGTTCCCTATGCCTCGACAGTAGGAAGCCTTATGTATGCTATGTTGTGTACTAGACCTGATATTTGCTTTGCCGTTGGCATGGTTAGCAGATTTCAGTCTAATCCAGGACAAGAATATTGGACTGCAGTGAAACATATACTCAAGTATCTGAAAAGAACTAGAGATCATATGTTGGTGTTCCAGTCAGATAGTCTGGTACCTTATGGGTACACAGACTCAGACTTTATGTCAAATAGGGATTCCAGAAAGTCTACCTCGGGATATGTGTTTACCTTGGGAGGTGAAGCCATAAGGTGGAGGAGTATCAAGCAATCTTGCATTGCTGATTCTACCATAGAGGCTGAGTATGTGGCAGCTTCTGAAGCAGCGAAGGAGGCTGCTTGGCTCAGAAACTTCTTGTTGGATATGGAAGTGGTCCCTTCAGTGCAATCAGCCATTACACTCTATTGTGACAATAGCAGTGCAGTTGCTAATTCGAAGGAGCCAAGAACTCACAAGAAGGGTAAACACATCGAGCGTAAGTATCATCTGATTCGAGAGATCGTACAGAGAGGTGATGTTGTTGTGACCAAGATTGCATCGGCGAACAACCTAGCAGATCCTTTTACAAAGAGCTTACCGGCTAAGACTTTTGATAGTCATGTAGAGGGAATGGGAGTGAGATGCATGGCAGTATGGGTTTGAGGTTTTTAGTGGGATTTTGTTAGGAGGTTATGTAAAAAGTTATGTTTTTATATGATGGATTAATTATTAATTATTAATCAGATTTATCCATTTTTTATGAGAATCTTTTATGGGCAATATTTGCATAATATTTTTGTATGTTGTGCATGTGTGTCTTTATTCTACATAGTAGATAATTCAGTGTGTAGAGTACGGCTTACACACAGAAGATTGGATCATCGGTTCTTATAGAATATAAGAGATAGTTCACAGTCTTAGATGGAATTTGACACACCATCGGTAGGACTGTAGCACAATATTTTAGTAGGTCTGTCTTGACTACAGGGAATGGTACTAATTCCAACTCATTATGCTAGTATACTTTGTGTGTATTGAACGGGACCGCTTTGAGGTAATTGTCTTTGTACTAACTTCATAAGACAATTGAAACCTCATGGTTATTATGAGTGTTTATGCTTTTAATCCAAAGATGATTATTAGAGGTATATATTTAATGTTGTTGATTTTGATTCATTAAAGGGTGAGATCTTTCATACGGTCAATAGTCTCGGTGAGTTGGGTCGTAACATTATGTATATGACAGTTATTAATTATTGATGGAATCCACGTTCCAGTAGGGATTGATGATACCCACTTGAGTAAGCTTATAAGTTTCGAATATGTCAAACCCTGCAGGTGGATTTTGTATCCGACATATCGAATAAGTTAAGCGGATAGTCTCAAGGTTAAGATGTTGATTAAGTGGGAGATTGTTAGTAATTTATTTTAATCAACGGGTATCTGTAATCTTAACGTGGGGAGATAAATAAGTATTTAATATTATGGAGCTCGTAATATAATTGAGATAAAGACGGGAGTGCAATTATAATTCTGTAGTGGGGTGAATTATAATTAGTGAAATAAGAAATAGAATCCTGGTGGGATTAAGGTTACTTATTTACACTAGGAGCCCTGACTTATTACTCCTTAAGTCCATATCGTAGCCCTATATATACACGTTATGCTCTCTAGGTCAGTTTACACGTTTCTATTATTCACAGAAATAGAGACAGATTTAGAGAGAGCAAAGAGACCACGAAAGAGTTCACACTCGGTTCGTGTTCTAGACGTGCAGGGAATACGATAGATGATCGTAAGGTGCAGTCGAGCAGTATACGTGGCTTATAGCAAGACGTGCTATAACAAGTTCAACTAGCGCTCGTGTCCGCGGGGAGTTGAGGTAAAACCCTAATTCCGCCTTGTAGGGTTTTTGCAATTTTCCTGTTGTCTAATCTGTACGCGTCATTACTGGGTTCTGGGAATCGTCCCAACAATAGTTTGTTCGATGGTATCAGGTACTCGAATAATCGTAGTCATTCTATAGCTAGTACGTGTAACAAACCCTGAAAAGGGAGGTTTGTTGGTACCGGTGATTTGGTTTATTTGATGCTCTATGATATTTGGTGGGTTTTGGTGAATTCATATATTTTTGGGTACAAAACTTGAGATCTGATTTGGAGGTGTTTTTTCTTTGGGTTTTTTCCGCGGGATCAGTCATCGCTTTTAGGGTCGGCTGGTACTGCAGATAACTGAGGGCAGACTTTTGGTAGTTGATCAAATGGAAGTCAACTAGAGTGGTTTCTTAGTATTTGCTTGAGTTTTGGGCGGTATTGGAATAAAAGGATATGGCAAGGAGAGATGAACCAGATAAGTCCCCGAGTTCCCTGACCAAGGACTCATTGGTTGGACTTTTGAGGGTTATTTCTGTTTTGATCATTTTTGTTGTTGGTGTGGTTATTGGGTTGATCTCGACTTCACATATCAATCGATCCTTTAGCATACAAGCAGAGCAATACTATAATTATAAAGCATTGGCTCCTATGCCTGCTACTAGTTGTAAGAACTGTACCGTTGTTGTGAATTGCAAGAAGGAGGATTGCTTAAGCATGGGTAGCTTTCTTCGTCCTAAGAATCTGACACACAGTATGTCCGATGAGGAGCTTTTTTGGAGAGCTTCAATGGTGCCAAAGAATGCGGAGTTTCCTTATTCTAGGGTGCCTAAAGTTGCTTTTATGTTCTTGACTAGGGGACCGCTGCCATTGTTGCCACTGTGGGAGAGGTTCTTTAAAGGCCATGAGAAGCTGTTTTCAATTTATGTACATGCACTTCCAGGATATGAACTCAACGTATCAGATACCTCTCCCTTTTACAGGCGACAGATCCCTAGTCAGGTATGTATTGCTTGAAGATGAAAGCTCTAGTTATTTTCCGCTACAGACATGCATTTTGACTTTACTCGTGCTTATATTCTTGCATGTATTTACTTCGGATTTGGCAAGGTTCGGTTAGTGGTTTGAAATGCTCTGCATGCAAGCTATAAACTTGGTTTACCTGTCGAAAGTACGATCACCTACTTGTTGCCGCTTTCATCATAAGACAGCAGCCAGCCACTACGAGGGATTGCCTAAGGCTAAATTGATCCTCTGCTAGAAAATACAGGGTACAATAGATGGCAAATAAGTCAAATGAATTTATTTAAAGAAGAGAAGTTTGAATCCGACAATGGTGTGTGAAAGCAACGATTCCTAAGACATTACTTTCCTAAGAATCATAACTAAAGGTAAGTCGATAGTTCAGTAGAAAGTTGTAAGATGCTTGAACGCTTCTGCACGTTTGTGGCTTACTTAACTTAATACTTAAGAGCAATGCATGGACTCAGGTAAGGGATCTTTACCCAAAAGTTGGGTATTTTTATCCTGACGGCCGGGAATGCACTTATAAAATGGAGTTTTGGGGAAGACGTCATTTCTATCTCCCATCATATTAGACGCATTTTTATTTATTTATTTTGTATATCAGTTGTGACCTGCTGCTTCTTCAAGGACAGCGAAGAAGTGGAGGATACGGGTACACGGAGAGATTCGGAGAGTTGATGTAGTCCTGCTTAAGCGAAACTATGAAGAAAAAAGAAAGTTGAAAACTGATTCTGCCGCAGGATGGACGGGACAAATCGTGTAACTGGGGCTTCTCTTCAGTCTTCACTGTGTAAATAAAAGGCATTAAGCTTGGACTGGAAACCATGAACACGGATGAAGGATTGGAAATCATAAACACAAATGAAGGCCTGTGAAGAATTATTCTCTTGCAGTGGAAATAAAGTCCAAAATTACTTTTCCATTTCAATTTGTTAACTTTCTTCTAGTTATTTTCCTAGCAATTAAACACAAGTTTAGTATGACCAGTAATCATTGCTTGATGCTTACAAGGTTGAGGAAAACATGAGACCTAAAGTCCACCGCTTTTGATGCCTAAGGTTGATTTATTCACTCTGTAGGATAATCCAAGGCTACTCTAATTATTGGAGCCAGAGGCCTGAAGTGGAGATTCAATTCAAATTCATTCCACCATTATTTTAAGTCAAGACGTCAGATGAATATTTATGGAGGAATCATTAGACCGGAAGACAAATCACCTTTTAAGGAGGATGTTCATATCATGAAACGCTATAGCAAAACAATACTTATGCTGCCAAATATGCTTGATTTAAGGTTCTATACTGCAGAAGTCAGTGATGTTCATATGAATCTGGTCACAGTTAAAAAACTATGGCCATAACAAGGAGTGTGATACTGCGATCGTCTGACTATTAGAAAACAAACCATCTGCGTCTAATGAAACATACGTAGGAAAAAGAAACTACGGTTTTCTTTGGAAGATAAGTATGAGTGACATGGGCTAAACACAACGAAAGACATTTTTAGAACGGAAGTACCAAAGCAACTTGGTGACTCAATGACCGCATTATGCCAAATCATGGTTGATTGGTTTTTCCCCTTCTTTTTGTATGAAAACCAAGAGGAAAATCATTTTTAACTTTTCGACATGTGGTTAACTAGGACTTGAACCATACTCGTTTCCCTGAAGGGGGTACCGACAGATACCAGTCATGTTAACTGCTGAGGTTGAGAATGGCATGCGTAGATATCTGTAACACTTAAATTATGGAGTCCGATGGAAGAAACAGAATGTCTTATTATTGGAAGGTGAGAATTAGGAATTATGTATGTTGGCTAATTACGTTCACTTACAATTAGGAATCTCTGAGTTTGTTGTTACATCTACACGTCCAAGTTGAATACTCTAGGATGAAATTCAGATGATTGCTTAGAACTGATGCATGTGTGTGTGTGATCTACTCAGGCCAGTGGTAGGTCTTATGATGTGTTATGTAATCTATAAGACAAACAAAACCTAGGTCACGGGTGCAGTAGTCTTGGTTTTAGTACTTAATTGGACTTCTATTCGTATGATATCCTTTCCAACGAATTGTTAATGTGGTCGATACAGTCGTCGGATGGGACCCTCCATTCGGCTTTCTGATTGGCGAAAAGGGTCCCAATGGTTTGAAGTAATTAAACCGAACTTTAGCTATTAACATTGTTTCAGACACAAAATACTACACCATTTTCAAAATGTATTGTACACCTGCTTGCTACCTAGACGAGCACTACATTCCTACTTTCATCCACATGTTCTACGGAACCTTCAATGCCAACCGAAGCGTGACTTGGGTTGATTGGTCGCTCGGTGGACCACATCCAGCGGCTTTTGGGGAAGCTAACATTACAGAAAGTTTTATAGAATCAATAAGGAATAATGGTACACTCTGTATGTATAATTCGAAGTATACGCCTGTGTGTTACCTTTTTGCTAGGAAGTTTTCTCCCAATGCACTGGAGCTCTTACTCGACCTCGCCACAACCGTACTGGAATTTTGAGATTTTGAAGACGTGTTTTTTCTTTTGTACCCTCTGCAAACCCCAGATTTTTGTAGGGCCTTTCTTTTCTGGCTTTTTGGTAGTTGTCAAGTTTTGGCAGAGCTTTTTTCTAATGAAAATTTTGTGGCTTTGGTTGTGGTATGTACAACTCTTGTTCTAGTGGAATGTGGTTCCAGAAAACCATTGAGAGGACTTACTTTTTCTTTTCTTTTTTTTTTGCAGAAATCTGGAGAAAATAATCAACATATATTCATCTAGAAAATTTTCTTCAATTCCTTTTTCCTCTTATGCTTAGTCACATAATTCTTCAAAACGGACTTCGCTCCCGCACTCAATTCGCGCTCTGTGCTCACGCTCTCAATTCTCGCACTCACAAATTTTAATTGTTTGGTGGAGTTCTGAAAGACACTTTCATGCTCGTGTTTTCGCACCTGCACGCGCATTACGTGACTTGGCTCTTAAGTATGTAGCAGGAAATTCAATTTGGTTTAAGCAGAAGCCAATACCAACTGTCAGTAGTCCACAGTCGTAATAATTTTTTTTACGTTTGCATGGTACGGAAAATTATTCAATGCTCACGTGGTGCTCTAAACTCTTTCTCCACCACAGATTTGTATGATCCCCACTATAAAAGTGTGGGAATCACATAAATGTGTTGGCACCGCCACGTGGTGTCCTATAGGCATTGAATAATTACTCGCATCAGTAGGGGTGGAAAAAAAAAACAGTTAACCGAATCTAAAACCGAAACCGGTGATTTGGTTTGGTCTCTAGAGGTAAGCGGTTTGGTCCGGTATGAGCTTTTGCCAAACCGAAAAAATCGGTTTGGTCCGGTTTTTCACCTTCCAATCCGGAATAAATCGGATAGGATCGAATTTATAATATATTCATGTAAAAATTAATGTCTTCATGCGGATACATTTGCGCACAAAATTGATTGATCGAGGTACCGATCTCAAATGTTTATTAGAGAGCAACTAGATGAAGTGAAAATTCTTGAAAACTGTACTTGGTTTTAAGATACTCAGTTGTTTATCTTTCTTTTTTTTACATGATACTTCCTCGTTTAATTTAGTTTTTGACTTGATTTTATGACATTTGATGAGTTTCAAATGAAAATTAAATTGGTGGAAATCAATGGTGGTTCTTTTTCTTGTTATATAAAATTTAGCACGAGTAATAAACCGAAAACCCCGAATAAACTGGTTAAACAGAACCAGTGGTGATTCCAGGAATATTGTTTCACGTGGTCGAAAAAATTTCTCGAGTTTGAATTACATTCAACCAAAGTCTATAATTGTTAATTATAGGTCAATTCAATTTTTAAAGGTTTCTTTGAAAATTTTGATTTAAAATTAGCTCTTAACCAGCAAAAATAATAGCTCTCAAATAATATGCTAAATGAATCATTAAAGCCATGATTAAATTGGTCTCAAACAAGTAGATAGGAAGACAATATCGATCTTAAGGTCTCAAGTCTGAAACCTCCTAAATATTATACATATTAAATCTTATGGGTCAGTCTATATAGATTACAAGGCATGACCTTAACTTTAATTGGGCTCCCTGCTAGTAAACGGTGAGATTGAGTCCCCAGAAATTAATTAAGGTGTGCATAACCATGCACAAATACTTTGAGTAATACTCCATCTCTAAGTACCTTTCAGCTTGTATATAAGCTACGTACCAAATTTAATGGGTTCATTTCTTGACCAGCATAATAATAGTACTCCCTCCGTCCATTTTTTAGAGTCCAATATTCCATTTTGGGCTGTCGTTTAATAAGTGTCCATTTTGTAAAGTTAGTGGGTAAAAGTTGGTGAATTTTTCATTTTGCCCCTAAAAGTAGATTCCATTTTGAAAAGTTAGTGAGTAAAAATGTAATGATAATATTTTCATAGAGGGTAAAGAGAGAAAGTAGAGGTAAAAGTTGATGTGAAAGGTGTAATAATGATGTCTTTTTAATAAGTTGGAATTACGAAATAGGACACTTAAAAAGGACGGAGAGAGTAGTATTTCCATCTCTTCCCGAGGGGTCAACCGACCCCACTATGTTGGCTATGGCATCGCCTGTTAACGGAACCAAACCAAACCATTAATATTTGGTTTGGTTTGTAAAATGTTCAAACGAAATATTCGGTTTTATTTGGAAAAAAACCTAAACTGGACCAAACCGAATCATTTACCCCTACATATACATACGTTGTAAGCCAAGGAACAGAAAAACTTACCCTTTTTGGTTGACAAATACGTATTCATTTCCTTTGTCATTTTCCTGACCAAAATAACAGATAGAAGTGAATCAAACTAACCTCTTGAACGTTTTTTTCCCCTTCTGTTATCTTTTCTTTTTTCTGTTGCCTCGCAAATAAATATTAAGTATATATTTTCACCGTTCTTTTGGTTATTTTTCTGGAATTTCATAAGATTGACGTTCAATTATTGGGTTAATCATTTATCTTGACGAATGAAATCTAAAAAATAAAAATTTATATTCAAAAGTCAGTAAAGAGAAAAGTTCCAAAAAAAAGAGTTTTCACTTTTGATCATCTTATCCATACTTTTTTAATTTCGATCCATAAATTTTACTTATTCGATTTCTCTTGTCGAGACAATTGATTAATCCCAAAATTTCGAAGGATAAACAAAGACTCTAAAATATCAATAATACCCATCATCGTCTTTAAGAAAAATTAAGTGAAGCTATCAGTGGCTTGATTGCTTGCTTGTGAACTCCATCAGCACACAAATGAGAAATGCAATGAATAGGGCCATGAGATTATAAAAATGTCCGCATAGAGTTGTTATAAAATGTTTCTAATTTGGCTTATCAAATAAAAAAAATGTTTTTAATTTGTTACTAGTGTTTTTGGAAATTTGGACAGAGTGATTGAATTTGATTAGACTAAATCAAGTTTTACTTTAGCTTACTAACCCCAAAAAAAAGAAGTAGAGTTTTACTTTAGCTCTAATTATTGGGGACTTTGGCTGTATTTTGAATAATGAATTTACGGTAAGATTAATAAATTAAAAAATTGGTCTTAGGTTCTCCAGCAAACCGTTTGGTCGGTTTTTGTACATTAGTCCATTCGGGTCGGTTTCTAATTTTTTCCTGGAAAATTATAGGGGAGTGATTTTGTCACTTCCATTTTTGTTAATGCCACTCCCCTTTGTGTCTTGATTTGATTATTTATTTTGTGAGAGAAGTGGAGTGTCATTAACAAAAAGAGGAGTGGCAAAATCAATTCCCAAATTATATTTTGATTCGGTATTGGATTTAGGGAACGGTTTGAAACCGACCCGATCCCAACATCTCATCTATAACCCAACATCTCTCTCTCTCTCTCTCTCTCTCTCTCTCTCTCTCTCTCAGTGCTTAAGGTTAGAACAAAGAAGCTTGACAAATTTTGGGGATTTTACTTCTAAAGAAATTCGAGTGTTGATATTAACGAGTCTTTAAACCCTGAAATCAATTTAAAAAATGAGATTTATTGACCCTTAAAATCTTTTTGGTTTGTTCCTTTTGTCGATCTCATTATGAATCAAACTGCTCTTTTTTAGATGGAGACGAGATACTGGTGAAGAAATTGCCGTTCGCTGTGCCGCTGAAGAAAATTATGGAGTGAGCCCAAAACAAAACAAGACAAAAACCGAAGTAAGAATGATAACACCAAAACAACTGCTCAGTTTGTTTGTAAAATGAACAATAACCGAACCGGCCAAACCAATTACACCCCTACAGTTTGTACCCAATTTGGTGTAACCTCTGTGTCGGTACATTTTCAGCTATTAGATTATTATGTCTTGAGATTTTCATGTTCAGATATGTGACTAGAAATGCACAGGAACATAGGTACACCACCGTACACCAAAAGTTGGGTACGGATGAGAAGATGTGAAGTGAATGGCCAAGGTTTCCCTAGCATTTTTCTTTCCTTTAATAAAGCAAACCATCAATGATCCAAACACAGCCTTACTTGACAAAGACATGAGAGATTCCTAAATTGAGTTTCCAGTACTCTAGTTTTTTTTTCTGGTTTTGTACATTCGGATCTGGTCTACTATCATGTCTACAAACCCGGATATTTTCATGAAGTGATTACCAGCACGAGCAAAGTGACTTTAGACTTAGAGCCTCGTACATCTCTAGGGCACAATCCGAACGTGATCGAATCTACAAATATGTGAAGGGAAAGCATAACAAACAAACAAAAAAAAAAGATAAATGCAGACATCAATTTTCCCTTTCTCTGAGTATAACACTGCTATTGACTGGAACCACAACGTCACCCTTTTACGAACGAAAATAGTGCTCATTCAAACTTTTACTATCCACACAGAGTCAGAACAACCATCTCATCGTAATTCTTCAAAGAAATCTGACCCTAGGGTCACATAATCCCCCCCATAGGACTCTTTGCTCCCGTTCTTATTCCTTACTCTGTGTTCCTATTCTCAATCCTCCCACTTTCACTAATTTTAGTAGCTTGAGATGCTTTCGAAAGGCATTTTCACGCTCTCGCTCACGCTTGCGCATTACATGACTTAGATCTGACCCACTTGAAGTGGAAGAAATTTAGCCTTCTCATGACAGAGAACCAAAGGAAAAAACCACTCCTCCAGATCCAAGAAAAGGATTTAAAACGCTCGAATACAAGTGCATAAAATATGCAAACACTGCATTGTGATTAGCATAATAAAGATGCCCCGTGTCATTTTACTGTTGTCCATTATGCTATCTGTTTAGCACAAAACATGCTCTCAAAAAACATGCCCAAGCAACACCACGAAAGCAACAAAGCTATCATAGTAACTTATTCAATTATTAACACGAATACGTCCCAATAATAACTAGCAATGTTATCATCAGCTTACAAAGGTGCATGTCGTGTGCAAAACCGCGTGACCATAGCTCAACTGCAAAGAAACACCTCATCCCTCAGACTTGTGGCATATGAGATGCTAATCACATGGAGTATAAATAATCTAGATTTCATTGCCCAATCAAATAAAAGTACCTGATACATGAGAATGAGCAAATTTAAAATGGCGATATTGTACCTCAAATTAAACTGGTACAGCTCCTGGCATTCGAGGGGGTCCTACTGTATCTGGTCCTGACGGCCTCCAGTATCCACCATAACCCAGTCCCCTCATCGCTAAAAGCCTCTCAATCTCCTCAACTCTTCCCACTTTCCCAAATGCCTCGTTCAAAAATTCCCTCAATCCAGGAGCAACACCAACACCATACCTCAACATATGACCCACTAACTCAATACTCAAGTCGAAGTTACCTTCCTTACAAAGCCCTTTAATCACCATGTCATAGCTCACTGCATCTGGTTTCGGATCTCTTTCACACATTTTTGTCAAAATCGGAGCACAGTAAAAAACTTTCCCATTCTCAATCAGTGCACTAAACCATCTATTGGCATATTCCGGAATCACTCTCAAGCCAGACTCAACCATCTTGGTATACTTCTGCAATGCATCATCAACCTTCCCCACCTTAAAATAAGCATTGATTAGGGTTCTGTATGTGTTAACATCCGGGGATAACGACTTGGACGTCAACTCAACAAACATCTTCTCTGCATCCTCCATCATCTCAAGCTCACAATACCTAGTGATAATGTTATTGTACCCTGCCACATCCATGGCGAATGGCTTCGACCCAGGCTTCTTCCCCACTTTCTTGAACACATCAAATGCCTCAGAGATTTGCCCCAACTTGAAACACTCGTTAACCATTATGTTAAAAGCGTCCGAATTCACCCCTTGGAAAGTGGGCGGGGTGTGAGTATCCAACATGGTTTCAAACAACGCCCAAGCCTCCATTTTCTTCCCATGCTTAAGCAACATCTCCATAAGCACATTACAAGTCACAGGAATCATCCTAAATTGTTTGTCGAGCAACGACTTGTACGATTCCATAGCTTCCTTCTCCCTCCCTTGATTAAAAAACCAATCCATAAGCGTCGCATTCACAATCCCATCGTACACCAAACACCTCTCTTTCAGCTCGTCAAAAAACTCATTGGCCTTATCCAAGTTCCCCAAATTCAAAAACCCTAAGATCAAATTGTTATAAACTTGTGAATCCGCCCCGTGCCCCTTATTTAACATTTCCCTTAGTAAGTCAACGGCTTCACCTATCCTACCCGCATCGACTAACCCTTTCGTTAAATGCCGATACGTCACATGTGAGGGACTAAACGGGGCATTAGCTATAATATGTCTGTAAACATTCAAACCCTCATCAACACGACCAGCATCACAATGAGTATTTATGAGCACGTTATAGGATACCACGTTAGGCACAATGTTAGATTGGTTATAGAAGAATTGAAAGAGGGCGATGGCGTCGTCGTACCGTTTGGCTCGGTACATGGAGGCCATGATGGCGTTGCAGGTGAAGACGGTAGGGCGGCAGTTGGAGAAGACGGACTGGCGGGCGACGACGGAGGCGTTGTCGAGGTCGCCGGCGCGGATGAGGGACTGGACGCGGTTGTGGAGGTTGAGGCGCTTGCCGACGAGGGCGGAGGTGGAATCGGGGAGGCGGGGGGCGTTGGGGTCAGGCGGGGGGCGGGGAGCGGAGGGGTCGCGGCGGAGGGCATGAAGAGGGGGTTCGATGCGGAGGCGGCGCTTGCGGCGGCGGCGCTCGGCGGCGGCTTCCTCGGCAGATGAGAAGGCGAAGGAGCGGGTGGGGGTTAGGGAAGTGGGGGAGGGAGGGGGGAGAGAGAGGGTTTGGGTTGCGGTGGCGGTGGCGGTGGCGGTGGCGGTGGCGGTGGCGGTGATGGTGGAAGAGAGAGAGGGTGACCGGCGGAGGGAGCGGAGAATGAGGCGGTAGAGAGTCATGGTTCTGATTGGGAGAGAGAGAGAGAGAGAGATGGTAAACCCTAGCTGCAGGAGTGCAGAAATGATGAGTGCGAGAGAAGGGAGGGGGTAGATACTGAAACTGTGATACAGGTCTTAAACCCTTTCGGTACAATTATGGTGTACGTCAAATCCACATCGCCTTGTGTGGTTTCACACCGGTGTTTTACACAAATGATCAGAACCGTTCAATTTATTTGAAATATATGTTTAAGTATTCCTACAAAAATGCAACTCGATCAGATAATGATAAGGGTTTGATAGATTTTTTGCTCAATTTTTTGATAGGAAATTTAGTGCCAAATCGACCAAGCCTTTACCTATGTCCAACTACGCTGATTTTCAACAAGAATTCTTTTAAAAATATTTAAAAAAAAATTAAGTGACTACGATTATTTATGTGAGATCTCGACGTAAGTCTCACGCAACACGGTGTGCAAATAATGTACCCAAAGAATGACTCAAACCCTTTTTATATGAGTGGGGGTGTACGGATATACGTATTCGGTTGCGTATCGGACTCTTGAAGAATAGTAAAATGTAAGTTTTGATGTTGTAATGTTGTTTGGAGGTGTTGGTATCAAGTTGGGTTCGTTCCGAAGTCCGTTAAAAATTTTCACTTTTCTGCCTAGCCAGTACCGGTACTGGCTGTTGCCCAGTACCGGTACCCACTGTCCAGACCTTGATCAAATTGACATTTTGAAGGCTCCAGTACCGGTACTGGGAGTCGCCCAGTACCGGTACCCGCTGTGTTTTTCTGCAATTTTTAGCACGCTTTTTGGACTTCTATAAATACCCCCTTTTGTCATTTCTCACTCCCAAACCCACAAAACACACCTGGAAATACCCCCTTTCACTCACCCCACTCCAATCTCACCCAAAACCCTTGATTTCAACCTCAAATCTCCAAGATCCAAGGGTTTTCTTCCTCAAAATCCCAAGATTCTTGCATTTGGTGAACCAATGGTGAGTTTTGTGTTCTTGTTCTCACTCTAGCTCTATCACGTTTTTCTCTCTCTCCTCTTGATTATTTGTTGATATTTGCTTGTTATTCGTGTTTTTGGGCTTTATTTGCTCTAGATCTTATATCCAAGCTTGGGTGAGGCTTGTCTTTGAAGGATTCAAGCTTATTACTCTTGGTAAACCTAGAGTTTTGCTCAAAACCCATCTAGGTAGGGATTTCTCTCTCCCTCTATATGTTTTGTGGTGATTATGTGTGATTTAGGTGTTTATTTGCTATATGTGGTCGAATATAATATTTTATGGCTTGAGGATTGCATATTCTTTGATAGTGGTATTGTGGTAACGAGTGCCAATGTCCATGAGCTATATGTGTTGTATTAGATAATGTCGGTGCGTGTGGAATGAGTTTATGGCATTGGTATCAATTGTGACGATAATGCGGTTGTTGTTGTTGCGAAGTGAATGGAGGATTTAATGTGACGCAAGGGGTGGAAACACATGGTTCGCAAGAGGTGGAGTTTATTGTGACGCAAGGGGTGGAAACACACGGTTCGCAAGAGGTGGAGTTTATTGTGACGCAAGGGGTGGAAACACAATCTCGCAAGGGGTGGAAATTCGTTGGATGAAGTGTGTGCGTGTGTGTGTACGTATGGGTTTGTGATTGGGAATTGTTATGACATTTGCAAAAGGGTGTTGACGTGCATTATTTGGATTTGTCATTTAATTTGATTTGCCTTTTCTCATGTTTATCATCTCATTGCATGTAGATTTTGTAGAGAATTTCCTACTGGGCTAGTGTAGCACAGCAAAATCCTTCTTTTCAGGTTCGAACGCAGAGCAATAGGTTGCATGACATGGTGTATTTGGAAACGAAGATTTTTGAAAGCTAACATGACTTAGTTACTCATCCATCTTTGTATTAGTCTACTTTTGGATAGAGATGGTATTGTAACTAATTAATTTTGTTTGATCTTTTGATATAAGATTGTAATATTCTAAAAACTTTGCACATGTATTTAACTTAATTTGGGCCACGGTGCCAAAGATGTATTTCTTTTAAACTTGGGGACTTCGTTTGTAATTAAACAGGTGGGAAAGCTCATTTTGGGTATTATTTATCTTAAGCGAGAATCTTTTATCGAAATGGTTTATTATTTATGTTGAAAATCGAGGGCGTGACAATTATGTTTTGAGTTGAACCTTTTTTTCGGTCATGTAATGGTTTTGATAATGATCATAGATGAGGAGGGAATTTCTTGAGCAATGGAAAAATCTGTCAGATGAAGAGAGGCACAAGTTCCAAAAAATGGCTAAGGAGGAGCATGGCAAGCGTAAAAGCTTTAGTTCCATGGAAGCCCAAAAAAGTTAGTTCAAAACAACTTAACTAACTACTACCAACACAGTATATGTGACAGCTGGACTTGATTTTTGGGCTGGCTCGTTATTTGGTGTTGTTGGTTATTTTTTTTGCAGAGAAAGATGTAGAACCGGATATCCTTAAACTCCATTGTCAAAATTGTAACGAAGTTTAGTGAGGCGCAACGCGTTGCTGTAATTGAAATTGGGTTGGGTGGAATATTGCAGCTGAAGTGTAAGTTTCTGAACCACCGCCTCTGTGAGTAGTTGGTAAGATACTTTGATCCCGCTACTTGTTCGCTTACGGTTCATGGGCGGACATTACCTCTTACTGAATCCCATGTCCATGATTGCCTGGGCATTAATGCACAAGGCGACCTTGTTGAGGTGGAATAGTCGGATGGATTTTTGGAAGTATGTAAAGATTTAGGAGTTAAAAAAGGGGAAGTAAAACTGAAGGACTTGAAAGACTATCTACAAAAGGCGAAGGATGTGGATGATGTTTTCAAGAGGAAATTTGCCTTATACATCATGGGAGCATTTTTATGCCCAACCACTAAGGTGGCGGTTAATGAATCATTTATTCAAAAAGTTAGTGATGTTAAGGCCATGGGTAATGTGAATTGGGCGAAGCTTACCCTGAACTTTTTACGCAAAGGTATAAATGACCAGTGCTTTTACGGTCACCTACAACCAAATGGGTGCCTATTCCTCCTTGTGGTAAGTTGTTAGCGATTGTAAGCATAAATGCATTTCTGTCATACATACGTAATCCTATTCCCAAATGTTATTGTTTTGCATTTAAACTTTGAATTGTCTTAATGTAGGTATTCTACTTGGATCATGTCTCTCCAATCCCTCAAGTTATACCTTATGTTTGACATGTTCCCTTGATGGCTGGGTTGGGTGATGCTGAAATTAAGGGCATATTGCATCGATTCAATGAAATTGGGGGTTATGACAATCCGAGGGTGGTGGTTCACTTTAGGTCGGAGGAAGGTGGATGTGAAAACCAGTGGCAATGAATGTGGTGTGTCTCATGATTCAAATGGTGATGTAGGTGGGACAAACCTTACTCTGGAAATTGTAGTAGGTCTACTACTTCGTCAAAATATGTTGCTGGAGAGGCAGCTTGCTTATCAAATGCCCTCTCAGGTTGGCTCTCAAATGTCCTGTCAGTTGCACCAACCTGCCCAACAAGTGGACCCGGAAATGCCCTCTCAGGTTGGGTCTCAAATGCCCGGTCAGTTGCACCAACCGGCTCAACAAGCGGACTTGAAAATGTCCTCTGAGGTTGGCTCTCAAATGCCCCGTCAGTTGCACCAATCGGGTGAACAAGTGGACTTGAACCTTGTTGACCCTAATGGAGAGCTGCATACCCATTTGATGGGAGTAGAAACTTCTACACCCAACCTGTTTGAAACCCATGAAGATATTGTCGGAAAATTGAAAGGTGACAAGTACATCTCGTCCCTATCCTCCAACATAAGTTATCAAATGCCCTTTGAGGTTGAACGACAACTTTTTAAGCAAGTGGAACCGAACCATGTCAACCCTATCCGACAACCGTTGACCCCGTTGAGGGGAGTTCATACATTTCAGACTTCCACACCTCGCACGTTTGAAACCCCTAGTGTTGTTGACCCTATCCGACAACCGTTGACCTCGTTGAGGGGAGTTCATACATGTGAGACTTCCACACCTAGCCTGTTTGAAACCCCCAGTGTCATTGACCCTATCCGACAACCGTTGACCCCCTTGAGGGGAGTTCATACATGTGAGACTTCTACACCTAGCCCGTTTGAAACCCCTAATGTTGTTGACAAACCAAAGGGTGACGACCACATACAGAGCTCTTCTTCTGATCAATGTAATATGGGTTAGAAAACTCGAAAGAGGAAGATTTAACAAGTCATGGATGAGGTTGTAGTTTCACCTTCACCGCTATCGAGCCTTAAGTTGCGCTCTGGTTTGAGTAGAGGTAGGAAAACGAAGTTGCCAAATGCCAACTGTAGGTGTTCCTTGCGTCTTAACAAACTGGTGTAGACACCTCCCAGACGGGGCATCGCCATACAGATTGATCACGTTTGTTTGCTCGATTGGTTGCTTGCTTCGTAAACCAAGATCGTGGACATTCCTATGGCTAGGAACGTCACCACACGATAGCGGTTATCATCAAAACAGAGTTGCCACCCAGTTTATTAAAACTGGGAAAACAGATAGAGATTCTGGGTACGGGAGCCAAAAGTACAATAAGGGGAAGGTATTAGGCACCCCTCTCTGCCCAGCCGTGAGACTGGCCCGTATTTGCTCAACATAAGACATACAGATGCTTTATTTAATTTCAACACATAGTCTGTTTAATTAAGCCTTTAAACAATAAGTAAGGTGAGCCAATGCGATAAGTAAAACATGCATCAGAAAGCAGAATAGAACAAAGCTGTTCCAGGGGAATGGATCCCGCGGCCGGTGAATAGATGTCACGGTCGAGGGATCCTCCTGGTTTGATAAACCGGCCAAGGGATCGAAGCCCCGGTCGGTGTTCTTCCTCACACCAGACAGAAGTATTAGCAGATGATCAAAACGGTAAGATTAAGATTATAAACAGAAAATAGACCAAACCAGAGGCCGTTGGGCCTCACCACATTGATCCCTTAGTTGCTTGATTGCTTCGGATTAGTGGTGATTGACTGATTGCTTCTTGAAAACCCTAGGGTTAGGGTTTGGACTTCGGGGTTTGATCGTCGGATTGATGGCTGCCTTCGAGAGGTTAAGGCTTTTGAAGAGAGGATTTGAGAGAGTATTTTTGCAGAGTATCATGACTGATGAGGGTGTATTGTGTTCTTAATTTCGGAGCCCAAAGGCTACTTTATATAGGCATAGGAGTGACACAACTCGACCAATCAAAGCACACGATTTGGAATTGGAGTTGCAATGTAATACAAACTCTTCGTCGTAATCTCTGAACGTAGCCCGAACGCATCGGAGAGGTAGTGTAGTTGGATCAAACAATCGACAGAACGTTCCAGAGTCTGGAAAAAGGACGATCTGGCGGTTGGGCAAAAGATCTTGCGGCCGAGGAATGGATCTTGCGGCCGAGGGATTGATCTCTCGGGGAGATTTTCTAGCAACAGGTTGCTCGGGTGAGGAAATGATGTTAAGGTCGTTAGATCGATGTTACGGCCGATAGATGGATTCTCCTAGGCTTCTGTATTTTCTGTCTGAAAGGCTATATGGCTCTGGATTGGTCCTCTAAGTGGCTCGAAGTTCTTACCAAAAGTCCTAAGGTTCTCAAAAAGGCAATCAGCAATCACTGTATCTATTTCATCATTGGGATGGTCCCCAAGGTGGGACTTGAAATAATCGTTAGGCCGAATTGGGGTGTCTACAACTGGAAGCCCATGTTGAACCACCGCGGTTGCGACAACCTTCCCCCTATACCAAGGATGGTCGTAACCAGCAAAAGCAAGCTAAAATGCAGTCAACGATCAATGTGGATAAACATGTGCATGACATGGATGTAAATGACCCTGCTGTTTGAATCTGAATTTAACTTTCATTTGTTGTTGGGTATGTAGGATGTATTTTCTAACATTTGAAACAAATTATCTTATGTGGCCAATTTGTTAGCTTCGTGAAGTCTTCGATAATTTTGATGTTGCCAAGTTTGCAGATGGATATTTTTAGCAGGACTTGAATCCCAAAAGCAAGGTTACTAATGTAGGATGTATGTACATTTTAGTATGAAATTTAATGTAACATCTATTTGTTCTATATTTCTTTCTTGTCTAGACCTCTATCTCTACCCAAGAAAAGATGCATTATGCAACAACCCCAAGGCCAATACCCTTAGATATTGAGGAAAAGCTACTGACCCAATTCATTTTCGATCCGGCCTGGTCATTTAGTGGGTACATTATTTGAATTGTGTATGATTCATTTTTTTCCTTTGTCAAGTATAAGGTTCGTATTATTTTACTTTGTCATACATGCAGGGATGGTTACGTGCACTTGACATTATTTTCCAGTGTAGCTTGAAACCAAAACAATGGATACTGGATGTGGTTAGTGTGTAATGTGTTTGCCACAACGTTGAAATATTTGATTTTATTATGACTTACCACATTTCAGTCCAATGTCGTTACTAACTAATGCTGTGCCTGTAGATTATAAATTTGGTAGTGGTGCAATTGACAAATTCGGAAAGGTCTTTCCATAAAAGCAACCATCACATGATATGGTATTTACCGGTGACTGTATCGATGAGTATATTTAATTTCCACCTTGACTCTCCTTTATTGGCATTGTTTGTAAATTTCTTCCAATATTGGCAGAGGCAAATATTAGGATATCCCAAACTTGTTGAAGATGTGCGATAGCTACTTTGGGGAAACAAATTTCATTGCTGACATTCGGCATTGCTCATGGGTAAGGTTTCAATGTTCAACTAAGTTAATAGATTTGCAAATCAAAATTATATTAAGATTTGAATTGGTCATGAATCATGATTTGCTTACCTGTGATTGTAGATATACATACCAACAAATGATAGAGGGTCCCATTGGTTTTGCATCAAGGTAGACATGAAGACCCGAATGACTTATATTTTTTATTCAAAGCCCGCTTCCTGATCCAACTCATTCCGTAAACAACTGACTAGAAAAGTGGTATGTCACCCCTCGCATAGATGTTGTGATACGCTATTGCCAATTTATATTCTAACTACTACTATTTACGATTAGATCTTGGGATTACATAAAGTTCTGCGGTTGCAATATGGAGATGATTATCAGCAAGATGTCAGCAAGTTTAACATTGCTAATATTGAAAGGCAACCCCTACAGGATGACACGGATTGGTAGTTAAGTCAAGCTATTGTTATGTTACTTCTGTTATCTGTGTATGATTTGATTTTCTGACATACTCCTATGCGTGCTGAATTAATTATGATTGTGGGTTGTTCGTCATCAAATTCATGCAAGGGGTTGAATACCCATCTGGTGTACATGTGGTTAGTTGTTATTAATTGATAATGTGTAATTTATTGTGTTTGTGTGGGCTACCACAGCCCCGGGTGGATCGGGGCGGCCCAAAAAACACACCTTTTTTATTCGAATTGAAAATTTTGAAGAGTCGACACCCGGATTTATGGTTTGCCACCCGAGAAACCGTTTTGATTTGAAAATGAATATTTGAATTGAAAACTAGAGATTGTTTTAGGTTCGGAAGCCACGTTACGAGAGGGGAAGGGTTTTACGGCACCCCCCTCACCCGATACAAGATCGGTCTCTACTAAATGTTTATGGGATTTTGAAAATATTTTGTTTCATTAAGCAATTAGCACGTATGTACAAATACCAAAAGATATCAGTGCATGCATGTGCAAAGTGTACAGGGTGCAATAGAATGATGAAGCAAGTAAACAGAATGAACTGTTACTGGAATCACTCCCGAGCGCTCGAGAGTGGTCCTGAGCGCTCGGGAGTGCTTGTCAAGCCACCCTGCAATTTTTGGTTAGAACAAATGCAATATGATACTTAAAACAGAAACAAATAACTACTAACATACAATAATGCTCAGCAATGGGTTTAAACAGCTAAGAACTAGTCCTAACCATCCAAACCTTGCTTCTTTGCAACTGAAAGCAAACCTAACTGGGCTTTGGAATGACCAGTGCACACCCAATGTCTACAAAGAACGGAAAATGCAGCATTTGATGACAAAATAAGATTTTGGTGAGCAGCAGCACTCCTGAGCGCTCAGGAATGGTCCCGAGCGCTCGGGAGTGAACACAGTGCCCGTAAAAAGATTTGTTTCTTTGTGCTCCTCTTGCTCTTGGTGCTAAACTAAGATCAAATGAGCTCACAACTAGTATGAGGAACTAGTATGAGCCCTTGATCCCCCTCAGAAGTAGAAAAACGGTAGATTTTAGGTATAAAATGAGATTTTATACCTTTGCTTGACTTGAATCTGGCTTATTGGACTGACTTTGGTGTTTGAAAGTGGTTAGAAAATAGTAGAAAAAGAGGGAGTTTAGGCCTCCATTTCTCTTAGAGATTTTACTTGAGAATTGATGATTTTTCTTAGAAAAGGAGATTGTTTTGAAAGAGTTTGAGAGAGAATTTTGGGGATTGGTTTTTGGCAGCAAAATGGGGAGTTTTTCAGGGGAAAATTTCATGGCGCTTTGGTGTGTAGAATGAGGGGGTATTCATAGGAGAGGAGAAAATGGGTTTGAATTTTGAAAAAGAAAAGAAAAAGAAAATGGAAAATGGTTTTGGGGGGAAAAATGGCATGATTATTCTTCTGCCCCATCTGAATACTCAGGCAGGACCAGGTTGAACGTTGAATGGATCTGAAAAGCCTGAAAAGCCATGGTCAAGGGTCAAGCTCAACATGCATTGGTCTGTCAGCACTCCCAAGCGCTCTAGAGTGGAACTCCCGAGCGCTTGGGAGTGGTCCCGAGCGCTTGGGAGTGACTGCCAAACTTCAGCGGGGCGCCACGGTCACTCCCGAACTCGGTTTTGGGTGTTTTTCGAAGCATTGGAAAGCTCGTTAAGTCCTCTTTATAACCCAATTGGTTTCATTCAAATCTATTTTATATGCTGAAATGTGTGCCAATTTTACCCTCAGGGTGTCGGGAAAAAAAGAGTTTTGGTTTTGAAAAAGTCCAAGAAGCATCGTTCAAGCTTGTCCAAGGCCTGTTTTGATTCCGTTTCATCATCGGGGAGCCTCAAGGCCACAAATTAAGGATAAGTAATAGGTCCAAATTGGGGTGTCTACAGTTTGTAAAGTGTTGGATTTGTAAGGTTGTTTTTTTGTTTGTAGATGGATGATGTGGAAAGGCCAAGGTTGTTACTGGATTTGTTCTTTGACACTAATAATGTGGCAATTGCTCGTGTTATGAAAGAATTTACGGAATGGAAGTTTGCGAAAGGTTGGTTATCCTAAATTGGTACTCTTACTTATAAGGAAACATTTTGAACTTATAAATCGAATGACGAGCCTAAGTTTTCCTAACAAACTCCAGCCATTGCTATCCCATGATTTATTTAGGTTAGACCATTTTTATATTGCCATACCATTACATTGAATAATTGAAAATGGTTGTTATAAGGAAACTCTTGTAAGTTTTCGTAACCTAACCCAAATCCATTTGTGTATGTTTGTGCAGGTCTTGATGAGCCTATGTAAAGTCTATAGGTAACGAAGTTCGAGCTGATTGCTTTTTTTGAGGTCCATACCAATTTTTGAGCAGCCTAAGTGGGTTTGCAAATGGTTTTTTTTTTTTTTGTTTTTGTTATGAAGAAGATAGGTGGGCGACGTTGATATCTAGGAACTTGTATAGTCTGACGAGGCATACTTTTGTAGCAGTTTTTGAGGAATTTAATGCAGGGTAGACTTGGTAATTACTAATTAATACATGTTAGGAAGGGGACGTAAGTGTACACGCTAGGCTATATTGAACTTGATCTGGACTTCTCATTTCGTTTTCTTAGACTTCGTTGATTGTTCATGTTTTGTAATGCCTATGGTATGTAAAAGCCTAAATGTGGTGGGACAACCACAAGATACAGTTGGTATGGAAACCAGTCGGGATACCCTTGTAATATTTGCCACAGCGGGTCATTTTGTGTGTTAGTAGTTTTTTGTTTTGTTATACAGCCGTGCATTGATGTTTTGTCAATGTGCATACATTTCAGTCAAATGAGTTTTCGGGATTGTGCAACGATGTTCTTTGAATTGTTAGGACTTGGTTTTACATATGATCGGTTGACCTTGAGATTGTTGGCCGATAAGTACTGTTTATGTGAAATCCCTTGGGCTCTGTGTTGTATCGTAGTGGGTGGTGTAAGACATTTTCCAGGTATAATTGTCCAACTCCAATTGGCTACTGTAAATACCAATAGACCCTTATAATTTCAATATTTTTACATGTCTTCATATTTGCGGGAATTCTATACAATGGAATTTACCGAAACCAATGAAGACAAACATTTAGTTGTGAGTTGTTGACATAATTATAGGTCATATTCTAACAAACAAAATCACTTTTTTGTGCGGGTATTGTGCGTTGTAGACGATAAATGAACAGTACAAATTGTATAATGATGGGAAAGGGTAAATGGGTATTGCTTCCCCAAGACATCTGTCTTCCCAAAAAATTTATTCCCAAACGTCTGGGTCTAGTCCAAAAGTGGGAAATGGAAGAAATGGGGAATGCAGACTTTATCTATCACTCTGAACAAATTTTCAAATTATAACAATGTAATGACATACATGCATTTATGACCCCATAAAATTGTTTGAATAATGTTTAGTTATCCTAAACTTAATTAAAAAAAGAGTTGGTTTTGTCTTTATTTCAATTTTTGTTGCATTTGTTACTTGTGCACCAAATTATTTTGGATTTTTAGTGGTGTTGTTGAGAGGATTGGAAATGTACCAAAACTTTACTTGTACTGAACTATTAAGTGCAAAACAAAGGAATAAAAAATATTATATTACAAATAGTACTCCTACAAAACAAATTTTTTTCCCAGTGGCAGCTGAAGCTAATTTTATTTTCAAATGCCACCTATTTTAAAACTGCCACCCAAATTCAAAAAATATTTGCCTTTAAAGCACCTCCCATTCTCCCCGCCAAAAGTACCATCCAAATGCAAAAGAAATTTAAATTCCAACCTGCCATGAATCTACACAATAGCCCCTCCTATACTCCCCGCCCAAAGTACCCCTTTCGAAATTTAAACTTCTCTACCTACCTATCCTATTTCCTTATTTAAACTGCCCCTCTCTCTCACTCTCTCAACCTTTAGCAGCTGCCCTCTCTCTCAACCTTCACCAGCCGCGCTGGCACCGCCATCAACACCTGTATGTGCACATGGATAGTAGGTATGATACCCTTTCCCATTTAATTGTTTTCTTCAAAATCTTGTTTATCTGTTACGTGTGTGCTGAAAACAAAATATTTATACCATGTTGTTGCCTATGTTAATAATGTATGATCGATTGTTAATAATGTATGATAGATTTACCATTCGATTGAAGATTATTGTGGCTAAATTTTAACCGTATGCAGTTCAGTTCTTACTACTAAATTGTGCTTCATTTAACCCTATGCTGGCCTGTTTCTCAAATTTGTAGTCAGCAAATGTGTTGTTCAAGCACTAATAACAGGGGTGATGATGGGGAGAAGGCTGAAGTACCACTTTATGACCCAGCACCAAACTGCCACTGTCGGATGCAGGCAGACTTGAGAATAACAGGGTCTTTCTCACGTAACAAGGGGAAGTTGTACTTTACTTGCACGAAAACCGTGGGAAGGTGTGGCTTCTTCAGTTGGTGTTTGCCAAGGGGTTCATTGGCAGTTGATGACAACACTGAATTCTTTATGGAGGATGAAGGGCATGTTGCTGTTCTTCAAACAAAGGTGGAGATGCTCGAACAACAACTTCAAACCATGAAAAAGCTAACGAATCGATTGATTTGGTGTTTACTTGTTGCAATGGTGGTCATCTATTTGAGAGGATAAGTAATATACGATTGGTATTTTGGTAATGGGTGGTTACGTTTACAGTTATGTTGATTTTTGGATGTCATGACTTATGCACATTCCCGGTTGCTGTTTGATGTTCTAAATTGTAGTCTATAGTCTTGTATGCTGACATGTTTGAAACCTAATGCTATGGTTTTTGTTTTCAGATGCATTACTTTGGATTAGTCCTGGGCATTCTCACACATGCTTTACCCGTTTTTTTCCATGTGGATTTGAGGTGGATAGAATTGACTTGCTGTTGTTGTAATTATTGGTGGTAGACTTTACATATAATCGGTTGACCATCCGATTGTTGGCCGGTAAGTAGTGGTTACTTCAAATCCCCTATACTTATGTTGTACTTATGTTCGGACTAGGTAGTCATTTACCTAAAAGGTTGGCCTTTTTTCCTGTGACACAACAAAATTAAAAAAAAGTAAATGCACTAATTATGCAATCATTGATCCAAGTTGTTTTTTATAGTCCTATGGTATACAATGGCATGATACTTTAAAAATGTAACTCTCTCCGTCTCAAAATGTTGTCTCGTTCATACAATGAAGATGTAGAAATAAAATAAATTTTGGATTTCAACTTTGCAATTTTGTAATCAATATAGTACATAGACTAGATATTTATGATAATGTTGGTGGAAATAAATACATCATTTTCCAGTCATTATTTTGAATTCTAGACTACTCCCTTCGTCCCTAAATAAGTGTCCGACGCGCAAACCTAGGCTTTCAAAAAGATGCATTTGTTTCGTTAAAAAAATCAATTTTTTTTCACAAATCATTAGATAGCAAAACATGCATCTTTTGTAAGGTCTTGTTTTGCGCGCCGAACACTTATTTAGGGACGGAGGGAGTACCATTTTTGGACGAAGGTAGAACTGTAATATTTGTGAATAATGTGAAAGGGCAAGATGGTATGGTGATACAAAACTGTTTTGTGTTGGGAATATTCCATATTTGACATGTATAAGTCATGGGCCACCTAATTAAACATGAAGAGAATATTGTAAGTGCAATGTGTGAACAAAATTCGAGCTGTCCGTTCTTACGAGGTCTTATGCGCGTATTTTTTCTCTGATTTGCTCAGAAACAGAGTATTTGAGTTCAATAATGGTGTAAATTATTGAGTTCCAATTCTCTGTTCTGAGTAAATCAAAGAAAAAAAACTCATGTAAGCTCTCGTAAGGACGGGTTGGTGGAATTTTGTTTATAGAACAACGCGCATTTATAATATGCGTGTTACAATTTTGGTAATTTTTACAACGCGCATAATATAAATGCGTTTTGTTTGCTATAAATTCCAGGAATCCGATATACATAAGTTAGTACATACCCATACACGAAGACTCCCTCGTATAGTCGTATCCGATATACTCGTCTGTCTCATTTCATGTACAATAGGATGATCCGTTTACAAATTTCCTTCCAACATGGGTGCTTTAGTATTTACGAAGCTGGTTTATAGAGACGATATTTATGTTGTACGAAATAATTTGTTGGAGTTAAATTGCGGCACATACGTCGGAGCTCGTTTTGAAGATATATTTGGGTTTTCCGATGCAGGGCTCCGACAAAAACGCTCTCTTCGGGTGGGAAATGGTTGACAAGTTCAGAGACCGAACAATCGTTGAAATTTCGGTTTTTTTATTTGTCAAATATTTTCAACAATGGTGTTGTACGGATATGTTCATTTACAAATCAGTCATTTTCTTATTTGTATTGTACTGAGTATTAAATATTGTAACACCACCCACATAAGGTCAAGTCGCTGGTGTAGAGACCCGGATAATTTTAATTTTTTGAAAAGATTATTAAATGACTAATTGAGAAAGTATGATTTATTTGTGGTTAATTGGATTGGGGATTGAAGAGAAATGATAGAGACTAGAGGGGGTGAGAGTGTGATATACTTGTATGTGAGTATATATAGTGGTGTATGTGTTGTAGGAGATATTTTTCATCTCCCACTCTCTCTCTACCGTCCCTCTCTCCCTCATCCGATCTCCTCTCTCTCTCTCTCTCTCTCTCTCTCTCTCTCTCTTGCTCTCTCTCCCAAAACTCCACCTCATACCACCAAAACCTCAAAGATCAACCTCCATCCGACTTTCCAATTGCATTCTCGAGCTCGGAATTTCTTGGGCCAAACTCGGAGGAAAGCATTTCATTGATTTCGAAGGATTCGGAGCTAGGGCTCGTTCGAATCTCTTGGGTTTCGCTCATTGACTCGAGGTAGGGATTTCCTTGCTTCTTTTATTTATAAATATGTTGATCTGGTGTGAAAATCGTTCCTATAGTTGTTGTTGTTGATGTTTCGTTGAACTCCCAAAATTCTGCGAAATCGCTGCTCGAAACCTTGCTGTATCGATACTGGCTTTTTGCCGTATCGATACCATAAGAAAACAGAAACTTTTGGAATTACTGATTTGCTTGCTGTATCGATACAGCCATTTTGGCTGTATCGATACCACAGCCTTATGGACAGTTTTTCTTCCACTGCTCCTACTTCGATTATTTCGAACTTCGGGCACTTCTAGCACTTCCTGAACGTCTCCTAACCTATTCCAATCGTGTTCAATTGACTCCCTATGATTGAATGACGTTGTCCTTGATCCGTTGGCCTCCCAGTAGTATGGAACGAATAATAGTTTACTTGGTTAAAATGTTAATAAGATGCAACTTGTGATTGACTGATTACTTGCGAACGTTCGTGGCATGTTGTGACATTGTTGGCATATCGTAAGATGTTCTATGTATGAATATGATTTTGGAAAAGTCTTGACTTGCATATGGAGTGAGACTTCGTTGTTTGAGTCGGAAGTTGGTTTAGGAGGCCTCGTAATGCAAGGGGTGGTAATACGAAGACTTATGTGGGTTCCGTAACGCAATGGGTGGTAATACGGGGACCCAAGTTGTTGGGGAACTCCGTGACGCAAGGGGTGGTAACACGGTAACCCTCGTGGTGTTATACGGTAACGCAAGGGGTGGAAATACCTATGGTGGAATTTGGTGTTAGTGAGTCGTGCATAAATTGTTGAATTGCTTGAGTATTGTGAGCTATATGGTATAATGTGATTATAGCATATCTTAGAACGATCGTCTTGAATGATTGGCATATCCTTGAGTTGATTGTATTTCGTCATTGAGCTATATCCTCTTGTTTTCCTTCCTTTGCACTTATCACCATGTTTTCATATAAAGTTGGTAAAGATTTTCCTACTGGGTTAGTGTAGCTCAACCTAATATTTCTTTTCAGGTTTAAATGTGGGGCAATAGCTAGTATACATCGTGTGCTAGGAAGTGAAGAGTTTTTTTTTTGGAAGCTAACCGCTTTAGTTACTTAATCATCTACGTCATTGACTTTCTTTCGAATTGAGATGGATTTGTAACCAAATATTCTTGAATCCCTTTTGACTAAAACGTTTGTGATATTCTAAACAGATTTGTACTTGTAAGTAAGTTTATTTTGTGGCCGGTGTGCCAATGTTGTAATTCCTTTAATCTTGGGGATTTGTTTGTAAACTCAAACAGGTGGGAACTCT
Source organism: Rhododendron henanense subsp. lingbaoense (assembly GCA_020567845.1). Lineage (NCBI taxonomy): Eukaryota > Viridiplantae > Streptophyta > Magnoliopsida > Ericales > Ericaceae > Rhododendron > Rhododendron henanense. Next base: position 19,799,628 of record CM036318.1, read on the forward strand.
TTTGGGTATTTATCTATAATATGTGAGGAACTTTTATCGAAATGGATTATTTATTTATGTTGAAAATCGAGGGCGTGACAACTGGCCTACATGATGGATATGTTCCATAATTAATAGACTTTCGTTCATTGTTTTTCAATGACCGAATGCTTTTTGATAATCGCGTCCATGTAGTGGTTGTAACTTGTAAGATAGGCAGTGTATAATTATTCGTATGTCATAATCCTATTTGGTTTGGGTTTGCAAATACAATAATTATATAATCACACCCACTTGACACAAGTGTGTGGGCTCCACACACAGTAGACACTTTGGTGTGTGGAGCCCATACACTTGTGTCAAGTGGGTGTGTATTTTGGTGTGGTCCTAAAACTACTCTTGTAATCTGTGTTTCATTCAGCACACATTCACCTGCCTATACATGCCAATACAATCCAAACCCTTTGCCTGTCTTGCTACCAAATAGCCAATACCAGCTTCATTCTTTTTAACAGAAAACCTAATAGACATTACAACTAACAAGTTCCCGAAGTTGAAAACCATTTGCACATAACAAGTAGTCACATAACAAGTAGTACCATCATATACAGTTGCCCACAAAATAGAGGGATTCATAGGACATTAGACTGCACGCTACATGAACACACTACTTGTTCTTCTTACATTTCAACTGTGGCAACAATTTGTGACTTCCGGTCCCACACTCCGCTGGATGTGGTTGACGCTGGCTCTTACGTTGCAGTACAAGCGGTGGGGTATCATCTTCCACCTCTTCATCTTCATCCAACACAAAGGGGATAAACTTAGGCACCCCCTGGATCTTTCCCTGCGTCACTACCCCATCTCCCCCACCCTCAACATGGACCTCCACTTGCACCGCACCTGAAACTACCCCATCTCCCTCGGCTTCAATCTGGATCTCCACTTGCAGCGCATTTGAACGACCTAAACCAAGTAAGTCATCTCGAGACTGAGTCACCTCTGCGTGTGGAGCTGAACTAACAACACCATCCACGTGCAATGTCTTCGTCCTCTTTAATGTTGGCTGGTGAACAAAACATGTGTCTGGAACTCCTATATTTGCCACAGCGGAATCGAACCACTGAGAGTCCAAAGGTGATTGTGTAACGGCCAACATGGCGAATATGAAAAGAAAGGCGACAATGGGAAGTTCTCCAAACTTCCTAAATGTGCCGCCAACGAAGAAACACCAGCCCCTTTTGCATGTTGCAATGAAACACTAGTCCTGGGGTCCACTTGTTCCGATATGGCATCACTGACTATGTCTGGCTCAATGGTTTTTGTCCCACATTTTGTGCCTTATTGTCGTGGTCAGCTGGGGTTCAGCCTCATCCCCCACATTCACACCTTCCTCAGGTGGCAGGATGGGCTCCATTGGCAACCGCTTGCGCAACCACTTCTCCAAATACCCCAAGCAACCAACCCCCTGCGCCCCAATGTTATGAATCACATCCAAGTCAACAACTTCCATCATCCTCAGCCTCTCAAACAATTTCCTCTGGGCAGATATGCATATATACATGATATAAATATAATTCAAATAAGGCAATTGGCATTTGTTGAAATAAATACAAAGAAGAAACAAGCAAATATCATACCGCCATGTCCACGGCTCCACCTAGACGACTAACATATTGTAGTGTAATTCTCTCGTACCAAAGTACATAAGGGTCGTCGGGCGGGTACGCATACGCATGAGGGTCCGCCTCGCCATCAGGTAGCACATGCTCCAACCTATTATTCCAAATCTGTAATTGGGCATGGTGCTGAACACTGAAATCCTTTCGTCCAGCCTTCCAATCCTTTCCATGCGGCAGCTGTCTACAATTACAAGGATCGGGGATCGTCTGTTGAAAACCAAATTGCCGCTTCACTCTATCGGGCATGTGCATCTGCACCATTGGGAAATTCAACAATGGGACTTTGGCCGTCCAAATAGCCCTTCCAGCACGACAATTATGAGGCAAACTAGCAATCAACTCCTCACTATATGGTCTCCATACAACCTGCACACCATTGTGACCCAATCGGAATTCACAATTGCAATTTATGCGAGCCACAGTTGCATGTTCTTTCTCATAATTTCGATACATTACTTTTTTATCTTCAATTTTAATAAAATATTAAACACATACCTCATCCGCTTTCTACATATCAAAATAGTTCCTATATGCTCCAAGCACGTGGGTTGCCAAATCCGGCGAATGGAAATGATTGTGCCACCTACACATAATTATAACACATGGCAACATGTAACAATGCAAGATAATGTAAAATTTACATTTGGAAATCACAATTCAATTACCATACCATGCACCTAAAGGAGAACCTGCTGGACGGCGACGCCAACCCTTACGTCCAGGAGCAACGTAAAGAAACCGCTCCCAAGCCCATAATTGTACAAGAATGAATGCCCCTCCAACATTTTCCTTACCACTTTGACAACCGTGGCATAGGTAGTGGTAAAGATTTGCTAGGCAAGCACTACCCCAACTCCGCACAACCGTGAAGTCTTCAAAGAGGGTCAAGTAAGCCAAGTGGACATGAGACCCTGAGTGGTCGGGCATGAGAATCCACCTATCAACTGGAGAATATAACCCCGAGCCTGTCGCCGAACATCTTCGTCCGTGTAACCTACTGGCAACTGTCTAGTAAAATGTTCTCGTAACCACGGCATTGTGGGCACACGCCCCGAAAACTCCCGTTGTTTAGTGCATGAAAATTCCGGGTGCGCCCTATCTCGCGGAAAGCGCGGCGAAACGCTTCGCAGATCAGAGAGTCGCCACTCGGGTTTTGCGGAGAGTACCCAAGAAACCGTGGTTTTTGAAAATGTTTTGAATTGCATTTGCTCGAGTTTGAAAAAGGCTTGTAGACTGGTCCGTCGTCACCTTTGAAATCTGAGGTTCGGGAGCCAGGTTACGAGAGGGGAAGGGTTTTATGGCACCCCCTCTCGCCCAATCCGGAGATCGGTCTCTACTCAGGCATTTTATAAAACATTTGCATTTCTCTCTTTATTTGATCATTTTCTTAGCCAGTTAGGGCGGGGGAACAGTTAATGGGGATTAAAACTGTAGCACATTTGCAGTTTATATACAAGAATATGTGACAAAATGTTTATTAGATGATTGATGTTTGTACTACACAAGTATAATAGATTGAGAACAAGCTTCTGTGGTTGTTTTAGACAAGCTAGTGCACGCTGTTTGTGCAGTAGTGCACACAGAAGCAAGCCTGCATGCACTGGCTAAGCCACTGCATGTAGCCATGATCTGCGTGCGCCACCCCACAACTGGCGTGCGCCGGTGAGCCTAAGACCACAGCTTCTGTTCTCAACCCTCTGGGCTCTGGAAGGGACCAGTGCACACCCAGGACAAACCACGCAGTCAATAGAGATTACTAAGCTATTACAGACAGGTAAAGGGCTTGAAAGCCCCAAATGAAAAGCAAATCCCTTAAACAGTGAGGGGAGGAAAGCAGAGGCCAGGGGCCTAGTTGCCATGCAAGGGCCAGCCACTGGATGAGAGACAACTGGCGTGCGCAGGTAACGTGACACCGTGCGCCATTTGGTCCCATTCATCCAATGCTTGGCTTTGCATCATCTGGGCTCTGGAACATGACCAGAAGGCTCCCAGAGGCATTCCAAAGCAACAAACACTAGTATTTAAGAAAGTGAAGCTAGCAAACTTTAACTTGAAAAACAGTAAACTTGTTATTAGGCATGCTCACAGTGATGAATAGACAAGAAATAAAGCATAAACAAGGATCTGACCCTAGTTCACAACTGGAGTACGCCAGTTCTGAAGGGTTCACAAGTGCGGTACGCCACTTGTTGAGTTGAGTATGCCAGTTCTTGACAGACCAAATTTTAAAACTGTACGTACTGTCAAGGACCGGCGTACGCATGCTTATGACCGGCGCACGCCGATTCTAGTTAGAAAACATTTTTTTTTTTGAAACCTTGCTAGCTTTAGGGCCAGGACTGGTATTGATTACCAGCCTTGACCCTGCCAGCCCCCTCAGGGATCAGAACAGAAAAACAGTACAAAGATATACCTTTGGTTTTGAGGCTTGAGAGATGTTTGAGCTTTGAACTTGAGGGTTGAATATGAACGGCTGTGAACGAGTGGTGTTTGGAGAGGTTTCTTGATTACTCCTTCAATGGATGAAAAGAAGAGCAACCAAGAGAAAGAAATAGACTTGGAGCCTTTATGAATAGGAACCAAATTTTTGTAACCCCTTGAAAGACTAATGGAGGGGGGTATATATAGGGAGAGAGAGAGAGAGAGAGAGGGCAGTAAACAGTTGGTTGGGGCTGGTTCCTTAGCCCTTAAGCTTGCCTCTCATTGGATGAGAAAAAGGTGATGGGATGGGTGTGTAAGAGATGTCCCCCGGCGTAAATTGATTTTTTTGGTGGATTAAAAGGTTCCCATGTGCTATAGACCCCTAACCATGGCTTCTGCATGCTGAAAAACACAAGTTTGACCGGAGGTTTGACTGGCGTACGCCAGTCATTTAGTGGCGTACGCCATTTCTTGCCTGGTCAACGGTCAAAGTTAACCGATGACTGACACGTGGCAGATGACCGGCGCACACCAGTTTGGTACCAGCGTATGCAAGTAGGGTTTTGTTGAGGCTTTTTGGCTCTGGCTTAAAGGGTTTGAAAGGGATCTGAAAGGGTTTTGGAATGCTCAAAGCTCAAACACGCTAACAATCTCGAGACGTTCTTGACCCGTTTCATCATCGGGGAATCAAATACCGTAAATAAACTATCCTGGAAAGTCCAAAATAGGGTGTCTACAGGCATCAATACCTTACCCCCATTTATATGCACCTTCTCTTGCGGTACAACCCCTAACAACCGGTTACACAATGGACCCCACTCGTTCATTTTTAGAACCCTCCCGATGATAGCTTCACCATCAACAGGTACCCCAAGCAAAATCTCCACGTCCTGCAATGTAATAGTCCACTCGCCTGTGCCCAAGTGAAACGAGTGAGTCTCGGGCCGCCAACGCTCCATTAGCGCTGTCATCAAGGCAAGGTCAAGAGACATAAACGGAAGGTCAATAAGACCACCAAAACCAGCCTGCCTAATCAATGCTAAAACCGGTGGCGCAGGGGGGTCCATTCTCTTCAAAGATGCTTCATTTCGTCGGATAACAATCGGTTCGCAATCAACTAGGGGCTCTCCCTGCAAAAACAAACAAATTGTTATGCTGGGACTTGCTACTTTGACATACAGTGTATATGAATATGCAAGTATTTCACGAAAGGGCAATTTACCTCTAGGTCCAGAAAATAGAAAGTAATTCCCACCAAGTCTCCTCTAATTAATGAAACACTAAAACCCTAAATACTGAAAGTGCCTAACCCCTAGGGCACCCTATGAAAGTGCCTAAACCTTAGGGTACCCTATAAAAGTGCCTAAAATCCTAGGGTACCCAATGAAAGTGCCTAAACTGCTAAAACCCAATAATAGGAAAGTGCACCCTAAAACTCCTATGAAAGTGCCTAAACCTAAACCTAAACCTAAACCCTAGGGCTCTATAAAAGCGCCTAAACCTAAACCCTAGGGTACCTTAAACCCTAGGGTATCCTAAAACCTAAAATCTTAAAGTGCCCTAAAACCTTAGGGTACCCTAAAACTCTAAAATCCTAGGGTATCCTAAGATTTTAGGGTACCCAAGGGTACTAGGGTACCCATTAGGGTACCATTATACCCTAGCATACCCTAAAACCCTAAGGTGACACTTCCATTAATGTTAAATGTATTTTTGTAAAAGTGGACTTAGTGGTAATTAAGTATTTCATCTCTCCTTAATGGGAATTAAGTGTCACTTTTCTGTACTTAGAGGTAATTTTCTGTTCACGAAAACTAAAATGTGAACTTACATTATTTTGCCATATAGAATGAGAGCGATGGAATTCCTGATAGGCACCCAACACACTGCCGTCAATGGGCCCCTCACAAATAACATCCTCTTGCACCATAATTAACCTTGGATACATATCAAACATAAAAGTAATACAAATTATTACTGCCATCATTGTTTTCCGATGACAGGGCATATTATTCACGAGAAGCGCGTTATATTAAAGTGCGTCATTGTTATGGTACTACAAATACAATTACAATTCAGTGAAATTGAAAACTAATCAATCTCTATTCAACACCATTCCAATATTTGATTCAATCATCATACACATGCCAGGCCAACATGTAAAGGAAATAACTAACAAAATCGTATTAACTGAAACTATTATTCACGACCCAACCCAACGTAATGTTCGCTTCAACGAGACGTCAGTTGTAACACCACAACAAGGGACATGAAAACATTAGTTCAAACAAGGGACGGAATTGAGTTTCAAACTCCAAATCAGTTGAATTGTTACTAGCAAATCACTTTAAGTACTTGGTAAACCAAAATTCAATATTTATTTCAAACGAAACTGCACAAAGCCTATTTCCCTCATTCCCTGATTTGGAGTACTATTTCCATTCTCAATTTGCAAAACCCTACGTACACACAAACAAAAAGCATACAACCAACCCCAAAAGATATGTATATATATTAGCGTTCCTATATATTATTATACATATAATATACATATATATATATATATCTATCTATCTATCTATCTTGACACGCACACATATACATACAAGCATTTTTGAATGACAGAGACAAGAACGAGACTTACAACGAGGGCAGTGAGAACGACGACGAGGAGAAGGATGGAGGGGAGCACGTCCGTTGTGGAGATGAGAGGTTGGCGAGCAGGAGTTTGAAAAGAACGCGCAGTGCAGGAGTTCGCGATAGAGGTGGCGGAGAAAGGGGATGCGCGATATGGGGTTGAATGGGAAAAGGGGATGCGCGATAGGACCACAAGGGGTAGATCAGCCTATAGCACATTAGTACGATGTCGTATGGTTAATTAATTAAGTTAATTAATACGCACATTTGGAATGCGCCATTTTGTTCATTTTGTGCAATATAGCGAAGGAAATTTGGGAATTTGGTGAGACTAAGGGTTGTTGCCTTAATTGGTTTTTTTTTTCCTTAATAACTATCAAATTAGGAACAAATTATTGGCGTAATCGTTATAGCTTTTGGTCATTTTTTTTGTGTGGACTATTCCTTCTTAATGACAAGAGGGATATGAAACATACAAAATTGAAATTATGATGAAGACCTATTTTTCAAAAATAGAACAAAATTGGATTTCTATAACATAATTTTAAACTTTGTAAGTTCCTCCCGTCATTACAAAGCAATAATCCAAAAAAACATGCCAAAAAATAAAGAAATGATGAATAAAGTTTGAAAGTTTTGACAGAAAATAGGACATTGCCTTATTAAGGGAAAATTTTTTAGTGCCGAGCGGGTACCACGTGGTGCCCGCTCGTGCATCCGAGCCGTTCATTGCGTGTTTGAACGGCTCAGATTTGGAAAGAGAAAAAGGAGAGAGAAAGTGTTGGGGTGAGAGGAGAGAGAGGGTTTCAATCAGAGCCGTCCAAAAGTGTATCAGACGGCTCAGATGCGCGGAGTGGGTACGACGTCGGCAATACCCGCTCGGCACTGAAAAACTCCTCCTTATTTAGACAAACAACCCCTAAATCAATCCTTATCCCAATTACAACTTTTTTCAAACAATTCCCATATATCAATCGATCAGCCAATCGATCGCTCATTGTGGAGGTAGTGTCCCATATATCAATCGATCAGGCAATCGGTCATTGTGGAAGGGGTCCGAAATATCAATCGATCACCCAATCAGTCATTGGGGAGGGGGCTACAACAGCATTGAAGGTTCATCTCCTACGTGCAAATTACTTGGTTATTAATTATAGAAAAAACATAATTAATTACTTCATTACAACAATCCAACAACCCACAAAACCTTGTTCATATAAGGGATCTATTCGAACAATCCAACAACACATATTACCAAAACGAGGTTGATATATTGGATCTATTCAAACAATCCAACACATTAACAAACTATGATCAGTGTTACCACCACCAAAATTCACTTTAACAAACTATGATCAGTGGAAGCAGCACCAAAATTCAGGACTTTTACAACCTGAAAACCTCCTAAACAAGTTCAAGATTTAGCACTCTAACAAGGCCAAAAAATATCCATAATCTTGAAAAACAACAGCAGAAAACTAACTACCTAGCGAATACTTTAGTTCAAACTAGCCACATAATATGCATCAACACTTACTAACCAAGAACACCACATACTAGGATCGCTAACATAGCAAATTACTACAAAATCCATCAAGCCCCTTCGCCATCATTCATCATCCAACGTATCTGCATCTGAAGGATCATCATCGCGACACACAATGCGCACCACCTTCTTCAGCATTTGATAAAACTCTATTTGGTTCTCTTGGATAGTTAGAATCATGTCATGAATGCCTTCCAGCGAAACAGGGTTGTTCACCATCCGATGAATCTTGCTTTGGCCTTTAGATTTGCCTATTGTACCCCGACCAGTATGTGTTGTTTTCTTATCTGCCAACTTGTCTCCCGCTAGGATAGGTACTTTGCATGCATACATGAAACGTGTGAGCAATATCCCAAGAGGGAGAGATGCAGTAGGATGGTTGTTTGTGAAAGCAGCATATAGAGTGTCCCACCACATCCTCCCAATATCCAGCTTGACCCCTTTATATACTGCATGTAGCAACGCAGCCTGGTCAATATCCAGCAAACGTCGTGGGGCTTTGGGTACACATTCCACCAGAAAATATGGTGGAGGACAACAAAGTCCTTTTTCAAGCCATTCAAAAGAATTTTGGGTTCACCCTCCGGTGGTGTAGACACCCCAATCTGGGCTTCCAGATTAGTTTACTTACGGTTTTTGATTCCCCAATGATGAAATGGATCAAGAACACATCGGGAATGTTGAGTGTTTAAGTTTTGAGTGTTTGCAAAACCCTTGAACCTAGCCTAGTCTTAAGCCACTTCCAAAAGCCAAAAACCCTACTGAAGTGCGCCAGGGTGCAACCATCGCGCGCCAGGGCGCACCGTCGCGCGACGGTCTGACTCCATCGCGCGATGGTCAAACGGAGCGTTGACCAGCGCTCCAGGGCGCACCATCGCGCGACAGACTGGCTCCATCGCGCGACGGTCCAAGCTGTCCCCATCACCTTTATCAGCTGGGCAGCTTAACCACCAAGTAACCCTCAGCCAGCCTCGTGGACTGGCTGAGCTCCTCTCTTTGCATCAACCAACCCTTGTTTGGTTGATTCTTTCTCCTCCATACACCATTCCTTCCCCTTCTCCTATAAATACCCCCCATATGCTTCCATTTAAAGGGTTAAAAAAAAGAAGATCCATACACCTTGGGTTTTCAAGTGTAATAAAAAAAGGTTACAAAATCCTACAACCATTTTCAACCTCAATTCAAAGCTCAAACACCCATTCAAACTCAAAGGCCAAAGGTATAGCTTACCTTTGTTCTGCTCTCTGTTCTGATCCCTGAGGGGGGCTGGCAGGGCCAAGGCTGGTAATCAATACCAGTCCTGGCCCTAAAGTTAGTAGGGTTACAAGAAACTGCGATTGGCAAAACCCTCGCGCGATGGACCCAAAGACTCGCGCGACAGTTCTGTCAGCAAGAGATTGGTCCACGTGGAGAAGGGGTGCTGGTCATTTCTTGTTTTAGCTATATGCATGACTGTTATAGTTTTATTTTGGTATTTAAGTCACTGAGATGCATGTTAAAATAAGTACAGTACCTTAGTTTATAACTTTAGTTGGTTTGGAATGCCCTTGGGATGCTTCTGAACATGTCTCAGAGTCCCAAGCATGCAAAGCAATTCCTGGAAGTCCAATCAGGAGCATCGCGCGAGTGTTTCACTCTGTCGTGTGATGGTTCACTGATTTCCAGAGACTGCCCTTGCATGGGCAACTAGGCCTTAGGCCTTTCTTTATTTCTCCCCCACTGTTTAGGGGTGTATTTTCAATTTATTCCAGTCTGTTTGTAATAATTATTTACATTCAGTACATATAAACTGCTTGGTTTGCCCCCTGGGTGTGCACTGGTCCTTCCAGAGCCCAGAAGGGGATAAAGTTCAAACTATTGGTGAGACATCAACACTCGCGCGAGTGTATGGTTCTATCGCACGATGGTATGCTTGCATGCAGTTTGATCCATGCATGCAAGTTGGCCATTGTTTGAGATAAACCATACCAAGCACTGTTTTGATGTTTTGTCTCTGTGTTGGATTTTATTCCATTTATTGTTCAATTTTCCATCCACCCATGCTATATTGATCACATCCTGCAAATTGTTACAGTTTTAATCCCCGATTAACTGTTCCTCCGCCCTAACTGGCTAAAATTTATTAATAAAAGAAGAATCGCAAATGTTTTCAAAATGCCTAAGTAAAGACCGATCTCTGGATTGGGTGAGAGGGGTGCCTTAAAACCCTTCCCTTCACGTATTCTGGCTCCCGAACCCAGATATGGTTATGACGGACTGGTTTCCTTCACTTTTTCAAATCAAATAATGCGACAGGTGCTTTGAAATACGGTTCCTTGGGTGTCGGACCTTCAAACCCGAGTGGCGACTCTGTATTCCGAGTGCTTGCCATCTCCGCTCGCGCTCCCTCGATCCGAGGAAAGGAACGGAATCCTTTTCTAAGGGCATGCTGCCCACAGTGGCGACTCTGCTGGGGATATCGAACTAATATTGATCTATACTTAGAGTTTAATACACTTGGGAACTGTAACACCCCCAATTTCGGGTACGTTAAAGGGATAATTTCATTAAAAGGTAAATAGAGTCAAGCTCATTATTACATCATAAACCTTGCAAAAGTACTTTTATTCAATAACGGAGGGTACTAGGGTTCCTATCGACTACTCTTCTTGTTCCTCCATTCTCGCCAGTTCCTCGGCTCCAAAGGCTTCCAAAGTGTAGAGTTCACCCTGTTCGTCTATGAGGTCTGACACATTAATATACCGGCGTCGCCACCAATATAATATGTCAGGGTCACTAAAAGGTAACACTGTGAGCTAAAACGCTCAATAGAGAAATCCATACCCGCTAGCCCTTAACTTACAAACAAACCAGTCATACAGATAATGAGAGCAATACAGGATAAGTCATACGTACTCAACAATAACACATTCATATTCTTTAGTAATCGTAAGTGTCCGTGATATCAGAGTTTCTCCTACGCAGCATTTCGTAGACCGTGTCACCAATTCCACTTTTCTTTTACCCAATTAACATTTCAAAAATCATTTTAACACACCCAACCTCGGTTCCGCCGTTCCGGGTTCTCGAGTATCCTCACAATGGTTCCGCCACACCGAGTTCCCATTGGCACACAAAACTTTGCATTGGCTCCTCTCCGCGGATAACCAAGCCACACACCCAACCTCGGTTCTGCCGTTCCGGGTTCCCGAGTATCCTCACAATGGTTCCGCCGCACCGGGTTCCCATTGGCACACACACACACACACACACACACACACACACACCACCCAACGGGCAAGTCCGGCCACGTTGTGGTTTAAAAACACACACCACACAATGGGCAAGTCCGGCCACATTGCGGTTTCAAAACACACCTTGTCTTTAACACACCCTAGGTGTCATGTTTCTACTTTCTCGTTTTCGTGTCTCGTATTCATGCATAGACTCCGCGGCAGGACGTATTGACTCCTTGGAATTAAATTAACAAGATCATTACTTAGCATGCTCATTCTAGTTATACTCGAACATTTAACACACAAACTAAAGCATAGTGCCACATGGACGGACACCTTTGGAATGGTAAACCACTTATGCTTTATCAACAACAAGTAGTCAAGCAATCATACAACAAGCTCATCACCATCCTTATGATTGAAACTAAGCGATAAATTCCTATCTTTTAAAAGTCGTTCTTTCTTTCTTTTATGGAAGTTCAAAACAACATATGTTTATTGAGGATAACGTTCGTTAATCAACATGCATTTGGACAATAAGTAAGGTATCATTTTCCATCAAGCGTATAAAGATAATTCTACGTTTCAAAAGTATACACATTTCTAATTATATTTAAGGAAAGTAGATATGGAAATCTACTATACTTAGGGTATAGGTAAGGATAATCTACCGTTCTTCTTGGCGGTAGGTCGATCTAAGGGATGGGTCGTCGGTTTTGGTGGCCGGATCGACGGCGTAACGGCTCCGGATTGCTTCGAAAGGAAGAGAGATGGATGTTCTCTTCCTAGAAACAACTTTGCGAACTAATCTAGACTACTTTAAAGATCTAAGGGTGGTTTTGGAGGTGGTTTGGTGGTTGCTCTTCAAGAACAAGGAAGAACATTCAAGAACAAGCAAAGAACAAGCAAGAACATTATGCTTTCTAGAGAAAGAAGTTGAAGGATGGAGGTGTGAGTTGAATGCTTGGGCAAGGATCCTATTTATAGCAAAAGTTTGGCTCTCCCTCTCCCTCTCTTGGCCGGCCCTCTCTCTCTCTCTTGTCCATTGGATTTTGCTCCGTGGCTTGTCATTTCAAGCATGCAAGCATGCCAAGGCTTGTCATCTCCAACCTTTTAGGCTTAAGGCTAGAATCCTAGGTTATTATGGAAGGTTCATGGTCTTGTCTTGTCGAAAATGGTTGGCTTGAAGGATAGGATCTCATCATTGGCTTTGGAAAGACTAGAAATGGTTGACACATGGGGCTTTTAGGCTTAAGGCTACTCTTGTAGCTTGGTGAGGTGTTCAACACACAAGCACACACCTCACACTCTCTCTCTCTCCCTCTCGGCTCACTCTCTCTCTCTCCCCCCTCCTTGGCCGAAATCTCTCTCTCTCTCTCTCTCTCTCCTTCATTGCCTTGTCAAATCATGCTTTAAGCATGCCAAACATGGCTTCCATTTTTAGGTTAGGTCTTAGGTTATCATAAGGGGTTTGTCATAAAAGGTGAGACAAGTGGCAAGGCTAGATTGTGCTTTTGAAAGGCTAGGATGAGTTGGCTTGCAAAAGAAACAAGGAAATCATAAAAGGGTTGTACTTTGGTTGGCCAAAAGTAAGATCTTGCTTGCATGAGTGGCCAAACACAAGCACACACTCACTCTCTCTCCTTTCTCTCTCTCGGCCTCCCTCTCTCTCTCTCCCTCACGGCTTTCTCTCTCCCTCCTCTCTCTCTCTCTCTCTCTTACTTGGCTAGGTACATATATATATATACATAAGTCTATATATAGAAAGAACAAGGAAAGGCAAAAAGGGTGAAATGATTAAAGGTGAAAAGTAACTTTCCTAGAAAGTAACTTGCTATAAAAGCAATGATTACCTTAAGCCATGTGTTCTACTTTTGGCATGTCATGATTGTTTCTATTGACCAATGGTTCCAAAATGCTAGGAGAGTGTAACTAAGTCAATGGGTACTTAGGTTAGGCTAACTAACTAGTTGGAAACTAATTCTAGTTAGTCTAGTTGGATTTCTAGTCAAAAGTAAATAGAATTTCAATACTTAAATACAATTCTTAGGAAATATAAGACGTTTAATAAGCACGCTCGTCTTTTAAAAGAATGACCGAGTCACTTGGTGACGGAAATCTATTTTTTATAAACATCGAATCTAATTATGACGGATTATTCGGAGTTTAAAAGGAAATTTGGTAGGAATTTCAATAAAACAAATATTACAACGAGATTTTTATTTACTAAAAATCGGAGTTGTTACAGGAACAATCCCTTAAAAGTCTGTCAAAACGGTGAGCTTCGCGCTGCCAAAGGTTGGAATGGTGATTTAACAAGACCTCGTGTCCGGCCATTCTAATCTGGGGCTTTTTTTCGATTGTTCACTTATGTAGTTTCCTCAAAAGATGGATTAAATAAAGTGAGCCAAATTTGAAAGGGCATTTTGTGATTTTGCGATTCTTCTTCTCTTAATCAATTTCTAGCATTCTCATTTGCATCGATGTGGGATAAGCCTTGTTGGATCGTTTTGGCAATCCGGCACGGTTTACCGGAGCCCGGGGACCCCGAATGACCAACAACCTTTGACGATGATGGGTCATTCTACCATACGACTGTTGCTCTGCGGTTACGCGGGCAACGGGAGGTATATCTTTGGCCCTAGTCCGAGGAACCTGTTACAAACCAAAACCAGCCTTTGCATATACAAAGCATTAGAACTCTCCAAACTAGGACAGGTACCTATAGGGTAAGATCTATTTGCATTTAACCCCGTAACTGTTTATGTGTTACTGCTTTCCCTATCACATGCACTGTTTTGCATAGGAGCATGCTTAAGGTTGTTTTGTCTTTCAAGTTTGTCTTACGTTGTCTAAGACGTTGTTAGGCCCGATGAGGAGTGGTTCATTCTGTCGAATGTTCGTTATCAATCGCAAAGTCCTTAGATCAGCGAGACTTTGAGAAATCAAAATTTACTAAGTCCTTGGCTCATGCCCGATTAAGGATTCAACCAACAATAAGGAACAACAGAGTAGTGATGCCGTGTCACTGGCGCCATCCAGGTTGAAGTGCGTTGTCACTATACATCGCGGCGTTCAAGGTTAAGGTGCCATGTCATCAACACCGAGTTGTTCCAAGTTCAAAGTTGAAGCTTTAAAAGGGACTAGTCGAAGATTTAGTCTATTTTGACATCTTTTAGGATCTGTCGATCTATTCAGGGACACATCGCCGAAAAGAATTCTGAGGATTCCGGCAACGTCTGAAACTTGTGAGACAAATTCGTCTCTCTGGAACTGTACATACATACATTCCGTTTTGCGTAGGAGCATGTTTAGGGCGGCTTCTAGGTTGTCTCGCTTTCGAGTCTGTCTTATGCTTATTAGGACGCTGCTATGACTCGATGAAGAGTCGTGCATCTCGATGGTGCACGTTGTTAAATTTTCAAAGTCCTTAGATCAACGAGACTTCGAGAAATCAAACCTTATTAAATCCTCGGCTCATGCTCGATTAAGGATTCAACCAAAAATTAGGAATCACAAAGTATTGATGTCGTGACCTTGATATCGTTTTGGTTATCGTGCGCAGCACGTACACTGCCCCAGCTAAAGCGCGTTGTCGCTGAAGCCACCCCAGCTAAGGTGTCACGCCATCAATACCGAGTTATTTCTAATTCAAAGTTGAATCTTCAAAAGGGACTAGTCGAAGACTTAGTCTATTTTGACATCTCTTAGGATCAGTTTGATCCATTCAAAGGATACACCCTCGAAAAGAAATCTGAGGATTTTGGCAACGTCCGAACATCATGAGACAGACTCGTCTCTAGTTCTAAAGTCTAGGGTTGACACCGACGACGACGTGTACATTGCATTCTAATTGCTGCAGGAACGCCACTGAGCTTTCACTTACTTTACAGTCTAGTTTGAAGCCATTGCACCGAGCAAGAGAGTACCGAAAGGAAGAGTCAAACCTACTTGGGAACGTCTTCGGAATCCGGTTCAAAGACTTGTCAGGCTCGAAACTCAGTCAGTTGCAACGGAGGCTTCTCCAGGTTCATTGTTGGCCGCCCTAAAGTCGGATTCGCCATCGATTTTACAAAGAGCCATGCCGTCGGTTTCCCCTTCTTCAACACCTTCAAAGCCAGCTATGGCAGATCAACCGCTTACTCTAGAGGCTGTGCTCACAAACCTCCAGAATAGCATCACCGCTATGCAGCAAAGGGCTATCCAGACTGATGCTTCCATTGCCTATCTGAATGACCTTATCAACACTCGTCTTCCACCTCCTCTTTAAGAGGAAGGCGAGGACGATGAGGCCAACCAGGAACCACCTGTCTTGGTCCCAGATCCGAATCATGAGGGGCGTCTCATTGTTCAACTCAACCCTAGGGAGGATCGCGCGCCTGCTGCAAACCCAAATCCGGCAGGTGGTAGGCTTGTTGTGAATCCGGATATGGTAGCTCTCATGGCCAAGATGGCAAAGCTGGAGGAGGCAATCTCCAAATCCGAGAAGATCAGCGTAGGGGGAATCGACTTGGATGGTCTCTGCCTGTATCCCAATGCCAAGCTCCCTGACAGATTCAAGATGCTTGACTTGGTTAAGTTTGACGGGGGTGGTGACCCCAGAACTCATCTCTATGGCTACCATGCCGCCATGAAGCTATTAGGTGTAGAAAGTGAGGCCATGTCTCAACTTTTCCCTCAAACCCTCTCTGGGCCTGCCTTCCTTTGGTTTCTGTCGCTCGACATCTCCAAACGAAGAACTTGGGAGGACATAGGGGCTGCCTTTGTCTCTCAGTATAGCTATAATTCTCAACTCAAGATGACTATTCGAGAGTTAGAATCCACAAAGATGGAAGCAAAGGAGTCCTTTGCGGACTTTGTGAAAAGGTGGAGAGCCAAAGCCGCTCTAATGACTGAGCGCCCGAGCGAGAGAGATCAACTCCGCATTATCTCCTGCAACCTGCATCTCGACTATGCTAAGCATCTCGTGCTGGTTCAAGCATCTGCAAACTTTGAGACCTTCTTTGAATCTGGCCTAGCCATCGAGGATGCGCTGCAAACTGGAATTCTGCCAAGAGGGGCGTCTCCTTCTTCTTTCACTCAAAAAGTCAAGCCGAGGGCTTATTCGGGAGATAGTAGTTCGTTGTTTGGTAACAACAACTACTCCAATACAGTTACAAGTGGGAGCGATGCTCCAGCTTTCAACTCCAATCGCGCTGCCGATGTCAATCAGGTTCAAAACACTCAAAACTTTCGAGCCCGAACCCAACCCCGGAGTTTCTCTGTCTTCGAGGCATCTCTATCCGCAGTGATGGAGAAACTTGTCAAGTATGGGCATCTCAAACCTTTGACCCCAACTTCCCCACCCAAAGTCTTACCTGCCGGTTACAATCCTAACCTCTTATGTGCCTTCCACCAAATGCATGGCCATCTCACTGACAAGTGCTATCGTCTCCGACATGAGATTCAAGATTTAATTGATGATGGCACGGTTCATGTTCCACCAAAGCCCAACGTCATTTCCAACTCCTTGCCTCAACACGGGTCTGACCCTCTGGTTGGTCAGGTATCTATCACCTCCTCTCAAATCAACCCGAGCTCCACCATATTCAACCCTAGCCACTACATCGTCCCAGCACATCAACACAAACCCATCGTATCCATCCCGTCCGAACCGGAGGTTAACATGATGGCTGTAGGTTGGGCAATCGAGGTTTTCATTGTCGACATCTGACTTGACAGTGGTGAGGGGCTTGCTAAGGAGAGTGTAGACACCTCCCAAATGGGGCATCGCCATATAGATTGATCACGTTTGTTTGCTCGATTGGTTTCTTGCTTCGTAAAGCAAAATCATGGACATTCCCATGGCTAGGAACATCGCCACATGATAGCGGTTATCATCAAAACAGAGTCGCCACCCAGTTTATAAAAACTGGGAAAATAGATAGAGATTCTGGGTACGGGAGCCAAAAGTACAGTAAGGGGAAGGTGTTAGGCACCCCTCTCTGCCCAGCCGTGAGACTGGCCCATAGTTATTCAACATAAGACATGTAGATGCTTTGTTTAATTCTAACACATAGTCCGTTTATTTAAGCCTTTAAGCAGTGAATAAGGTGAGCCAGGACTGTAATTGAAGCATGCATCAGAAAGCAAAACAAACAAAGCTGTCCCAGGGAGATGGATCCCGCGGCCGGTGAATGGATGTCACGGCCGAGGGATCCTCCTGGTTTTATGTATCGGCCGAGGGATCGAAGTCCCGGTCGGTGTTCTTCCTCACACCAGACAGAAAAGTTAATAGATGATTAAATGTTACGATTAATCATAAATACGATAAGTAAAACAAACCAGAGGCCGTTGGGCCTCACCACCTTGATCCCTCAGTTGCTTGATTGCTTTGGATTGGGTGTGATTGACTGATTGCTCATCGTAAAACCCTAGGGTTAGGGTTTGAACTTCAGGGTTTGATCGCCGGATTGACGGCTGCCTTCCGGGAGGTTAGGGCTTTTGAAGAGGGGGATTGATAGAGTATTTTGATAGAGTTTCATGGCTGATCGTGGTGTATTCTCTAATGAATTTCGTGTCTCTATTTTCGGAGTCCAAAGGCCCTTTATATAGGAATTTATTGACTCACTCCGGCCAATCAAATAGAACGATTGCAATTGCAATGCAATTCAAACTCTTCGTCGTAATCTCTGAGTGTAGCCCGAACACATCGGGAAGGTAGTGTAGTTGGATCAAACAATCAACAGAACGTTCCAGAGTCTGGAAAAAGGACGATCTGGCGGCCGAGTAATAGATTACACAGCCGAGGAATGGATGTCTCGGCCGAAGGATAGATCTTGCGGCCGAGGGATTGATCTCTCAGGGAGATTTTGCTAGCAACAGGTTGCTCGGGTGAGGAAATGATGTTAAGGCCGTGAGATCGATGTTACGGCCGACAGATGGATTCTCCTAGGCTTCTGTATTTTCTATCTGAAAGGCTGTATGGCTATGATTGGGTCCTCTAAGTGGCTCAAAGTTCTTACCGAAAGTCCTAAGGTTCTCAAGAAAGCAATCAGCAATCACTGTATCCATTTCATCATCGGGATGGTCCCAAGGTGGGACTTGAAATAATCGTTAGGCCAAATTGGGGTGTCTACAGATGCCCCTCTTTGACTGAACTCAGACGGATCGCGAGACATGTTTGAGTAAGAGTCAAAGCTGTAAAAAGCAACTCAATTTGGTCCAACCACTATTCCAAGGGGTTTTTGAAAAAGGTTTTTGTTATGGTCGGGCCGGGAGGCTGCCTACGTATTCCGCAAGGGAAATTCAGACCAACCGTAGTTCGGGCAATAAAGAAAAAGTTTGGAGGGTTAGAGACAGAAGACGTACCTTGGGGCTTGAAAAACCGTAGTGTGACGTACCTAGACTGAGCCAGGGTTTTGGCGGAAGATAGTTGAAGGAGCGCGGGGCTGCCGGGGGAACTTTTGCGGAGAGCTTCCTTAGTATTTTGGGGTAGATCAGTACACGGCAGGTGCGTTTGTTTTTCTTGATCATCCTTACTTTGACTGAAAGGAGTTCGGTAGAGTAGCCTATCCTTGCGAATGAGCTGGAAGGAATTGATGTAATGGGGTGGAATCCAAACCATCTGCTAGGGATGAATCGGACGCCGTTTGTTTTTTGGGATATGAGGGGTGCAGGGCCAGTAACTGGAGCACGGAGCTTTGGGGTGAGGAAACCGAGGCACCGAGCCGGTTGTAGTCATGAAGCGAGAGCCTAAGGTGATGGTTTCTGATGTAATGGAACCGAGGCACGGAGCCGGTTGTAGTCACAAGGCGAGAGCCTAAGGTGATGGTATTGAGGCGTGGAGCCTGTTGCAGTCTTGAGGCGAGGGCCTGAGGTGATAGAATTGAGGCGTAGAGCCTGCTGTGGTCATTGAGGCGAGAGCGTGAGGAGATTGAAGCTTTGAGCTTGACAGAACCAAAGCGCGGAGCTGGTATTGATCATAAGGCGAGAGCCTGAGGTGTCGGAGCTTAGAGCTTGACGTGATTTGAACCGAAGCATAGAGCTGGTTGCATTCTGATGGTCTGTGCACGGGGCTTTCCCATCATAAGTGTTGGCGTAGAGCCAAAGGATCGAGGCGCTGGACCGATCAGATAAAACCGAGGCATAGAGCCGGTTAATGGCAGGGTTGACCTGTTTCATGAGAGATATGCAAAGTGTATATGTATGATGATGGTTGTTAGATGTGAACAGATACGATGATGCAGACTCGATGTGATAATGCAATATGTGCACGGGCCCGTGCGTGTGTGTTTGTTTTAAGCTTAGAGCTTCTATCAAGTTCCGGACTTGAGCATTCAGAGCGTAGAGCTCGAGCATTCAGACGGCAGAATCCGAGCATTCAAAGTACAGGCTTTGAGTGTCCAGTACACAGTGGTTGGGCATCCAAGCGTAGAGCTTGAGCATTCAAGTGTATAACTTGAGCATCCAGTACACAGTGATTGGGCATCCAAGCGTAGAGCTTGAGCATTCAAAATGTTAGATTTTGAGCATTCAGGCGCAGAGCCTGAGAATAGATGTCTTGATTGTTGGGGCGGCGTAGAGCCTGTCGATGATTTGCTTGTTTACGGCTTTGAGCCAGTTGAGACGGTGGGCTGGGAGCCGCTGAGTTGATAAGTTGGTTGTTACGGCTTCGAGCCAGTTGAGATAGTGGGCTTAGAGCCGCTGAGTGAGTGATAGCGAGCATAGAGCTGCTGAGTCGAGGGCTTGGAGCCGCTGAGTTGGTTGTTACGGCTTCGAGCCAGTTGAGATGGTAGATATAGGCTTCGAACCTGTTGAGGTAATGGGCTTCGAGCCGTTGAGATTGCTGGAATATGGCTGTAGGCATAGAGCCTGTTGCTGTGATGGCAAGCGTAGAGCTGCTGAAGAGTTGTTGAGCGATAATGGGCTTAGAGCCGCTGAGTGAGTGAATACGGGCGTAGAGCCTGTCGATAATGGGCTTCGAGCCGCTGAGATTGGTTGTTACGGCTTCGAGCCAGTTGGGATAGTGGGCTTGGAGCCGCTAAGTTGTGATAGCGAGCGTAGAGCTGCTGAGTGAATGAGTACAGGCGTAGAGTCTGTTGCTGTGATAGCGAGCGTAGAGCTGCTGAGTCGAAGGCTTAGAGCCGCTGAGTGAGTGAATATGGGCGTAGAGCCGCTGGGATGGTAGGCATAGGCTTCAAGCCTGTTGAGGTAATGAGCATAGGCATAGAGCCACTGAGTGAGTTGATATGGATGAATATGGGCACGAAGCTGCTTAGTTTTTTGATAGTGGATATGGGCGTAGAGCCGCTGGATGTTCTGACTTGCTTTGGCCAGCAGTTTGTGGAGAGAGCTCTTCCTCATGCTTGGATATGCCCCCAAGGCTAGTTCTGATCACGTTGTATTGGCTCGGGGATGCCCCCAAGGCTGTCTTGGTTGGTTGAAGACTTAGAAGTCCGTAATTGCTTGAGTCGGTGTGCACGGAGCATGATCCACTGGGGCTGAAGAAAATTGATTGGAGGGCCAGGAGATCGATCTCCCGGCCGAAGGATTGATGTCTCGGCCGAGGTATCGAATACTCGGCCGCTTAATCGGTTCGTTTCCAGGGGCCTATAAAAGGCCACGGCCTCGGCCGTTTCATTTTATTTCTCTCCTTCCTCGGTTTCTCTCTTCGTCCGAGAAACTTTGCCGAGAGCTCCTCTTCCGCTTCCCCTCGTTCCTGACGGCTCCGGGCCATGGATGATGCACGGCCAGAGATCGCGGAGGGATTCCGCGACGTTCTTGGTCTTGTCTTGATGCTTGATTAGGGGCCCTTGCATGGGTGGCTTGCTTCCGTGATGCGGAGCTCCTGGCGTGGCAGTGGTACGCGGTGTGGTGATTTTTCTGGGCCACGTGGTGTCCCTTCTGCACCGTAGTACTCCTCTGGTATACACCGCCTCAGGGGTGTCCTCTTCTTTTTTGCAGCTGGTCTCTGGTGTTTGGACCACTAGAGGGTTCGGCATCCTCTTCTGCTTCCCCCTTTTTTTGTTTTTCTGTTTCTCTTCCTGCATAGGTTAGTTCGACAGGAAATCGATGTATAGTTTGTTTAGGGAATGTGGGATGATCCACCTTGTGATGTAAAAAGCTTTCGTTAGATGAAACAAAAACCTTTTGCTCTGCTATTGTGATTGTGTATGCTATGTCTACGTTATTTGCGTGTGATAATCTTGTTAATCCAGTGAAACGAACTGAACCGTGGAAACAATATGTAAAACAGCCGTTCTGGCGGCCGACTGAATGATCACGCGGCCGATGCTTTGATCTGGCGGCCGAGGGATCGTTTTGTTTGCATGGGTTTGACTTGTAGGTCAACCCTGATTTTCACGGGCCGATGGATTGATCCCGCGGCCGTCATATCGAAGTGCCGGCCGAGAGACCGACCAAATTACTGAGGATTAAGAATCCGATTCCGATTCGAACTAAGATTCGATTTAGTTCTATAAATACGCGTTCTACGAACCTGATAGCATTGTCAGTAGTAGTTCTTTGCATATGGCACAACCAGTCCTTGATTAGTGGTTGAATTCCTTTAACGACCTCGACCGTTTACACTTTAAGTCCTTTGGCATGGACTTTCTCTTCTCCCTTCGTCAAATTCCTGTGAATTTTGCCTTCCTTAGGGCAGCCACTAGTTTGTGGGACCCTGCTTTTCACGTCTTTCGATTTAGGAAAGATGAATTGTGTCCTACTATCGAGGAGTTTGCAGCCATTATGGGTCATTCGGATAGAGAGGGTTTCGTTGTCCCTAATCCTTTATTCAACCGAGGTGATCTCTTGAAGGATTTACTCCAAGTTCAGAAACATGAAGTTAGGTTCTTCCTAGTGAAGGGAAAGCTAGAGATTCTTCAGTTTATCCAGCGCTTTGGTACAGCTGAGGCTCATCGCCAAGTTTCCCAACAGAAAGCATGCTTTCATGCGTTGTGCATTTGTCTCCTTCATTATTACTTGCTTGGCCCTTCCTCTGGCCATGCTGATCCCATACTGCTTAACATTGCTCAACAAATTGGAAACCGTGTGAGTTTCGCTGGCTTAGTGTTGGCAGAGACCTTGATGGGTCTAGACGTGATGAGGGGTAATCCTACAGCTCAGTTCTCAGGCAGTCCTTTGCTATTGCAGGTTCGCCCTTTGTTTGTTTATTTGTCAAGTTTATCTTTTCACTCATCACTCTTTTGTTTTGACTCACGTGTTCTCTCAACTCACAATTTTCCCTTGTTCTCTAGATATGGTTATTTGAGAAGCTAAAGGTGTGGGATGCGCCAGAGCGACTTCCTTATAATCCAGACCAATGCACGGAGCGTCGCGTAATTAAACAGTTTCCAACTGAGGCTGCTTGGGAAGCATGGATGAAGACTTGCAGAGGTGATTGGATTCAATGGGTTTGCCCCTGGTATGGTATTGAGAGTATGACTGCGAGTACCATGAACCATTTTGGCGTAGCAGTGATTGGTATTACTCGAGTCGTTTTCTACTTTCTTGCTCGCTTTCAAAGGCAGTTCGGGGCTGAACAAACCGCAATCCTGGGTGACCCTGAGTATACTGTCTCTAAGGTCCATGATGCCACCTTCCGTCGCAATATGCTGCGTCTTTGGCCAAATAGAGTGATGCAGGAGGTTGCTGAGAACTTTGCTGACAAGCTATTAGATTCTTACAAACGCTGGTTGAAGAAAAACCTTTTGGAAGACAGTAGTGCAAAAGAAGGAAGACCTAGAGATTGACGCTTTGCTTGTGTTTTTCAAAAGATGTTTGTTTGATTCTAGCTTTCATGGATTAAGAATTGTTTAGGTTTGCTTTGTCCTTTTCCTTTGGAAATAATAAAACATTTGGTCGTTTTATTTGAAGATGTTATTGCCATGATTTGATAGTGAACATGCTTTAGGATAGACCTAGAAACTTCGGAAGTGATGATGATAGCAGTGGCCGGATCTCAAACATAGAGATTGCCTACGTATCCCATAGAGGGAATCAGGCCATAAACATAGTTCCAACAAAGGAAATTTGTTTTGTTTTTAGTTAGGGTCCACTCGGGTATTTTCCTTTCCTTTTGTGCTCTAAATTTTGCCTAAAACCGCCCTTGCGGGTTTTCGGTCTAGCAAGCGTTTTATTTATGCCTTAGTTTTTGCCTAAGTCGCCCTTGCGGGTTTTCGACCTAGCAGGCTGCTCTAATTTTTGCTTGGATCCGCCCACCCTTGTGGTTTTCGGCCCAACGAGCATCTCTCAGGGGTAGTACTTCCTCAGCTTGTCGATGTTGACTGGCGTCGCGAATTCCATTCCATCCAAGTCTGCAATGTATGCTGCTCCTCCAGAAAGTATGCGTTTGATAAGGTAGGGGCCTCCCCAGTTTGGCCTAAACTTGCCCCTTGGGTCTGAAACGTGGCGACGGATTGTCTTGAGCACCATGTCTCCTACCTTGATGTCTCTAGGTTTTACCTTTTTGTTGAATGCTCGTGCAATGCGGCGTTGATACCCTTGTACATGGTATAACGCTCTCAGCCTCCTTTCGTCTAGTAGTGCCAACTCGTCGTAGCGGTTTTGAACCCAATCTTCTTCGATCATTCCAGTCTCAGCTAGAACCCTTAACGAAGGTAATTCCAGCTCGATAGGCAAGACAGCCTCCATTCCATAAACCAGAGAGTAGGGAGTAGCCCCAGTTGAAGTTCTTTCAGTTGTTCGATAACCCCATAGTGCTAAAGGTAGCATTTCTGGCCAGTCTGTGTAGGTGTCGGTAGTCTTCCGCAGAATCCTCTTAATATTCTTGTTTGCAGCCTCAACCGCTCCATTAGTTTGGGGTCGATAAGTAGATGACCGATGATTCTGTATCCCAAATTCGGCAAAAAGCTTCTTTGTTGCTCCTTTGAAGTGCGATCCATTGTCACAGACGAACTCGTGAGGTACACCATATCGGTAAAAGATATTAGTGCGAATAAATTTGGCCACATGAGTAGCTTTGAGAGTAGCATAAGAAGCTGCTTCTACCCACTTGGTGAAGTAGTCGATAGCCACCAGGATGAACTGATGCTTGTATTTTCCCTTTGGATTTATACTTCCAATGACGTCTATCCCCCAGGTGGAGAATGGCCAAGGAGATGTCATGCTATACAATTCCCTCTACAAAAGCCCTAACCTTCCAAAGGCAGCCACTAATTTGACAATCAAACCCCGAAGTTCAAACCCTAACCCTAGGGTTTCAAGAAGCAATCAGTCAATCACCCTCAATCCGAAGCAATCAAGCTACTAAGGGATCAAGGTGGTGAGGCCCAGGGGCCTCCGGTTTGATTTATTTTCTGTTCATACCCTTAATCGTATCGTTTTGATTATCTATTAACTATTTAGTCTGGTGTGAGGAAGAACATCGGCCAGGGCTTCAATCCCTCGGCCGGTACATTGAACCAGGAGGATTCCTCGGCCGTGAAATCCATTCATCGGCCGCGGAATCCACCCCCTGGAACAGAGCTATTTATTCTGCTTTTCTGCTGCATGCTTTCAATTACAGTCTCGCTCACCATTAACTGCTTAAAGGCTAAATAAACAAACTATGTGTTGGAATTAAGTAAAGCATGAATTAATCATATATTGAACAACTATGGGCCAGTCTCACGACTGGGCAAAGAGGGGTGCTTAACACCTTCCCCTTATTGTACTTTTGGCTCCCGTACCCAGAATCTCTATCTGTTTTTCCTAGTTTTTATAAACTAGATGGTGACTCTGTTTTGATGATAACCGCTGTCATGTGGCGATGTTCCTAGCCATGGGAATATCCACGATCTTGGTTTATGAAGCAAACAACCAAACAAATAGCAATGATCAATCTGTATGGCGATGCCCCGCTTCAGGGAGGTGTCTACAGTTTTTGGCGACTCCGCTGGGGACTTGAGAGCCATGACCAGAAAGTTTGACATAAGACTAACATATGCTTTATCTAATTCATTTATCATATGCATCGAGTGGGCAACCTCGTTGAGTTTACCTAATATCCCAGCATGTCACGGGCTATGTTAGGGGTTCCAGCAAACCCCACAGTCACTGGTACCTAGTGGTATATCAAAAAGGGAACCACCCAATTACCGTCTATGATGGGCTGGTATATCAAAAAGGGAACCACCCAATTACCGTCTATGATGGGCTGGTAAAAGGACTGGTGCCCTTTGACAACAGAGCACCCTTGAGACCACCCGAACCTTACATGTGTTAAAGAGCCATAGAACTTATCAAACTAAGACAGGAACCTACAGGCTAGGAATCTACTTGCATTTGTTTGTACAAGTTCTTCCTCACACCCATTGTATATATATATGTTGTAAAGTTTTCTTTTGCAGGTTAAACCATAGGGTCCTCTTAAGATCGAATGAAAATGGGTAAGCTAAACCAATCTAACTAAAGCAAAAAAATTTAGGAAAAATGGCTGCGTCACTGTCCATGTTTGATTCGCACTTTCAAGCTGTCACCAAGCTGTCTAGGCCATTCCATCCTGCTGCCAAGATCTTCGACCCATCCAAATACATCACTCCGGTGAATTAGCCAAAGCCTATGGTAATTATCACTGAAGATGATCATGTCATGTTCACAAGAACAGTTGATGATGAAGAGGTAGAAGACATAATCGAAGAAGAAGGGCTTCGCAGGGTCCCAATCTATTTCTACGACCCTATGCACCCGCCGACGACTATTGGCCAATATACGAGGCTGACGACTTCGAAGTCGAAGACGCAAAGGAAGAAGAGCCTATTGACAATGATCCACTAGACGAGATATCACTGAACCTACTCTTTGATGAATGGGTCACCAATAATGAAATAAGGGTGATCCACCCTATCACGGATAGCTTTGGTAATTGGTGGGGATTTGTTGGCACACGAAGAGTCGACAACAGTGACGAAGCAGAGATCGCGGCTCAACTGGAGGAAATAATGGCAATAGCAAATCAAATGGCCCTTCAGGACTTGCAGGGTGACAATAATGAAAGTGCAAATCAAGATGACAGTGAAGTGCTGATGATCAACCTTGGTGAGGAAAAAGACTGCTCTGAGCTAATTATAGATGCTGGAAAAGGGGCTTACCCTAACTGGACTGTGGAGCACACTCTAAAATACAAAATGAAAAATGTTGATTCCGATCTTAGTTCCGATTCCGATTCTGACTTCAAGTCAACTCAATCCGAGTCTAGCTTTTCATCTTTTCAAACCACCGAGTCTAGTGAGGAAAACCTGGTCAAAGCCCCAAGGCATAACATTTATTTTGAATTTGACTCTGAAATGTCTTTTGACAATTTTAGCAATGAGAATGAAGATTTAGAGTATTTCACTTTGCCTATGATCAACTGTGTGGATTCCAATAATCCAAATTTTGAGGAAGAAATTCTAGAATTCATCGAGAGAGAAGAAGAGAGGCATGCCAAACCTTTTTCTAAGGAAATAATCACAGCGAACATAGGCTCTGAAAATGAGCCCAAACTGGTTAAAATTGGTGCAACATTGTCTTCTCAAGAAAGTGAAAAACTAATCCTTTTGCTAAAAGAATACAAAGATGTTTTTGCCTGGTCTTATGAGGACATGCCTGGAATAGATCCCGAAATTGTTCAGCACAAAATTCCCCTCCATCTTGATGCAAAACCTATTAAACAAAAGCTAAGACGTATGCGCCCTGATTGGGTCCTAAAAATAAAAGAAGAAGTCACTAAACAAATCAACGCCGGTTTTCTCATAGTTACCGAGTATCCACAGTGGGTAGCCAACATTGTTCCAGTGCCAAAGAAAACTGGGGGAATCAGGGTCTGTGTAGATTTCCGAGATCTTAACAAGGCCAGTCCAAAGGATGACTTTCCATTACCACACATAGACGAGCTAGTGGACAACACCGCAGGACATGCATTGCTATCTTTCATGGATGGGTTTTCTAGGTATAATCAGATTCTGATGTCTCTTGAAGACAGAGAGAAAACCACCTTCACCACACCGTGGGGAACCTACTGCTACCAAGTAATGCCATTCGGGTTGAAGAATGCTGGAGCCACCTATCAAAGGATGGCACATGACATGATACACAAAGAAGTAGAGGTATACGTCGACGATATGATAGTCAAATCAAAGGATAGGGAAGGACATTATAGAGCACTCCAAAAGTTCTTTGAGAGGATTAGTCAATACAAGCTACGTCTTCATCCTCAAAAATGCACTTTGGGGTAACAGCTGGAAAGATACTAGGATTTCTCATCACCCAAAGAGGAATCGAAGTGGACCCTTCCAAAGAGGAATTGAAGTGGAAATCATGGAGATATCACCACCGAAGATAGAAAAGGAAGTAAGAAGATTTCTGGGAAAAGTGCAATTCATTAGCAGGTTCATTTCCAAACTCACAGCCACTTGCGAACCTCTCTTCAAGCTTTTGAAGAAGGATACAGATTTTGAGTGGAACCAAGACTGCCAACAAGCATTTGAGGCGATTAAGGAGTATCTTCAGCATCCACCTGTATTGTCACCGCCCATCCTTGTGAAACCCTTGATTTTGTACCTTTCGGTAACAGACACATCCATAGGATGTATGCTAGCACAAGAAAACGACGCCAAAGTAGAGTGCGCCGTATACTACATCAGCAAGAAAATGATGGACTATGAAACAAGGTACACTCCCCTCAAGAAAACCTAATGGGGGCCAGTATGGGCCACAAAGAAACTAAGACACTACTTATTAGCACATCCGGTAGTGCTGGTTTCTCGTTTAGACCCAATCAAATATCTTTTCGAGAAGCCAGCACTTATCGGAAAGCTAGCTAGGTGGTTATTGCTGCTGGCAGAATTCGACCTCAAATACATGATAAGGAAATCAGTGAAAGGAAGGGCTGTGGCAGAGTTCTTGGCAAATCACCCTGTGACAGAGGCCGAGGTAGAAGACTTCATGTTCCCCGACGAAGACATCCTATGTCTTTTAGACGACACATGGCAGCTTTACTTCGATGGAGCATCAAACCAATGTGAATATGGTATAGGGGTACTGCTAGTTTCCCCAAACGACTCTCTTATCCCTCTGTCATATAAACTAAGGTTTGAAGTCACCAACAACCAAGCTGAGTACGAAGCCTGCATTGCTGGAATGGAGGCGGCCCTGGAACTAAGGGCAAAAAGGGTGGAAATCATTGGAGATTCAAACCTGGTGGTGTCCCAAGCAAGAGGAGACTAGAAGGTCAAAGAAGACACGCTGAAGCTATACCACTCTGTGCTGGAAGACCTGATTCCCCAATTTGACTCGGTCATCTTCACACACACTCCATGAGTGAGCAATAGGTTTGCGGACGCGCTGGCAACACTGGCCTCTGTGGTCGAGATACCCCTGGGATTCACGATGTGGCCTCTCATGATCGAGTAGAAGGTCAAACCAGCATGTGAGTGTACCTTCACTGAAGAAGGTGAGGACGATGGAAAGCCATGGTACGAAGACGTGAAGAAATTCCTGGAAGAAGGAGAATATCCCTCCGAGGCCACCTCAAAGGACAAAATGGCTCTGCGGAAGTTTGTCACCCGATTCGTAGTCTACGGAGGGGCACTGTATCGAAGAGCACATCTGGGCCCCACTTTTGTGTCACCACGGAAGAAAGCCGTAAGATAATGGAGGAAATACACGAAGGAATCTATGGGCCGCATATGAATGGGGTAACAATGGCAAAGAAAATCCTGCATCAAGGATACTACTGGACTACAATGGAGGCCGACTGCGCTGACTATGTCCGCCGATTTTTCAAATGCCAAACTCACGCTGATCACATGCGTATTCCCCCTACGGAATTATATAGCATGACATCCCCTTGGCCATTCTCCACCTGGGGGATAGACGTCATTGGAAGTATAAGTCCAAAGGGAAAATACAAGCATCAGTTCATTCTAGTGGCTATCGACTACTTCACCAAGTGGGTAGAAGCAGCTTCTTATGCTACCCTCAAAGCCACTCATGTGGCCAAGTTTATCCGCACCAATATCATCTATCGGTATGGCGTACCTCACGAGTTCGTCTGCGATAATGCATCACACTTAAAGGGAGCAACAAAGAAGCTTTTTGCTGAATTTGGAATACAAAATCATCGGTCATCCACTTATCGACCTCAAACCAATGGAGCGGTTGAGGCTGCAAACAAGAACATCAAGAGGATTCTGCGGAAGACTACTGACACCTACACAAACGGGCCAGAAATGCTACGTCTGGCACTATGGGGTTATCTAACAACTGAAAGGACTTCAACTGGGGCTACTCCATATTCCCTGATCTATAGGATGGAAGCTGTCTTGCCTATCGAACTAGAGCTACCCTCACTAAGGGTTCTGGCTGAGACTGGAATGATCGAAGAAGACTGGGTTCAAAACCGTTACGACGAGTTGGCATTACTAGATGAAAGAAGGCTAAGAGCGTTATACCATGTGCAAGGGTATCAACGCTGCATCGCACGAGCCTTCAACAAAAAGGTAAAGCCACGAGACATCAAGGTGGGGGATATGGTGCTCAAAGCAATCCATCGCCACGTTTCAGACCCGAGAGGCAAGTTTAGACCAAACTGGGGAGGCCCCTACCTTATCAAACGCATACTGTCTGGAGGAGTAGCCTACATTGCAGACCTGGATGGAATGGAATTCGCAACACCAGTCAATATTGACAATTAAGCTGAGGAAGTACTACCCCTGAGAGATGCTCGTTGGGTCGAAAACCACAAGGGTGGGCGACCCAAGCAAAAATTAGAGTAGCTTGCTAGGTCGAAAACCCGCAAGGGCGGCTTAGACAAAAACTAAGGCATAAATAAAAGCGCTCGCTAGACTGAAAACCCGCAAGGGCGGTTTAGGCAAAATCAAGAGCACAAAAGGAGAGGAAAATACCAGAGTGGACCCTAGCTAAAACAAAACAAGTCTTGAACTACGTTTATGGCCTGATTCCCTCTATCGGATACGTAGGCAATCTCTAGATTAAGATTCGGCCACTGTTATCACTATCACTTCCAAATTTCTAGAACTATCCTAAGCATACTGTCAAAACCATGGCAAAGTCATTTTAATAAATCAACCAAATGTTTTATTATTTCCAAAGAAAAAGGAAAAGCAAGCTCAAACAATTCTTAAATCTATGAAAGCTAGAATCAAACAAAGAACATCTTTTGAAAGCATAAGCAATTTGTCAATCTCTAGGTCTTCCTTCTCTTTGCACTTTTGTCCTTCAAAAGGTTTTTCTCCAGCCAGCGCTTGTACGAACTTGATAGCTTGTTAGCAAAGCTCTCACCAACGTCTTGCATCACCCGATTCGGCCATAAATGAAGCACATTGCGACGAAAGTTGGCATCATGAGCCTTAGAAGCAGCATACTCAGGATCACCCAGCACCTTAGCTTGTTCAGCCCCGAACTGTCTTTGAAAGAAAGTAGGAAAATAGAAGGTAACTCGAGTGATACCAATCACTGCAACACCGAAATGACTCATGGTACTCATAGTCATGCGTCCAATGCACATCAGTTTTCTGTCGGACTAACCTATGCAGGAAGGAAAACAGAAAAGAAGGAGAAGTGGATGCCGAATCTTCTGGTGGTTTGAACACCAGAGACCAGCTGCAAAAAAGAAAAGGACACCCCCGGGGCAACGTGTACCAAAGAAGCACTGCGGCGCAGAAGAAACACCACGTGGCCCAGAAAAATCATCATACCATGTACCAACACCACCCCAGGAGTTCCACATCACGGAAGCAAGCCCCCCGTGCGAGGGTCCCTAATCAAGCATCAAGACAGGACCAAGAACAATGCGGTCTCCTTCCGCGATCACTGACTGTACGCCACCCATGGCCTGGTCCCAATAAGAATAAAAGAGGCAGAGAAGTCCTCGGTGGAGCTCTCAGGCGTGGAGAGAAAAGAAGAGAAAGAGAGATGAAATTAAACAACCGAGGCCGTGGCCTTTTATAGACCTCTGGAAATGAAGCGATTGCGCGGCCAAGACTTCGATCCTTCGGTCGAGAAATCCATTATTCGACCACTGGATCGATTTCCTGGCCTCCTAATATATTTCCTACAACAGCAGCAGATCTTGCTCGAGGCACTGAATTCAAGTAAAAATGAGGTTTTGGGTCCTCGATCGACAAAACCATTTTGAACTAGCCTTGGGGGCATGACCGAGCATGAAAAACGTCAAAGCCTACACAAGTTCTCTCTCCGTAGCAGCAAGCTAACCAGATGCTGGTCACTTGACCAAACTATAAACTCTACGCCATGCTCACTACCGTCAAGAACATCATCTCAATCAGCTCCACGCTCATATTCGACAGGCTCTCCTGCTTCCGGCCCCAAGCCCACTACTCAGCGACTCCACGCCCATAACCATTCAGCGATTTCCCGCTCATTATTACTTCAGCAACTTTATCAGTAGCTTTACGCTCGCTCAGTGGCTCTACGCCCGCATTCACCATTAGCAACTCTAAGCTCACCAAGCGGCCCTGTGCTCACCATCGTAATCATTCAGCAGCTCCGTGTTCATTCAGCAGCCATGTGCCCAAGTCGCTCATCAGCTCTGTATTCTACTCCTCCCAGCAGCTCCCTCAGTAGCCTCTCAGCAGTTCTATGCTCTCAGCTTTATGGCTCTACGCCCATAACCACCTCAGCAGCTTTACGCTCGCCCAACAGCTCTAAGCTCACCATCACCCAGCGGCTCTGTGTTCAGCAGCTCTGTACTCCCCATCAGCCCCGAGCTCATCATCTCAGCAGCACCATGTAACTCAGTGGTTTTACGCCCGTATTCACCATTTTAGCGGCTCTACCCGTATTCACCATCTCAGCGGCTCTACGCCAGTACTCACCGTCTCAACGGCTCTACGCCCGTATTCACCATCTCAGTGGCTCTACTCCTGTGCTCACCGTCTCAGCGGCTCTACGCCCGTATTCACCATCTCAGCGGCTCTACGCCCGTATTCACCATCTTAGCGGCTCTACGCCCACAAATCCAGCGGATTTACGCTCACTATCTCAACTGGCTCTACGTCGTAACAATTCTCACAAGGCTCTATGCCACCTCAATCATCAATATATCATCTGTTCTCAAGCTCTACGCTTGAATGCTCAAAATCCAACATTTTGAATGCTCGAAGCTCTTTGAATGCCCAACCACTGTGTACTGGATCCTCAAGTTCTACACTTGAATGATCAAGCTCTATGCTTGAATGCCCAACCACTGCATACTGGATGCTCAAAGCCTGTACTTTGAATGCTCGAATTCTACCCTCCGAATGCTCGAGCTCTACGCTCTGAATGCTTAAGTCCAGAACTTGAAAGAAGCTCTACGCTTAAATCAAACACACACGCACGGGCCCGTGCACATAAGCATCAATTGCATCACCATTATCACATCGAGTCCGCATCAATTACATCACCATTATCATATCTGTTCACATCTAACCCACCATCATCATATACACACTTTGCATCTCTATCTCTCATGAAAACAGGTCAATCCTGTAATCAATTGGCTCTACGCCTCGGTTTTATTGATCGGTCCAGCGCCTCAATCCTTTGGCTCTACGCCAAAACTTATGATGAGAAAGCTCCATGCACAGACCATCAGAATGCAAATAGCTTTACGCCTTGGTTCAAATCACGTCAAGCTCTAAGCTCTGACTCCTCAGGCTCTCACCTTGTGAATGCAACTGGCTCTACGCCTCAGATCTGTCAAGCTCTAAGCTCTGACTCCTCAGGCTCTCGCCTCATGACTACAATAGGCTCTACGCCTCAGTTCTATCACCTCAGGCTCTCGCCTCATAACTGCAACCGGCTCCGAGCCTCGGTTCCCTCATCTCAACACTCCGTGCTCTAGTTACTGGCCTTGCATCCCCCATATCTCAAAATCGGCATCTAACTCGTCTCCAGAAGATGGCTTGGGTTCCACCCCATATCTCAAAATCGGTGTCCGATTCATCCCCAGCAGATGGTTTGGATTCCACCCCATTACATCAATTCCTTCCGGCTCATTCGCAAGGATAGGCTACTCTACCGAGCTCCCCTCAGTCAAAGTAAGGATGATCAAGAAAAGCAAATGACTCACCCGCCGTGTATTGATCTACCCCAAAATTCTGAAGATGCTCACCGCAAAAATTTCCCCAGCAGCCCCGCGCTCCTTCAACTACCCTTTGCCAAAATCCTGGCTTAGCCTAGGTACGTCACACTACGGCTTTTAAGCCTGAAGGTACGTCTTCTGTTTCTAACCCTCCAAAACTTTTTATTTTTCTTTATTGCCCTTCCGAACTATGGTTGGTCTGAATTTCCCCTGTGGAATACATAGACAGCCTCCCGGCCCGACCATAACTAAAACAGTTTTTGAAAACCCTTGGAATAGTGGTTGGACCAAATTGAGTTGCTTTTATAGCTTTGACTCTTACTTAAACATGTCTCACGATCCGTCTAAGTTCAGTCAAAGAGGGGCATCTGTAGACACCCCAATTTGGACTAACGATTATTTCAAGTCCCACCTTGGGGACCATCTTGATGATGATATGGATACAGTGACTGCTGATTGACTTCTTGTGAACCTTAGGACTTTCGGTAAGAACTTTTAGCCACTTAGAGGACCCAATCCAGAGCCAAATAGCCTTTTAGACAGAAGTACAGTATCCTAGGAGAATTCATCTATCGGCCATGACATTGATCTCATGGCCTCAACATCATTTCTTCACCCGTGAAGCATGTTGCTTGAAAATCTCCCTGAGAGATTGATCACTCGGCCGCCAGGTCTATTCCTCGGTCGCAACATCAATCCTTCGGCTGCCAGATCCTTTGCTCGACCGCCAGATCGTCTATTTTCCAGATTCTGGAATGTTCTCTCATACGTTTGATCCGTTCACAAAACCCTAGCAGCCAAATCACGATCCGTTCGGGCCACGTTTGGAGATTACCATGAGGAGTTTGTGTTGCCCTATAATTCCAATTCAATCGTGCATTGTGATTGGATGGAGTGTGTCGTCCCCATGCCTATATAAAGGGGCCTTCGGCTCTAAAATTAGATACACAATTCATTCTCTACAGCCACGAAACTCTGCCAATATACACTCTCATATCCCCTCTACAAAAGCCCTAACCTTCCTAAGGCAGCCATTAATCCGATGATCAAACCCCGAAGTTCAAACCCTAACCCTAGGGTTTGAAGAAGCAATCAGTCAATCACCCTCAATCCAAAGCAATCAAGCTACTAAGGGATCAAGGTGGTGAGGCCCAGGGGCCTCTGGTTTGATTTATTTTCTGTTCATACCCTTAATCATAACGTTTTGATTATTTGTTAACTATTTAGTCTGGTGTGAGGAAGAACATCGGCCAGGGTTTCAATCTCTCAGGCCGGTACATTGAACCAGGAGGATTCCTCGGCCGTGAAATCCATTCACCGGCCGCGGAATCCACCCCCTGGAATAGAGCTATTTTATTCTGCTTTTCTGATGCATGCTTTCAATTACAGTCTCGGCTCACCATTAACTGCTTAAAGGCTAAATAAACAAACTATGTGTTGGAATTAAGTAAAGCATGAATTAATCATATGTCAAACAACTATGGGCCAGTCTCACGACTGGACAAAGAGAGGTGCTTAACACCTTCCCCTTATTGTACTTTTGACTCCCGTACCCAGAATCTCTATCTATTTTTCCTAGTTTTTATAAACTAGGTGACGACTCTATTTTGATGATAACCGCTGTCGTGTGGCGATGTTCCTAGCCATTGGAATATCCACGATCTTGGTTTATGAAGCAAACAACTAAACAAATAGCAATGATCAATCTGTATGGCGATGCCCCGCTTCAGGGAGGTGTCTACAAAGATTAAGTGGAGTGTCAAATTTAAATGGTAGCTCATCAAACGGTAAGCACTGTATATTTTGTTATTAGCAGTTTTGTTCTTTCATGTTTTGCAAATGACACTTTGTTCATCTCTATTTTTTGTTAAATGTTTTTTGATAGGCATATTTGATGGTGTGTAGGTGATATAATTGTCCCTTATCCCCTTTTGTTGACTTTCATCCAAATGGAATTACATGGATAGTCAAAAGCTCGATTGGTAAGAATGGTAGAAGTGTCTAATCCGCTTTTACCCCATGCAACGCTGATATTGGTTTTACTTGATGACCAAGTAATATAACATCTTATTAAAGGCGATTAATGAATAGTGATATATTAATGTGTTTAAGTTTTTATTATAATGTGCGTAATTTTAAAAAAATTACTGTTATAGGGTGATGTTATGGAGGCAAGTGTAGGGCCCGAAGAAGTATACTATTTCAGGGAACATCTTTACGAGGGTAGAGTCTACCTTTTTAAAGGAGTCAATATTGTACGAGTTGATGAAAAGTTCAATCTGGTACCGTACCACTACAAAATGTGTTTTACTGATGATACAAAAGTAGAACACATCTATATCACATGTGATAGAACACCCCTTCGTTGGGCTTACAGAATAAGATAACAAGACATCCATCATTTTGCCAGCAACTATGTGCAATTGATAGGTACGTTGTTCTATGGCTATATTACTTACATAGTACACCTAGAATACTGAGCAAATAAAAGTCCAACAATTTTTAATTCCAATAAGTTAATTTTTTTCTTAGCTATATGTGTTATTCTTCAGATGTGGTTGGGTTGGTTGTCACTGTCACTGAACATCGAAGTAATAGAAATGGGGAATCTATGGTAAGAGATGTGTTGTTGCTTGATAAAAGGTACTATAAATCATTTGTGCTCGTAAAATCTATTACAACAATTTGAATTTAATCTCTATTCTCTATTGACAAATTGATGACAGTATGACGTTTGTTCGACTTACTTTGTGGAATGAATTTGCAATGAGAGATGGGATGCGTCTGCTTGAAACTCTGCACCAAAATAATGTTTTGTTTGCTACGGGGTTGAAGGTCGTTGATTTTCATTGTAATACTTCTCTGAACCCGTGTGAATTTTTTTAATAATAATTTAAAAACTTGATTAATAATTTTGAAATTTTATCTTCTAGGTCTGTACCTTAGCACTTGCAAGAAGAGCAAATTATACGTTAACCACTCAATTTGTACAGACGGGATTCCTGAATGGTAAGTTGGATATTGAGCGAATCAATTTGTATTTTTTTAGTCTTTGACTATATGAAGATTAGAATTTTTGTTCGATTAATTGTTCTAAAAAATACATGCTTATCTAGGTTTGCAAAAGACGTAAATGCACAAAAGTCGGTAGCATGGAACCGCACACATGGATTTTCGCTCCCACGGGCACTAATAATTTCAAATGCTAGGAGAATTCGAATAAACCAATTTGCGTTTCGGCCCAATGTAAGATTTTTGTCTACATGATTCCATGGTTAAAAACAAGCCAAATCTACATGAGTGTTAAAAACAAGTAAGAAGTCAGATATGGCCCGAGAGAAAAAACAAGTGAGGTTTCTTGTGCGGTCCTTACCCGAGCGTTGAGGTAAAATGAAAGTGAGCAATAGAAAAAGGAGAGTTGAGTGAGAACCTACCTGGAGCAGGAGAGGGCATTCGCTGAACAAGTCTGTCTGGCCACTTTTGATCAAGTCTAAACCCATGAGAGTTTCCGCCAGGACTATGGGCATGATATTTTTCCGAGCAACCATTTGGGAAGCAACGCTCACCAGCTAAGGACTAACCCTCCCGTCAGCAGGAATCAGCATATAGGCGGCAAGCGCGCAAATTGAGAGCACGAGGCGTCTTTGAGCCGGCCCAACGTAATCTCCAAGGCCTCCTTCCGGGCCATACAGTTCGATGAGACGAATAATGTTAAGTTCGTCGTTTTGAAGTATGCTTGATGATAGCTCTTCGGAGATGTTAAGCTTCATCCGCAAAAGGTGCTCCATGTCCTCTTGGAAGGGAGGAATAGCGAGTGCATGAGAGTCAGCGAAGGCTGGGAGATATGCTTGGAATTCCTCAACCGTCGGGCACATCTCGTCGTTATAAAACCGAAACACGTGCATAACTGGATCCCAGTAACTCATGGCCACTTTGAGAAGCGTTTTCGGTCCAAATCTCTTTCCGGGGCGTTTCCCTCAATTTCGTCAATTGGTACGAGTCGTGTTAGGCACGCTTGGTCTTGCAGAAGGGTCAGTTTTGTCTAAATCAAGTTATTTTGGATTTTGGCTTGTTAATGCCCAAAATTTCATTATTTTTCGTATCCTTGTGTCCTGGTCGTATCCTAGGGTACATTTTCCTTTTCTTACAGGCTAGTCACATTTTGTACATACACATGTGTCTGTGAGCAGTCTCTGTACGTTATCAATGCAAGTTTGGTATTAGTGGTTGGTTTTACTTTCTCTTATCAATAACGAGAAACAATAAGCTCTGAAAATGCAAATTTTATAACTAACCATGATATCTATGTCAAAACAAAGGAAGCAACTGTATCTGTGGCACTTCGGCCAATCAAAAGCCGTCAAGTCAGTTTGGGCACATGCGCCCGCTAATCAAAAGGCACGCAGGCCCTCAAAAAACCTGTATCCATGTCAACTAAGCTATCTACTTGAGCACGCAGGCCCGAAATCAAAAGTCAAAAGGTGCAGAAAGTAAAGGAGGCTTCACAGTAGCCCTCAGCGCTCTCCAAACCAGTCGTCGCTTTCCTCTTGCTCCCGAGGATCTTTCTTGTATGGAGGGTCATCAGCAGAGTCGTCGAAGCCGTTGCTGGTGGAGGAACGTTGTTCCTCCTCTTCCTCTCCCTCCTCTTCCTCTTCCTCTTCTTCCTCTCCCTCTTCTTCTTCTTCCTCTTCTTCGTCCTCGGGAGACTCCGACAAAATCAGCCACTTTTTGTGGGCCGGCTCGACTTGCGTTGGCTTTTCCCGCATTTTGATTTGGTATTGCATCTCTACACGCGTCACGGCCTTCTTGGCAGCCTCCCGGCTCACAGCAACTGGCTGTGAACTCCTGGTCTGTCGTTGTGTGGTGGTGGCTGGAGGAATAGGTTTCTTTGCTCCCACTTTCTTCTGAGGCAGGTCTCGCGTGCTTTTCCTCCTAGGAGCCGCCCTCCCCTGTGCCTGCATTGTTATTTTGTTTGAAACATGAGTATACATTGTGCATATTGTATTTCAAGTGTTGAAAATAGGTACATTCTATCGTTTATTGAAAGCTATCAAGGCATGCATATATTGAAAGCAGGAATGTATCGAAAGCGGGAATGTATCGTTTTGAGACGTATACTTGAGTCCTCTGAGCAGCAGCTGGCTGAGCTGGCTGTGGTGTCGATATCGGATAGTGCAACTCCAATGGCATACCGCTAGCTGCTCTTCTCACCACATTCTCCAAAGCCAGCATACGTCGAACGGCCTCATTCACCCATTCAGTTGGCACCTGCATGCAATTTGGGTTTGTCGCGCTATTCAACAGTAATTCAAGTATATTGAATTGAAATGCAATAATGGAAGCTAAGTCTTACCGGAACAACTACTGGAGTGGGCTCAACCCTGGCAGGCACAAGGTGTATCTCTACTGGATTCCCCTGGCTGTCAACCACAGGGATTGTAGACACCCCAATTTGGCCTAACGATTATTTCAAGTCCCACCTTGGGACAATCCCGATGATGAAATGG
The DNA here is from genome assembly GCA_020567845.1 of Rhododendron henanense subsp. lingbaoense. Taxonomy (NCBI): domain Eukaryota; kingdom Viridiplantae; phylum Streptophyta; class Magnoliopsida; order Ericales; family Ericaceae; genus Rhododendron; species Rhododendron henanense. The sequence continues at coordinate 19,838,687 of CM036318.1, forward strand.
ATACAGTGATTGCTGATTGCTTCCTTGAGAACCTTAGGACTTTCGGTGAGAACTTTGAACCACTTAGAGGACCCAATTCAAAGCCATACAGCCTTTCAAACAGAAATACAGAAGCCTAGGAGAATGCATCTGACGGCCGTAACATCGATCTAACGGCCATAACATCAATCCCTCACCCGAGCAACCTGTTGCCAGCAAAATCTCCCTGAGAGATCAATTCCTCGGCCGCAAGATCTATCCTTCGGCCGAGACATCCATTCCACGGCTGCAAGATCCTTTACTCGGCCGCCAGATCGACCTTTTTCCAGACTCTGGAACGTTCTGTCAGACGTTTGGTTTGATCCAACTACACTACCTTCCCGATGCGTTCGGGCTATGCTCAGAGATTACGACGTAGAGTTAGAGATGCATTGCAATTGCAATTGCCATCTCGTGATTTGATTGGCCGGAGTGAGTCATCCCTGTGCCTATATAAAGGAGCCTTTGGGCTCCGAAATTGATAGACCTACACACTCAATCAAGCCTCAAAGCTCTGCACAAATAATCCCTCAATCCCATACTTCAAAAGCCCTAACCTCCCGAAGGCAGCCGTCAATCCGGCGATCAAACCCCAAAGTTCAAACCCTAACCCTAGGGTTCTCGATCAAGCAATCAATCAATCACGCCCAATCCAAAGCAATCAAGCAACTGAGGGATCAAGGTGGTGAGGCCCAACGGCCTCTGATTTGTCTTAATTTACTGTATTTTTGACTAACCGTAGCGTTCTGATTATCCGTTAATCTTTTTGTCTGGTGTGAGGAAGAACACCGACCGGGGCTTCGATCCCCCGGCCGGTACATTAAACCAGTGTGATTACTCGGCCGTGACATCCATTCACTGGCCGAGTAATCGATCTCCTGGGACAGTTTGTTTGCTTCTCTGCTGTTTGATGCATGCTTCATTTATCGCACTGGCTCACTTTACTTACTGTTTAAAGGAATAAATAAACAGACTATGTGTTGGAATTAAACAAAGCATCTATACGTCTTATGTTGAATGATTATGGGCCAGTCTCACGACTGGGCAAAGAGGGGTGCCTAACACCTTCCCTTTATTGTACTTTTGGCTCCCGTATCCAGAATCTCTATCTGTTTTCCCAGTTTTAATAAACTGGGTGGCGACTCTATTTGATGATAACCGTTATCATGTTGCAATGTTCCTAGCCATGGGAATGTCCATGATTTTGGTTTACGAAGCGAGCAACCAATCGAGCAAACACAATGTGATCAATTTGTATGGCGATGCCCCGTTTGGGAGGTGTCTACAGTTTTTGGCGACTCTGCTGGGGATATGAGAGCCATAACCAAAAAGTTCAACATAAGACTAATACATGCCTTGTCTAATTCATTTATCATATGCATCGAGCGGGCAACCCGTTGAGTTCACCTGATATCCCGGCACGACACGGGCTATGTTGTGGGTTCCAGCAAACTCCACAGTCACTCGTACCTAGTGGTATATCAAAAAGGAAATCACCCAATCGCCGCCTATGATGGGCTGGTGAGAGGACTGGTGCCCTTTGACAACGGAGCACCCTGAGACTACCAAAACCTTGCATGCTTTGGAAAGCCATAGAACTTATCAAACTAAGACAGGAACCTGCAGGCTAGGAACCTACTTGCATTCTACTTGCAAAAGTTCTTCCTCACACCTTGTATCATCTGTTGTTGTAATTAACTCTTTCTGTGCAGAAGGGTTGGGATTTTCAGCCCAAATTCTAACCCTACACAGGCGAAATACTGACTTCCAAGTATTCTACTTTTCAAGCAGGCACAATAGGTAAATCAAAGAAGCAACCACAGCCAACTTTGTACTCTTATAACACCCGAAGCTACGCCAAACAAAGGTCTCTGCAACCCTCCCGTCTATCATCTTCATCTGACAAGACACCCTCACCACAACAATTCCAACCGCTTTCAGAAACTTCCCGGTCATCCCCTCAACGGACCCCGTCATTCACTAAATCTCAAGCTTCGTCAAGCAACCCTTCTACCTTCATGGCAGACAACGACACCACCATTGCCGACCTCCAAGCTCAAATCGCTGCACTACTAGCAGAAAAGGCAGCTAGAGATGCTGAAGATGAGGAAAAATCAATGGAAGACGAGAATCCCCATAAAGTGATATTGGCAGAAAGTCCTGAGTTGACCAAACAAGTCAAGGAAATCAAACAAGCCTTGGCTCGTTCGCAAGGGGATCAAATTCTGGATTTCGAGGGACTTTGCCTCTTCCCAGAATCCAAGCTGCCTGAGAATTTCAAGATGCCCAACATTGAGAAGTTCAATGGAACTGGCAACCCTACCAGTCATGTTCGCCATGTTATCAACACCCTGAAGCCGATGGGCTTGAACGACGAGCTCATCGCCCAGTTGTTCCAGCGAACCCTCACCGGAAGTGCTCTCGACTGGTTCCTCACTTTGGAGTTTGTACATTATCAAACTTGGCCAGAAATTGCCAATGCTTTTGTCAAGCAATATGCATACAACGTCCAAATTGAACTAACAACTCGAGACTTGGAAATGACCAAACAGGATTCCAATGAGGACTTTGCTACCTTTGTGGCAAGATGGAGGGAAAAGGCTGCCAAGATGAAGAACCATCCCTCCGAGGAAGACCAAGTGAGGATAGTTGTCAAAAATTTGCAACCCAAATATCTCAGGCATATTTACACACAGGCTATCACCGATTTCAAGCGCTTGCATGCCACTGGGTTGCAAATTGAAGATGGAATCAAGCTAGGACTCATTGGGAAAGAAGAGGCCACTCCTCCACCTAAGAAAACCTTCTCTAGCCGTACATCTCACGCCTCCGTAAATGCCCTTGGCTCCTTGTCTCAAGACCCTTTCCAAACTAGTCCATCCCGAAGCTCAAATCGACCTCGTCGCAACTTTGATCCTCTCTATATGACCTTATCCCAAGCCTTGACCATCCTTAGCCGTCAAGGGCATCTTAAACCTCTAAACAAGCCACTTCCTCCGCCGCCCTACGGTCCAAACCATGATCCAAACAAACAATGCACCTACCACCAACACCCTGGGCACGAAACAGACAATTGTATGCGTCTTCGTCACGACATTCAAGATCTTATTGATAGTCGAACCATAAAACCACCAAAACCTGATGGGCAAGCCAACCCACTCCCTACTCATAACACCGAGCCACCACCTCGAAGCATCAATCTCATAAATCTCTCTCACAATCCCAGCCAATACATTGTCCAAGACAACCAAACCAAACCTACCTTAACCTTCCCCGAGGAGGACGAATGTTTCATGATAGAGGAGGAGGAGGACAATGATTCTAATCAGTCAGAAGTAATCGACATTGATATGTCCGACATAAGCAGCAAAGATCAGGCAGAGGAGGAAAAGCTAAGGAAGTGGAAGGAACACTCTTGGGCGAAACACAATTTGGAGGATCCAGACATTCCATTTGTAGAAGATGACGAATGGCTTCGTATCTGGTTTGAGAATAGGAAGAAGGAAAAAGAAAGGGTCATCATGATGAGAAAGCACGCTCGCTTCGAGCCTGCCCAAATAGTGGTACGCATCAACCGTCCCAAAATTCCAACACCGCTCATTGTTTGGGAGACAATCAATCTCATTGAGGAAGTAGAGGAGTTTCAAATGCAACCATGGGTCAACCCTTACAACGAGTGCGATTATAGTCAATGGATAGAGGAAAGAGAAGATCTAGATTTCATGTGCACAGAACCCTATAAAACAGGGGAAAGCGACTTTGATGAAATGGAAGAAGAGTGCAATGATCCGCTCGATGAAACCTCATTAGCATCACTATTCAATCAGGAGGAAATAGCTGATGACCACGCAATCAATGAGGAAAGAGAAAGGGAGTTTCCCGCCGACACATCCATCTGGGGATTACTCATGGCTCAAGGAGGTAGCCATCGTGCAAAAGATGAACTCGGTTCAAAGGCTCTGTTTGGCAAGGAAGAGGGTGGGAAAGAGTCAAAGTTGCAAAAGACAAGGGAAATGACCCCGACATGCTGCAGTAGCTGAGAAGTCACAACATGGCAAATAAGAAACGTTAAAACATTGTTTTTGCTTTAAACAAACTAGAACGAGTTTTGGGCCCCTGTTTGGGTATTTTATTTCCGCTAAGAGAATTCCTTTTTCATCTTCCAGATTATGCTTATCTAAATCCAAATTTCTAAATTGCAATTACCATGCGCTATACTCTCATTGCCAAAACAAAGGAAGAATTCGAAGGGATCAAAATCTTTGTGTCCCCGACAAAAGGGAAGGTAAGGATGAACTCTAATTACTTAGAACTAGGTTTTTATCAAAACTCAGGAAGAAGACGCTATCTCCGTGAGAACACTTAGGGTTAGCTTGCCCATTGTGAAAGTACAAATGCAACAAGGAGATTCATAAAAACATCTCCATCAGATTCCTCTCCAAAACACAAACCCTCTTGAGAGAAAAATACTCATTGGGCAACCTATACACCCAAGCAAAAGTAAGAGCAGAGCCTGCTAGGACAAGAAAAAGCGAAAAACGCGGCCTAGGCAAAAGTTAAGGCATTTGAAGGAAAGCTCGCTAGGGACTCAACCTCTATCAGGTAACCTAGGCAAAACTTAGAGCATGAAAGAAAGAAAAACCAAGAGTGAAAACCCAACCCCCAAAGGTGGTGATTTTGGAACTACGTAAAAGGCCTGATTCCCTGATTGGGATACGTAGGCAGTCTCACATCGAGATACGGCCCAAGTATTTGGAAAGAAGGAAGAACGTCAACAGATTTGTACTCAATGATAGGTATAGCTAACCCTGCGTTTTGAGCTCGCAAAAGATGAGTTAGTCATTTTTCAAGGAATTGGCAAAAAAAAAGACACGTAAGAATTACAGTTCATCCTCTCTAACCCAAAAGTCGTCAACGCAATGGGTATGATCCTTCAAAAGGCTCTTAAGTTTGGCAATCAGGCTGTAAAGCATGGCAAAGGCAAGAGACAGCAAATCAAAGACTAAGCATAGGAAAGGATGTGAAACAGGATGCCACTTGGCTAAAGCAAAACCTATCTTCCTTGGGAAAATAGACGTAACGGCCGGACAATCAATACCTCGGCCGCAACAATGATCCTTCGGCCGAGTGATCGATTCTTCGGCCAAATATTTTCACACAAAATAACTGTCTATCAGCAAAAACTTGTTCAAAAAGCCATGTTCTGACTATCGCATGCAAACTCAAGACATTTAGGGGCATGAAAAACATTTCTCATTTCTCAAACAAAACTTGTTTACAAAACCATTGCTGTGATTGCTTTTACTATACAAAATATAGTTTCTGCCTATCTCCCACGAACTATGAACAGGAAAAAGGAAAAGCCTTAAAAGCTAGGCGATCTCTGAGAAGAAGGTAAAGGCTGCTCACTAGTCCCCACATTCCCATCAGCAGCCGGTACTCCCTCAGCCTCAAGCTGCAGCCAAGGAAGATATAAACATTCAGACTCAAGGGATAACACACAACAGATAAAGCTCATGAAGAAAGTCATACCTCGAGGATCCTACGGCGCTGTCTCCGAACCAAAACCTCTGTACTCTGATAGGCGTGAAGCCATTCCTGTACTATCTCGGCAGGCACCTGTGGAACAGTCAAACATTACAAACATCTAAAGCAAGGGATGCAATACGAGGAGAGGAAAGCTAACATGAAAAGCTAAAGATACCTGCGAAGCCCCGGCTGGCAAAGTGTAAGGCTGGGTCGTACAAGGAGTCAGCGTCAGGCGTTCCTCCTCCCCATCATCCGAGTGGAAGGAGACAAATGAAGGAGCCCGTGGCCAAACAGGAGCAACGGGAGGAGCTGCAACAGAGGGGGTCAAAAAAAGACGGCAGTACTCCGTATAGTCACCTGCCTAGAGGAGTAAACCCGCCCAATCTCTGATCCGAGCATTCTTCAGGTCTTCCCTCGACATCAAAGAAGTGGACCTCATGGATACTAGAGGAGAAGGGGGAACAAACCGAAGAGCCTCAACGCGTGGCCGCCACTGACTGGCCACTCGATCGCCTAAGTACCAGGCTCGGCAAAATGGACCCTCGAGCAAGCTACGGGTCCGATCTAGGACTCTACAACGTGCAAGAGGGGCATCCTCTGGTACACCACCCCAAGGGTCAAACCGTACCTATAGAGCAAGGACAAATCAGTCTCGACACAAGAATATGGAAGTCTAAAGGACAAGAGGTACAAAAGAAAAGGTACCTGATCGACCGTCAGTCGGTCAAGAACTCGTCGCCACTCGGGAAGGCTCAAAACTGGTGACCGTGGCCTCCGTTGCCCCATCAACCATCGCTCGTAACGAGGTATGCAGCCCGCGTCACCGTGCCTAGTCTCAGGAGGGAATTGGAGAAGGTGCTCAAAAGCCCAGAGCTGAAAAGCAGGTTAACCAAAGCAAGTTCAGAACTAGGAAAAAGCCAAAGTGAAAACAGAAGAACAAAGGAATGATACATACCTCAAGCACTCGAAAGTGGCCACAAAGAATGGGACTCTTGTCCCGCGAGCAAGCTCCAAGACTGCCGTACAAAGTGGCCAAAGCAGACGAGCCCCAGTCAAGCTCTCGAATAGCTCCCAAGTGCTGCAGAGGGGCCAAAAACTGCGTATGTACCGAACCATCCTTGTTGGCAAACAAAGTTTGCCCAAGGAGGTAAAGAAGGAAGGCCCTCGTCAACTGCTCAGCACTCACCTGGGTCAGAATATCAGCCACCATGAAAGTCTTGCTTAGCCAAGCAAGATCTATATGACCTCGAGAACGAACAGGGGGCACCTTGCCCAGAAACCACCTCAAAGCACCCCCTCGCTCCCAAAGCCGGGGGTCAACTCGAAGAGCAACTTCGCCTATCCGCAGGCCAGTCAACAAAGAAAAGTCACCCGGAGTGATGGTCATCTCACTAGCAGCAGGAAAGTGGAAGGTATTGGTGGTATCCCACCACCTCTCAACCAGCGAGGTCATCAATGACCAATCCATCTTCGGAAGATCGAGGCCCAGAATGAACGTCTCGAAACCTGCAGACGTACTAATTCCCGAGCCTGCTCTGGCAGCTTCAAGAACCATCTATGCACCTCCTTGCCTCCACCGCGAGCTTCCAGCCTCCTGTTTCTCTGCCAAAGACAAAAGGGAGTTAATCTCATGATTACATAAACAAAGAAAATGCTAAGGGGCGTCAGATTAACATCTAAAAGCATGCATTGCCTAGACAGGGGGCATAGTTATTTTAGTTTCCTTAAACAAAAATAAATTCAACCCAAACATGGGTTCCTCATATTCACGCTCCTAGCCAAAAGGGATTTTCATCCCGCAAGCAAAAAATCTTATTCTAAATGCAAGGATTTCCAAAACTCCGAACTAAAGTAAAACTTTTTACTTTTCAGGAAACTCACCGGCACGTTCAGAACGCTCAGGTGAAACTCAGGCTCTCGACGAACCACCTCGGCCTCTGGGCCACCAACAGGAGGACGGTACTGCAGGAAACCGCCATAACCCAGCCTACGCGAAGGACAAACGTAGGTAGTAGCATCAAACAAACCGGGCTCCTCAATCGCCTCCTCATCGGAAGATGGATGCTCGCACCTACATGGAGGATGCGAGGACGAACCCGCGACGCCTGAAGATGGCGTGGCCATCACGTCTGAACCAAAATGGGAGGAAAACCAACGTTTCAAAACAACCGAAGCCAGCAGCAATGGCAAACGGCGGCGGTGGGGATAATCGCCGGAAATGATGGTGGTCGACGGTAGTGGAGGAGGGCGGCGGCGTACGGTGGTCGTCGGGCGAGAGGAACAGAGGAGAATAAGAGAGGAGGAGAAAAAAGGATTAAATGGGCCGTAAGATCGATTTAACTGAACTTAAATCGATTTCCTGACTTTTGGCGTTCTCACGGCCGAAACATCAATTACTCGGCCGAGACATCAATTCTTCGGCCGAGAGATCGATCTCCTGGCCCCTTAATCAAATTCCCTCAGCAACAGCAGATTTTGCTCAGTGCACTAACTCAAGCCACTACAGACTTCTAAGTCCTCAACCAACCAAGTAGCCTTGGGGGCATCCCCAAGCCAATACAACATGATCAAAACCAGCCTTGGGGGCATACCCAAGCATGAGGAAAATCTCTCTCCACAAACTGCTGGCCAAAGCAAGTTGAAACACCCAGCGACTTTACGCCCATATCCATTATCAATTCACTCAGCGGCTCGAAGCCCATATCAATTCAGCGGTCCTGTACCCATCATCTCTACACGACTCAGCAACTCTACATCTGCCAATTCAGCGGCTCCAAGCACACCATTTCAACAGGCTTGAAACCATAACGACCAATCTCAGCGGCTCGAAGCCCACTACCTCAATAGGCTCGAAGCCTATATCTACCATCTAAACTGGCTCGACGCCCATAACAATCAACTCAGCGGCTCGAAGCCCATTACTCCAACAGGCTCGAAGCCTGTATCTATCGTCTCAGCGGCTCTAAGCCCTCAACACAGCAGGCTCTACGCCCGTTATCTCACCAAAGCGGCTCTACGCCTTCTACTCAGCGGCTCGAAGCCCATTACCTCAACAGGCTCGAAGCCTTCGTCTACTATCATCCAGCGGCTCGAAGCCCTCGAATCAGCAGCTCTATGCTCACTATCACGGCAACAGGCTCTACGCCTGTAATCACTCAACTTAGCGGCTCCAGGCCCACTATCTCAAACGGGCTCAAAGCCGTAACAACCAACCCAGCGGCTCTAAGCCCATTGTCTCAACTGGCTCGAAGCCGTACACAATCAAGTTCTTAACAGGCTCGAAGCCTGTGTTCATCATCTCAACTAGCTCGAAGCCGTAAACAAGCAACAGGCTCTAAGCCGCCCCAACAATCAAGACATCTATTCTCAGGCTCTACGCCTGAATGCTCAAAAATCTAACATTTTTGAATGCTCAAGCTCTACGCTTGGATGCCCAACCACTGTGTACTGGATGCTCAAGTTATACACTTGAATGCTCAAGCTCTACGCTTGGATGTCCAACCACTGCGTACTGGACGCTCAAAGCCTGTACTTTGAATGCTCGGATTCTGCCGTCCGAATGCTCGAGCTCTACGCTCTGAATGCTCAAGTCCGGAACTTGATAGAAGCTCTAAGCTTAAAACAAACACACACGCACGGGCCCGTGCACATATTGCATCAACATTATCACATCGAGTCTGCATCATCATATCTGTTCATATCTAACAACCATCATCACACATATACACTCTGCATATCTCTCATGAAACAGGTCGACCCTGCAATCAACCGGCACTATGCCTCGGTTTTATTGATCGGTTCAGCGCCTCGATCCTTTGGCTCCACGCCAACACTTATGATGAGAAAGCTCTGTGCACAGACCATCAGAATACAACCAGCTCTACGCTTCGGTTCATATCACGTCAAGCTCTAAGCTCCGAAAACTCAGGCCCTTGCCTCAAGACTGCATGCAGGCTCCACGCCTCAATCACTTCAGGCTCCATGCCTCAGTTCCTTCACTTCAGGCCCTTGCCTTATGCCAGCTCCGCGCTTCGGTTCAAATCACGTCAAGCTCAAAAGCTCCGACACCTTAGGCTCTTGTCTTATGATCAAATACCAGCTCCGCGCTTCGGTCCCATCAAGCTTTAAGCTCACCTCAGGCCCTCGCCTCAAGACTGCAGCAGGCTCCACGCCTCAATCACTTCAAGCCCCACGCCTCAGTTCCTTCACCTCAGGCTCTTGCCTTATGCCAGCTCCGCGCTTCGGTTCATCACGTCAAGCTCAAAGCTCTGACACCTCATGATCTCGCCTCACGATCAACACCAGCTCCGCGCTTCGGTCCTATCCAATCTCCTCAGGCCTTCGCCTCAAGATTGCAACAGGCTCCACGCCTCGATTTTATCACTCTCCAGGCTCTCGCCTCATAACTACAACCGGCTCCGTGCCTCGGTTCCCTCATCACCAAAGCTCTGTGCTCCAGTTACTGGCCCTGCGCCCTCCATCTCAAAAGCAAACCGGCATCCGACTCATCCCAGCAGATGGTTTGGATTCCACCCCATTACATCAATTCCTTCCAGCTCATTCGCAAGGATAGGCTACTCTACCGAGCTCCTTTCAGTCAAAGTAAGGATGATCAAGAAAAGCAAACGCACCTGCAGTGTACTGATCTACCCCAAAATACTAAGGAAGCTCTCCGCAAAGAAACTCCCCCGGCAGCCCCGCGCTCCTTCAACTACTCTTCGCCAAAACCCTGGCTCAGTCTAGGTACGTCACACTACGGCTTTTAAGCCCTAAGGTACGTTTTCTGTCTCTAACCCTCCAAACTTTTTGCTTTTCTTTATTGCCCGAACTACGGTTGGTCTGAATTTCCCTTGTGGAATACGTAGGCAGCCTCCCGGCTCGACCATAACAAAACCTTTTTCGAAAACCCTTGGAATAGTGGTTGGACCAAATTGAGTTGCTTTTTACAGCTTTGACTCTTACTCAAACATGTCTCGCGATCCGTCTGAGTTCAGTCAAAGAGGGGCATCTGTAGACACCCCAATTTGGCCTAACGATTATTTCAAGTCCCACCTTGGGACAATCCCGATGATGAAATGGATACAGTGATTGTTCATTGCTTCCTTGAGAACCTTAGGACTTTCGGTGAGAACTTTGAACCACTTAGAGGACCCAATTCAAAGCCATACAGCCTTTCAGACAGAAATACAGAAGCCTAGGAAAATCCATCTGACGGCCGTAACATCGATCTAACGGCCATAACATCAATCCCTCACCCGAGCAACCTGTTGCCAGCAAAATCTCCCTGAGAGATCAATTCCTCAGCCGCAAGATCTATCCTTCGGCCGAGACATCCATTCCACGGCCGCAAGATCCTTTACTCGGCCGCCAGATCGACCTTTTTCCAGACTCTGGAACGTTCTGTCAGACGTTTGGTTTGATCCAACTACACTACCTTCCCGATGCATTCGGGCTACGCTCAGAGATTACAACGTAGAGTTAGAGATGCATTGCAATTGCAATTGCCATCTCGTGATTTGATTGGCCAGAGTGAGTCATCCCTATGCCTATATAAAGGAGCCTTTGGGCTCCAAAATTGATAGACCTACACACTCAATCAAGCCTCATAGCTCTGCACAAATAATCCCTCAATCCCATATTTCAAAAGCCCTAACCTCCCGAAGGCAGCCGTCAATCCGGCGATCAAACCCCGAAGTTCAATCCCTAACCCTAGGGTTCTCGATCAAGCAATCAATCAATCACGCCCAATCCAAAGCAATCAAGCAACTGAGGGATCAAGGTGGTGAGGCCCAACGGCCTCTGGTTTGTCTTAATTTACTGTATTTTTGACTAACCGTAGCGTTCTGATTATCCGTTAATCTTTTTGTCTGGTGTGAGGAAGAACACCGACCGGGGCTTCGATCCCCCGGCCGGTACATTAAACCAGTGTGATTACTCGGCCGTGACATCCATTCACCGGCTGAGTAATCGATCTCCTGGGACAGTTTGTTTGTTTCTCTGCTGTTTGATGCATGCTTCATTTATCGCACTGGCTCACTTTGCTTACTGTTTAAAGGAATAAATAAACAGACTATGTGTTGGAATTAAACAAAGCATCTATACGTCTTATGTTGAATGATTATGGGCCAGTCTCACGACTGGGCAAAGAGGGGTGCCTAACACCTTCCCCTTATTGTACTTTTGGCTCCCGTATCCAGAATCTCTATCTGTTTTCCCAGTTTTAATAAACTGGGTGGCGACTCTATTTGATGATAACCGTTATCATGTGGCGATGTTCCTAGCCATGGGAATGTCCATGATTTTGGTTTACGAAGCGAGCAACCAATCGAGCAAACACAATGTGATCAATCTGTATGGCGATGCCCCGTTTGGGAGGTGTCTACAGGGATCCTCCAAAGCAACTCGGGAGGTCCACCAACCATAGGTCCACTCAGGCCCCGCCTCGCACGGCCTTCACCTCCTCTTTGTCTCTCCCCAGCAGCTCTCCTCACCTCAGCAGCTCCAGTGGCCTGGTTCCGCACCTCTCTGAAGCCTCAGATCCCCAACGGACCTGCCAGGTGCTCTCTCTGGTAGACGGCATAGTCCCTTTCAGGACGCAAGTAGTGTGCCAACTCGGCATCCGGCCGCGTGTACCTCTCCAGCTCGGCCCGTGTGTACTCTCCTGTGTGCGAAGCCCGGGGTGGGAGTGGCCCTGGCACTTGGAACTCAAGATGACCAAGTGACTGGCGTGTCACCCGGTCCCCCAAGTACCACTGCCAACCGAAGGCCGACTCTAACAGCACCCTGCTGGCTGTGACAGCTCTGCTCCTAGCCAAGTACTCAGGCTCTGGCCTTGCTGCACTCCAAGGATTCCAGTTGATCTGCAGTTGAAACAAACAGGTAATGTAGGCAATTGATCAGCGACAGCATTAAAATCAAGGAAAGGAATGCATATTGAAAGGTTTGTTTTCCGTGATATACCTGTGAAGCCCTGAGATCGTCTAGGTACAGCCGAAAGGCATTGAGGTCGCCTCTTCCTTCCTTGGTCCCCATGTTTGTCTTGCTCCATATTAGTGCACGGGGGAGGGTGCTCAAGTCAGGATGCTTGCACTTCGGCGGATACATCCGCAGCACTTCGTAGGCCCAAAGCTGTTCAATGTTCACGCATGTACAAATGTTAGTCACAGGATATGCAATGTTTGAAATTAAAGCAGTCAAGCAAGCTGAATAAGCAAATGAACAAGTGTAATCAAATTATGCTTTGTATTGGTTAGAATTGTACCTCCCAAATCCTCCAGTAGCCAGCAGTGCTCTGTCCTGTCCTCGACGAGTCACCAAAGAAGTGGTAGGCTGTGCCAAGTGCTGCACCGCCCCAGTCAAAGCGTGAGGCCGTCCTCAAATCCCTCAACGCCGGCAAGTAGGAGAGATGCACTTTGCTCCGTCTGTTTGGATACAAAGTAGCACCAAACAGGTACAACAGGTACGCTCGGGCCATCTGCTCCGCCTCCCGGTCATTGGTCACCTCCTTCTTCAAGTACCTCTTGAACTGATCGTACCTCGCCATCCCCTCCTCGGTCTTGGGTGCCTCACCCAGAAACCACTCTAGTGCAGCCCGATCCTCCTGAATCCCCGAGTCAAACGCGATAGGCTCTCCCCCGACCCTAAGCCCGGTGATCGCCGCGAAGTCTGTGGGCGTCACCGTCATCTCCCAGGAGGTAGGTGGAAGGTATTGGTGGTATCCCTCCACCTCTCTGCAAGTGCAACCAAGACAGCATGGTCATTCCTCGCTGGGGTCAGTGTCCGTACAAACTCTCCGAAGCCTGCCTCATTCACTAACTGCCTCACCCTCTCTGGTAGCCCCTCGTACAGCCGTAAGGACCTACACGCGCCCCCGAAGCTGCGGATGTCCCTTTGTCTCTCTCTAACCTGTTTCAGACACAAAGACAAACAGTGCAAGAAATTGTCAGTGCAGGGCTTTCTTTTTCAAGTTCTAGATAATCAATGAAGCTTGCAATATATGGTTGGTTTAAGCTATCGCATGCAGGATATAGGTTATAAGGAATATGTCATAATGCCATGGCTCAACTTGGAAGTATGGTATGTTATTCTAAATTCCAGTGCATGCAAGGCTTTCATTTTCAAGTTCTAGGTAATTAATGAAGCCTACAACAGATGGTTGGTTCAAGTTATTATGTACAGGGTATACGATACAAGGAGTATGCTATCATGCCATGCTTTAATTCGGGAGTATCGTTTATTGTTCTAAACTCAAGCGCATACAAGCAAGTATCAAATCGAATTACGAGGAAGTTTTCTCGAGAGTATACCTCCATCCATGTCTCTGCTATGTGGGCCCTGGCATCTCTCAACGCGAGCTCGTCGTCGTAATCCTTCTGTAGCGGCACATAAGCCGCGAAGCCCGATGGCACGAACAGGTGTGGAGTGGGAGGTATGTATGCCTCCACTGAAAAGCCAGGGCGTGTCGTGGCCCTTGCCTCCGCCACTGCAGTCACTCTAGGTCCCTGTGCCTCCACTCCGGCCCTCTCCTCGGCCTCTGCATCCCTCAAAGGCTCCTCTCTCTCCTTTCTCTCCCTCTCGGCCCTCTCCGCCGCCTCCAAGGCTGCAATGGCCCTCGCCCGCTCTTCCTTGGCTTTCAATACCAACTCCCCGATTGCGGGGTTATCCTCAAGAAGCCTCGCCAGAGCATCATCACTCAAAAACTCGGCAACGTCGTGTTTTGTGATCGATCTATGACTCGACGACGTAGCCGCGGGCCTAAACACAACACATCCTCTTCCCGGAATGGGATTTCGGTGGCCTCCTCCTCAGCGACGGCCCCTTTACCCTTCGTCGAGTCCCTCGGCGGGGACCCGTTCAATTCAACATCGTCACCACCGGCTCCATTGCCACCATCATCCCCAGAATTTCTCCCAGCCACCACCGACCCTTCCACGGCCGTGCTCGGGTTTAATGACTGCACAATGTGCCCCACGGCCCCGGTTACTCTATCGCATGAGCCTCTGGCTCCGTCGCGCGACGCTCCTCGCCACCACCAACCTCCTGCTGTTGACCTCCTCCGCCAACGTCGCCGCCTATAACCCCTGCACCGGCCTCTACGATGGCCTCTGCTGGTGTCTGATCCTCTCTTTCCATGCCCATGGGCCCTCCTCGATCTTCCGGTTGGTCAAAGACCTCCCCTCCTCCTCCTCCATCGCCGTGGTCTGCCATGGGTGATCGCGTACGTGGGTTTTGGTTCAATTTCAGAAGCAAAGCTAGGTTTGGGAGAGATTTGAGAGAGGGTTTGAGGTTTGAGAGTTTTGAGATTTTGAAACTGTCTGAGTACTATTTTCTGTAATGTCCCCGCGACGTTTAAAAGGATGAAACGGGTTTGGGCCGGGTCTGGGCTTATTCCAGATCCAAGCCTTTCTCAGCCTCCCTCACGCGAGGGTTCCAAACTGTCGCGCGATGTTTCGTTTTGGCCTCAGGCCCAATTCAGTTTCAAGGCTTAGCCCGATCTCATTTATCCCTTATTTTGACCCATGAGTCCCTGTTATGTTCCTATAGCAACTTCGGGGGTCATCTTGGAAATATTCTGGAGCATTTTTATATCCCCAGCAGTGGTCTGCCCTCAAATCAGCGACGATCCATCCGTCCGCCCTCAAATCAGCGACGATCCATCCGTCCAATCTCAATCAGCGACGATCCATCCGTCCAATCTCGAATAAGCGACGATCCATCCATCCGCCCTCAAATCAGCGACGATCCATCCGTCCAATCTCGAATCAGCGACGATCCATCCGTCCAATCTCAAATCAGCGACGATCCATCTGTCCAATTATCATTTATTCCCCAAGAGAGTTGATTTCGACAGTCAATCAGCTCTCTCAATTGGTGCATGGTACTTTTATATACTTGTTTGCATTCTCCATTTAATCGGCTTTTGGGCGGATTTGGTGGGTGTCTAGAAATCTTTGACGTTACCCGTACCAGTCAATGGTGCTCCGCGTGCCGTCAAAGAAGGACTAATGTAGACACCCCAATCTGGGTCTCCCATTTGTTTTACCTTATTTTACGGTTTCTTGTTTCCCCAATGATGAAATTGGATCGAACAGTCTGAGAATGAAATGGATTGAGCTTGGAGTGCTTGGAACCCTTCTTGAACCTTTTGAACCTCAAAACCCCAAGTCAAAACCCTAGCCGAGGTTTGACTATCGCGCGATTCTTTGGTTTACTCGTGCGAGTGTTTAAGTTGCCAGGTGGTGGTCAAAGTGGTCTTTGACCATCGCGCGGTTGTTTAGACACTCGCGCGACGTACCCACTCTGTCGCGCGATGGTTTGGGCCTGTCACTTTCACCTTTTTCCAGCTGGATTTTTGTGATCATCAGGTGCCATGTGGGGTTAGAACCCCGTTTTCGTCGACAGAACAGTGGTCTGCAGGCTTGGGGGTGCACCACCCACACAACCACTCCAACTCACCTTGGTGGCTTGTTTCTCCACCAAGTAAGGTTGACCAGCCTTGTTGGCTGGTTGCAAAGCCAAGTTTGCTACCAACCTAGCACCCTTCCATCCTCCTATATATACCCCCATTGGTCTTTCAAGTCCAAGGATTACAAAAAAAAGGTTATCAACATCTAGCACAAAGTTCACAAACCCTAGCCACACTTGTTACTCTTTCACTCTTGTGCTCTCCATACACTCATTTTGCAAGTTACACCATCTAGTTCAATCCATTTCAAAACCATTCAAGTAAAGGTATAACTTATTACCTGTTTCCTGTTTGATCCCTGAGGGGGGCTGGCAGGGCCAAGGCTGGTAATCAATACCAGTCCTGGACCTAAAGTCAGAAGAGTTACAAGAAGCTGTGATCAACAAAACCCTCGCGCGATGGAACCGAACACTCGCGCGACACTTCTGTCTGCATGAGATTGTTCCACGTGGGGAAGGGATGCTGGTCATTTCTTGCTTTATTTATGTTCATGGCTGTTGTATAGTTTATCTTGGTATTTAGGTCACTGTGTTGCATGTTAAAATCCCTAGAATAGCTTAGCTTACTATTTTAGTTGGTTTGGAATGCCCTTGGGTTGCTTTTGAACATGTCTCAGAGCCAAAGCATGCAAAGCAATTCCTGAAAATCCAGTCAGGAGCATCACGTGAGTGTCTTACTCTGTCGCGCGATGGTTCACTGATTTCCAGAGACTGCCCTTGCATGGGCAACTAGGCCTTTGGCCTCTGTTTATTTCTCCCCCACTGTTTAGGGGTGTATTTTCAATTTATTTCAAGTCTGTTTGTAATATTATTTACTTTCCAGCACATGTAAACTGCTTGGTTCCCCCCCCCCCCTCTGGGTGTGCACTGGTCCTTCCAGAGCCCAAAAGGGAATAAAATTCAAACTGTGGGTGAGGCATCAACCCTCGCGCGAGTGTATTGGACTGTCGCGTGATGGTTCACTTGCATGCAGGTTGATCCATGCATGCAAGTTGGCCATCGTTTGTGATAAATCCATACCAAGCACTGTTTTGATGCTTGATCGATGTTTTGAACTTTATTCCATTTATTGTTCAATTCTCCATCCATCCATGCTATTTTTTATCACATCCTGCAAGTTGTTACAATTTTGAATCCCCGATTTACTGTTTCCCCGCCCTAATTGGCTAAAAATCGATTAATAAAAGAAGAATCAAGATGTTTTCAAAATGCCTAAGTAGAGATAGATCTCCGGATTGGGCGAGAGGGGTGCCTTAAAACCCTTCCCCTCTCGTAACCTGGCTCCCGAACCCAGATATGGTTATGACGGACTGGTTTCCTTCACTTTTTCAAATCAATAGCGCGGCAGGTGCCTCGAAATACGGTTCCTTGGGTGTCGGACCTTCAAACCCGAGTGGCCACTCTGTATTCTGAGCGCTTGCTTCTCCGCTCGCGCTCCCTCGATCCGAGGGCCTTGCCGTTGTTGGAAAGGAACGAAACCCTTTCTAAGGGCATGCTGCCCACACTTATGAATGATAATTTAGAATGAGAAATGCCTAGCGTGGGCTTGTGCATAACCTGATGTGGTGCCTGTTGTTATTGCTGTACTGACTGAGACGCGAGACGTCGAGTTAGGACCAAAAATAGGGGGGACTTTGCCGAATTTTTTTCAAAACCTACCTTTGTGAACGGACACCGGCACTCCAAAAACTCAATTTCAGCACTCCTAAAACTCAATTTTGCAGCACCTAATGAAGCAAGTGTTACCAACATTGAAACTCAAGATCATTCGGTGCAAGACTGGTGCTCGGGGCATAAAAAGAACTTTCATACACTGATCCATTCCATCCCAAAAAAGAACTTTCTTACATTCAATTCCATCCTAAAAACTGATCCATAAGAATAACTTTCTTACATTCCATTCCATCCCAAAAACTGATCCATAAAATGAACTTTCTTACAGTTAACATAAAAACTGGTCCATCCCATTACATTGAATTCCAAACTGAAAGCACAATAACTACATTACATTACGAAACAAAAGCCAACATGCCAAAATACTCCTAGATCATTCAGAGCAATCTGAGCCTTCTGCTTGGTCACTATCTGAGCCTTCCGCTTCCTCTTCCAAGTCTATTGAATAAAATTGACAATTAAAAAAATAAGATTAGTAAATAAGAACATCTATGTCAATAAGAAAAATAGAATTAGTAATTGAGTTACCTTTGTTAGTTTTACGCATTGGATTCGAAGGACAAGTTCTCTTATCATGTCCAAATTGAAAGCACATGTGACACTTTCTTTTCTTCTTATTTCATGACATATCAATACCACTTTTCAATCTTTCGGACTGTGTAGTAGAGGCTTTGCCCTTGACATCCTTTTTTCTACCCTTGCATTGTGAGATGTTCGGATCCAAAAGTAATATCTCCGCCCGCGATGGCTCGATAGATTTCTTGTTATCTTTGTCAGCACAAATTTCAATTGGAGACACCTTAGAAACTTTTTGGATCTTCTCGAATAAATCATTCATACCTTCAATAAAAATTGTGTATGCCTCATTTGATGGGGCGGCCAAACAAGCCAATTTCGTAGCTTCTTGACACATATGGCTAAGTCTTAATGCCTCATATTCTTCTTTGCCGTCGTCATGCAGCAATCTTTGGGAATCAATTATCCTAAATTTGTTGACCTTTTGCCTCCATCGTGGAAGAATAAAATGTTCCAGGATTTCATCAATATCTAGTCGGACAAACACTTTCAAAATGTGTGCACACAATATCCCAACAAACTCAAATTGTTGGCATTCACACTTACCCTCATAGGTTTGCGAATCCAATGTCACCTCGAACTTTTCAAGTTCATCATCTTTTGACTTCACTGTGAAAGATTGAAAACCATTGGCATCTCTCACATTTTCAACTTTGTAGTGAAAGACTTTACTTCATTCATCCTTGAACTTGTTGAAGACGTTTCTAGTATAAACTTTTGCCGCAAGCTTCAACAAAAATTCATGGTCATTAACAATTCGAAATTTATGTTCGGACTCAAAATCTTCATCATTTTCCCTTTTCACAATCCTGTTCAAGGCTTTCTCATACTTCACCACAAATTCTTTGAGATTTGATGTGTGAGTTACAAAACCATCAAAAAATGAGTTGATGCCCACACTACGTCCGGTAGTATTCATACCGACAAAGAATGTACCACGATTATAAACGGGTACCCATGATTCACGAATATCAAACAACCCTTGAAGCCATTTGTTGCTTTCTAACTCGTTTTCCTTCATCAATAACATCCATCTCCCTTCAAAGTCCACTTTCTTGTATGTCTCCTTAATACATTTTTTCATATCCTTCTTGAATTTTGATCTCTTGTAGTAGACAGAGACGATGACGAGTGTTGGGAAAGACTTTGGCAATAGCTCCTTTCATTCCAAAGTCTTGGTCAATGATGATAGAAGTTGGAGGACGTCCTCCCATAGCGTCAAGCCATGTTCGAAACAACCATTCAAACGTCACATCTGTCTCGTCTTGTAAAAGTGCACATCCAAACTGTATCGACTGCATGTGATGGTTTACTCCCGTAAATGGTGCGAAAGGCATATCATACTTATTTGTTCGATATGTTGTGTCAAATGTGACCACATCTCCAAAATAATGATACGCCATGCGAGATCGAGAATCCACCCAAAAAAAATTAACTGCCCTCCCACTTTCATCACATTGAATCACATAAAAAAACTGTGGATTTTGTGCTTGTTTGTTCTTAAAGTAGGCAAGAACTGATTGTGCATCCCCACAATCTAGGTCTCTATGCCTCACATTCCTCAAGTGATTGTAGCAGTCCCTATTATCAAAGCCAATGTACTCCCCACCAAAAATTGAAGGAACTTTTGCAATTCCTATATTTTCTCTATGAAATATCTCAGTCAAATCCTTAACTGCGTTGGGCATGTTTCGATTTGACTTCATTTTCATCCTCTTAGATGGAGTCACTAGTTGGTAGCTGTGACTTTCATCAAAACCTGTTACTTTCCATTTGTAATTCCATTTGTCAAGCATAATCCGCAAATGAGCCTTGCATTCACATTTAACGGTTGAACAACTTCTAACTCTTTTCATTGATATCACTCTCTCCTCTTCGACTGTCTCATCATTCACCTCCACGATAGATTTCTCCTGCTGATTTTTCGCAACATACTTTCCTTCTTTTCCGCAAACAAATAGCACCTTAGTGACTTCATTCGACCGGTTTCGTCATTTGCCTGAAGCCCGAGTACAAATCCAAAACCCATTTTCTTGACCATAACGTTCATAGTAATTCCGTGCTTCTTCAATTGTCTCAAAATACATCCCAATTGTCGGTGTTGCCAAACCTTCCACAATATTATCTACAGTCTCGGTATCATCTACTTCGACATCATCTAAACCCACTAACTCCATTGTTCACCCTTCAGTTGCTGCAAGAAAAAGAAAAGAGATCCGTATAGTTATAAGGCAGATGATACTTTTTTGCTTCTTTGTAAAGTAATTAAGATGTGTATTATTTCTTTTAAGGTTTCACGTTCCATGTTAGGGTTCAACAACATTGGGTGGCACAGCCAAGAGATTTTGAAATACAGTCATATTCACTAGCTACATTAGGCATAAATAGTGAGCTCGTGACTCATAGAATTACTCAGGGAATGCTTATAGATATTTAATGATTAGCTGTACTTAACTGGTACTAATGGTTGGCCCTCCACGTATGTATGTATGTATGTATGTATGTATATTGGTTTATTACCTCATGAAAATCGAATATGAGTATGTCATACATAGGTAAAATCTTTTTGAGATCTAAAGTTAAAATCATATTCAACTAAATATAAGGGGTTGGCCCGGTGGTCAAGATCTAGGAATCAATTGAAATTATATAGCAATTTAGCTAATCTATCCCTGCGAATTCGACACTCGGATTTCACTACTATTCTTCTGAGTACGACGGTACAACACGATCACCTCACCTTAATCTATTTTTGACTTGGTACGACACAATCACCCCGCATGGAGGGGCCTGGGTCACTGAACAATCTCTCCCTAAATCCACTCTAGGTTTTGAATTTGGGCCTAAGAACCGGTTCAAAAGTAAAACTACCTACCCAAAAATGAGACCCAGCCCAATTTAGTTTTCTATTGTTAGCTCGTATTCATCTTTCACGTCGTTAACGTAATAACGTTTTACATATGTACACGTGCATTTTTTGAAAATCCCTTATGTACCTTGTGTAGAAAGGTGGTGGGTCTGCAGCGGCGGCGTCTCGTCGATCGTCGGTTGGAGTGCAGGGGGAGAGAGAGACCTTCGTGCGTCCCAATTTGAATGCAAATCGGCAGGTGGGTCTGCGGCAGCATGGTGGTGGGTTGTCGGTGGAGAGAGAGGGGCGTCGGCGGCGGGGGCTGAGCTCGTCGGTCGGAGTGGAGAGAGGTGGAGGGGCTGCCGGTTCTGTGTGGGTTTGTCAGACGTGAGAGATGGGAGAAGGGTCTGTGACGGCGTGGTGGTGGGTTGTCGGTGGAGAGAGAGGGGCGTCGGCGGCGAGGGCTGAGCTCGTCGGTCGAAGTGGAGGGAGGTGGAGGGGCTGCCAGTTCTGTGATGGTCTGTCAGACGTGAGAGATGGGGGAAGGGGGAAGCGTGTAATTAGTTTTAAGGATGGGTTGGGATTTAATCTCAGTCGTTTGAAATAAAGGGCTGAGATGGGGTGTTTGTTTGGGTGCTTGTTTGATTGTCTCCGGAACCGCCCTGATATATATATATATATATATATATATATATATATATATATATATATATATATATATATATGTGTGTGTGTGTGTGTGTGTGTGTGTTTCGGAGACATCTAAAAAAACACTCCAAAGTTCCCAATCAAATTTTGATGAACCGAACCGTTCAATGTGTTTAAAACATGTTTTAAGGGTACCCGCGAGAAATCAGCTCAAAATATGACCTAGAAGTGCTCTATCCAAACAGTTTTCATAAAACAATATATGTACATATATATATATATATATATATATATATATATATACAGTCCGGATCCAGTGAGGGATCCCGCACCAGTCTACGGTGCGGGACTCCCTTTTCCCGATCGAATTTCGATGATCTGGGCCGTTCAATGTGTTCAAAACGTGAAAGGCTTCATCCGAGCAGTTTTTGTTTGTATTTTATCAAACGGTTCAGTAAAAACTGCTCAAATCAAGCCTTTTCCGGTCTTCTTTTTTTTGCTGATTTCTCGCGGGTACCCTTAAAATCACGTTCTGAACACATTGAACGGCTCGGATCATCAAAATTCGATCGGGAAAGGGGAGTCCCGCACCGTAGACTGGTGCGGGATCCCTTACTGGATCCGGACTGTATATATATATATATATAGACATTTATGAAAAATTGTTTGGATCAAGCACTTTTCGGTCATATTTTGAGTTGATTTCTAGAGGGTACCTTTAAAAACATGTTTTAAAAACATTGAACGGTTTGGATCAAAAAGATTTGATTGGGGACTATGAGATTGAGATTTGGGGTCTTTTTTTAGATTTTTTTTAGGTGTCCCCAGTGTCACCCCCCAAAATGAGAAGTGACCGGCCATGAACCACAAGACCCAA
This sequence comes from Rhododendron henanense subsp. lingbaoense, assembly GCA_020567845.1. NCBI lineage: Eukaryota > Viridiplantae > Streptophyta > Magnoliopsida > Ericales > Ericaceae > Rhododendron > Rhododendron henanense. The sequence continues at coordinate 19,861,321 of CM036318.1, forward strand.
ACTCGTAGAACATGTAGCCTAAAAAGAAGTTTAATTAAATACCAAAGCAATGAACTACTAAATAGCCAACCAATTTTTTTAATTAAGAACTACTCCAACCAATTAAGTTCAACAAAAAGCATGGGGCACAACATCCCATGAACCAACCATTATCTAGTGATCCAACAAAAAATAAAAAGAATTCATTATCTGACAAATGTTTCGAATGCGGAAGCAATTATTAAAATAAAACTAAGATGAGACACCCTAAGGAGGTCAACAAAAGAAATTCCCATGAGGGCCAGAGTCCTTACCTAACTCCCCAACTTGCCTGAAAAAAGAAGTTGGATAAAAATCCGTCAACTGACGAGCTCAGTGAATGGCAAAGCTTGTATATTAAATAAAATTGAAAGTAGGGATTAAAATAATTTATCATTAACCATAATTTGGCATACAAGGTGTACAACAGAATAACAAATTAAATCAATGAGGTATTTAACCAATAATCATTCTTGGTGGTGATCACAACATAATATCATCAACAATGGGGAACCACAATCAAACAGTACCATGGCCAAAATAAATATCTCAAGATTGGATCCAATATCAAACTTAGAGTCACCAAGATTGGCAACCTGGCGACTCTAAACACATTGAACTGATTTCCCGTGGGTACCCTTAAAACACGTTTTAATCACATTGAACAGTTCGGATTATCAAAATTTGATCGAAAACTTTGAGGTGTTCTTTTAGATATTTTTTTAGATGTCCCTGGAACCGATAATATATTATATATAAAGCCAATAATCATTCTTGGTGGTGATCACAACATAATATATTATATATTATATATAAAGTTTTAAATAAGGACCTCTTAAAATGCAGACTCCTCTTTTCCGATCGGATTTCGATGATCCGAGCCACTCAATGTGTTTAGGACGTGATTTTAAGAGTACACGCGAGAAATCAGCAAAAAAAATGACCGGGAAGGGCTTGATTTGAGCATCATGTTATTGAACCATTCAATAAAAAGTTGTTCGGATGAAGCACTTCCTTGTCATTTTTTTCCCTGATTTCTCGTGGGTACCCTTAAAATCACGTTCTGATCACATTGAGCGGTTTAGATCTTCAAAATTCGATCGGAAAATGGGAGAAATGGGGAGGTCCGCATTTTAACTAAAATGAGGTGGTCCTCATTTGAAACAGACTGTGTATATATATGTATATATATGTATATATATGAATATAAATAAATAAAAATAAAAAATTCCCATTCAATTCCGATCCAGAATTCAAAAGTACATCAGGATTTGCCCCGATCGGATCGGGTACGGGTACGGGTACGGGGTGAGGCAGATCAGGTCAATTCCAAATGCTATCCCTATCTCCCTGCTCATTGGTTCTTTATGACATGAGTAGGTTTTTTTGTGCTTTTCAATGTAATCTTACAATTATGCCCTTTGTCTTCATCTACCTGCTCACTGGTTCTTTATCCCTTTCTCAATTACAAACCCAATACTCTATTCATTCCTCATTCTATTTCTCACATCCAATTCCTCATTTCACTTCTCGCATCCAATTCCTCCTACCTTTGTTACAATTACCTAGAAAAATAGTTAAGGGGTGCCAAGAAAACAAGGGAGGGCAATCGATTTGAGACAATTTAGGATTGCGTCACATACATTCTCCGATACGAACCGAGAGGCGAGAATATACACCGATTGTGCAGATCCAAATCAAGAACAATACCACCATATCCAAGATATCAACTTGAGAGAGAGAGAGATTGGGTTGTGCCATACCATTGTTGAAAAAAGGAAAATTCTAAAATCAGCACAATGGACTGACAATAACAAGTGTGTGAATGTGTATTAAAATGTATAAAAATGTAGAGACTCGCATTTAATTTTAATAATTTTGATGGTTAATAATGGTATAGATTGTGATATAATGTGTAAGGATGAAAATAATGTGAAATTGTGTTTTGGAGCTAAATGTGCATGTGTTTGGAAGTTGAGGTGCTAAGTGTTATATAAGTGTGTATTGATATATATATATATATATATATATATATATATTCACAGGGATAATTCCAGATAATGCTGCACGAAGAAGAATATGAATACAAAAATCTAGATAGTGATTTAGGATACTGGAATATACCTAAGGTTTCCATCAAAGAAATATACAAAACTAGTTTTTTAAATGATACTTTTAAAACTGATCAAGTTGTTAAAACTTCAGAGCAAGTCTATGCTCTAACTAAAAAACAAGAAAAATGCATTCTTCTTAGCAAAGAGTCAATCAGAAGACACTTAGAACGAGGATATAATTACATCCACGTAGGATTAGTACAAGTAGCTGTCAAACCCCTCACAAGAACAGGATTAAATTCTGCAGTATTACTCTCATTAAGAGATAGTAGATTCACCAATTTTAGTGATAGTCTGTTAGGATTAATGGAGTCAAGCCTACACAATGGGCCAGTTTACTTTAATTGTTACCCAGACTTACCTTTGAGTTTAAAAGATAAAAACCTATTAAAATCATTGACTTTAAATATTCAAACTTCTGGAGCAATCACCAATATGCTAGAAGGAAGTCATTCAATTGCATTAATTTACAGATTATACTATAAGTGTATGAAAACTAATTTAAATATTCATGCCTTAGTCAAAAGTCCCAAAGATAAAACTGTCTTAATTCAAAGTAGTTCAGAAGCTAATATACAAGTTCCCAAAACAATTTCTTGAAATGATATCCAGTTACCCACAAGTTGGATTACAGAAAATGAAAGTTTCCCACAGGTAATACAAAATGACACAGTCAACCTTGATTATATTCAACAATATTTAGATGGTACTGTTAGGATCAGCTTCGACCAACAGAGACTCAATCCCCTTAGAATTAGAGAATTAAGCAGAACAAATAGTACTACAAGTATACCCAGACATAGTACATCCAGTATTCCTAGACAAGATTCAGAATTATTAAATCCAAGAGTCACTCTTAGAGGAATAGATTCCAGTTCTCAAATTAGTAAACCATGTTATTCAACACAATCAAAATTAGATGATGAGGATACTCCTCAAGGATCCCCAACACAGTTCGATTTTGAATCAACTATTCCACACTCAAACCCAATTGATAATTCCCTTAGAGTCTTGCACAAACATTTTTCTATTAATCTTGCAAAATTACAAAAAGATTACAAGTCACTAAAAAATGAACAAAAAAGAGAAAAATTTCGTCACCAGTACAATAAGAAACAACGAACAGATATTCGTAGTCAATGGAAAGAATTCATGAATGATACTAGAAGTCAAATTAAAATTTTTGATTATTTAAAAAATTATTTTGAAAAGAATATTAGCACTACAACAAAAGTCACCATACTAAAAACCAAAAAATCAAAGCAACCGAATGCTTCTTTGTCCGTTCTTTCTCAGAATATAGAGTCAGTTCAAACTTTACAAAAAGAAAAGAGTACCATTGCTAGTACTAGTACCAGTACCCCTAGTGTTTCATTACACGTTCTTACCAAAAGCAAGATTCCAATCCAAACTTTGCAAGAAGAAGTTAAAAAAGTAAAAGGAGAAATTATTTCCTTTAAAAAGACCCCACCAGAAGAATCTGATTCAGTAAATTGTGCAGAAACAACCACCCAACAAATCAATACTCATAAGTGGTACATTCAACCAAAATTGATAATTCAAGATTATACAGTAGAAATTCCTACACTAATAGATTCAGGTGCAGATTTGAACTGTATTAAAGAAGAATTAATACCAGTCAAATATTATCATAAGACTACTGAACAATTGAGTTCTGCTAATGGTAGCCAAATGATAATTAATTATAAATTACCAAAAGTACATATTTGCCAGAATAATGTTTGCTTTAAGACATCCTTTCTATTAGTCAAAAATCTTACTGAAAACATAATTTTAGGAACCCCGTTTCTTACTTTACTATACCCATTTACAATAGATAATTTCGGAATAACTACTCAACCTTTTGATAAAAAAGTATTCTTCCCCTTTTTAGAAAAACAACAACAAAGACAGTTAAAACAATTAGATACTAAAAATAACCGGTTAGTACAATTGCAACAAGAAATTAAACCAAAAAAATAGAACAACAATTGCAAGATCCAATAATCACCCAACAAATTGATAATTTCAAAGAAAAATTAGAAAAAGAAGTTTGTTCTAATCTCCCAAGTACTTTTTGGTACAGAAAAAAACACATTGTTACTCTTCCATATATTAAAACTTTTAGTGAAAAACAAATACCCACTAAGGCTAGGCCAATTCAAATGAATTTTGAGTTAATGGAGATCTGCAAACAAGAAATTAATAACCTGTTAGCAAATAACATTATTAAGAAAAGTAAATCTCCTTGGTCATGCTCAGCTTTTTATGTGAATAAAAACGCTGAAATAGAAAGAGGAGTCCCAAGATTAGTAATTAATTACAAACTATTAAATGACGTATTAGAATGGATTAGATACCCAATTCCCAATAAAAAAGATTTAATTAACAGAATTCATACAGCAGTCATATTTTCTAAATTTGATTTAAAAAGCGGATTTTGGCAAATTCAACTACACCCCAATGACACTTATAAGACAGCTTTTGTAACACCATTTGGTCATTATGAATGGAATGTAATGCCTTTTGGATTAAAAAATGCCCCAAGTGAATTTCAGAATATAATGAATGAAATTTTCAACCCATTTAGTCACTTCATTATTGTCTATATTGATGATGTACTTGTATTTTCCAATTCTTTAGAAGAACACTGGAAACATTTAAAGTCATTCCTAGGAATAATTAAGAAAAATGGATTAGTCATTTCTGTCCCAAAAATTAAATTATTTCAGACTAAAATAAGATTTTTAGGATATGACATTTACCACTCAACCATCACACCAATTAGTAGAGCCATTCAATTTGCTGATAAATTTCCAGATATAATTACTGACAAAAATCAATTACAAAGATTTTTAGGATCATTAAATTACGTAGCAGAATTCTACAAAGATCTTAGAAAAATTTGTCAACCATTATTCGAAAGATTAAAAGATAATCCTCCTCCTTGGACGAACAACCATACTGCAATTATCCAAAAAGTCAAAAAATATGTTAAAATCTTACCTTGTCTTGGTATTCCTACTAACCACAGTTTCAAAATTATCCAGACTGATGCTTCTGATGCAGGTTATGGAGGAATTCTTCTACAACAGATAAATTCCTCTTCCCCAGAACAGCTTGTCCGATTTCATTCTGGAGTTTGGAATAAAACCCAGAAAAATTACAGTATGATTAAAAAAGAAATTTTAGCAATAGTTTTATGTGTTTCAAAGTTCCAAAATGACATATTAAATCAAAAAAAATTTAATCAGAGTAGACTGTAAAAGTGCAAAATATGTTTTAGAACAAGATGTTCAAAATATTGCTAGTAAACAGATATTTGCTAGATGGCAAGCTATTTTAAGTATTTTTGATTTTGATATTACATATATTAAAGGTAGTCAAAATTCAATCCCAGATTTTCTTACTAGAGAATTCCTTCTCAATAATAAGTAATCATAATCATATTGCATCGAGGGAGTAGTGAGGACTTAGCAAGATACATTAATCTCTAGCACTAATCATATTGCATCGAGGGAGCAGTGAGGACTTAGCAAGATACATTAGCCTCTAACAATTTGTATTTGACAGGTATGACAGAAAGGAAGAAGCAACTTGCCCTTCCACCAGCAAATGCCAATAGATACCAACCACTCAACCAAGTCACCAATTACAAGTCAGCATTAGCCACAACCTCCTCTTCAGACCAAAAACAAATAACTGACCCATTTGCTTCCCAAATTCAACTTAGTCAACCTAGGTTTCCTTACCCCGCCAGAAAAAACAGAATATGTATTGAAACCCCAGTCTTCCAATTTATTTTATATTGAACCAGTACATGCATCTATTACTGACCTAATTCAACTTGCCAAAGCCTGTTTTCCCCCAGATTGGCATTTTATCCCCTCACATCCACAAAAAACTCTAGCCTACTATAGAGACATTTTACTCCACCATCAGTCAATAGTTATTAAACCAATTCCAGATAGGAATAACCCAAATGTCACCATTTACCACTCTTTTTATATCCACAATATAGTCAGCTTAAAAGAATGGGGACACCCATCCCAACTCAAAGAACTCCCAAATCACCCAGTACCATATAGTTACTATGATTATATTGAAGCATTCTCTAAAGTTCTTTACTATGAGAATGAAACTTTCAGTCATTCATGGTTCTTATCTTTCGACCACAAATTCAAGTCGCAAATACCATCTTGGTTTCTCCGATGGTGGTCACAGCATGGAGCTACCCCAGAATTGTTACCTTCTGATTTATCAGAACAAGTCAACTACTTTAAAGCTGTGTATCCCACAGATCAACATACTAGCAAAATACCAACTTTTTTGCTATTTATGGCCAAGTACAAAGTCCCTTGGATCTTCAAATGGAGATACCACATCCAGTCAGATATACTCACCCGCCAAATGCTTGTCAAATGGTGGGATACTTACAAACATCAAAGAGTAATTGACCAAGTCAAACAAGAGTTTCCAATCAACACTATGGCTACACCAGTCAGAGCAATTCACCCAAGTCCTCCGGAGGTTTCTACAATCAGACTTGGAAGTCCCTCGCCAAGTATAATTGGAACATCCAAGTCCAAGACCAGTAAATCTAAAAGCACCAAGTTGCTAGAATTAGCACAACAACTAATTGCTCAGGCCAGTCAAGCTTCAGACTCATCATCCGAAGACTCAATCACCAGTAAAAATCCATATGATTCACTATTTCAGGATGCTCAGAACCCATTTGCCTGATTATCTAAAGTAAAAAAGGAATCATTCTGCTTTGGACAACCTTCCAAAAGTAAAAGTCACCTTTTACTATTCAAGGACATCATTCTACTTTCACTATTCAACCACCGAAAGTAAAATGCAGTTCAGACCAGCAGCATCCCCCAACAGTAGCTCCACTACCACCAAAAAGCAGTCACATGCAGGCCAGACCAGCAGCATCCCCCAACAGTAACTCCACTACATTCCACCGAAAGCAGTCACATGGTCACAGTAAAATCAATTATTCTTTGTAAATAGTTTCTGATTCCTTATTCTATAAAAGGAACCATAGACTTCAGTAGTAAGAAGGCAGAAAAAACTAAGATTGTTTTTCAGTTTCCACTCTCTTCTCCCCCTTCTCTCTAGATTTTCAGGTTTCAGAAGGAACATTGCCTCATCCTTCTCCAGTAAGTTTATTTTCATAGTTTATTTTATTTGTGTACTAATTTAGTACATTTTATGTTGTACACTTGTACATGATCCAGCATTATCTGGAATTATCCCTGTGAATACACTGTATGTATTTTCTTTTGTATCTGTGCTTCCGCCCCCCTCCCCCTTTGGTATCAGTCTATATATATATATATATATATATATATATCAGTCTCCCATGAGGGGGTCCTCATTTTAGTTAAAATGCAGACCTCCTCATTTCTCCTATTTCCCGATCAAATTTCGATGATCCGAGCCGCTCAATGTGTTCAGAATGTGATTTTAAGGGTACCTGCGAGAAATCAGCAAAAAAAAAAAAGACCAGGAAGAGCTTCATCCGAGCAATTTTTATTTGAACCGTTCGATAAAAAACAAACAAAAATTGCTCGGATGAAGCTCTTCCCGGTCTTTTTTTTTTTTGTCGATTTCTCGCGGGTATCCTTAAAATCATGTTCTAAACACATTGAGCGGCTCGGATCATCGAAATTCGATCGGGAAATGGGAGGTCCACATTTTATTAAAAAGAGGTGGTCCTTACGGGAGACAGACTGTATATATATAGGAGTGTGTTAGTGTAGAGAATACATTTTCCCCTAACACACACACACACCCCTCTTTCGTCTCTCTGCTCTCTCTCTCTACTCCCTCTTTTGCTTTCTCTCATTCTCCACAAAACCACACCCCATGAACCCGAAACCCACAAGGATCCACCTCCATTCTGCCTCTCAATCGCAACATTGAGCTTGTATTTCGTGGGTTTTGATCGGAGGAGGAGTATTCGGTTGATTCAAGCCTTTGGAGCTATGGATTGCTTGTTGGGTCTCGTGTTTGAGCTTCCAATCGTTGAGGTATGGATCTCTTGCTCATTCTATGTGTTTATGAGTTGATTTTGTACCTTATTCGTGTCTTAGGTCGTTGGTTTTGTTGTTGTGTTTGCCCTTGAAAAATCTGCAAAATCGCTGCCCAAAACTGCTGGGTATCGATACCTCCGTGCATCCCGAAAAATAGGAGTGAGGGTATCAATACCTCACTTTTCTAAGGTATCGATACCAAGGGCCTTAGGGACAGCTTTGCTCCTGCTGATCGCACTTCGGTTGTTTTGATCCCCGATTACTTCCGACACTTCTTGGACATCTCCAGACCACTTTCTAACATGGTTATTTGCTTCATCAGGACTCGTTGATCGTTCTCATTCCTTTGATACTCGTTAAACATAATCCTAGTGTCGTTGTAAATGGAATAAGTACCGTAAAGTTGTTTATGAATATTGCAGGCTATTTGGAACATTGTGGTGCACATAATTGGTTGATGTGGGCCAGTTTAATGGTCCGAAGGATAACATGATTACTCGTGTCCTCATGATTCGTTGATTCTATTTTTCTCAAATTCCTTGGGCGCTCGTTATATGAGATTCAAGTACTGAAATTAGTGGATAGTGTATCGTAAAGTTACTCATGGGTTCGGTACGTTATGTAGGACGTTGTGAAATACTTAGAGGGATGGCGTAACTTGCTGAATAGTCAATGCTATGATATGGTTGATAATTTGGAATGCATTGAAATGTGAATAACTAAATGGTATAGGGATATATGACGAGATCTTATGGCATAATGCTCGGATATATTTAATCATGTTGATAGTTGGGTAATGCTAGAAATGATGTGGCATATCATTAACAAGAATTGACATTACAGGTATCACCACTCGGTGATGAGATGACCGGATTTGATACTACGGGTAGCACCAATCGGTGAGATGACTGGATATGAAAATGAACGGGTATCACCAATCGATGAGATGACTAGAAAACGCACGAATTCCAGCTAACCAAGGAGTGACAATGCAAGGATTAATGTACTCAAACAGTAAAATTTTCGTATCAATGGATGAGTGACGGTTGAGAACATGTTATTCGTTTAATTTGGTTGATTCGAGTTCATTATTGTAGAGATCCGTAAATTATTCTATTTTCTTTGATCATTTAGATATGTGGAATATTGTATTTTGAGGTTGTATTGATGTTTGGAAGTGTTGGTAGCAAGCGGGGTTTGATTCGGTGTCCGTTGGAAAAATTTCTTTTTCTGCCCAACTTGTACCGGTATTGCCTTTTGCCCAGTACCGGTACACAGTGTCCAGAAGTTGTGTTTTTTTGGCTTTTTGAAGGCTCCAGTACCGGTACTGGGAGTCGCCCAGTACCGGTACACGCTATGTTTTTCTGCAATTTTCAGCACGCTTTTTGGATCTCTATAAATACACCACCCCCCCCCCCCCTTTACCATTTTTCACACCCATAGGCCACGAAAACATATCTGAAAACCCCCTCTCACCTACCCAACTCCAATCTCACTCAAATCTCTCGATTTCTACCTCAAATCATCAAGATTCAAAGGATTCCTACCTCAAATTCACATGATTCTTGCATTTGGTGAACAATGGGTAAGTCTTGTGTTCTTGCTCACACTTTTCGGCTCTCAATCACGTTTTTCTCTCTCTCCTCTCAATCACTTGTTGATCCTTGCTTGTTTATCTTGTTTTTGGGTTATATTTACCCTAGATCTTGTAGTAAAACTTGGGAAGAGCTTGTTCTTGGAAGATTAGGGCTTAATCCACTTGGTAGACTTAGGGTTTTGCTCAAAACCCATTGTGGTAGGGATTTCTTACTCTTATTATGCGTTTACATGATGTTTATGTACCTAGATCATGCTATGTTTCGTGCTTGAGGTTGGGTTTTACGTTTCGGTCGAATCTGGGAATTTCAGCTCGTTTTTTAGTTTCAGCCCAACTTCGAACAGCCATAACTTCTTTGTCCGATGTCCGTTTCATGCAAATTTTATGTCGATTCGAAGGTCTTGAAGTCAGCTTTCATTCGCCACCAGAATCACCTTAGAACTCTTAGTACACTGAAAGTTACGACCATTTGAGCAGAGGAGTGTCAGTCTGCCAATATTTGTCGGCTATTCCTAAGTTGTATTTGTTCCGTGTTATGACTCCCTATATGATTAGAACATATTTAAGTCACTCTCGAGTATGATTTCTTGTGACCTAATGGCTCGTTGTTCGATCATGTCTCTTAGCATTCGTTAGTGTATAATATTAGTGTCGTTGGTTGGAAAACATACTGTGAGGTTGATAGGAATAACGTGGACTTGAGCTAGGTGTCAATGTACGATGGAATGTGTTTAGAAGTTTGTAATCCATTGAGTGTTGATAAATGAAAGAATGTGAAATTGGGAAATGTTGTCTTTTGAATATGGATTGGTAATGCATGTGTGTATGTGTGAGTTGATAATTTTGAATTGAGGGTCCTACAACGCAAAGTGTGGAAATGCGGAGACTCTAGAGGGTCCATTACGCAAGGTGTGGTAAGACGGAAACCCGGGTAGAAAGAGAGTTCGCTAACGCAAGAGTGGTAAGGCAGTTGAACGTCTCATGAAATGATGAATGTTGTAGTTGACGTCCGAAGTATATGTTGTTACTTGAAATGGTGACTGTTGAAAAGGGGATAGACGATTGATTCTATCGAAGTTTTGAAAATAAAGGAAATTGATTTTTGGAAAAAGGATTTTTATGAAAAATCATCCGGCTATTCTTGAGAGAATCAATGGATCCGGTATTTGGGCACAAATCAACGGACTCCTGCATTCAAGCTCGAATCAACGGAGCTTGACCTGTGATGGTCTTGAGTTTTCGCTAAATTGTTTTGGAAATCTAAAAGGAAAGTTTTATGAAATGAGGCTCCATGGTGGATGGTATGACAAGGGAAAGTGGTTTGTGGAATTCATTTGAAATGTTGTTATATGGTTGAACTATTGTTGTTGTTTGTTTGATTGATATGAGTCCTAATGCTACTTCCAGTTGACGTGTGGATGGTTAGGGTTATCTCTAAGATGTCCGGAATCCCGAAGTCTAAGTTTGTTAATTCATTTTGGTAACCCCTCTTGCATCTCATGTTCGCTTGTTGAGTCTCATTCTCGTTAGGTGTATATTTCATCTCATTTTCGTATAACTTGAGTATAGATTTTTCTACTGGGTTAGTGTAGCTCAACCTATCATTTTCAGGTACCAACCAGAAAGTTGGCATGGTGTGCATTGCGTGCTTGTTGATCATGGATTACGAAGGTATAAAAGAAGCGACAATTGGCATTTGTTTTGAAAGCATTATTTAGAAGAACGACAAATGTAAAGCTGTAATATTATTTTGGTATTGATAACTTGGGGCTTCGAGCCAAGCTTGTATCTTTTAAATTTAACTTTGAGAACTGGGGAAAAATAAGTCATTTGGGGTATTATCAGTACTTCAATATTGATTGTATTTATTGAAAATGATTATTATTTATGTTAAAAATCGAGAGCGTGACAATTATTGCTTCTAGCTTGACATGTGAGCTGTTAGGAATACCTTTATGATGTCTTAACTCCTTTGGCCCTAATATGCCTGCTCGTTGTGATAAACCCATGTTCCTTGTGATCACTTGTTGAATTCACTCATTCTTGGTTCATGATTCATCGCATTTTCATATAGCTTGAGTGTAGAATTCTCTACTGGGCTAGTGTAGCTCACTCTATCATTATTTCAGGTACACCTCAGGGGCATTGATACTGCGTGCTTGGAGTGCATGTTGATCATTCTATTTGAAAAATAACAAAGGGGAATTACTTGACATCTTAGTAAAACTCTTTTGAAGATGTAATTGTAATTTCGATTATTATTATCATTTTGACTATGGAAGATTGTAAACTCTTAACCCTCTCTTTCAGTACTAGTACTACGACAATTTGGGGCATTAGAGCTGGAGATGTAATCTTTGAACGTAACTTGTGATTATGATAAAGAAATGTCTTTTGGGGTAATATTTATATTATTGCGAGGATTTCATTTATCAAAAGCTATTATTATTTATGTTCAAAATCGATGGCGTGACAAAAAAGTACACATGAATACGTTTTTTTTTTTTTTTCTTATGTGCTTATTGTCAGTCCATTGAGCTGATAATAGAAAGACCGTTGAAAAAAATATAGTAGAATGAGAGATGAATCTCTCCACCAATTAGGCTCAATGATTGAAATTGTGGTTGGTTGTTCAACTTCGCTGTTTTTGATTGGGTTCTAGTTATTTTGTTGCTACTTGCTAGAACAACAACGAGGACAACTGATACCAAAAAAAGGAAAAAAATGAACAAGAATAAACTGGAATTAGGCTCCGTTTGTTTCGATGTAAAATGTTTTACAATGTAAAATATTTTCCATGTAAAATATTTTTTTAGAAAACAAACTTCAAACTTTTTATTTTCCGGTATTTGGTGTGCACTTGAAAATATTTTCAGAAATCAACAAAATAGTGTAGAGAGAGAGATGAGGGCTTGAACAGTAGAGAGATCTGAGAATATTGGAATTGAACGTAGGTCAGGATTAATGATCAAGGAAACTGAGCAGTGAGAATTGCAGTAAAAGGCAACGGGTTCATTTCGGAAAATAACTTATGGAAGATTTAAGGGTAAGTCATTTTCATCCAATTAATGAAAAATATCATTTTTTACACAACCAAACACCGAAAAATAGGTAAAACATTTTACCGAAAAATATTTTACACCTAAACAAACGGAGCCTTAATTCAACAGATACCAGAAAAAAAAACAAAAGGAACCAAAATATACTAGGATTCATTTGATACGAGAAACAAAGTCTCGAGGGACCAAAAATTAAAAAAGAAGAAATTTATGTTAATCTCTCCATACTCCTCTATACTTTCCTTATGGCTTTTACTCAAGGGCGGAACCAGGAATCTAAACTCCCCTGGGCTAACCCAAAATATATATGAACCAAAAAGAGTTTCAAATTTCATGTCCCACAAACTTGTACATAAATGCGTAAATGTTCAAATATAAATAAAAGAAAATTACAAAAATGTAGACTATTGAAGTTGTACCCTTATGAAGTTGTGTCCTACGTTGTTTTAGAGAGTAAAAATCATTTATAGTATTATCCAGTTTGAGTCGATATGTTCAACAAATTCTCTTTCAATATAGATAATCATAGAATGAGGTGGGCTAAAATTATACATAGAAATTTTACTCTTTTTTTTGAAGTCTACATGGGCTGCCCAACCTAGTTTGTACACAGTTCCGTCCTTGCTTTTACTCCCGAACCAACACTGAGAATCGAAACTGTTCCGGGAAAAAAATTAAATTTATTGGACATTTATAAACATGTAAACAAATAACATTTTGCTTCAACCATTGGACAGTTTAAGTTTATAGTCACATAGTTTTCCGTTTGTGAACATAATATGATTATTTTTATTTATAAATACATGTCCATTGAATCTGATTTTTCTGCAGATGTAGTTTACTGTAGATTTTACAAGATGAACAGTTCTGATCCTTGGCATTGGCTCGGGAGTAGAAGCCACAAGGGAAGGATCATTATGGAGAGGAATTAATCCCACACTGAAACTTACACTGGAAATTTGCCGTTCAAAAAAAACTGCACTAAATGATCAAAAAAAAACTGCACTAGAAACACCGAATAATTTTCCGGGTTCCAGAACTACCCTTCACGTGTGATTTGAAACCTCTAGTTACTGACAGACAGAGTGACAATCCAATAGATTTTCCGCTGTAAAAAGTACGCAATTTCAACCCAATAAGATAGAGTACTAGTACTGCTCGCAACCTCGGATAACTCGAATACAGTGTTAGGAAACAAACCAGTAACTAGGACCCCGTGAGGTACCACGTGGTAACGCTCGCGTGATGTCTGAGCAGCCCATTTGGACCGTATAAAAATGTGTTGAATGGTTCAGATTGAAACACACTTTCTCCTCTTATCCTATTACTCTCATCTTTCTCTCTCCAAATTGAGCCGTTCAAAACCGAAATGAACAACCCAGATGCGCCAAGCCGGCATCACGTTATACCCGCTCGACACTGAAAAATTTCTCCACAAGTAGAACCCGTCCCGCGACACCTTCTTAAAAAATAAGTATTTATTTGACATTTTTAAACTAAAAAATAATGTTTCATTTTTTTTTGGTACCGTCCAAAAGATCTCGATGAGATCAATCAAATAAGATTCATAATGTTAGAAAAATTATTTGCCTAAACACATTATTTTGAAACTTAAAATTGTCCTCTTAAAAAATACTGTAGTAAGTACTTATTTTGAATTCCGGTTAAATCTCATTCCTCCGTGGACTCGAATTCCCAATTCTCCGGCCTATAAATACATCAAAAGATATTTATGGGATGTTCCCAATTTAGTTTTTTCCAGATCTGATTGCTTTCCTGTTTGATTCGTCTGGTTTTGGCCCTTTTGGGTTCAAGCAAAAAGACAGTGGTGGAGATGCCCGGTGATTTTTCCGGCGCCGTAGATGGGTTTATGGGTCTGTTGAAGGGTTTAAAGAAAGAAGAGATTTTGGAAGTTTTTTCTGAAGTGGGTACTGAAGGGTTTTGTCAACACTGTCAAGCTGTGTTGCTCTCTCGATTTCGTAAACTAATTGACACCAGTAAGTTAACATCTCTCTCTCTCTCTCTCGTTTTGGATTAGCTATGTATCAGGAAATATTTTGGATTGCTCACTACTTTAGTCATCGTTTGGGTACTTCAGGGACAGAGTACAGCTCTTGAATCGTAGGGCTAATTAGTACTTCTGAGTTTTGTTTTTCTTCTATATACACCGATATATCTGGGTTATTGTGGGATATCCGTTGTAACAAAGTATTAAGTGTGTGGTTTTAAATATAAGCAGCTACATATTGCATCGACCGCTACACATCCATAGTAAAACCGTTACATTCTGATATACCAGTGAGACCGTAAAATTGCACGGTAGATTTCTGATACGTATTGATTCGTATCCAGTTTTTTGTCTGTTTCCTAAATACCATTACAATTTCTCTACGTGCACTGAATAATTTTCTTGCCAAAAATGATTTGGAAAGGCTAACGGCCGCTGCATTGCCTCTATGTATCATTTGAATCTCCTGATACCGTTGCATTGTTGAAGTAAAGATAGTTGAGAGGGGATGAACAAGAAAGAATAGAGCATAAAAAGCTGAGGCAGGTCTCCAAAAACTGCTGCAGTAAAGGGGGAAACTTTGTCATAGACAATAAAATTCCATGGCTTCAAAAAGTTTAGGTTAATAAAACTATATTAGGGTGTATGAAGTTGTACAAATGTATTTATTTGTGCTCAAACCTTCCGTGACTGAGCTTTTAGAAAGTTTTGTGTATTTTCGGGAATTTTGTTCAGTGATTTTTCGTAGATTGTGTGTGGTTGACATAATCTATGTACACATCTAGTTATATGGGGAGGGACAGAGTATGTATGAGGAACATCTTTGTAAGAAGCACATCACTTGCGTTTCGCTTCCTTGCCAAACGAGTTACCTTTGTACTTGCATTGCTACCTCTATGTTTGTTTATAAGGTCGGGCGGCATATATACCATAATTTGTGTTTCTTCTATTTTTGCAGAGAAATCTAAAGAATTATCGGAAGCAAGTGATGACAATCAAAGATCCGTGGATTTCTGGTCTGCAAATTCATCTAGCTCGGTACTGGCAGAGAGAACTTCTAAATCTGCCAGTAAAACGACATCATGGAGCTCAATCCAAACCCCTGAGCATGTATACTCATCGCCTACATCAGTAAATAGCAAACAAGCAGCATTCCATCACTCGGACTTTGAAATAGCACTATGTAATGGACTCAGTGGAGGTCCCTCACATGCTCATAGTGGGTTATCTGAGGAGCATGAGGGTGTTAGGTTTGCACAAATTGGAAGGAAGAAGGATTTTGTTCATATTGAGAGGGTTAATGGGAAGACAACAAATGTGCTTCATGGACTTGAGCTTCACACTGGAGTTTTTAATGCCGAGGAGCAAAAGGAAATTGTTGATTGTGTCTATGGTTTGCAGCGCAAGGGGCAGAATGGTCAGCTTAGAGGTATGATGAATGAACCCTCTGTCTTCCTTTGTTCTTCGAGTTTAGTTCTGATCGAGTGCAACAAGAAGTTGAATGTCTTCTTTCTAAACCGTAATGCTTGTGTTGTGAATAGTTAACATGTTTTCATGGCGTCTATTACATAATTACATTTGTATGGTTAAGGAGTACTGTTGGACATTGGCATTGCCTCTGTTTAAAAACAGGCTTAACCAAAAGGCCTGAATCAATCCAGGATATTTTCAGTCAAACGACATAACTTTAATTGAAAGATCTTTCTAATTAAGAAGAATTTCATTGAGGTAAAATGCACAAGTAAAGAATTTGAGCCAAATTAGGTGAAATTTCCCCCCGTCTTCTCCTACTAAACAGCTAAGTTTATCTGCTTAATAGTTTCTACTTATCAGATATGTTAGAAGGTGGTGGTATGTGATCCCTTAAGTGTTTTATGAGAGAGAAGTATAGATCCAAAGTTTTTACTTGTTATGATGCGAGCTTTTTCATATGCGTTAGTCAATTCAAGTTACACCTGGATATCATATTGTTCTGTTTATCTCATGCAATGCTAACGTGTCACAGAACGAACATATTCGGAACCAAGGAAGTGGATGCGAGGAAAAGGGCGTGTCACGATTCAATTTGGTTGCTGTTACAACTATGCAGTGGTACTATTATTTTAGTTCCTACTTCTTCTTTCATTGTTTCTATCAATAGTTCCGCAATTGTGTTTTAACTGTTTTTGCTCTCTTTCCGTCACAGGACAAGAATGGGAATCCCCCAGGTATTGTTAGAGACGAGGATGTTGATCCGCTACCTTCCTTGTTCAAGCAAATGATAAAGAGGATGGTGAGGTGGCATGTTTTGCCTCCGACATGTGTTCCTAACAGTTGTATTGTGAATATCTATGAAGCCGGGGATTGCATTCCACCTCACATCGACCACCACGACTTCGTTCGGCCTTTTTGCACTGTTTCGTTCTTGACAGAGTGCAACATACTCTTTGGTGCAAGTCTGAAAGTTGTAGATGCCGGAGAGTTTTCTGGTCCTGTCTCTATACCTTTACCAGTCGGGTAAGTAAACATCACTATCTTGCGAATTAACTGTCACTAAGAATCTTCCATATTTGACACATCTCTCTCTAGACCTAAGTGGTGCGTGCTGCTATGATATTCGTCTCCCTTGTAGATGGCTCCCCTGTACCTATTGTATTATATCTCACCTCTTTGTGGAAAGAAGTTGAAAATTGCAAGCTTTGGTAGTTAATGCACCATTTTGGTGCTAACCCCCTCCTTGCGGGCCCATCTAAACCCCTCTTCTTCGGCTCCTTAGTGGGAAGACCCCTTTTGCTCACACCTCAGAGGTTCCCACGCTGTGGTCACCTCCACCCTATTTTGCCTAGCAAAACAACTCAGTACTCTTCTAATTTTCACTGCTTAACCAAGGTGGTTGTATTTAACTCCACCCGACTTCCTCATATTTTCACCTCTAATATTAATTTGTTATATATATATATATCGGGGTGGTTCCGGGGACACCTAAAAAATCATCTCATAGTTCTCAATCAAATTTTGATGATTCGAGCCGCTCAATGTGATCAGAACGTGATTTTAAGGGTATTCGCTAGAAATCAGCAAAAAAATATATATATGTATTGCAGATCAGTGCTCATTCTGAGTGGTAATGGAGCTGATGTTGCCAAGCATTGTGTTCCCGGTGTGCCAGCAAAAAGGTATGCATAGCCCTTTTTGGTTGTAGTTCTATGAATCTATATTCTGCATCTATTTTTCAGGGCCGGCCCTAAGATTTAAGATGGGCCCTTCATCCTTATGACCCAAACTTTAGATGCTACTGCTAAATTGACACAAATTCTACCAGAAATTGTGAAGCATTCTTAAGCCATTATTAGATTGAAAAAATTACCATACCATTTGATAAAGCCTCTTAATTTTTTTTCTTAAGAAAATCGCAGCTTCTAGGCGTCCTTTCGCCTTGTTGGATTATGCATCTGTTTTATGTAAAGGCCATAAGTTTGTGAACATGTGTTCCCATATATATCTCATTTACTAATAGCTAATATCGTCTTCTCCGCCACGTTTCAAAGAGCCCGTTATAGGGAGTCTTATGAATTTCTTTTAATCAATTTTAAAACTATTTTTGGAAAGAATTTATCTTGTAAAAGGAAGATACCATATTATAATTCGAGAGGAAAATTACAAAAGCGAAGTGAACATACTCTAATGTGGTGGAGTATTTTAAATCTATAAGTTAATGGATATTACATAAACGTTCAATTACACAAGAAAAATAAATTGTTAGTGCAGTGGCATGGTATATTGGTATCCTAGCACACAACATACTGTAAATTGTTGATTTTGAGTGCCAAACATATGAATAGCGTGTAACATAAAACAGCCAAGTGGAAAAATTATTTAGGAATAAAAAACGAACACAAGGAGACTTGAACCAGCAACCAAAGGTTTTCCAACATAGCCTTCCTACCGCTAAACCACATGGGCCCTTCTTTAGAATTGTGCTGTATATATTATATAGGTTCGGTTTCAATTTCGTCCATACAAAATTTTTGGTTTCAATTTTATCCTTATAGTTTGTAACCTCATTTCAATGTTACCCTTTCCGTCAAAGTTGGACCGCAGCACACTAGGCCCCACTTCTCTTCCCCCAGTTCATTTCCCCCATCTGTAAAAGAGTGCAATTTTGTCCACCCTCCTTAACAGAGGGCGAATATTACCCTCCCTCTTATTGGTTAAAGTAGTGTAGATCCCACCCATGCAATACTCTTTTCGGTAAGCATGACATCATATTATGGTGGAATCCACACCATTTCGACCAATAAGGAGGAGGGTAATATTCACTCTCTTAAGTGGAGGGTGAACAAAACTAAACGTAAAACCCTAAAAATGTTAATCTCCAAATTCAGCTGCCCCGAAAACCCACCGAATAACATTTCCCCCAAATCTCTTCTCCACCAAATGCGATCCCCAAACAGCATCATGAACCTTACCAAAAACCCTCACCATCACTTAGCAGATGCATCATTGACCTCAGTAATGGGTAGTTCATCATCAAACAGCACTGCAAGCAATCGAAGGGATTGGGTTTGCAAGTGCGGCAAGAGACCAATGTTGACGACTTCATGGACGGACAATAACCCGTCTAGGAGGTTTTTCGGCTGCCGGAACTACTACGTAAGCTTTGATTTGACAAAAAAATAGTTTTTTTAAGAGTTAGACGTTATTATCCCTAATGATTTTGCTGTCATTGTAGGAAGGTCAAGTTAAGGGGTGGGTTTGGGTGAAAACGATTTGGGGAAGGTTATTCGTTGGGTTTGGAGGGAGGGTTTGGGCGGAAACGATTTAGGGAAGGTGTTATTCCTTGGGTTTGGAGGGAAATGATTTGGGGAATTTTGGTTTTAGGGTTTTTTGTTTTACAGGTGGACAAAGACGTGTAAAAGAGGGTCCCACAATTACCAAACCGTTAGCCAAATGGCAGTTTGGCATTTCCCGTTCAACTTTGACGGAAAGGGTAACATTGAAATAGGGTTACAAACTATAAGGGTAAAATTGAAACAAAAAATTTTGTGAGGACGAAATTGAAACCGAGCCCATTTTGTGAGGACTAAAAAAATAAATAAGCCTATTATATATCCTTTCGTAAACTGGGGGCCCTAGTTTTGGGCCTAAAAGTGGGGGTCCTAGGCGACGCCCTCTTAGGCCTTGCCTTAGAGCCGGCCCTATCATTTTCCCAAAAGCAGTCTCTCACATGTATAGAAGGAATTGAATCTTTGGTACTTGTTTTCAGATCATACGTTTTATTTTTACTTTGCTGCAGGATGTCCATCACCTTCAGGAAAATGGATGACGCCAAACAACCATATAGGTTTTCGTCCGACCCAGAGCTCACAGGGACAAAGCCGCTTGTATATTCTCCCAACACTAAGTCGCTAGCGCAACAACAAAAACTACCGGAAGACAATAAGATGGCCTATCGTGAACCTGTAAGAGTTCCTATTACTGCAGAGGCAAGCAATAAGTCCATCTTCGACGAAAAATATGATTTTCCTGTTCTAGGGAGCTCAAGTTTCGTGAAAAATCAGAGGGTAAACAGATACAGTCGGAAGCAATGAGGTTCATGTAGTTCATTGTGCCAGTATTTTTGCCGTTGATTGATAGGATATGTTTCCTTCGATGGTTTTTTCCACAGGTTACCCTTTATTAAGGTTGTTGAGTGTTGTACTAATATTTTTGCAAGTTGGTACGATTAAATATAAACCCCCTTCCATGATATTAGTTTTGTTTGATAGAAGTGTTGTGGTTGCTGGAGGTATTCCCTTAATATCCTCTACAACTGTTTGTTGACAATTTGACAATAAATTTTATTTCTTTCATCTTATAGTGTTTGGAACTTTAAGAAAGAAAGAGAAATTAATAATTCGTCTTTTTTCTTCTGTGTGATTTTCCATTGTCAGCTCAAGTTACTTACTCCCTCTGTCCCTATTTAAATGACTACTATTTCATTTTGGGTTGTTTCAAAATAAGGGTCCACTTTGAAAGTTGATGTGGAAAGTATAAAGTGAAGGATAATTTTGGAAAGTGGAGGTAAAGTTGATGTGGAAAGTGTAAAGTGGAGAGAAAAGTTGATGGAAAAAGTGTAAAATAGAGGTAAAAGTTGACTTTTAAAACTGTGTGTTTTTCAATATGGGATATTTAAAAAGGGACGGAGGGAGCATAAATCACTTTCCTCCCTCCTTTCTTTAATATCCATTTCTCTTTTCTTTAATCTCGAACAAGAGAAAAGTTACTCCTATAATTCCTTATTTATTTTCTCTTGTCAATAGTGATACTGAATCACCAATACTACCTAGAATGTGTAGCCCAAAAATAAGCAAAAAGTGGAGTGTATGTGCCTGCTGAAACCATGAAACAAATTCATTTTAATATAACCTACATTCTAACTTTATATCTACGGCATGTGCCGCCTCAATATAGATATTTTCCGGTAAAGAATCTCGGAGTACAAATCATTTCTGAAACCAAACACAAAGCAATAACTAGTTACTACTAACTATAAAGTTTCACTTCAAACAAAGCGTTAAGTCTTTTACAGGTGTTTCTAAATGTTTTTCAAACCCAAAAAAACAAAAAAAAACAAAAAAAACAAAAAAAATCAAAACAAAACAAAAAAGAAAGAAAGAAAGAAAAGAGTGATTAGTTCAGTGAATGATCCCCAAATCGAAAAGGGTTCACTGTATCTCATTGGGTTCCTAGTTAGTATATTTTTGTTTGGACAATAGAGACCAAAAACAAAAGATGAACCAAAATATATTGGGATTCAACCGAAACCAAAAACAAGGTCTCAAATTCATGTTACACTTCTTCAAAAAAAATAAATTCATGTTACACTAAAACTTACACTGGAAATATTGAGGGACCAAAACACTACAGCAGCCAGCATATATATCTTGCTTCAACTAGCACTAACTTGACAAATGTAACTGACACACATTTAAATCCCAGTCATCAACTATTTCGAACCGATTGCAAATGAGACTTTTGGCCGGGCTTTGTTCTTGCCCAACAGTTTGATCTGGTTTGCGCGCTCTTCTTCCTCTTGCTGCTTCTTCCTTCGCATGGCCTCTTCTTTCTGTGTTTGACGCTCTTCCAGTTCTCTGTATCGTTCCTCCTCCCTCCTTTGCTGTTCTAAAGCTTCCCTTCTTTGAGCTTCTTCCACCTTCCTCCTGTTCTCTTCAATCATCCTCTCCAGCTCTTCTTTGTCTTTTTTAGCTCGTTCCTGTATGACAACAGAAAATTGAATTATCTTTCTCATGTTAGTTCAAAAGCATTAATTGCACAGACGATAAGCAGAAATGGAGGACAATCAAGAACACCAAAGAAAAACCTTAGGAATCTGCCCTTAGGGGAAGAAACAGCATCCACCCAACATTCTATAACAATTAACAGTACCCATGTAATCCCTAATCGCTGGGGGAATGGGCTGAGGAGAACTGGGGACAGACCTAACCTTTAGCAATCCATGCATATAGTGGATTTTAAAGCCCCATCTATAGAGACCTTTAAATAGGTTCTTCCAAATTATAACAAGATAATCTAGGAAGTTTCACTAAGATGTTAAAGCAATCTCAGAATATCCTCCATGATCAGAGACAAATAGCCCCTGGGGTGCTCATTCTCATTCCTTTAACAAGCAGTGACTGACCAAAAGCAAACCACAATAACTAGGCAGAGAATCACGATTCTTATAGGATGGGCATATAGAAGGTTAGGATTCCAAAGGGGGCCACGTCTCAGGGCATTCGCATACCATTTTCCATATGCAAATTAATGTGTTTGCAACCAGTGACAGGCAAACCCTTGTCCCGATTCAATCAAGTGTACCGCAGGTAAACTGTTAGGCTACCAAGAAAAAGAGGAGATAGGAGTAACTCAAGAAAACTTTAACAAGCTTGAAATATGGAAAAGAAAGTGATCTGTACAGGGACTTTTTTAATTTTATAATGGATACTTGCCTCTCTTTTTCTCGCCTCAATAACAGCAGATTCCTTCTCTTTCTCAAGTTGAACAGCAACCACATCAAGAAGCTTCCTCCTACCTTCCTCCAATCGCCTCTGTAACTCCAGCTTGATCTCCTCTGAGTTCAAGCTCTCCTCGACTCTCTTCCTAATTGCTTCTTCCACTCTTTTTGCTGTTTCTTCTTCTATCAGTTCCAATTCTGCCTCCTGTTGACGCCTGATAGAACAAAAAGAAAGTTAAGCAGAAAATGGCCACGATAGGAAGGGAAGCACATCGTTTTTTTTATTCCAGAAATGCCTTTGAAGCCGGATTAGCAGCGAAATGGGAGTGGCATTTTACATCGTAAACTTCCAGTTACCACCCCACTTTTACTTTACATACTGAATGGCAAACTAACCTTCATGACGACAAAGGCACAAAAAACAAGTTCATGCTTTTAAGGCATACCTCTAACTGATTCCTGATCCAAACAAATGAGTTCAAAACTGGTGAATAGTAGATAAACGAGGCATCCAATTGATCATCAAATTTAACAAGTTGATCTATAGCAGTATCTTCCTTCAAAAAAGCCTGTGGAGAAGAATGTCAAGAAACGATTTGCAGTTTTAAAACTAATCACCATAACACTTTCATCCTTGCATCACATTTGTGTCAAAGCCAAACTCTAGTTAATATACGTAATTGTGCCTAGTTCAGCTGTCAGTGAGGTAGACCAAAGACAGTTCCATTGTTTAGTACTATTTACAAAGAAGACCAGAAATATAAATTGTTTGGATTACTAAAAAGAATCTTGATGGGTAATGTAAAGAGGAAAGCCGGAAAGAAAAGAAGCATGTTTGCTTGTTTGGTGGGAGGGATGACAGGTATAAGAGAGAGAACAGGGAAAGAAATCCTCCCAGCCCAAAAATACAATCCTCCTAATCCATTGACAGAAGATAGGAGGGCTCCCTCTTGTCCCTCAATTGTTGGTCAAGTTTTCTACAGAACATAAGAGAATATTTGTAAAAAGCAATGTTAACCCACTCCCTTCCATCACTCAACCAAACAACTTCGTGGGAACTGGGAACCCAAACATACATTGGCTAGAGATGCTAAATCCATCTCCTCCTTTCCCTTGCTACTTTCCACACCATGTACCAAACCAAAAGGGGGATTAGAGTTTGACAGTAACAGCCAAAGGCTCCCTGATACCCAGAGACCAACCTACCCCAAACCCAGAATAGAACTCAGTTCTTTCAACCCTGTGATGTTCCAGGCTAACGAATATCATGTCAACTCAATTTCCTAGAGAGTGAACAATGAGATAATTCAAATAACACAATGTAAAAATAATTTTTCCCCTCACTA
Source organism: Rhododendron henanense subsp. lingbaoense (assembly GCA_020567845.1). Lineage (NCBI taxonomy): Eukaryota > Viridiplantae > Streptophyta > Magnoliopsida > Ericales > Ericaceae > Rhododendron > Rhododendron henanense. The sequence continues at coordinate 19,885,482 of CM036318.1, forward strand.
ATGACGACGAAAATGCATTTGAAAATGTCAGAGCACCTTCTGCATATTTCCACAAGCTTACAATTCCCAATTACATAACTGATTATGCAGACACCACCAAATCAACTAATCTAATTCTGTACTTTTCCACCGAACTTCAGCAAGGTCGAGTGTTTCCAAGAACGGAAAAATAATAACATTTCATGAAAATGCATTGCCAGATAAGGGGCCTAAAAATGGACTTGGATTCATCTGTCCCATATTTTTCGAATAAAGGTGAACAAATTTTTTTTGCATGAGCATAAGAACCCGTAACCAAAATTATATGGTACAGAACATGGCTATTTCACAAAGCGATTATGAGAAAAGTCGGTAAATACTGAGGCCACAGGTACTCTCTAAAGTGAGGAAATGGGGAGCTACACAATCAATTCAGCCTACCAAGAAGATGTTGTGATGAGTAATGACACAAGGGGTTTGACTATAATGCCCCATATTTTCTAAGTAAGAGAACATAAAATGTGCTCCCATCTTCAGAGAGCAGTTGGTAGATCATCTGAAGTTTAGTTCGTCCCATGCTACACTTTACCTCAGATGCACCGGCAGTAACCTTTTTTGTTGTGATTCAAAAAGCAAAGAACACAATAATGCTACAAGCACGCCAATGTACAATGACATGATTTTGTGTTTGATTTCTTAGAAAACAAACAAGAAAATACACATGGGCCAATAGCTTCTTGCCTGATCACCATCGAGGCTCCTGCACCAAAGTGGGTGTTTAACAACACAAGGCCGTTGATACTGCAGATTTCCCCTTATTTTCCATTCATTCTTGTCAAACGTAAAACAAAGAAATGATACAAAAATGTGGGTACATTGTAAATGTACAAGACCAAGCAAAAAGTAGATCCCCGGCAAATTCGTATACATTCTAGTAAAAAGCAGATAAGAGTGTGACGGTGTGTCCTACGTACTTCATAGCACGCAATAGAGGAACAAAGATGGAAACAAACATATCATACTTCTGAGATGGAGCAAAAAGATGAGCGAAAACGTGAAAAAGAGTTAATCAGTAAAGGACATAAAGCGTTGATATACCGTTTCTTCTCTCTTCTTCTTTTCTCAATTTTTCACTGGCATTTTTGCGCTCTATTGACCCGCTACTAGGACTGTGAGATTTAGCTATAGGAGATAATGAGGTCCTTTGTCTCTTATGACGCCTTGGTGTAGGAGAGCGACTTTTACGTCGCCTTGGAGATGGTGAAGGACTTTTGCGGCGTCGAGGGGAAATTGAACGACTTCTTCGTCTGTGTAATAGCATTTAAGGTAATGAGCAACGAATAAAGATGAGCAAATCATAGAATATAGCATGTCTAGTATCACACCGACCCAGCACCATCTAGCACAATATGTATAGAATCATGTACAGTTACCTCAAACATTGCTAAGAATTAACTGGTTGCTCCCTCTTTTCTCATTATGAAACCTCTAAAGAATCGAACAACAAAAAGACACCCGTCAGCAACCATCACCAGCTCGCTTCCTATTTGAAGGGAGGTAACTGCGTCTCTTTAAATTTTCTAGGAAATAGAAATGTATTCTATCTTACTCGTCTAATATAGTTGGCGTAACATTAAAAATATCTCTTTAGCATATTTCCACAACACATTAAATAGCGAAGTCCCCAAAAGTCAGATAGTTCAACCACTATTGCTTGCAACTTGAGAAGGATAATCATCAGATTGACCAAAGATGAGAAAACTCTGCACAAGTATGATGGCGAACAACTGTAAGCATACTCATGGAAGGTGAATCTCTCAGAGCAGCAGCGTCATAAGCAAAACGAAGAGAACACAACTATCCATAACTGATTTGCTATCTAAAATAAATGGAAGAAGCCAATAAAATGATCAGCCATGATAATATCAAAAGATGTCAAGTCCAATCTTTGGTTGAAAACTGAAATTCAACAAATGACCTTAGAGAGAATGATAGATATTACATATAAACTTTCTTACTCTAGAATTGTACATTTTGTCTTTTATGGTATAATGCCAATGCTCCAAACTCTCAAGAGACTGTGCAGTGTCTGGATCTTGGCTATGAAGAGGGAATGAAAAGCAAAAAGGTAATGAAACTACTATGCCTATCCAGTTCTCTACAAGTCGCCAAACAAGAAAAATGACATTTTCAAATCCATCATTAGTTTTCCCTTAACTTTTAGGTTAAATCACAACAAAGTGCCAAATGAGAAGAAAGAAAGAAAATTTTAAATTATTTTTTGATAAGGTGGGCATCCCTAAGAAACAATGCCATGGCGACCATATCTGCATACCAATGCGGGACACATGCTCATTAGATAGTATCAAGAATAATATCAGTCATCACCTCGCCATTGCACTTTGTGTAAAGGTTAATCTTATAAATAAACATTCCAAGCCACATGAACTCCAACACTAATGAGCACAATTGCCTCTTTGACTAACTACGCATACATAAGAGCTCTCGATGTAACCAATCAGGTTGATTTCAACTTTCACGGTGCAAACTTAAATGATTTAGTTGCACAAACCTTCAAATCTCTGTGACTATCATAATAGTTACATACCGGCATTGATGATTCAAACCATTCAACTTGTTTAGAACACTTTTCTAGGGATACCAGCGAGCTATGTAGCACGGACACGGATACGAACATAGCAATTCTGAAAAAATGGGAATACGGACACAGCAGGGGACACGCCATGTGTATAAATAAATATATATATATATATATATATATATATCGGGGCGGTTCCGGAGACAACTAATTAGACACCTAAAAAAACACCTCATAGTTCCCAATCAAATTTTAATGATCCGAGCCGCTCAATGTGATCAGAACGTGATTTTAAGGGTATCAATGAGAAATCAGCAAAAAAAATGACCGGGAATGGCTTGATCTGAGCAGTTTATAGTTTAGATTTGATGAACGGTTCAATTAAAAACTGCTCAAAACAAGCACTTCCCAGTCATTTTTTTTGCTAATTTCTCGCGGGCACCCTTAAAATCACATTCTGCACACATTGAACGGTTCGGATCATAAAAATTTGATCGGGAACTATGAGATTGAGATTTGGGGTGTTTTTTTAGGTGTTTAATTGGTTGTCCGCGGAACCGCCCCGTATATATATATATAATTTTTTTATGAACCATTGTATATGAATAATTTCACAAATTGTATAAATTTCTTTCAAAGGCATAATTACAATTTAACCCAAATTTTTTGAATAATTTTATATTAACCCCGAAAAGTTAAAAAAATTACCTTTTGACCCCAGCCGTGTCCCTGGCATGTCCCCTATCAAAAAATATTCCCTCCGTCCCTATTTGTTGTGCCTGTTTCCTTTTTGGAACCTCACAACAAATTGCCTATATCTCACAATCTATAATATTTTTTATGATTTCAAAATTTTTGTTTAAAAATATTAATTAAGATCTATCAAACAAGATCCATATTGAATATATAAAATATTATACTTTAAAAGATATAGATAATTTTTTGAGACGTCCAAAAAAGGAAACAGACACAACATTTTGGGACGGGGGGAGTAATAAAATTATTGGACATGCCACATGTCCAATACGTGTCCCCGCGTGTCCTTGTGTCCAATATGTGGATACGGCGCCCTTTTGGAGTGTCGGTACTTCATAGCCAGCAAGAAATCAGCTCAAAATATGACCGGGAAGTGTTTGATCCAAATAGTTTTTCATAACAATGGTGCTACTAGTACAGATTTCATATCTGTACCAGTGTGTACAAACCCCTTTTATGTCCCGTTTTGAGTCTCAAAAAAATTATTGGAACCGCTCATTTTGTTTAAAATACTTTGCTTACGGCTCCTATGAAAAATAAGTTCAATCTGATATCGGTTAAAGCATCTACAAAACGTCCAACTTTGTCCGAGAATTCAAGCTTGAATTCTAGAGCAAAGTTTGGATGTTTCGTAAATGCTCTTACCGATACCGGATTGAGCTTATTTTTGGCAAGTACAGAAGCAAAGTATTTTAAACAAAATGAGCGGCTCCAATGATTTTTTGAGACCCAAAATGGGCCCAAAGAGGGGTTTGTACCCACTGGTACAGATTTTATATCTGTACCATTAGACTTTGTGTTTTCATAAAGCTTGACAGCAACTGTTCCATGTAAAAAATGTTTGGATCAAGCACATTCCGATTATATTTTGAGCCGATTTCCCGCGGGTACCCTTAAAAACATGTTTTAAACAAGTTGAACGGTTTGGATCATCAAAATATGAACTGGAAGGCTCCAAACTATGAGGTCCACATTTAAGGTCCGCATATATATATATATACATATATATATATATAGAGAGAGAGAGAGAGAGAGAGAGACCGGAATATATAGATAGATAGACCAGAAAGTGCTTGATCCAAACAGTTTTTCATAAAGCATATATATATATATATATATCCCACCCCTGTTTTTATAAAACATCTCAGATAAACTAAATCATCTTTGAGAATTCTGAATATGCTATTCCAGGGAAAAAAGACAATCAACAAGAGATCAGAAACCTACCTCAAATAAATCCAACAAACACATAGATATGGATACAGTAAGTAATCTGGTATCACCTGCTATAAGAATACGGAGATCGGCTTCTCTCTCTTCGGCTTCTCCGGCTATAAGGAATACCACCCCTCTCTTCGGCTTCTCTGGAATACCTCCTTCTGTACGAAGGCGACCTCGACAAATCCCTATCCCTATCCCTAGCCATCTCTCTCTCTCTCTCTCCGCACCACAACTGATTATGCCACAACACAAACAACAATACCTACCAAAAAAAAACACAAACTTATTAGGATGCCTTTGTGTGGTAACTAGGTGGTATTGTTACGCAAAAATGGATTTTACCTGTTTTATTATCCGTCAAAACAAACAGGGTCTGGATCAAAACGGGATTTTACTTACGTTATCAGAAAAATCTGTTCGGCAATTAAGTAATATATTGCCTCAGAAAAGTGATTTTCACTGCTTTATTTTCCGTCAAAACAAACAGGGTCTAGCTCAAGACGGGATTTACTTACCTTCAGGAGAATCTGTCGGACGATTCTGATCTGTACATGCAGATCTTTTCATTAGGTAGAATTGAAACCCCTTTTTTGTGAAGAGACGGAGGATTTGGAGGTTAGGGTTTTGATATTTTGTCTTTTTGGTGTACGAGGAGAGGCCAAAGGCTTTGATGATGAGGAGGAAGATAGATGAGGAATCGAAGTGAAACAATAAAGGAATATTTAAATATTCATCCTCTTTTTTCATGCCTGTTAAGAATTCATTCCACGCAATTTAAACAGTTATGATTTCATCCTCATCTTAAAATAATTTCAGAACTGCCCTTATATTTATATTTATATTTATATTTATATATTATTAGTAAATAATTTGTGATGAAATCTTAAAGCTAGGGTCTTAACCGTTATTAGAGATACCAATCCCAAAAATCAAATCCCGTAATTGACGTCATATCCCGTAATTAATGGAATTTGTTTGCCCCATAAACCAAATCCCGTAATTATGGGATCAAAGCCTACCAAATTTGAAACACCATTTCCATTTTGTCCATTTTTGCACGAGATCATTGAAATGGCAGCTGTCATGGGATCAAAGCCTACCGCTGGTTTTTCAATAATAGCTTCAGGAGCTTTGAATAGATCCCCTTCTCCCTCTGTCGACCTCCTTTCATCATCCTCCGTGCCGACGAACGGCGCTCTATTGTCGTTGCCGTTCAACTTTGCCTCCGCTCGAATCGACGGGTTCAAAGACGATGAGTTTGGGATAAAGAATAATGGGTTCAGGTAGCATCGCAAATAGAGCGGCCCAAGATCTGGAGTGGTGTTCGACATCTTTGCTGGTTAGCTCCGTTTAGTTTTGTACCTTTTTCGTTTCATGGTGTTTTTTGTTTCAAACGTGATGTATTTTTCATATTGTTGAGTTTTCATGAATAAAACATTGTATATTCATATTTTTTCGTGGTGTATATTCATGTTTTTTCATGCTATTTTCCCGGAATGTTATGGGTTTTCAAGTTTCGTTGAGAAATCATGATTTTGGTTTTATTGTTTTTCATGATAAATTAACCATGAAAAACATGGTCAGTTTGAATATTGTGTATGTTCCGAAATATTTCTTAAGATCATTTTGCAAAAAATAAAAACATGGTCAATCCACCATGTTTCAAAAAAGGGTTATTTTCCCGGAATGTTATGGGTTTTCAAGTTCCGCCGAGAAATCATGATTTTGGTTTATTATTTTCATGACAAATTAACCATGAAAAATATGGTCAGTACAAATATTGTATATGTTCTGAATATTTTTTATGATAATTTTGCAAAAAATAAAAATATGGTCAATCCACCATGTTCCAAAAGGTTTCATGATAATACGTGGTATAAATGAAAAAATAAATATGGTTTTCGAATGTAAATCGGTGAAATTTGGTTATTACGAATCTTTTAAGTTTTGAAATCATCTTTCATAATTATCTCCTATAATTATTGAGATTGAATCCCACTAAATTAGGAAATGGTTGAATCCTACTAAATAAAAAAAATGGTTGAATCCCACTAATTTAGGATGTCAATTTAATAAAAACATATATGAATATATTATTAAAAGGGTAAGATAGGTAATTCACCATCTAAAAGGATGAAAACATAACTGTTCAAAATGACTGGGATGAATTCTTAAGTGGAATGAGGTCTAATGATGAATATTTAAGTCTCGACAAGGGAATTGAGTTCTTGTGGCGTAAGAGCATCACCAATAACCTAGGCAAAATCCTGGCAAAATGTCTAGAAAAAGTGGCATTTATCTACTTTAGCTAGCTATTCAACATATGGTGTCACGTCCTCCATTTTGACGTAAAATATAAAGAGTTTCATAAACAAATACCTCACAATAATCCGTACGATACCCAAAATAACATTAACTTCCCATAATCATACCCCAAGTCCAAAGAGTTCAAAATATTACATTCCTAGGCACGACGGCCCCAATTCAGAATAAACGTCAAAGGTCAAGAGTTTACAAATATTCCGAAGTCAACTGAATTGTCACCTAAGTTACAAACACATCTTCAAAAGAAATATACAAAGATGCCCTAGTAACTCTACAATGTTAGCTTTCAAAATGTGTCCAACATCCAAGCACTCCAATCATGCTCGCTACTGTCCAGAGTTAGTACCTGAAAAGAAGTAAGGTTTGAGCTACACTAGCCCAGTAGAAATGCTACACAAACAGTATATGCAAGAGAAGTGCGAGAACGATGATACGATTTGTACAAAGGGTAACCCAAGCATTGGACAAATCGATAGGGATCTACAATCCGACAGACAAGCCATGAGAATTAGACTACACCTCAACCTTTAACCACTTTCTTATCTCGCGTGTCCAAAACGTCTAGCGTTACGTGTCACAAGCCGAAGCTCCTGCCGGGCTATTCTTGGGACCCCGATATCCCCTGCCAAGCACCCACCTCATAGGTTAGGCCTTGAATAATCAATACGAGCATTAGCTCCTGCCAGGCTATTATTGGGACCCTGATATCCCCTGCCAGGCACCCACCCGTCGATGGGCCCCAAATGTCCGCACGTTGTGTCAACAAGGTTTCACGTGTCTCAAATTCCCTTAACGTGTCATTCTAATTAAATCAAGTCCATAAGTGAATCAACGTTAAATTGTACCAAACAAGGGGCGGGGGTGCAAAGATACTTCACGACCTCAACGGATAGGCTTAACAATGTTATGAAAATGATTTGGTGATGTTTAGAATGAGTTAGAAGTGATCGGGGGTCAAAATAACGAAGTTTGGAGCAAAACAGCAAAAGCTGATTTTAGGGCACTTTGTATCGATACAGGGAATCCTAGTATCGATACAGATTGGCTTCGTAGCACATCAGAGAATCCTGTATCGATACTGACCAGGGCAGTATCGATACAAATGGGTGTTCGGCAGATTTTCTGCAGATTTCGACAATTTCAACCACAACAACAACTACAACAACAACAAGCACGATTCAAGGCAAGGAAAGCACATCTATTACATGTATTGAGAGGTAGAATCCCTACCTCGAGGCCGAAGAACGAACCCAAGAAGATACGAGCCCTAGCTCTCCGAAAACTTTGATTCGAACGGGATACGACCTCTCCGAGCTCAAACCAACGGGGTACGGACCACAATACGCGTAGAGGTCGAAGGATTGAAGATTATCTTGGTGGGTTTTGAGTGAAATTGGTGGAATTTGGTGAGAGAGCAAGAGAGAGTGAGAGAGGCGTTGGAGGGAGAGAGAGCCGGTGGGTGTGTGGAGGAGGAAGATAATTCCCTACACACTCACCCTCCTATTTATACCCAAAAAATCACAAATTACACATTACCTCCTTCTACAATCAATTCCTTCGTTTTAACCCCAAATCACATAAATACGATTATTCCATTTCCTTTCCGAAAATTATGAATTTAATAAATATCAACCTTGGATAAAAGATACGGGTCTCTACATTCTACCCTCCTTAAAGAAATTTCATCCTCGAAATTACCATGCTAAAACTAACCACTAACGTATCATGTATGCATGCAACACTTAAACACTTACATCATTATGCAACAAATCAATCACCGTAATACTCGAAACTTAAACACTTACATTGGCTCATTCCGGAAATAGGTGCGGGTATTTCTCTCTAACTTCATCCTCTCTTTCCCACGTTGATTCTTCGCTATCTTGACTTCTCCACAAGACTCGCACTAGCGGTATCGTCTTACCCCTCAAAACTTGATCACGCGAATCTAGGATACGAATCGGTTCTTCCCCATAAGACGCATCGGCCTCTAACTCAAGTTCGGACCATTCAAGCACATGCGACGGATCCGGTTCGTACTTCCTCAACATAGACACGTGAAACACGTCATGGACACCCTGATAGCTTCGGTGGCAAAGCCAAGCGATACGCAACCTCTCCGATTTTCTCGATAATGTCAAACGGTCCGATATAGCGCGGTGATAGCTTCCCTTTCTTCCCAAAACGTGATAACCCCCTACGAGGCGATACCTTAAGGAATACGTGATCCCCTTCTTCAAAAGACAACGGGCGACGACGACGATCGGCATAACTCTTTTGCCTACTTTGCGCGGTCGATAATCTTTGGCGAATCACCTTGACTTGTCCGGTCGTTCTATCCTGAGCTTCTTTAAGGCGTTGTCGAATAGCTCTCATACTCTCGGAGGTCTCTGTGATCATATCCGGCCCCACTAGCGTAACCTCTCCCAATTCGGTCCAACATACTGGCGATCGACACGGTCTTCCATATAAAGCCTCATACGGTGCCATTTCGATACTCGATTGATAGCTATTGTTGTACGCGAATTCTACCAACGGCAAATGATCCTTCCAACTACCCCGAAAATCCATCACACAAGCTCGAAGCATATCTTCTAAAATCTGAATCGTTCTCTCGGATTGTCCATCGGTTTGAGGATGATAGGCGGTGCTAAATAAAAGATTGGTGCCCAGAGCGGCTTGCAAACTCTGCCAAAAACGCGCAGTGAACCTCGGATCACGATCGGATAAGATGGATACGGGAATCCCGTGAAGTCGAATAATCTCCCGAATGTACAAACGACTCAAGGTTTCCACGGAATCGGTAACACGGATCGGCAAAAAGTGAGCGGTTTTGGTCAAACGATCCACGATCACCCAAATAGCGTCATGTCCCTTTTGCGACCTCGGCAAACCCGTGACGAAATCCATGGTCACATTCTCCCATTTCCATTCGGCCACAGGCAATGGTTGTAACTTCCCCGCGGGTCGTTGATGTTCGGCTTTCACTTGTTGACACGTGAGACACTTGGACACAAAAATCACCACGTCCCTCTTCATTCCGGACCACCAAAATTGTCTACGTAGATCATGGTACATTTTCGTCCCTCCCGGATGAACGGCTAAAGGCGAATGATGGAATTCTCGCAAGATTTCCTCCCGACACGAAATGGGTACGAACAATTTTCCTTGATAGCGCAAGCTTCTATCGGCGTGTATCATCCACCCCTCTTGAGTATTTCCACTAAGGAATCTAGCACGAAGTTCCTCCGCTTCTTCATCGCGTTGTTGAGCTTCAATTACCCGTGTCGATAGTGTTGAGTGTACGGTTAAGTTGCATAACGTTACCCATTCCCGAACCTCCTCAAAATACGAAGCATAAGAGCCCAAATCGTTCATCATTTTCCACTCATAAATGGCTAGACTCGCAAGGTGTGTTGGTTTTCTACTTAGTGCATCCGCTACAACGTTCGCCTTCCCCGGGTGATATTGTAACTCGAAGTCGTAATCCTCCAAATGCTCCATCCAACGGCGTTGACGAAGGTTAAGTTCCTTTTGAGAAAACAAGTACTTCAGACTTTTGTGATCGGAAAAGACTTCAAATCTCTCACCGTACAAATAATGGCGCCAACTCTTCAAAGCAAAAACAACGGCCGCAAGCTCCAAGTCGTATGTCGGGTAATTTCGTTCGTGAGTTTTCAATTGCCGCGATCCATACGCTACCACTCGCCCCTTTTGCATCAAAGCGCATCCTAACCCTTCCTTAGACGCATCACAATACACAGAGTAGCAAATCCACGTTCGGGCACGATCAAAACCGGTGCGGTAGTCAACCTCTTCTTTAGTTCTTCAAAAGCCGTCTCACATGAGTCACTCCATACAAAACGAGTCCCTTTACGTGTCAATCTAGTCATCGGTGTCGCTAAACGAGAAAAGTCCAAGACAAAACGACGGTAGTACCCGGCCAAACCCAAGAAACTACGGATTTCAAACACGTTTTTCGGTCGCTGCCAATTCATAACCGACTCTATCTTCCCCGGATCAACGGATACACCTCCCTTCGAAACTACGTGACCTAAAAATTTGACCTCGGACAACCAAAACTCACACTTACTAAGTTTGGCGTACAATTGGTGCTCCTCAAGAGTTCAAGAACAATGGTGAGATGAGATTGGTGTTCCTCCTCCGTAGGCGAATAAATAAGAATGTCATCCACAAAGACGATGACAAACCGATCAAGATAAATACGGAAAACACGATTCATCAAGTCCATGAATGTGGCCGGAGCATTCGTCAATCCAAAAGGCATAACAATAAATTCGTAATGGCCGTAACGAGTACGAAACGCGGTTTTAGGGATATCTTCCTTACGAACCCTCAACTGATGGTAACCGGATCTCAGATCAATTTTGGAGAAACAAGTGGCACCCCTAAGTTGATCGAACAAATCATCAATTCTAGGCATAGGATACTTGTTCTTAACGGTGACTCGGTTTAGTTTACGATAATCGATACATAAGCGGAGTGAACCATCCTTCTTCTGTGCGAAAAGTGCCGGTGCTCCCCACGGCGACGTACTCGGACGAATAAACCCTAAGCTCTCCAATTCTTGCAACTGAGTTTTTAACTCTCTCAACTCGGCGGGTGCGAAACGATACGGAGGTACGGAGATAGGAGCGGTACCGGGAAGTAACTCAATGGTGAACTCAACCTCTCTCTCAGGAGGCAAACCGGGTAACTCCTCCGGGAATACATCCGGAAAGTCGCGGACCACTAAGGGTAACTCCCCACGCTCGGAGGCGTCCTCATCTAACGTCAAGCTAGCCAATAATGCATAAATCGACTCGCGTTCTCGAGGCCCACACAGATACGGTTCCAATGGTTCTCGACGCTCCCCAAAGAATTCGAAACAAGGACCCTCAGGAGGACAAATACGCACCCGACGCTTGAAACAATCGATAGTAGCATGAAATGTGGACAGCCAATCCATTCCTAAGATAAGATCAAACCCTGACATTCCCAGAACAATGAAATCGAACACAAAACGACGGTCACAAACGATCAACTCACAATCTCGACAGATACGATCAAGTGGTGTCCTACCCCCTAGAGGTGTCTCAACGAATAAAGGAGGACTAAGACTCTCTGTTTCCAATTCCAAGGCACACACAAAAGATGCAGCAATGAATGAATGCGATGCTCCAGAATCAAAGAGTACTTTAGCAAATGAGTTGAATAAAAGGAATGTACCCCTCACAACAGGAGTCTCTGGAGCCTGGGGAATAGTAGATGGACTAGCTGAAGTGATGTTGTAGACTCGCCCCTGGATACCCTGACCCTGCACAAAACCTCCCCTCTGACCGGTGCTCTGAATATGCGCGGAAGAGCTCGCCCCCTTATCAACCCCTGAACTCTGAGCCGACGTAGTCTGGCGGAAGTGAGGCTGCTGCTGCCTCTGAGTACCCCGAAACTGTTGGCCCGCATTGCGCCCCGTTCCCGACTGCTGTACGGAACCCGACTCACTACGCACTGCCGAACCCTGAAGACAATTCCTCGCGAGATGATCCGTCTTCCCACAAGTGTAGCAAGCCTTCTCAAGATATGGACATTGTGCACGCACGTGTCCCGGTTGATTACACTTATAGCATACAGGTGGAGGCTTAGACAACGCACCCCGAGTCCCTGAAGATGGTGGCCTGAAGCCCGATGAGCTACCCAGCGGTGTCTGAGATGGTTCCCTCGGTCTTTTCCGTCCTTGACTTCCAAAACTCCCCGACGACGAACTCACGCCCACATTAGATTGCCTCGATTCCCAAACTCCCCTATTTCTCTGCGCCTCTTTCGGTATCTCGATGCTCCTCGCGCATTCCACCACCTCAGAAAACTTCGTCCTACGTTGGACAGTCACCAGTCTCTTGAAGGTGTTGTTCAGCCCTTTCTCAAATCGTCGGCACCTCCTCTCCTCTGTCGCCACCAACTCCGGAGCGAAACGAGACAAAGATCGGAATTTTAACACATATTCCGAGATAGTCATATTACCCTGTTCTAGTTTCTCAAACTGATCTCTCATAGTGTCACGTGAGGTTTCGGGAAATACTGCTCTTCAAAGAGCGCTTCAAACTCAGCCCACGTCAAGTTCTCAACATCCGGCTCATCTACTTGTGCCGCGGTCCTCGCCGCTCTCCTAGCATCTTTCCTACTTTCCAACACTGCTTCCCACCATTCACCTGCTTCCCCGACTAACTGAACGGCCACGATTCCCACCCTAATGTTGTCCTCAGTAATATTAAGGGCTCGGAAGAGTTTACGGATTTGGGTTAGCCAATGGTCGGCTACCAATGGGTCACTATCTGTCCCGTCAAACACTGGAGGGTTCCTACGGCTGAACTCTCGCATTGCCACCATGGCTCGGTCCTCAGCATTCTCTCTCGGAGCTTGGTTCAAAAGATTTGCAGCCGTAAGTGCTGCGACAAGATCCCTAGCGAATTGATTCTGATTCAGAGGCACACCTGCACCTCGACCGGCCCTAGCCCCCGGATTCCCACCTGGGTTCTCCCCATGTTGACTCACCTCATCCTCAAGAGGTACCCCACGGCCACGACCACGGCCTCGACCACCCCGGTTTCCAACCCCGCCACGTCTAACATGAGTCCTCGGAGGCATCTTACTACAAGGATATAAGAAGGAAAGACCATTAACCACAACAGTATAACTAAGGGATCAAAGCCCTAACTCCCCAACACGGGTAAATAACTCTACACCACTCTACAATTACAAAAATGCAATGCCACATAGTCACATGGATGTTAGTCACACAAGCATGCAGAAATTACGTTAGAGGGCGCGACATTTTGAACCCATGAGGCGAAACGCCTCCCCACGGTCTCTAGGTGTTCTAAACCTATGCTCTGATACCAAGTTGTCACGTCCTTCATTTTGACGTAAAATATAAAGAGTTTCATAAACAAATACCTCACAATAATCCGTACGATACCCAAAATAACATTAACTTCCCATAATCATACCCCAAGTCCAAAGAGTTCAAAATATTACATTCCTAGGCACGACGGCCCCAATTCAGAATAAACGTCAAAGGTCAAGAGTTTACAAATATTCCGAAGTCAACTGAATTGTCACCTAAGTTACAAACACATCTTCAAAAGAAATATACAAAGATGCCCTAGTAACTCTACAATGTTAGCTTTCAAAATGTGTCCAACATCCAAGCACTCCAATCATGCTCGCTACTGTCCAGAGTTAGTACCTGAAAAGAAGTAAGGTTTGAGCTACACTAGCCCAGTAGAAATGCTACACAAACAATATATGCAAGAGAAGTGCGAGAACGATGATACGATTTGTACAAAGGGTAACCCAAGCATTGGACAAATCGATAGGGATCTACAATCCGACAGACAAGCCATGAGAATTAGACTACACCTCAACCTTTAACCACTTTCTTATCTCGCGTGTCCAAAACGTCTAGCGTTACGTGTCACGAGCCGAAGCTCCTGCCGGGCTATTCTTGGGACCCCGATATCCCCTGCCAAGCACCCACCTCATAGGTTAGGCCTTGAATAATCAATACGAGCATTAGCTCCTGCCAGGCTATTATTGGGACCCTGATATCCCCTGCCAGGCACCCACCCGTCGATGGGCCCCAAATGTCCGCACGTTGTGTCAACAAGGTTTCACGTGTCTCAAATTCCCTTAACGTGTCATTCTAATTAAATCAAGTCCATAAGTGAATCAACGTTAAATTGTACCAAACAAGGGGCAGGGGTGCAAAGATACTTCACGACCTCAACGGATAGGCTTAACAATGTTATGGAATGATTTGGTGATGTTTAGAACGAGTTAGAAGTGATCGGGGGTCAAAATAACGAAGTTTGGAGCAAAACAGCAAAAGCTGATTTTAGGGCACTTTGTATCGATACAGGGAATCCTAGTATCGATACAGATTGGCTTCGTAGCACATCAGAGAATCCTGTATCGATACTGACCAGGGCAGTATCGATACAAATGGGTGTTCGCGCAGATTTTCTGCAGATTTCGACGATTTCAACCACAACAACAACTACAACAACAACAAGCACGATTCAAGGCAAGGAAAGCACATCTATTACATGTATTGAGAGGTAGAATCCCTACCTCGAGGCCGAAGAACGAACCCAAGAAGATACGAGCCCTAGCTCTCCGAAAACTTTGATTCGAACGGGATACGACCTCTCCGAGCTCAAACCAACGGGGTACGGACCACAATACGCGTAGAGGTCGAAGGATTGAAGATTATCTTGGTGGGTTTTGAGTGAAATTGGTGGAATTTGGTGAGAGAGCAAGAGAGAGTGAGAGAGGCGTTGGAGGGAGAGAGAGCCGGTGGGTGTGTGGAGGAGGAAGATAATTCCCTACACACTCACCCTCCTATTTATACCCAAAAAATCACAAATTACACATTACCTCCTTCTACAATCAATTCCTTCGTTTTAACCCCAAATCACATAAATACGATTATTCCATTTCCTTTCCGAAAATTATGCATTTAATAAATATCAGCCTTGGATAAAAGATACGGGTCTCTACATTCTACCCTCCTTAAAGAAATTTCATCCTCGAAATTACCATGCTAAAACTAACCACTAACGTATCATGTATGCATGCAACACTTAAACACTTACATCATTATGCAACAAATCAATCACCGTAATACTCGAAACTTAAACACTTACATTGGCTCATTCCGGAAATAGGTGCGGGTATTTCTCTCTAACTTCATCCTCTCTTTCCCACGTTGATTCTTCGCTATCTTGATTTCTCCACAAGACTCGCACTAGCGGTATCGTCTTACCCCTCAAAACTTGATCACGCGAATCTAGGATACGAATCGGTTCTTCCCCATAAGACGCATCGGCCTCTAACTCAAGTTCGGACCATTCAAGCACATGCGACGGATCCGGTTCGTACTTCCTCAACATAGACACGTGAAACACGTCATGGACACCCGATAGCTTCGGTGGCAAAGCCAAGCGATACGCAACCTCTCCGATTTTCTCGATAATGTCAAACGGTCCGATATAGCGCGGTGATAGCTTCCCTTTCTTCCCAAAACGCGATAACCCCCTACGAGGCGATACCTTAAGGAATACGTGATCCCCTTCTTCAAAAGACAACGGGCGACGACGACGATCGGCATAACTCTTTTGCCTACTTTGCGCGGTCGATAATCTTTGGCGAATCACCTTGACTTGTCCGGTCGTTCTATCCTGAGCTTCTTTAAGGCGTTGTCGAATAGCTCTCATACTCTCGGAGGTCTCTGTGATCATATCCGGCCCCACTAGCGTAGCCTCTCCCAATTCGGTCCAACATACTGGCGATCGACACGGTCTTCCATATAAAGCCTCATACGGTGCCATTTCGATACTCGATTGATAGCTATTGTTGTACGCGAATTCTACCAACGGCAAATGATCCTCCCAACTACCCCGAAAATCCATCACACAAGCTCGAAGCATATCTTCTAAAATCTGAATCGTTCTCTCGGATTGTCCATTGGTTTGAGGATGATAGGCGGTGCTAAATAAAAGATTGGTGCCCAGAGCGGCTTGCAAACTCTGCCAAAAACGCGCAGTGAACCTCGGATCACGATCGGATACGATGGATACGGGAATCCCGTGAAGTCGAATAATCTCCCGAATGTACAAACGACTCAAGGTTTCCACGGAATCGGTAACACGGATCGGCAAAAAGTGAGCGGTTTTGGTCAAACGATCCACGATCACCCAAATAGCGTCATGTCCCTTTTGCGACCTCGGCAAACCCGTGACGAAATCCATGGTCACATTCTCCCATTTCCATTCGGCCACAGGCAATGGTTGTAACTTCCCCGCGGGTCGTTGATGTTCGGCTTTCACTTGTTGACACGTGAGACACTTGAACACAAAAATCACCACGTCCCTCTTCATTCCGGACCACCAAAATTGTCTATGTAGATCATGGTACATTTTCGTCCCTCCCGGATGAACGGCTAAAGGCGAATGATGGAATTCTCGCAAGATTTCCTCCCGACACGAAATGGGTACGAACAATTTTCCTTGATAGCGCAAGCTTCTATCGGCGTGTATCATCCACCCCTCTTGAGTATTTCC
Organism: Rhododendron henanense subsp. lingbaoense; assembly: GCA_020567845.1. NCBI lineage: Eukaryota > Viridiplantae > Streptophyta > Magnoliopsida > Ericales > Ericaceae > Rhododendron > Rhododendron henanense. The sequence goes on from CM036318.1 coordinate 19,902,480, forward strand.
ACTAAGGAATCTAGCATGAAGTTCCTCCGCTTCTTCATCGCGTTGTTGAGCTTCAATTACCCGTGTCGATAGTGTTGAGTGTACGGTTAAGTTGCATAACGTTACCCCTTCCCGAACCTCCTCAAAATACGAAGCATAAGAGCCCAAATCGTTCATCATTTTCCACTCATAAATGGCTAGACTCGCAAGGTGTGTTGGTTTTCTACTTAGTGCATCCGCTACAACGTTCGCCTTCCCCGGGTGATATTGTAACTCGAAGTCGTAATCCTCCAAATGCTCCATCCAACGGCGTTGACGAAGGTTAAGTTCCTTTTGAGAAAACAAGTACTTCAGACTTTTGTGATCGGAAAAGACTTCAAATCTCTCACCGTACAAATAATGGCGCCAACTCTTCAAAGCAAAAACAACGGCCGCAAGCTCCAAGTCGTGTGTCGGGTAATTTCGTTCGTGAGTTTTCAATTGCCGCGATCCATACGCTACCACTCGCCCCTTTTGCATCAAAGCGCATCCTAACCCTTCCTTAGACGCATCATAATACACGGAGTAGCCAACTCCACGTTCGGGCACGATCAAAACCGGTGCGGTAGTCAACCTCTTCTTTAGTTCTTCAAAAGCCGTCTCACATGAGTCACTCCATACAAAACGAGTCCCTTTACGTGTCAATCTAGTCATCGGTGTCGCTAAACGAGAGAAGTCCAAGACAAAACGACGGTAGTACCCGGCCAAACCCAAGAAACTACGGATTTCAAACACGTTTTTCGGTCGCTGCCAATTCATAACCGACTCTATCTTCCCCGGATCAACGGATACACCTCCCTTCGAAACTACGTGACCTAAAAATTTGACCTCGGACAACCAAAACTCACACTTACTAAGTTTGGCGTACAATTGGTGCTCCCTCAAGAGTTCAAGAACAATGGTGAGATGAGATTGGTGTTCCTCCTCCGTAGGCGAATAAATAAGAATGTCATCCACAAAGACGATGACAAACCGATCAAGATAAATACGGAAAACACGATTCATCAAGTCCATGAATGTGGCCGGAGCATTCGTCAATCCAAAAGGCATAACAATAAATTCGTAATGGCCGTAACGAGTACGAAACGCGGTTTTAGGGATATCTTCCTTACGAACCCTCAACTGATGGTAACCGGATCTCAGATCAATTTTGGAGAAACAAGTGGCACCCCTAAGTTGATCGAACAAATCATCAATTCTAGGCATAGGATACTTGTTCTTAACGGTGACTCGGTTTAGTTTACGATAATCGATACATAAGCGGAGTGAACCATCCTTCTTCTGTGCGAAAAGTGCCGGTGCTCCCCACGGCGACGTACTCGGACGAATAAACCCTAAGCTCTCCAATTTTTGCAACTGAGTTTTTAACTCTCTCAACTCGGCGGGTGCGAAACGATACGGAGGTACGGAGATAGGAGCGGTACCGGGAAGTAACTCAATGGTGAACTCAACCTCTCTCTCAGGAGGCAAACCGGGTAACTCCTCCGGGAATACATCCGGAAAGTCGCGGACCACTAAGGGTAACTCCCCACGCTCGGAGGCGTCCTCATCTAACGTCAAGCTAGCCAATAATGCATAAATCGACTCGCGTTCTCGAGGCCCACACAGATACGGTTCCAATGGTTCTCGACGCTCCCCAAAGAATTCGAAACAAGGACCCTCAGGAGGACAAATACGCACCCGACGCTTGAAACAATCGATAGTAGCATGAAATGTGGACAGCCAATCCATTCCTAAGATAAGATCAAACCCTGACATTCCCAGAACAATGAAATCGAACACAAAACGACGGTCACAAACGATCAACTCACAATCTCGACAGATACGATCAAGTGGTGTCCTACCCCCTAGAGGTGTCTCAACGAATAAAGGAGGACTAAGACTCTCTGTTTCCAATTCCAAGGCACACACAAAAGATGCAGCAATGAATGAATGCGATGCTCCAGAATCAAAGAGTACTTTAGCAAATGAGTTGAATAAAAGGAATGTACCCCTCACAACAGGAGTCTCTGGAGCCTGGGGAATAGTAGATGGACTAGCTGAAGTGATGTTGTAGACTCGCCCCTGGATACCCTGACCCTGCACAAAACCTCCCCTCTGACCGGTGCTCTGAATATGCGCGGAAGAGCTCGCCCCCTTATCAACCCCTGAACTCTGAGCCGACGTAGTCTGGCGGAAGTGAGGCTGCTGCTGCCTCTGAGTACCCCGAAACTGTTGGCCCGCATTGCGCCCCGTTCCCGACTGCTGTACGGAACCCGACTCACTATGCACTGCCGAACCCTGAAGACAATTCCTCGCGAGATGATCCGTCTTCCCACAAGTGTAGCAAGCCTTCTCAAGATGTGGACATTGTGCACGCACGTGTCCCGGTTGATTACACTTATAGCATACAGGTGGAGGCTTAGACAACGCACCCCGAGTCCCTGAAGATGGTGGCCTGAAGCCCGATGAGCTACCCAGCGGTGTCTGAGATGGTTCCCTCGGTCTTTTCCGTCCTTGACTTCCAAAACTCCCCGACGACGAACTCACGCCCACATTAGATTGCCTCGATTCCCAAACTCCCCTATTTCTCTGCGCCTCTTTCGGTATCTCGATGCTCCTCGCGCATTCCACCACCTCAGAAAACTTCGTCCTACGTTGGACAGTCACCAGTCTCTTGAAGGTGTTGTTCAGCCCTTTCTCAAATCGTCGGCACCTCCTCTCCTCCGTCGCCACCAACTCCGGAGCGAAACGAGACAAAGATCGGAATTTTAACACATATTCCGAGATAGTCATATTACCCTGTTCTAGTTTCTCAAACTGATCGCTCATAGTGTCACGTGAGGTTTCCGGGAAATACTGCTCTTCAAAGAGCGCTTCAAACTCAGCCCACGTCAAGTTCTCAACATCCGGCTCATCTACTTGTGCCGCGGTCCTCGCCGCTCTCCTAGCATCTTTCCTACTTTCCAACACTGCTTCCCACCATTCACCTGCTTCCCCGACTAACTGAACGGCCACGATTCCCACCCTAATGTTGTCCTCGGTAATATTAAGGGCTCGGAAGAGTTTACGGATTTGGGTTAGCCAATGGTCGGCTACCAATGGGTCACTATCTGTCCCGTCAAACACTGGAGGGTTCCTACGGCTGAACTCTCGCATTGCCACCATGGCTCGGTCCTCAGCATTCTCTCTCGGAGCTTGGTTCAAAAGATTTGCAGCCGTAAGTGCTGCGACAAGATCCCTTGCGAATTGATTCTGATTCAGAGGCACACCTGCACCTCGACCGGCCCTAGCCCCCGGATTCCCACCTGGGTTCTCCCCATGTTGACTCACCTCATCCTCAAGAGGTACCCCACGGCCACGACCACGGCCTCGACCACCCCGGTTTCCAACCCCGCCACGTCTAACATGAGTCCTCGGAGGCATCTTACTACAAGGATATAAGAAGGAAAGACCATTAACCACAACAGTATAACTAAGGGATCAAAGCCCTAACTCCCCAACACGGGTAAATAACTCTACACCACTCTACGATTACAAAAATGCAATGCCACATAGTCACATGGATGTTAGTCACACAAGCATGCAGAAATTACGTTAGAGGGCGCGACATTTTGAACCCATGAGGCGAAACGCCTCCCCACGGTCTCTAGGTGTTCTAAACCTATGCTCTGATACCAAGTTGTCACGTCCTCCATTTTGACGTAAAATATAAAGAGTTTCATAAACAAATACCTCACAATAATCCGTACGATACCCAAAATAACATTAACTTCCCATAATCATACCCCAAGTCCAAAGAGTTCAAAATATTACATTCCTAGGCACGACGGCCCCAATTCAGAATAAACGTCAAAGGTCAAGAGTTTACAAATATTCCGAAGTCAACTGAATTGTCACCTAAGTTACAAACACATCTTCAAAAGAAATATACAAAGATGCCCTAGTAACTCTACAATGTTAGCTTTCAAAATGTGTCCAACATCCAAGCACTCCAATCATGCTCGCTACTGTCCAGAGTTAGTACCTGAAAAGAAGTAAGGTTTGAGCTACACTAGCCCAGTAGAAATGCTACACAAACAATATATGCAAGAGAAGTGCGAGAACGATGATACGATTTGTACAAAGGGTAACCCAAGCATTGGACAAATCGATAGGGATCTACAATCCGACAGACAAGCCATGAGAATTAGACTACACCTCAACCTTTAACCACTTTCTTATCTCGCGTGTCCAAAACGTCTAGCGTTACGTGTCACGAGCCGAAGCTCCTGCCGGGCTATTCTTGGGACCCCGATATCCCCTGCCAAGCACCCACCTCATAGGTTAGGCCTTGAATAATCAATACGAGCATTAGCTCCTGCCAGGCTATTATTGGGACCCTGATATCCCCTGCCAGGCACCCACCCGTCGATGGGCCCCAAATGTCCGCACGTTGTGTCAACAAGGTTTCACGTGTCTCAAATTCCCTTAACGTGTCATTCTAATTAAATCAAGTCCATAAGTGAATCAACGTTAAATTGTACCAAACAAGGGGCGGGGGTGCAAAGATACTTCACGACCTCAACGGATAGGCTTAACAATGTTATGGAATGATTTGGTGATGTTTAGAACGAGTTAGAAGTGATCGGGGGTCAAAATAACGAAGTTTGGAGCAAAACAGCAAAAGCTGATTTTAGGGCACTTTGTATCGATACAGGGAATCCTAGTATCGATACAGATTGGCTTCGTAGCACATCAGAGAATCCTGTATCGATACTGACCAGGGCAGTATCGATACAAATGGGTGTTCGCGCAGATTTTCTGCAGATTTCGACGATTTCAACCACAACAACAACTACAACAACAACAAGCACGATTCAAGGCAAGGAAAGCACATCTATTACATGTATTGAGAGGTAGAATCCCTACCTCGAGGCCGAAGAACGAACCCAAGAAGATACGAGCCCTAGCTCTCCGAAAACTTTGATTCGAACGGGATACGACCTCTCCGAGCTCAAACCAACGGGGTACGGACCACAATACGCGTAGAGGTCGAAGGATTGAAGATTATCTTGGTGGGTTTTGAGTGAAATTGGTGGAATTTGGTGAGAGAGCAAGAGAGAGTGAGAGAGGCGTTGGAGGGAGAGAGAGCCGGTGGGTGTGTGGAGGAGGAAGATAATTCCCTACACACTCACCCTCCTATTTATACCCAAAAAATCACAAATTACACATTACCTCCTTCTACAATCAATTCCTTCGTTTTAACCCCAAATCACATAAATACGATTATTCCATTTCCTTTCCGAAAATTATGCATTTAATAAATATCAACCTTGGATAAAAGATACGGGTCTCTACATATGGGTACCCAATAGTCTAGGCTTCCAAAATGCCATATGTACCAGATTCTACCCCATCACCCTTTCTCTCTCTCCTCTTTCCTCTTTCCACTCACTTCGAACAAACCCAGAAACCTCAAATACAAAGAGAGAAGTTAAAATCCAGCCAAATTGAAACCCACAAATTCATATATGCAAACTCAGAAATTGAAATTCATATTTTCCAAATTGAAACCCACAAATTTGTGTGTATGTATGTATGTATGTATGTATATTATATATATATATATATATATATCACTAAAAATTCAATTAACCCACCAGAAAGTTGAAGCAAACTAGCTGGAGAAGGACGAACAATACTCGTCGGAGTCGGCCTCGATCTGTACTCGTCGGAGTCGGCCTCGATCTATACTCGTCGGAGTCGGCGCCGATCTGTTTTGGGGTGAAATTCGTTCACATCAGAGAGAGAGAGGCCCAGCGAGGCTTCTGTACGTCGCTGGGCGTGGCGAGGAGTTGGAGCGAGGGGGAAAAAGAGGCGAGCTGCAGGCGAGGCTGCTGGAAACCCGGAAACACGACTTTCGCTCGGTACTTTGACCTCCCCGGAGCTTCCCCGAGGCTATTGGAGATGCTCTTACAATGCTTTCTTAGGGTTAGGTCTTGTTTGGAACTGGATTTTTTTTGTGTTTTATTTTTCAAACCTAACTTCTTTTTTTTAATTGACTTGTTTTCGACTTTTGTTGTGTTACATTGAGTTTTTATAGTAATTATAAAAAATGATTTTTTTAATACATCTGAAGGGGAGAAATTCCAAAGTGAAAAAATAGGGGGCGACTATTCGCAGCCCTCTATTTTCTCCCTTAGCCCACTTTTTCATATAACCCATCCCAAATATTTATTAAAAATAATTCTCCATATAACCCATTAAATGTACCAGATCTTCCCATTTTACCCTTCCCCTCTCAAAAATTACACTTTTAACTCTCACCCTACCCAAATCCAAATACCAAACCCTAACCCCCCACCCCCATTTATGTCTCCCACCCCCCATTTACGTCTCCCATCATCTAACCTCCATAGCCACCACCTCCATCTCCCACACCTCCATAGCCACCACCGCCACTCCTGCCAAAACGCCGCCGCCGCACCACCGCCACCCTTCCCTCCTCTCTTCAAGGTGTCGCTCTCTCTCTCTCTCCCCCTCCCTCTCTCTCTTTCTCTCTCTCTCTCTGTGCGTCACACCACCGCCACTCCTGCCCACATCTGTTTTGGTAAGTGAATGTCGAAAATATACATAGAATTCGGTATATAATTGTTGAAAATAAGTATCACTTTCGGTAAGAACATGTCGAAAATATGTACAACATTCGGTAACCAACTGCCGAACTATATATACGAAAATCCTACATAAATTTCGGTAAATATATATTGAAAACAAGATTATATTTCGATAACTACATGTTGGAAATGCATACACATATCGGTAATTAACTGCCGAACTTCAGTATAACAAAAAACAGATACATATATTTCGGTAATTGGATGCTAAAAATGTATCTCATTTTCAGTAACTAACTGTCGATTATGGTAATATTTTATAGTGGTTAGCTATCGAAATTACTTACTTTATTCAGACCTGCAACACCAAAAAATTGGGTTAAAATTTTGTAAATTAGACGCCACTGTAAATCAAACAACAACAACAAAGTAGAGGCGAAAAGAGAGGATGAAGATGAACAAGAAATAGAGAGAGGAGAAAAGAGAGGATGAAGATGAACAAGAAAGAGAGCTTGAGATAAAGAGGAGAAGAGAAGATGAAGAACACGCCTAGTTTTTTTTTTTTGTAAACGTGAATACTGATTTTTAGGGGAAGGGGGAAGAAGATAATTTAGGATTTTGGTCATAAGGGCATGTAAGTCATTTCATGTATAGGTATAAGGGCAAGTAGGTCATTTTGCATTGGGGGTCATGTTGTAATTAGTTGGAAATTTTTAACGGGCTAAGGGAGAAAATAGAGGGTTGCTAATAGTCGCCCCCAAAAAATAGCGGGCGACTATTCGCAACCCCTTATTTTCTCCATTAGCCCATTAAAATTTTCCAAATAATTACAACATAAACCCCTAATGCAAAATGTCCTACTTGCCCTTCTAACTTTTTAGACACAACCCATCATCATCTTCTTCCTCTCTTCCCTCACTCGATCAAGAACATGTGGTCCGCCATAGCCACCACCACTCGATCAAGAACACCGTCGCACCACCGCCACTTTTCTCTCTCTCTCTCTCTCTCTCAGTACAATCGCCATTGAATCACCACACTACGACCATTTTGAAAACAATTTCGGTAACTAACTGTTGAAAAAATATATATAATTTGGTAACTAAATGCCAAATTCTAGTATATACTTCGGTATTAGGTTAGCGAAAATTTATTTGATAATATTATATTACTGAAGAAAAGAAAAGTCCTATATATATATATACACATTTCGGTAATTGACTGCCAAAAATATATAAACATTTTGGTAACTAACTGTCGAAATTATTTAAATATTACGGTATTCAAATGTCGAAAACATTACATTTTTTCGGACCTGTAACGCCGAAAATCTGGTTCAAAAAATTAAAAATTATGCGTCGAAAATCTGGCGCCGGACTCGCCGGCCTGTGGCGAGTTCGACTCGGCCGAGGCCAAATCGGGATACGCGTGCAGTGGTTGTTGTTGATTTGGCAGTGGTTGCTGTTGATACACATTGGAGTAATTGGGTTGGTAATAATCGTAAATACTGATTTTGTTGCTGCGGTTGATCTTGTTGTTGGGGATAGGGTTGGGATTGATTTGGGTCATGGTATTGCTGGTAGTAAGCGTAGTAAGACTAATCGTAGGGTTGAACCGCCTGAGTCAGATCGTAGGCTTGGGATGAGGCCTGTTGTTGTTGTTGCTGCTGTTGCTGTTGTTGGTGTTCTTGGAAGAGTTGTTGGATTTTTTGGAGCTGTTGGCGCTAGTCTTCTGGGAGAGAGGAGAGATCCATTCTTCTTCTTCTTCTTCCTTCTACTGCGGTTTATTTCTCTCTGCAAGAGTGAATGATGGTCTGGGAGGAGAGGGGTATAATAGGAAGATTTGGGAAAATTAATGGGTTATATGGAGTAAATAAAGGGAAATTAATGGGTTATATGGAGTAAATGTAGGAAGTGGGCTAATGGAGAAAATAATGGGTTGCGAATAGTCGCCCCCAAAAAATATGTTCCAGATTTAAAATAACAAAAAGGGAAAAAAACCGAAATGGTCCTTGTAGTTTAGTGTTTGTGTCAACTTGGTCCCTGCAGTTTGAATTAGCTCGATTTACACTCTGTAGTTTTCATTTTGTTCTAACTTGGTCAAATTACTAACTACCGTTAAACTTCGTTAACCCCAGACACAAATGGGTCCCCTTTTTTAGGGTTAATATCGTAATCTGTCATTCTCCTCTTACCCTAATATACCTCTGAACCAAAACACAGAGTCTCATTGTTCCCTTTTCCATTTTTTTCATAGCTTCCATTCTCCATTTGTCATGCCCGGGATTTTACCTTCGACCGAAACGTGTCTCGTTCGCCTTTGGGGGAAGGAGTGAGAGGGATTAGGGCCTGAATAAGTGATCCGATTCCTATATATTGCGACATGGTTCTTGAAAAGAAAGGAAAAATGAGGAGTTTTGTGTTCTATAAAAGGGGTTCGGATATTTTTGAAAAATGTTTGACTTTAGAAAATGAAGTGGGTTTTATTTTAAAAAGGGACCGAGCTTTCATTAAACTGCCTACATATCTCCGGGTAATGGAGAATCAGGTCCGGCCATAGTTCGGGCCACAAAAGGGGTTTAGAAAAAAACTTAGAGTCTCCACCGAGTATAGAGTTTAGGTGTGCCTCGTCACCTCTTGAATATCGGAAGAATAATTCAAGTATTTTAGAAAAAAGAACACGGGCCAGAGAACCTGATTTTTAGAAAAAAGTGACTCCGTTTTGCTTTTTAGGAAAAGACTTTAGGTCTGTTAGGTTAGAGAAGAAAGGGTTCGGTAATTCACTAGAAAAGGGACCCATTTGTGTCTAGGGTTAACGGAGGCTAACGGAAGTTAGTAATTGGACCAAGTTGGAACAAAATGAAAACTACAGAGTGTAAATCGAGCCAATACAAACTGTAGGGACCAAGTTGACAAAAACACTAAACTACAGGGACCATTTTAGTTTTTTTCCCTAACAAAAATAAACTAAAAAAGTACCCCATCTCTTTTGACATATTTTCTTCAATGTTGTTTTTCTAGCATTTGATCATAATTTTTTGTTTTCAAAGTCTTCACTCGTTTTTGTGAAGAAGAATTTTTTTTTTACACAAAGCTCACAATATTCAGAAAATGCAGAAAATTAGAAGCCCAAAATTCAGTACTCCATTCATTGTTGAATAGTTCAAGGGCATTTTTCCCCGTGTTTTTACTTTATGGTGACATTTCATTCTTGGACCTTTGGAATTGGACAATTGTATACCGGAAAAGTCTTCAATACATCCTTTAAGGTGTGTATCATATATACCTATTGTGTCGTTCATAGTATGCCACCTCATAAAATATTACCTGCAGAACTGGTCATTCATGATATTTTAGTTCGTATCGTAACTTTTATACTTAAAATTCGTAACTTTTCATCAATAGAATTTAAGGGAGAATTTTTTAGAGATCCACTATAGTACTTTCCTAACCCTTCTAGTCCACTAGCCTAATAAAACAATTCCTACGACAAAAATACTCATCCTATATAACCACTCATAAAGAGAGAAACCTTAGCCATTTCTAGATATGGAGCACCTCTCTCTCTCTCTCTCTCTCTCTCTCTCTGATTACTCATTGCCGTCGTCAGTGGTTGGTGTGCTCCTCCTCCTCCTCCTCCTCACCTGCTCGCCGCCGATGCACTCCTCCTCCTTCTCGGCGCCGCCCTTCATCGCCGTCCATCGCCGCTACCACTATCAGCGCTACCACCATGGTCGAGTTCCCGCCCTCCATCGCTGCTACCACTGCCACCGACACCATCATCATCCCCCTCACCATCGCCGACGACCTTTCCCACCACCATACGGACCAGTCCGCTGCAATGGCAGCACATGGGGTCCCAATCGAGGCGTTGCCGTGCTTTTTCTTTGAAATTTTTCCCAGATTTTGTATTGGCAGTATTCGATGATTTTTTGTGTTTGAGTGACATATATGATTATATATGAGTAGTTGTTTGGAAGTTGTTTTAGTTAGGGTTTTGGTTGTTTGAGTGTAACGACCTGAATTTTGGGCTGTTTTTTTCCCAATTAAACTAACAAAATATAAATACGAAATATTAGTATTATATATAATTTTAGTATATATAAAAATATATACACTTATATGTACATATATACAAATACACACATACACACACCCCTATATCCACCACCACCACCACCATCCCTCACCTTTCCCTCTCCCTGCCAATTCTCTCTTTATCTCTCTCTAAAAAACTCGGACCCTAAACTTTCCAAAGATGGAAAACCAACTTTTAAGCCCCTATTATTGACTTTGCAAACCACCCACCTCACCACCTGCCACCCTACTCCATCTCTCTCCCAGCTGTCTCTTTCTCTCTCACTTGAATTCTCTTTCTCCTCCAAACTTGGCCACCACTCCTCCTCTTCCTCTACACCAACTATCTCAGCGGCTCTACGCCTATACCCACTATCCAAACAGGCTCTACGCCTATATTCATCTCAGCGGCTCGAAGCCCATTATCACAACGACTCTACGCCCGTACTCACCATCTCTATCACTCAGTGGCTCCACGCCCACTATCTCGAATGGCTCTACGCCGTAACAACTATCATTAACAGGCTCCACGCCTCAATCAACAAGATATCATCAACTCTCAAGCTCAAAGCTTGAATGCTCAAAATCTAACATTTTGAATGCTCGAAGCTCTTCGAATGCCCAACCACTGTGTACTGGATGCTAAAGTTCTACACTTGAATGCTCAAGCTCTACGCTTGAATACCCAACCACTGCGTACTGGATGCTCAAAGCATGTACTTTGAATGCTCGGATTCTGCCGTCCGAATGCTCGAGCTCTACGCTCCGAATGCTCAAGTCCAGAACTTGATAGAAGCTCTAAGCTTAAATCAAACACACATGCACAGGCCCGTGCACACATTGCATCATCGAGTCTGCATCAATTGCATCACCATTATCATATCTAACAAACATCATCATCGTATACACACTTTGCATATCTATCTCCCATGAAATAGGTCAATCCTGCAAAGCAATTGGCTCTACGCCTCGGTTCAAATCAAATCAAGCTCTAAGCTCTGACTCCTTTGGCTCTACGCCAAAACTTATGATGAGAAAGCTCCGTGCACAGACCATCAGAATGCAACCGGCTCAACGCCTCGGTTCAAATCATGTCAAGCTCTAAGCTCCAACACCTCAGGCTTTCGCCTTATGATCAGTACCAGCTCCGCGCTTCGGTTCTATCAAGCTCAAAGCTACAGTCTCCTCAGGCCCTCGCCTCATGACCACAACCGGCTCCGTGCCTCGGTTCCATCACAACCTACCACTCTCCAGGCTTTCACCTCATAATTACAAACCGGCTCCGCGCCTCGGTTCCCTCATCTCAACGCTCTGTGCTCTAGTTACTGGCCTAGCATCCCCCATATCTCAAAACGGCATCCAACTCGTCTCCAGAAGATGGCTCGAGTTCCACCCTATATCTCAAAAACTGGCGTCCAATTCATCCCCAGCAGATGGCTCGGATTCCACCCCGATTACATCAATTCCTTCCAGCTCATTCGCAGGAATAGGCTACTCTACCGAGCTCCCCTCAATCAAAGTAAGGATGATCAAGAAAAGCAAACGCTCCTACCGTGTACTGATCTACCCCAAAATACTAAGGAAGCTCTCCGCAAAAATTCCCTCGGCAGCCCCGCGCTCCTTCAACTATCCTCCGCCAAAACCCTAGCTTAACCCCGGTACGTTGCACTACGGCTTTTAAAGCTCGAAGGTACGTCTTCTGTTTCTAACCCTCCAAACTTTTTCTTTTTCTTTACTCCCCGCCTGAACTACGGTTGGTCTGAATTTCCCTTGTGGAATACGTAGGCAGCCTCCCGGCTCAACCATAACAAAAAAACCTTTTTCGAAAACCCCTTGGAATAGTGGTTGGACCAAATTGAGTTGCTTTTACAGCTTTGACTCTTACTCAAACATGTCTCGCGATCCGTCTGAGCTCAGTCAAAGAGGGGCATCTATAGACACCCCAATTTGGCCTAACGATTATTTCAAGTCCCACCTTGGGGACCATCCCGATGATGAAATGGATACAGTGATTGCTGATTGACTTCTTGTGAACCCATGGACTTATGGTAAGAACTTTGAGCCACTTAGAGGACCCAATCCAGAGCCATATAGCCTTTCAGACAGAAATACAGAATCCTAGGAGAATCCATCTGTCGGCCGTAACATTGATCTCACGGCCTTAACATCCTTTCTTCACCCGAGCAACCTGTTGCTTGAAAATCTCCCTAAGAGATCGATCCCTCGGCCGCAAGATCTATCATTCGGCCGCAACATCCTTTCCTCGGCCGCCAGATCCTTTGCTCGGCCACCAGATTGTCTATTTTCCAAACTCTGGAACGTTCTGTCGATTGTTTGATCCAACTACGCTACCTCCCCGATGCGTTCGGGCTACGCCCGGAGATTACCACGAAGAGTTTGCATTGCATTGCAATTGCAATCGTGCGTTTTGATTGGCCGGAGTGAGTCACCAATTGCCTATATAAAGGGCTTTTAGGTTCCGAAAATACAAGATCGAAATCAATCAAATTCGTATACTTTCACACCCTCTCAAGCCACGAAACTCTGCAGAAATACTCTCTCAAATCCCCTCTTCAAAAGCCCTAACCTCCCGAAGGCAGCCGCTAATCCGACGATCAAACCTTGAAGTTCAAACCCTAACCCTAGGGTTTTCAAAGAAGCAATCAGTCAATCACCATCAATCCGAAGCAATCAAGCAACTGAAGGATCAAGGTGGTGAGGCCCAACGGCCTCTGGTTTGTTTTATTTACTGCATTTATGCCTAATCGTAGCGTTTTAATTATCTACTAACTTTTCTGTCTGGTGTGAGGAAGAACACCGACCGGGGCTTCGATCCCTCGGTCGGTACATAAAACCAAGAGGATCCCTCGACCGTGACATCCATTCACCGGCCGCGGGATCCATCTCCCTGGGACAGTCTGTTTTGTGTTCTGCTTTCTGATGCATCTTTCAATTACAGTCTTGGCTCACCATTAACTGCTTAAAGGCTAAAAACAGACTACGTGCTAGAAATAAATAAAGCGAGTACATGTCTTATGTTGAATAACTATGGGCCAGTCTTACGACTGGGCAGAGAGGGGTGCCTAACACCTTCCCTATACTGTACTTTTGGCTCCCGTACCCAGAATCTCTATCTGTTTTCCTAGTTTAATAAACTGGGTGGCGACTCTGTTTTGATGATAACCACTATTGTGTGGCGATGTTCCTAGTCATGGGAATGTCCACGATCTTGGTTTACGAAGCAAGCAACCAAACGAGCAAACAACGATCAATCTGTATGGCGATGCCCCGTCTGGGAGGTGTCTACACTCACGATAGTTGACTTGAAGTTATGTTTAATAGTTGCCCAACCGGTGGTGTAAATTACTGACTTAGAGCCAATTACAAATAAGTATGTAACCAAGTTGTTACCAATTGCAAATCCTATCTTAGAAATAGCCACCGAAGTGGAATAGCCAAACTATCTTCAACTAAACCTATTGTTCTGATCCAAGATTATCTTAGAAATCTTGGACATGCTCATGTTCTAGTTTGTAAGTGATATCCAACATGTGTTAACTTTCATAGATATTGCCGAAAGAAACTCAATGTTCAATGGGGGAAAGATGGCTTGGTTGAGGGAATGGTTTGTTGAGTGACAACTTATGCACAAGAAGTGGTGAGATAAAGAAGTGAACTAGCATACTACTGATATACAACATCCTAGGCTAGAAGTTGCTTTGTTTATAAACTCGATGTAGACACCTCCCAAACGGGGCATCGCCAAACAGATTGATCGTTTGTTGCTCGATTGGTTGCTTGCTTCATAAACCAAGATCGTGGACATTCCCATGGCTAGGAACATCGCCACACAATAGTGGTTATCATCAAAACAGAGTTGCCACCCAGTTTATTAAAACTAGGAAATCAGATAGAGATTCTGGGTACGGGAGCCAAAAGTACAGTAAGAGGAAGGTGTTAGGCACCTCTCTCTGCCCAGTCGTGAGACTGGCCCATAGTTGTTCAACATAAGACATGTAGATCCTTTGTTTAATTCTAACACATAGTCTGTTTGATTAAGCCTTTAAACAGTAAGTAAAGTGAGCCAGTGCGATAATTAAAGCATGCATCAGAAAGCAGAAAAGCAAAACAAACTGTCCCAGGGAGATGGATCCCGCGGCCGGTGAATGGATGTCACGGCCGAGGGATCCTTCTGGTTTTATGTACCGACCGAGGGATCGAAGCCCCGGTCGGTGTTCTTCCTCACACCAGACAGAAAAGTTAGCGGATGATCAAAACGCTACGATTAGTCAATGAATACAGTAAATAAAACAAACCAGAGGCCGTTGGGCCTCACCACCTTGATCCCTCAGTTGCTTGATTGCTTCAGATTGCTTGTGATTGACTGATTGCTTCTTTGAAAACCCTAGAGTTAGGGTTTGAACTTTGGGGTTTGATCGTCGGATTGATGGCTGCCTTCGGGAGGTTAGGGCTTTTGAAGAAGGGGTTTGGGAGAGTATTTTTGCAGAGTTTCGTGGCCTGAGAGAGTATGGAAGTATACGAATTTTGCGTATTTTGTTGTTGTATTTTCGGAACCCAAAGGCCCTTTATATAGGCAATTGGTGACTCACTCCGGCCAATCAAAATGCATGATTGCAATTGCAATGCAATGCAAACTCTTCGTGATAATCTCTGGGCGTAGCCCGAACGCATCGGGAAGGTAGTGTAGTTGGATCAAACGTCTGACAGAACGTTCCAGAGTTTGGAAAATAGACGATCTGGCGGCCGAGGAAATGATGTTGCGGCCGAAGAATAGATCTTGCGGTCGAGGGATTGATCTCTCAGGGAGATTTTCATGCAACAGGTTGCTCGGGTGAAGAAATGATGTTAAGGCCGTGAGATCAATGTCACGGCCGACAGATGGATTCTCCTAGGATTCTGTATTTTCTGTCTGAAAGGCTATATGGCTCTGGATTGGATCCTCTAAGTGGTTCAAAGTTCTTACCGAAAGTCCTAAGGTTCTCGAGAAGGCAATCAGCAATCACTGTTTCCATTTCATCATCGGGATGGTTGTAACGACCCTGATTTTTGGTCAGTAAAAATTTCGTTAAAAATTTGAATTTTATTTTAATTACTTGGACTTCTTTTAAAATTTCTTTACCCAAAAATCCGTCGTTACTAAATTCTAGACTTATAAAAATTAGATTTCTTCACTCCGAGCAATAGGGTCATTTTCTAAAGACAAGTGTCTGGTTTATTTTCCTAACTATTAAGATAAAGTCTTAGAATCCTAATTCTTGACTAGAAATCCTACTTAGCAAGCCTAGTTAGCTTCTAACTGATTCGTTGAGGTAACCTAACTACCAGTTTCACTTCCAACCCTAGTTGAACCTTTTGTACCTCTCTAAACCCTAAAGGAACCCTTTGGACCAAAGTCATCTTTGACCTTTACCCATTGGACGATAGGAGTTAGGGAAATCTTTATCCATTGGACAATAGGCTTTCTACCTAAGATATTTTATTAGATTTGACCAAAGTACACCTATAAAGTATTATATAGGAAGATGTATATATAATAATCCAATATTATACTTTGCCCTTTTACCCATTGGTCCATAAAAGTTAGGGAGAATATTACTCATTGGTCCATAGCTTAGTCTTGCCACCAAGTACTAGACCAATTAGTTTAATAGATTCACCATGAGTCATTGTACTTATATATATACATTATGCAAGCATAGTACTTTCCATCTTTATCCATTGGATAATAAATGTTAGGAGAATTGTTACCCATTGGTCAATAGGTTAGTCTTTCTACCTAGTACAAGATCTATTAGTTTAATAGATTCACCATGAGTCATTGTACTTATATATATATATATATATATATATATATCTATCTAATAAAACACAAGGGTCTTTGGGAATATTCCTAAAGAATATTTTCTCTCAACGGTTCAGATTTCTCCTGACACAAATTTTATCTACCCATACAAACAAATCTAATGGACCATATTTCTCCCCAACTTCTATCCTCTACACAATAGCCTTTTCGTAAATACTTTACCTAACAGGGTCTTTTGCCCAACCCCTCCCTTTTGCCTAGTGCTGTATGCCAGCAAATTCATGTGTTCGACAAAATATGTGAGAGACACATGAATGGTAATCTATGTGTTTGACCAAACACAAGTGTTGGGAATCTCTTTCTGCCTGGATTGATGTTAGCAAAAATCCACTTGCTTTATGGTTTAAAACTTATTTTTTACTTTCGTTATAGCCAGTTCTTAGATGGAAGATTGCTTTAAGTTTAAAAAGCTCTTTTTTATGAACGAAAATGATACCCGTACCGACCAAAAACGGACCGAAATCGTACCGACGGCCGTGGCCGGCCATCTCCGGCCACCGGACAGCCGATCCGAGCCATCCAAAAATTCTATAAAAAAAACCCGAGGGGGCCCTACGCGGGAATCATACATATATACACGAAAAATAGGGTGCTTGATCCAAGCACCTACACACATCGGATGCCGTTGATTCCCGCGTAGGGCCCCATTGGTTTTTTTTGTTAGAATTTTTGGACGGCTCGGATCGGCTGTCCGGTGGCCGGAGACAGCCGCCGCGGCCGTCGGTACGATTTCGATCCATTTTTTGGTCGGTACGGGTAGTAGGAGGTATTGACTTTATTGATGGGTGTTGTATGTAATACTCTTGAAAGAAGCCATGTTGGTTTGGTTGGTAGTTGGCAGTGTATACGATTAAGTTAAGCAATCAAGTTACTTGGTACATGCGTTCTGGGCACATGCAAATCTGCAAGAACGTAATTGGCGTGTAAGAGAAAAGTTAAGGCAACCTCTATGCTAAGGGAATGAAAATATAGGGGGAATGCTTGGTTTTAACTTTTTACCTGGTATTTACTGGAATTCCATAAGCAAATTGATAGTTTTTTGTTGCTAGCTTAAATGTATAGTTGGGGGAGTGCCATAAGCACGAGTAATTCTCTTTCATGCCACTAAGAAGAGGATCACATACTATATACTAATGTTTGAGCCACTAGCTAGCAAGTGCCGTAGGCACTGGCAATTACAACCGGGGTGCGTAGTGCCGTAGGCACGGGCAAACACTAGTATATATATATATATATATATATAGTACCTTCCATCTTTGACCCTTGGATAATAAAAGTTAGGGTAAATATTATTCATTGGATAATAAGCTAGTCTTTCTACCTAGTACTAGGACTTATTAGTTTAATTAGATATGCCATGTACCTAATAGATTAAAGAAATGGATATGATATCTTGTCCTAGGATTCTATGTACCCTAACATAGTTTTATAATGAGACATGTGCCATATTGACTTAGTTTAATAGGGAATTTTGACTTGAAAGATCTAGTGAGGTCATGTAGTACTATGTACTTTTGTATACTTGGTCAATACATCTATATATATATACTTTGCTTCTTTAACCAATAGTCAATAAAAGTTAGGAGAATTATTACCCATTGGATAATAGAGTTAATCTTTCAACAAGTACTAGGGTTTATTAAATAAAATCACTTCCTAGATTTCCCATGTACTTATAAACTTAAAGTATTTACTTTCCTAGATTCTAAGTACACTATATAACTATATAAGTACTAGTACCTCTTGGATTATTGTAGAGAATCTTGACCATATCACCCTTGTCTTCTACCCATTGGTTACTAAAGGTTAGGGAGATTTTTATCCACTGGATAATAGAAACCCTAGATTTTCTATTTAAGAAAATTTGGTGATAGATGTGATAATTACATATATATATTTGTTTATAGTTTTATAAACACATGTTAAAGTACATGTATATATTATTCTAAGTATATGTTAGTTTATTTCTTTATCCATTAGTTAACAAAAGTTAGGGGAAATATTACCTATTGGTTAATAACTACAAGGGAAATGGATATCCATTGGATAATAGAACTACGTACTAAGATATATTGGTTAATTCATTATCTAGATTTTCCCATGAGATATTCTATTAAAGAAATAAGAGTTGTACCTAGATTTTCTATGTACCCTAATTCTATTTGACATAGTTTAAATACAGAATTTTGACCTAAAAATCTAGGAAGATCATGTAAGTACTAGTGTACTTTGTATTCTTTCACATATACATATATATATATATATATATATTAATCAAGGGAGAAAGAGGGAGAGGGAGACAAAGAGAGAGAGAATCCGAGAGAGAGGAGAGAGAGAGAGAAGCCGAGAGAGGGAGAGGGAGAGAGAGAGAGAGATAGGAGAGAGAGAAGGAGATTGATGTACTAGCCCTAGATTTTCTTCTACCAAATCCTAGTTAGATAAACATATAAGTACTTGTACTTTGAAAGGAGAAATATAGGGAGATATGGGAGAGATTTAAAAGTACAAGATTTTCTTACAAAACCTTACAACACAATCTCTTACTCTTTCAACCCTTGTCCTTAAATATATATATATATATATATATATATATATATACATTGTACTGAGAGAGAGAGAGAGAGAGAAGGAGAGGGAGAGAGAGGCCGAGAGAGATGGAGGGAGAGAGAGAGAGAGAGGGCCGGATGGAGAGGGAGAGAGAGGGAGTGATGTGTGCACTTGTACCCTTCCAAATCTAGTCCAATCCTTGGATCATCTTCTTGCATCATCATGTACCACCAAAATCTAGTCTTTCTTGCTCTTGTATATCTAAGGACAACCATATCACCATTTCTTACTCTTTTAAGTACTAGACTAGACTAGAAACCCTTTAGAAAATTACTAAATCTTGTACAAACCTTCCTCCAATCTTCCAAGATCAAATCTAAAGTACCAATTCTAGCCAAGCAAACCTTTGTCCATTGGACAATAAATGCTAGGGAAAACCTTATCCCTTGGGTAATAAAAGTTAGTCAAGATCTTTGGCCATCATCCTACCTCATCAAAGTACCATCAAATCTAGTCATTCTATTAACCATTGGATAACAAATGTTAGGGGAAAAATTGTCTCTTGGATAATAGGCCACCCTTTGGCTATAAATAGCACCCATTCCTTCCCATTTCAACTCACACCTTCATTTCTTCAACTTCTCTCTCTAGAAAGATTAGTGTTCTTGTAACGCCCCCATTTTCGGGTACGTTAATTAAACATTTTTATTGAATTAAAAGGCTAAGAGTCAAGCTCATTATTACAGCATGATTCCTACTAGAGTACTTTTATTACACAAGGGATGGGAAAACTCTAAGGTTATCTATTGTTCCACTTCTTCTTCCATCCTAGCAAGCTCTTCGGCTCCAAAAGCCTCCAACGTGTACTGCTCTCCCTGTTCGTCTATAAGATCTGACCCATTATACCGGCGTCGCCACCAATATAATAAGTCAGGGTCACCAAAGGTAACACCGTGAGCTTATAAAGCTCAATAGAATAAACCATACCCACTAACCCTTGACTTACAACAAGAAACATATAGACAATTACACATGCTCATTCAATAACATAGCTAGCAATTACGCATCCACATTCGCTATCTTACTAACGTTGGTGTCATGCCTTTTCGTGTTTCTCCTACGCGACTCATCGTAGACTGTGTCATCAATTTTCCACTTTATTAACACTTCCAAAATCAATTCAAAAATCACATTTTTAACACACCCAACCTCGGTTCCGCCGCGCCGGGTTCCCGAGTATCCTCACAATGGTTCCGTTGCGCCGGGTTCCCATTGGCACACACCCAGCCTCGATTCTGCCACGCCGGGTTCTCGAGTATCCTCACAATGGTTCCGCCGCGCCGGGTTCCCATTGGCACACAAAACACACCATACTCCCATAATGACTCCCATTCTTGGTCATTATGTAGTTTCAAAAATATTTTTACGCACGAACACACACCACACAATGGGCAAGTCCGGCCACATTGCGGTTTTCAAAAACACACCTTGTCTTTAACACACCCTAGGTGTCATGTTTCTAACTTTCCTTGATTTTTGTGTCTCGTCATCATGCATAGACTCCGCGGCAGGACTTTTCACGTAATCATAGTAATCTTGAAACTAAACTAGCAAGATCATCCAACTCTATATTAATAGCATGCTCACTTAATCACATCATCATGCTCAACATTTAATCATACAAGACAAAGCATAGTGCCACATGGACGGGCACCTTTGGAGTGGTAAACCACTTATGCTTTATCAACAACAAGTAGTCAAGTAATCACATAATCATGCTCATATTCATTCTAAGATCAAAATACGAATACTTAAAGCTAATCTAAGAACGTTATCTTTCAAAACTCGTGCTTCCTTTTTAAATTTCAAAACAACATATGTTTATTGATATTTCTACGTATACTTAGAGTTTAGAAGGTGTAGGAAAATCCTACGTATACTTAGGAATAGCAGGGACAGAGAATTCTACGTATACTTAGAGTTTATAAGGTGTAGGAAAATCCTACGTATACTTAGGAATAGCGGGGACGGAGAATTCTACGTATACTTAGAGTTTAGAAGGTGTACGAAAATCCTATGTATACTTAGAGTTTAGAAGGTGTAGGAAAATCCTACGTATACTTAGGAATAGCGGGGACGGAGAATTCTACCGTTCTTCTTGGCGGTAGTGATGACTATGGAGGAAAGATGGTACGTCGGTGGTCGGACGGAGTAACTTCTTAAGGTTGGCTTCCGGTAGCTTCGAAAGAGAAAGGTTTCTCTCGAAACTAGATCTTGACTAACACTACTAAGACTTTTGGATCGATGGGGTGGTGGAGTGGCGGCTTAGTGGCGGCCTTGGATGAGTTTCTTGAAGAACTTGGGAAGAACTTCAAGAACAAGCAAGAACACCAAGAACAAGAGAGAATGCTAAGCTTTCTAGAGAGAGAAGTTGTAGAATGAAAGGTGTGAGTTGAAATGGGAAGGAATGGGTGCTATTTATAGCCAAAGGGTGACCTATTATCCAAGGGGTAAATTTTCCCCTAACATTTGTTGTCCAATGGATAAAAATTTGTCTAGATTTGGTGGTACTTTGATGAGGTAGGATGATGGCTCAAAAGGACATGACTAGGCTCAAGAGTACACATGCACACATCACACAATCTCTCTCTCTCTCTCTCCCTGCCTTTCTCTCTCTCTCTCTCTCTCAGCCATCTCCCTCTCTCTCTCTCTTTGGTTCAATGCATAAGTACATAGGTGGAAAGGTTACAAGATTTTCTTTCCAATTCTAGGACAAATCTAGGTTATTCTATTGGGGTTTTGGTCTAGTCTAGTACTTTGGAAGATTGGATTGGATATGGAAGAGTAGAAAACCCTAGATTTGGTGGTACAAGATGAGGTATGAAGATTGGCCAAGGACTATGACTAGGTTGAGTGAGTACAAGTGCACACATCACCAATCTCTCTCTCCCTCTCTTATCCGGCCTCTCTCTCTCTCTCTCTCTCTCTCTCTCTCCTATTAGTCCAATGTACACCTAAGCATGCAAGGACAAGGGTTTGGTGTTTGACTTAGAAAGAGTATAAGATTGTGGTGTAAGTTTGTAAGAGATTTTGGTACCCTAAAATCTATCTCAAAATCTTCATACCTTTCTTCTTTCATTAGTACAAGTACTTAAGTATATATATACTAGGATTTGAAAGAAAACAATCCAAGAGTACATCATATCTTCCTTCTCTCTCCTATCTCTCTCTCTCTCCCATCTCCCTCGGCTCTTTCTCCTCTCCCTCTCTCTCGGATTCTCTCTCTCTCTCTCTCTCCCTTGATTAGTATATGAATATAAAAGGATGACTGACTACAAAGGACAAGGGTACTATGTGATCTTCTCCTAGATTTTTAGGTCAAAATTCCTAATAGAATAAGCCTAAATGCCACCTATGTACTTATAAACTATATTCTAGGACTTTAAAATCTTAGGATGACATATACATATCTAATACTTTAAGTAAATAGGTACATATCATATCTAGCAAGTAATTAACTAAAATAAACCTAGTACTATGGCTTGACTTGGCCTTATTGACCAATGGACCAAAATTCCCCTAACTTTTATTATCCAATGGTTAATGGATGGAAGTACTATGCTTCTATAATCTATCTATATTAGTACAATGACTCATGGTGAATCTACTTAAACTAATAGATCTTGTACTAGGTAGAAAGACTAACCTTTTGTCCAATGGTTAACAATTCTCCTAACTTTTATTATCCAATGGGTAAAGATGGTAAGTACTATACTTGCATAATGTATGTATATAAGTACAATGACTCATGGTGAGTTCATTAAACTAATAGATCTAGTATTTGATGACAAGGCTAAGTTATGGACCAATGGGCGATATTTTCCCTAACTTCTATGGTCCAATGGATAAAAGGGCAAAGTATAATATTGGATTATTATATATACATCTTCCTATATGATACTTTATAGATGTACCTCAATAGAATAACTTAGGTGAAAGACCTATTGTCCAATGGATAAAGATTTTCCTAGCATTTATCGTCCAATGGGTAATAGTCAAAGATGATCTTGGTCAAAAGGGTTCCCTTAGGTTTTGGAAAGGTTCACAAGGTTCGACTAGGGTTGAGATTGGTCGTTAGGTCATCTCAATGAATCGGTTAGAAGCTAACTAGGCTTGCTAAGTAGGATTTCTAGTCAAGAAATACGATTCTACGACTTCTCAATATGCTAGGCACTTTGTCTTTAGAAAAATGACCTTATGGCTGGAGTGAAGAATCTAATCATGACAGATTACTAAGAACGATCCAAGGTTTTTAAGAGGAATCGAAAGGAATTTACAAGGGCACTCAAGAAGAATAAAAGGATTATCGAATAAACAACGAGATTTTTATTTACTGAAAATCGGAGTTGTTACAGTTCTTGTTGTTCTTGCTTGTTCTTGAAGTTCTTCCCAAGTTCTTCAAGAAACTCATCCAAGATCGCCACTAAACCGCCACTCGACCACCCTTTCGATCCAAAAGTTTTAGTAGTGTTAGTCAAGATCTAGTTTCGAGAGAAACCTTTCTCTTTCGAAGCTACCGGAAGCTATCCCTAAGAAGTTACTACGTCCGACCACCGACGTACCATCTTTCCTCCGTAGTCATCACTACCGCCAAGAAGAACGGTAGACTTTTCCTATGACCTTTAACTCTAAGTATATGTAGGATTTTCCTACACCTCCTACACTCTAAGTATAGAGTATGGTATGCGTATTAGAAATGAATGTAGAATTTTCAATAAACATATGTTGTTGTGAAATTTGAAAAGGAAGCATGAGTTTTGAAAGATAACGTTCCTAGATTAGCTTTAAGTATTTGTATTTTGATCTTAGAATGAATATGAACATGATTATGTGATTACTTGACTACTTGTTGTTGATAAAGCATAAGTGGTTTACCACTCCAAAGGTGCCCGTCCATGTGGCACTATGCTTTACCTTGTATGATTAAATGTTGAGCATGATGATGTGATTAAGTGAGCATGCTAATTAATATAGAGTTGGATGATCTTGCTAGTTTAGTTTCAAGATTACTAAGATTACGTGAAACGTCCAGCCGCGGAGTCTATGCATGATGACGAGACACAAAAACCAAGAAAAGCTAGAAACATGACACCTAGGGTGTGTTAAAGACAAGGTGTGTTTTTGAAAACCGCAATGTGGCCGGACTTGCCCATTGTGTGGTGTGTGTGCGTGCGTAAAATATTTTTGAAACTACATAATGACCAAGAATGGGAGTCATTATGGGAGTATGGTGTGTTTTGTGTGCCAATGGGAACCCGGCGCGGCGGAACCATTGTGAGGATACTCGAGAACCCGGCGCGGCGGAATCGAGGTTGGGTGTGTGCCAATGGGAACCCGGCGCGGCGGAACCGAGGTTGGGTGTGTTAAAAATGTGATTTTCGAAATGATTTTGTGTAAAAGAAAGATTTATGACATTGGATAAAATATTTTTGAAACTACATTGTGGCCGTTTGCCCAATGGAAGTTGTGTGTGTGTGTGTGTGCCAATGGGAACCCGACGCGGCGGAACCATTGTGAGGATACTCGGGAACCCGACGCAGCGGAACCGAGGTTGGGTGTGTTAAAAATGTGATTTTTGAAATGATTTTGGAAGTGTTAATAAAGTGGAAAATTGATGACACGGTCTACGATGAGTCGCGTAGGAGAAACACGGAAAATCATGACACCAACGATAGGAAGATAGCGAATGTGGATGCATAATTGCTAGCTACGTTATTGAATGAGCATGTGTAATTGTCTATATGCTTCTTTCTATTCGAGTAATGAATGTGCATGTGTTATTGTTATTTGGATATATGTGTGCTATATGACTTGCTATGTGTAAGTTAAGGGTTGGTGGGTATAGATTATTCTGCTGAGCTCTCGTGGCTCACGGTGTTACCTCTGGTGACCCTGACATATTATATCGGTGGCGACGCTGGTATAATGTGTC
Source organism: Rhododendron henanense subsp. lingbaoense (assembly GCA_020567845.1). Classification (NCBI taxonomy): domain Eukaryota; kingdom Viridiplantae; phylum Streptophyta; class Magnoliopsida; order Ericales; family Ericaceae; genus Rhododendron; species Rhododendron henanense. Next base: position 19,927,575 of record CM036318.1, read on the forward strand.
AGACTTTGTAGATGATCAAGATGAACAGTACACCTTGGAGGCTTTTGGAGCTGAGGAGCTGGCTAGGATGGAAGAGCAGGCAGAGCTGTAGTTAGGAACCCTAGAACCCCTTCATTGTGTAAATATTGAACTCTTGTGAGAGTTTTTGTTGTAATAACGAGCCAGACTCCATTGGATTTTATCAATAAAATGTTTATTTAACGTACCCAAAAATTGGGGCGTTACAATGGTCCCCAAGGTCGGACTTGAAATAATCGTTAGGCCAAATTTGGGTGTCTACAGATGCCCCTCTTTGACTGAGCTCAGACGGATCGCGAGACAGGTTTGAGTAAAAGTCAAAGCTGTAAAAAGCAACTCAATTTGGTCCAACCACTATTCCAAGGGGTTTTCGAAAAAGGTTTTTGTTATGGTCGGGCCGGGAGGCTGCCTACGTATTCCACAAGGGAAATTCAGACCAATCGTAGTTCGGACAATGAAGAAAAATAAAAAGTTTGGAGAGTTAGAGATAGAAGACGTACCTTCGGGCTTAAAAAGCCGTAATGCGACGTACCTAGACTGAGCCAGGGTTTTGGCGGAAGATAGTTGGAGGAGCGCGGGGATGCCGAGGGAATTTTTGGCGGAGAGCTTCCTTAGTATTTTGGGGTAGATCAGTACACGGCAGGTGCTTTTGCTTTTCTTTATCATCCTTACTTTGACTGAAGGGAGCTCGGTAGGGTAGCCTATCCTTGCAAATGAGCTGGAAAAAATTGATGTAATTGGGGTGGAATCCAAGCCATCTGCTGGGGATGAATCGGATGCCGATTTGAGATATGGGGGGGCACGAGGCCAGTAACTAGAGCACAGAGCTTTGGGGATGAGGGAACCGAGGCACGGAGCCGGTTGTAGTCATGAGGCGAGAGCCTGTAGAGCGATGGTTTCTGACGTGATGGAACCGAGGCGCAGAGCCGGTTGTAGTCACAAGGCGAGAGCCTAAGGTGATAGAATTGAGGCGTGGAGCCTGCGGTGGTCATGAGGCGAGGGCCTGAGGAGATCGGAGCTTTGAGCTTGATAGAACCGAAGCACGGAGCTGGTATTGATCATAAGGCTAGAGCCTGAGGTGTCGGAGCTTAGAGTTTGACGTGATTTGAACCGAAGCGTAGAGCTCGTTGCATTCTGATGGTCTGTGCACGAAGCTTTCTCATCATAAGTTTTTTTGGCGTAGAGCCAAAGGATCGAGGCGCTGGACCGATCAATGAAAACCGAGGCGTAGAGCCGGTTGATTGCAGGGTTGACCTGTTTCATGAGAGATATGCAGAGTGTATATATGTGATGATGGTTGTTAGATGTGAACATATATGATGATGTAGACTCGATGTGATAATGGTGATGCAATTGATTCAAACGTGTACGGGCCCGTGCGTGTGTGTTTGATATAAGCTTAGAGCTTCTTTCAAGTTCCGGACTTGAGCATTCAGAGCGTAGAGCTCGAGCATTCGGACGGCAGAATCCAAGCATTCAAAGTACAGGCTTTGAGCGTCCAGTACGCAGTGGTTGGGCATCCAAGCGTAGAGCTTGAGCATTCAAGTGTAGAACTTGAGCATCTAGTACACAGTGGTTGGGCATTCGAAGAGCTTCGAGCATTCAAAATGTTAGAATTTGAGCATTCAAGCGTAGAGCTTGAGAATTGATGACGTCTTGATTGTTGGGGCGGCGTAGAGCATGTTGAGATAGTTGTTATGGCTTCGAGCCAATTGGGATTGCTTGAGTATGATTGTAGGCGTAGAGCCTGCTGTTGGGATGGCGAGCGTAGAGCTGCTGAGTCAAAGGCTTGGAGCCGCTGAGTGAGTGAATACGAGCGTAGAGCCGTTGAGATGATTGTTACGGCTTCGAGCCAGTTGAGATAGTGGGCTTGGAGCCGCTGAGTGATAGAAACGGTGAACACGGGCGTAGAGCCGCTATGATAATGGGCATTGAGCCGCTGAGATGGTTGTTACGGCTTTGAGCTAGTTGAGATAGTGGGCTTGGAGCTGCTGAGTTGATAGAGATGGTGGGCGTGTAGCCGCTGAGTTGATAGAGACGAAGCTGCTGGGGTGGCAAGCGTAGAGCTGCTGATGTAACGAGATGGTGGGCGTAGAGCCGTTGTGTGAGCCTAGTGAGCGTTGGCGTAGAGCCGCTGAATACTTTGAGATGGGCTTTGAGCCGCTGAGGTGATTGGGCTTACAGCCTGCTAAGTAGGGTCGTTGAAATGATGGTGGATATGATGATGAGCTCTGAGCTGCTGGTGATGCGAGGAGCATGGTGTTGCCGAGCGACTTGTGCACAAAGCTACTGAGCGTAGAGCTGCTGAGTGATTTGACAATAGTGGGCACGGAGTAAGAGCTTGGTCTGGACAATCCTTAGTGGTCAGGTGACCAGTTGTTGTGGGCTTGCTGTTGCGGAGAGAGAGGGATCTTCGATGCTCGGACGTGCCCCCAAGGCTAGTTCTGATCACGTTGTATCGGCTCGGGGGTGCCCCCAAGGCTACTTTGTTGGTTGAGGACCCATAAGTCCATAATTGTTTGAGTTGGTGCACTGAGCAAAATCTGATGTTGCTGAAGGAAATTGATCGAAGGGCCAGGAGATCGATCTCTCGGCCGAGTAAAAGATGTTTCGGCCGAGGAATCGAAGTCTCGGCTGTGAGAACTCCAAAAGTCAGAAAATCGATTTAAGTTTCGGCTTAATCGAGTTCACGGCCCATTTAATCTTTTCTCCTCCTCTTGTTTCTCCTCCACTCCTCTCGTCCGAGTTCCCCCGATGGTCACCACCGTTCGCCGCCGTCCTCCTCCTCCATCACCGTCGGCCGCCATTGTCTCCGGCCGCCGTTGCCGTTGTTCTTGGTTGTTTTCTTTCCCCTCTTGACTTGGACGTGATGGCCACGCCATCTTCGGACGTTGCGGGTTCGTCCTCGCACCCTCCATGTAGGTGCGAGTATCCGTCTTCCGACGAGGAGGCGATTGAGGAGCCTGGTTTGTTCAATGCTACTACCTACGTTCTTCCTTTGTGTAGGTTGGGTTTTGGCGGTTTCTTGCAGTACCGCCCTCCCGTTGGCGGCCCTGAGGCTGAGGTGGTTCGCCGGGAACCCGAGCTGCACCTGAGTGTTCTCAATGTACCGGTAAGTTTCCTGAAAATTTAAAAGTTTACTTTAGTTAGGAATTTTGTATGGTTTAAGGGTGAACTTTTTATTCTCGGGATGAAATCCCTTTTAGCAGGGGCGTGAGTGAGAAGGACCCGTGGTTGGGTCAGAATTATTTTATTTAAAAAGACTAAAATAACCGTGCCCCCTGTTTAGGCCATGCATGCTTTTTAAACATTTATTTGATGCCCCTAGCTTTTGTTTGTTCATGCAATCATGAGATTAACTCCCTTTTGCTGGATTTTGCAGAGAAATAAAAGATTGGAGGCTCGTGGCGGAGGCAAAGAAGTGCACAGGTGGTTCTTGACGCTGCCAGAGCAGGCTCGGGAACTAGTACGTGCTGCTGGCTTCGAGGCATTTGTTCTGGGCCTCAATCTTCCGAAGATGGATTGGTCACTGATGACCTCGTTGGTTGAGAGATGGTGGGATACTACCAACACATTTCACTTTCCTTCTGCTGGTGAGATGACGATCACTCCTGGTGATTTCTCCTTGCTGACTGGCCTGCGGGTAGGCGGAGCTCCTCTTCGGGTCGACCCTCGGCTTTGGGAGCGGGTAGGTGCTTTGGAGTGGTTTTTGGGCAAGGTGTCGCTTGTTCACTCTCGAGGTCACATTGATCTTACTTGGCTGAGCAAGTCCTTCATGACGGCTGATGTCCTTACCCAGGTTAGTGTTGAGCAGCTGACACGGGCCTTCCTTCTTTACCTCCTTGGGCAAACGTTGTTTGCCAACAAGGATGGTTCGGCGCATACATAGTTTCTGGCCCCTTTGCAGCACTTAGAGGCTATTAGGGAGTTTGACTGGGGATCACCCGCTTAGGCCACCTTGTATGGCAATCTAGGAGCTTGCTCACGGGACAAGAGTCCCATCCTCGGCAGTCACTATCGGGCGCTTGAGGTATATATCTTCCTTTCTTGCTTCTTTCCTTGTTTTGACTTCTCTTAGTATTGAACTTGTTTTGGTTAACCTACTTTTCAGCTCTGGGCTTTCGAGCACCTTCTCCAGTTTCCCCCTGAGACTAGGCATGGAGATACGAACTGTATACCTCACTACAAGCGGTGGTTGGTGGGGCAATGGAGGCCACGGTCACCAGTTTTGAGCCTTCCCGAGTGGTGGCGAGTCTTGGACCGACTGACGGTTGATCAGGTACCTTTTTCTTTGGATTTCTTGTCCTTATATTTGCATATCCTTACGTTGCGGCTGATTTGATCTCATTTTGTAGGTACGGTTTGACCCTTGGGGTGGCGTACCAGAGGATGCCCCTCTTGCACGTTCCAGGGTTCTGGATCGCACTCGTAGCTTGCTCGAGGGCCCATTCTGCCGAGCCTGGTACTTAGGTGATCGGGTGGCCAGTCAGTGGCGCCCGCGTGCTGAGGCGCTTCAGTTTGTTCCTCCTCCTCCTCCAGCATCGATGAGGTCTACTTCTTTGATGTCTGAGGAAGACTTGAAGAATGCTCGGATCAGAGATTAGGCAGGCTTGTTTCTTCAGGCAGGAGACTACACGGAGTACTGCCGTGTTTTCTTAGCTTCAGCTGCTGTTGTTCCTCATGTTGCTCCTGTTTGGCCGCAGGCCCATTCTTTTGTTTCCTTCCATTCTGATGATGGGGAGGAGGAGCGCTTGGCCCTTACTCCTTGCGCGACCCAGCTTTATACGCTACCAGCTGGAGTTTCACAGGTATTACCCTATTTCTGAACTTTGTTTCTCCTGCTTTATCATTATATCTATCGCTCCTGTATTTGAAATGCCTGGTTTGTTTCCGCAGGTGCCTGCTGAGATAGTGCAGGAATGGCTTCATGCCTATCAGAGTGCGGAGGCTTTGGTTCGGAGACAGCGCCATAGGATCCTCGAGGTATGACTCTCTTCATGTGTTTCATTTGCTTTGTATCATTCCTTGAATCTGTGGGCAGCATGCCCTTGGAGAGAAAGGATTTCGTTCCTTTTCGCCATTGCGGCCCTTTTTTGATAATCGAGGGAGCGCGAGCGCCGGTGGCGAGCGCTCAAAAATACAGAGTCGCCACTTGAGTTTTGAAGGTCCGACACTCAAGGAACCGTATTTCGAAGCACCTGCCGCGCTTTGTTTGAAAAAGTGAAGGAAACCAGTCCGTCATAACCATATCTGGGTTCGGGAGCCAGGTTACGAGAGGGGAAGGGTTTTATGGCACCCCTCTCGCCCAATCCGGAGATCGGTCTCTACTTAGGCATTTTGAAAACATTGCGATTCTTCTTTTATTAATCAATTTTAGCCAATTAGGGCGGGGGAACAGTTAATCGGGGATTAAAACTGTAACATGTTTGCAGGATGTGATAGATGGCATGGATGAACAGTTAGTACAGGATGAGAACAGACTCCTGTGGGAGTTTAAACAGACTGGAAAGCTCCTGTCTTGGAGCGTCGTACACAGGAGGTAACCAGTATGCACTGATCAAGTCAATGCATGCTGATCATACCTGCGCGCGCTACTACAAGACCTACGCGCGCCAGTAAGCCTAAGCCCACAGCTCTTATTCTCAAACCCTCTGGGCTCTGGAAGGACCAATGCACACCCAGGACAAACCAAGCAGTTTAAACTCTCTGGGCTCTGGAAGGACCAGTGCACACCCAGGACAAACCAAGCAGTTTATGCAGTCATAATATACAGTTTAAAGGCTGAAAAGCCTAATAAATAAACAAAACACCCCATAAACAGTGTGGGGACAAGATAATAGCCTGAAATCAAGTTAAACATGCAAGGCCAGCCACTGATCGGGGACAAACAATCGCGCGAGGGTTCCAAACCGTCACGCGACAATGCGCCCGGGCGCGCGATGGTTGCGCCCTGGCGCGCGACGGTGCGCCCTGGCACACTGGTCAACGCTCCATTTGACTATCGCGCGAGGGTTCGGGAGCAGCGCGCGATGGTTCGAGCCAACTTTCCAGTGTCTGGTTTTGCACGTCCTGGGTTCTGAGACAGATCCAGAATGATCCCAGGGGTACTCCAACAGAACAGAAATGAATATTGAAATGTAAAACTAACATTTTTAAGCTAAAGAAAGCTGTAAAATGGTTGTTAGCATGCTCCACAGTGAGATATATATTAAAACAAAACTACAACAGTCATGTACATAGATAAAACAAGAAATGACCAGCCTCCCTTCCCCACGTGGTCCATTCTCGTGCAAACAGAACTGTCGCGCGAGTGAGTGGGACCATCGCGCGAGGGTGTGCTTGATCTACGGTTCTTGAAACCTTGCTAGCTTTAGGGCCAGGACTGGTATTGATTACCAGCCTTGACCCTGCCAGCCCCCCTCAGGGATCAGAACAGAGAGCAGAACAAAAGTGTTATACCTTTGGCTTTTTTTTTGAGTTTGAACGGTGTTTGAGCTTTGATGCTTGAGGTTGAACAAGGTGATAGAGCTTGCAAAATGAGTGTATGTAGATGGCTAGAGTGATGAAGTATCAAGTGTATTTGGGTTTGTGTAACCTTTTGGGCTTGATTTTTTGTAACCCTTTGAAAGAGAAACAAAGGGGGCTATTTATAGGCATGGAGGGTGGATCTGGCTGGTGCCAGGAGAGGGACAAAGCCAGCCACGAGGCCTGGCTGAAGTTGCATCGGTGGCCAAATTTCTGCCTCTGAAAAAGTAGGTGGGGAACTGACCATCGCGCGAGGGTTCTAGTCTGTCGCGCGAGGGTCAACGGTCAAACTTTGTCCACCTGGCAGTTTGACCATCGCGCGAGGGTTCCAAACCGTCGCGCGACAATGCGCCCGGGCGCGCGATGGTCGCGCCCCGGCGCGCGATGATCGCGCCCTGGCGCACGATGGTTGTGCCCTGGCGCACGTCAGTGGGGTTTTTGGCTTTTGGAAGTGGCTTAGGCTAGATTAGGTTCAAGGGTTTTGCAAACACTCAAAGCTCAAACACTCGACATTCCCGGGGTGTTCTTGATCCATTTCATCATCGGGGAATCAAAAACCGTAAGTAACTAATCTGGAAGCCCAGATTGGGGTGTCTACAGTAGCCCCCCTTTGACGGCACTTAGAGCACCATTGACTTGGTACAAGTAACGTCAAAGGTTTCTAGACACCCCTCAAGGCAATCCAGAGCAAAACATACTAGCAAAGTAGACAAGCATACTTACAGAACCTGATCGGTTGATAGGACGGACGGACCGTCGCTGGGGATGGAAGTAGAAGTGGACGATTGCATCGCCACTTGTTGATTGAATTTGGACAGGACAGGCTGTCGCTGCAGATGTTGACGGGACCGGCCGTCGTTGCTGGGGATCAAGCTATCCTCGGCACAAAGTATTCCAACAAACACGGGTAGGTCATGTCAGGCAGGTTGAATTCCATCTGTTGGGAATCAGAGCCAATCTCCTTATCAAAGACCATCCGAGACAGAGCAATAAGCCTGCTGGAAGATGCACTTTCGGCTAGACTGAGGGTGATTGTCGTTCGGGACAGGCCAAGACGGACTCTCCTGGGGAACAATCAGTTGCGGATGAACGGACCATCGATTGATAATCTGATCGTTGTTGTGGATTATGGGATGATGTGGTGAATGCAGTTGGGAAATTGGACAGGACCAGCTGTCGTCGATTAGTTTGTCAATGCCACAACACCGACTGAAGAACGCCTCAGCGCGCTTTGATTTGCCAATGCCTCAACACTGACTGAAGAATGCCTCAACGCGCTTCGATTTGCCAATGCCTCAACACTGACTGAAGAACGCCTCAACGCGCTTCGATTTGCCAATGCCTCAACACTGACTGAAGAACACCTCAACGCGCTTCGATTTGCCAATGCCTCAACACTGACTGAAGAACGCCTCAACGCGTTTCGATTTGCCAATGCCTCAACACTGACTGAAGAACACCTCAACGCGCTTCGATTTGCCAATGCCTCAACACTGACTGAAGAACGCCTCAACGCGTTTCGATTTGCCAATGCCTCAACACTGACTGAAGAACGCCTCAACGCGCTTCGATTTTTGAACGAACAGATCATCAGTATAAATGACCGAACCGTTGAAGACTGGAAGGGAGGATCATCAGTATAAATGATCAAACTGTTGAAGCCTGGATGGGAGGATCATCAGTATAAATGATCAAACTGTTGAAGCCCGGATGGGAGGATCATCAGTATAAATGATCAAACCGTTGAAGCCTGGATGGGAGGATCATCAGTATAAATGATCAAACTGTTGAAGCCCGGATGGGAGGATCATCAGTATAAATGATCAAACCGTTGAAGCCTGGATGGGAGGATCATCAGTATAAATGATCAAACTGTTGAAGCCTGGATGGGAGGATCATCAGTATAAATGATCAAACTGTTGAAGCCTGGACAGGACCGGCTGTCGTTGATTTGAACTGGCGGATCGCTATAAAAAGTGATCGAGCCGTTGAAGATTGGACAGGACCGGCTGTCGTTGATTTGAACTGGCGGATCGCTATAAAAAGTGATCGAGCCAATGGAGATTGGACAGGACCGGCTGTCGTTGATTTGAAATGGCGGATCGCTATAAAAAGTGATCGAGCCGTTGAAGATTGGACAGGACCGGCTGTCGTTGATTTGAAATGGCGGATCGCTATAAAAAGTGATCGAGCCATTGAAGATTGGACAGGACCGGCTGTCGTTGATTTGAACTGGCGGATCGCTATAAAAAGTGATCAAGCCATTGGGGTTGGACAGGACCAACTGTCGTTGTGTTGATCCAAGTAGCACAAACAGTGGATATCATGGATAGAAGCAAGGCGGACTGCAGTTGGGGAGAAATTGGTGACAACTGCTGAGCTGTTTACTTGCTGCCTTCGATACCGGGCAGGCTTGCTTTGTCGCTTGATAGATTTTTCCTGCTTTCAACATTTGACATACACACAATATGCAATGATATGTATAACATATTGAAAATGCAGATGCAAACTTAGGGTGGCTCCCAGGAGGATAACGACGCCTAAGGACTACCACTGAGCCTCATTACTATACTATCTGTGCTTCTAAGATATGCACCCAGATAGGAAGACATTGAACGGGCGAACGTGCCCCAGTTGACGTTTAGTAATGGAATTGGGCCTGCACGCCCTTTCTTTGATGCTTCGGCAAGTGTGCCCCAAAGATGCTTTGCTTGGCCTTGGGCTGACGTGCCCCTGCTGCTTCAAAAGATTCCGCTGCTTGCGGATTATGGATACTAGGGTAGCAATGTAACAATTGCGTTTTCCAGTTTATTGACTCTCTTTTACAAGTGTTGAAGAGAATGCAAAAACTAACCACTAATATCTAGTTTGCATGGACAAGTGATTTGAATCGACACACAGACATACGCACATATGTACAGACTCGCCTAGCTCGAACGAAAAGGGAGACAGAGCCCCAGGGTGCAATACGAACCCTTAGACACACGAAATATAATGAAATTTTGGGCATTAATGTGCCAAAACTCACAATATTCCTGAACAGGTGAAACTGACACTTATGAAAAGTGGAAAAGGTACAAAGACCTGTACAAACAAAATTGAGAAAAGCAACCCGACATGACAATTGAAAAACTGGAAAAAATGTCGCAAAGACGGACATAAGACGCAAATGATGACTCGTATAGGCCCGGACTGAAACCGACACCCCCGTGCAGTCACATTAAGTCCATATGACTTGCATGGTATGACAAGACTTGGCAAAAGCACCTAGAACGACATTCGAGGGTAGTAGCCAACTGCTACTGCCTGCTGCAAGAAGCATGCGCGCATCACTCGAACAAACGCGTTGCGGTAGCTTTACACCAGACTTCGCTGAACTTAGAATAAACTGTGAGCCTGTTAAGGCCTCGCCAGCATTTCATTCTGTTTTTGATGCTTCAATTATTTTTAAGACTTATGCTCAGCCTGTAAATTGAAGAAGCAGTTTGGTAATAAAATTGAAAGACGAAGGTTTTCCCCCTTCTGGTTCCTCCAATGAAGCTTGTCTTGATCTTCGATCCTCTTCGACCTTTGATGTGTACCAAAATGTCAACCATGGATCCAATTGATAGATTGTGACCGAGTCTCAAAGAAAGATTGCCTACGTATCCCAAGCTAGGGAATCAGGTCAAAACGTAGTTCAGGCCAAGGGTTAACTCTCGAGTATTTACCTCTCCTTTTGCGCTCTAACTTTTGCCTAGTACTGCCCATTCAGGTTTTCGGTCTAGCGAGCTTTGATTGATTGCCTATTCATTTTTGCCTAAACCTCCTTCATAGGTTTTGGTCTAGCAGGCTGCTCTAACTTTTGCTTGGAACTGCCCACCCTTGGGGTTTTCAGCCCAACGAGCTTCTCACAGGGAAAAGTAACATTTGAATTGATCCAGGTTGACCCAGGGTATTGAATTTGTTGCCGTCGAGGTCGAAGACCTTTGGCTGCAGCCCTAGATAATATGGCTTTGATGATGTAGGGTCAAGAGTGCTTCGGTTGGAAATGTCTTGCTCCGGGCCGTTTTGTACACTTTCTCATTTGTACTTGGCGGAACGCCACTGTTGTTGCTTTGAACATGGTACAAGGCCCGGAGCCTTCTGTGCTTCTGCTTTCTGGATTGGCACCCGATAACAGGGGATTTGATGCTCCTTTGTCTCAGGATCAACGCGAGGCGTGACTTGGTAAGACCATGCCAAGACGTCTATGAATTCTTCGAGCCTGTCTGACCGGGCACAATGCTCCTCTGGGGGCGGCTTTGAACCAATTGAACCTTTCGGGAGGTTATACTTGTCTTTCAAGTTTATTTGAAATTACTTCTTCATTTTAGTAGGCTGAGCATGCCTTTCGTCTTCCCTTTCGGCGAGGGAACACATTTCCTTGGGGATGATCCCATCGAAATCTATCCCTTCGTCGTTAAGGTCGACACAGTTTATATAAAAGCCAGCGAAGCATGTAGAAGCAAGATGAAGCATATCATAAAAACCCTCGGGGTTTGCCAAGTACAGCAGACTCAAAACTTGAAACAAAAGCTACGACGTGGAGGGCCAAGAGGCACAACCTCCGAATCAGAGCTAGACTAGACAAACGCAAAAGACTCTGTGTCAGACTCAGACAAGACGCCAATGCAAACTAGACGCGATTTTGAAAATGCAATTGTTAAAAAGCTACCCATAGCTTCCACAAAAAGAGGTAGGATCCAGCAGGAGTCAAACCCAAGCAACAGCACTTCGGCTTCCTCAGCCTCTTCGGCCAAACCTACTCGATGCTCCTTTGAACAATGGACCTCAGCCAAACGGTCCTTTCCTTTGCAAGCCCCTCATCACTGTCAATCCAGTTGTTGGCAGAGAAAGTTTCGACTGCCCAACCTACAACCATCATGTTAACCTCCGGCTCAGATGGGATGGATACGATGGGTTTGGGTTGATGTGCTGGAACAATGTAATGGCTAGGGTTGAATATGGTGGAGTTCGGGTTGATTTGAGTGGAGGCGATAGATACCTGACCAACCAGAGGGTCAGACTCGTGTTGAGGCAAGGAGTTGGAAATGACGTTGGGCTTTGGTGGAACTTGAACCATGCCATCGTCAATTAGATCTTGAATCTCGTGTCGGAGACGCAAGCAGTTATCAGTGAGATGGCCAGGCATTTGGTGGAAGGCACAGAAAAGGTTGGCATTGTAGTTGATCGGAAGGACTTTAGGTGGGGAAGTTGGGGTCAAAGGTTTGAGATGCCCAGACTTGACAAGTTTCTCCAACACTGCGGATAGAGATGCCTCGAAGGCAGAGAAACTCCGGGGTTGGGTTCGAGCTCGGAAGCTTTGAGCACTTCGTATTTGGTTGATATCGGCGGCACGACTGGAGTTGGAAGCTGGAGCATCGCTCCCACTTATAGCCATTGGCTTAACCTTTTGAGTGATGGAAGAGGACTCGCCCCTTGGCAGGATTCCAGCTTGCAGCGCATCCTCGATGGCTAGGCCAGAGTCGAAGAAGATCTCAAAGTTGGCGGTCGCTTGAGCGAGTACCAGGTGCCTGGCATAGTCTGGCTGAAGATTGCGGGAGATGATGCGGAGTTGGTCTCTTTCGCTGGGGCGCTCAGTCATTAGAGCGGCTTTGGCTCTCCACCTTTTAACAAAGTCCGCAAAGGACTCATTGGCTTCCATCTTCGTGGATTCCAACTCTCGAATAGTCATCTTGAGTTGAGAGTTGTAGCTGTACTGAGAGACAAAGGCAGCCCCTATGTCTTCCCAAGTTTTTCGTTTGGCGATGTCGAGCGACAGAAACCAATGGAAGGCAGGCCCAGAGAGGGTTTGAGGAAAAAGCTGAGACATGGCCTCACTTTCCACACCCAGCAGCTTCATGGCGGCATGGTAGCCATAGAGATGAGTTCTGGGGTCACCACTCCCGTCGAACTTAACCAAGTCAGGCATCTTGAATTTGTCAGGGAGCTTGGCATTAGGGTACAAACAGAGACGATCCAAGTCAATTCCCCCTGCACTAATTTTCTCAGACTTGGAGACTGCCTCTTCCAGCTTTGCCATCTTGGCCATGAGAGCTGCCATATCCGGATTCAAAATAGGCTTGCCACCTACCGGATTCGGGATTGCAGCAGGCGCACGAGCCTCCTTAGGGTTGAGCTGAACAATGAGACGCCCCTCGTGATTCGGATCTGGGACCAAGACAGGCTGTTCCTGGTCGGACTCATCGTCCTCGCCTTCCTCTTCAAGAGGAGGTGGAAGGCGAGTGTGGATAAGGTCATTCAGGCGGGCAATATTGGTATCTGTCTGAGCTGCCCTCTGTTGCATGGCGGTGATGCTATCCTGAAGGTTCATAAGCATGGTTTCCAGAGTGAGCGGTTGATCTGCCATAGCTGGCCTTGAAGATGTTGAAGAAGGGGAAGCCGATGGCGTGACTCTTTGTAAAATCGATGGTGAACCCGACTGTAGGGCGGCCAACAATGAACTTGGAGAAGCCTTCGTTGCAACTGACTGAGTTTCGAGCCTGACAAGTCTTCGAACCGGATTCTGAAGACGTTCCCAAGTAGGTTTGGCTCTTCCTTTCGGTACTCTTTTGCTTGGCGCAATGGCTTCAAACTAGACAGTAAAGTAAGAGAAAGCTCAGTGGCGTTCCTGCAGCAAAATGCAATGCATACATCGTCGTCGGTGTCAACCCTAGACTCTAGAACTAGAGACAAGTCTGTCTCATGATGTTCGGACGCTGCCAAAATCCTCAGATTTCTTTTCGAGGGTATATCCTTTGAATAGATCAAACTGATCCTAAGAGATGCCAAAACAGACTAAGTCTTCGACTAGTCCCTTTTGAAGATTCGACTTTGAATTAGAAACAACTCGGTGTTGATGGCGTGACACCTTTACCGGGGTGGCGTGAGCGACAACGCGCTTTAGCCGGGGTGGTGTACATGCGAAGCACGATAACCAAAATGACATCAATATCACGACATCAACACTTTGTGGTTCCTTATGTTCGGTTGAATCCTCAACCGGGCATGAGCCAAGGATTTAGTAAGGTTTGATTTCCCAAAGTCTCGCTGATCTAAGGACTCTTTGAAAAATTAACAACGTGCACCATCGAGATGCACGACTCTTCATCGGGTTATAGCAGCGTCCTAATAAGCATAAAACAGACCCGAAAGCGAGACAACCTAGAAGCCGCCCTAAACATGCTCCTACGCAGAACAGAATGTATGCATGCAGTACAGAACCAGAGACGAGTTTGCCTCACAAGTTTCAGACGTTGCCGGAATCCTCAGAATTCTTTTCGGCGATGTGTCCCTGAGTAGATCGACAGATCCTAAAAGATGTCAAAATAGACTAAATCTTTGGCTAGTCCCTTTTGAAGATTCGACTTCGAATTTGGAACAACTCGGTATTGATGTCATGGCACCTTAACCTTGAACACGGCGGTGTATAGTGACAACGCACTTCAACCTGGGTGGCGCCAGCGACACGACATCACCACTTTGTTGTTCCTTATTGTCAGTTGAATCCTTAAACGGGCGTGAGCCAATGATGTAGTAAATTTTGATTTCTCAAAGTCTCATTGAACTAAGGACTTTGCGATTGATAACGAACATTCAACAGAATGAACGACTCCTCATCGGGTCCAACAACGTCTTAGACAGCGTAAGACAAACTCGAAAGACAAAACAGCCTTAAGCATGCTCCTATGCAAAACAGTGCATGTGATAGGGAAAACAATAACACATAGGCAGTTACGGGGTTAGATGCAAATAGATCTTACCCTGTGGGTACCTGTCCTAGTTTGGAGAGTTCTAGTGCTCTGTATATGCAAAGGCTGGTTTTGGCTTGTAACAGGTTCCTCGGACTAGGGCCACAGATATACCTCCCGTTACCCGCGTTTTTCGCAGAGTAACAGTCGAACGGTAGCATGACCCATCATCGTCGAAGGTTGTCGGTCATTCGGGGTCCCCGGGCTCCGGTAAACCGTGCCGGATTGCCAAAACGATCCAACGAGGCTTTTCCCACATCGATGCAAATGAGAATGCTATAAATTGATTAAGAGAAAAAGAATCGCAAAATCGCAAAATGCCTTTTCAAATTTGGCTCACTTTATTTAGTCCATCTTTAGAGGAAACTACGCAAGCGAACAATCGAAAAAGCCCCAGATTAGAATGGCCGGACACGAGGTCCTGTTAAATCACCATTCCAACCTTCGGCAGCGCGAAGCTCACCGTTTTGACAGACTTTTAAGGGATTGTTCACAAGCGTATTAAACTCTAAGTATAGATCAATATTAGTTCAATCATCCCCAGCAGAGTCGCCACTGTGGGCAGCATGCCCTTGGAGAGAAAGGATTTCGTTCCTTTTCGCCATTGCGGCCCTTTTTTGATAATCGAGGGAGCGCGAGCGCCGGTGGCGAGCGCTCAAAAATACAGAGTCGCCACTTGAGTTTTGAAGGTCCGACACTCAAGGAACCGTATTTCGAAGCACCTGCCGCGCTTTGTTTGAAAAAGTGAAGGAAACCAATCCGTCATAACCATATCTGGGTTCGGGAGCCAGGTTACGAGAGGGGAAGGGTTTTATGGCACCCCTCTCGCCCAATCCGGAGATCGGTCTCTACTTAGGCATTTTGAAAACATTGCGATTCTTCTTTTATTAATCAATTTTAGCCAATTAGGGCGGGGGAACAGTTAATCGGGGATTAAAACTGTAACATGTTTGCAGGATGTGATAGATGGCATGGATGAACAGTTAGTACAGGATGAGAACAGACTCCTGTGGGAGTTTAAACAGACTGGAAAGCTCCTGTCTTGGAGCGTCGTACACAGGAGGTAACCAGTATGCACTGATCAAGTCAATGCATGCTGATCATACCTGCGCGCGCTACTACAAGACCTACGCGCGCCAGTAAGCCTAAGCCCACAGCTCTTATTCTCAAACCCTCTGGGCTCTGGAAGGACCAATGCACACCCAGGACAAACCAAGCAGTTTAAACTCTCTGGGCTCTGGAAGGACCAGTGCACACCCAGGACAAACCAAGCAGTTTATGCAGTCATAATATACAGTTTAAAGGCTGAAAAGCCTAATAAATAAACAAAACACCCCATAAACAGTGTGGGGACAAGATAATAGCCTGAAATCAAGTTAAACATGCAAGGCCAGCCACTGATCGGGGACAAACAATCGCGCGAGGGTTCCAAACCGTCACGCGACAATGCGCCCGGGCGCGCGATGGTTGCGCCCTGGCGCGCGACGGTGCGCCCTGGCACACTGGTCAACGCTCCATTTGACTATCGCGCGAGGGTTCGGGAGCAGCGCGCGATGGTTCGAGCCAACTTTCCAGTGTCTGGTTTTGCACGTCCTGGGTTCTGAGACAGATCCAGAATGATCCCAGGGGTACTCCAACAGAACAGAAATGAATATTGAAATGTAAAACTAACATTTTTAAGCTAAAGAAAGCTGTAAAATGGTTGTTAGCATGCTCCACAGTGAGATATATATTAAAACAAAACTACAACAGTCATGTACATAGATAAAACAAGAAATGACCAGCCTCCCTTCCCCACGTGGTCCATTCTCGTGCAAACAGAACTGTCGCGCGAGTGAGTGGGACCATCGCGCGAGGGTGTGCTTGATCTACGGTTCTTGAAACCTTGCTAGCTTTAGGGCCAGGACTGGTATTGATTACCAGCCTTGACCCTGCCAGCCCCCCTCAGGGATCAGAACAGAGAGCAGAACAAAAGTGTTATACCTTTGGCTTTTTTTTTGAGTTTGAACGGTGTTTGAGCTTTGATGCTTGAGGTTGAACAAGGTGATAGAGCTTGCAAAATGAGTGTATGTAGATGGCTAGAGTGATGAAGTATCAAGTGTATTTGGGTTTGTGTAACCTTTTGGGCTTGATTTTTTGTAACCCTTTGAAAGAGAAACAAAGGGGGCTATTTATAGGCATGGAGGGTGGATCTGGCTGGTGCCAGGAGAGGGACAAAGCCAGCCACGAGGCCTGGCTGAAGTTGCATCGGTGGCCAAATTTCTGCCTCTGAAAAAGTAGGTGGGGAACTGACCATCGCGCGAGGGTTCTAGTCTGTCGCGCGAGGGTCAACGGTCAAACTTTGTCCACCTGGCAGTTTGACCATCGCGCGAGGGTTCCAAACCGTCGCGCGACAATGCGCCCGGGCGCGCGATGGTCGCGCCCCGGCGCGCGATGATCGCGCCCTGGCGCACGATGGTTGTGCCCTGGCGCACGTCAGTGGGGTTTTTGGCTTTTGGAAGTGGCTTAGGCTAGATTAGGTTCAAGGGTTTTGCAAACACTCAAAGCTCAAACACTCGACATTCCCGGGGTGTTCTTGATCCATTTCATCATCGGGGAATCAAAAACCGTAAGTAACTAATCTGGAAGCCCAGATTGGGGTGTCTACAGAATCTGAATGTAAGTATCTTCTTTGGCTGCAGCTTGAGGCTGAGCGAGCACCAGCTGTTGGTAGGGAGGATGTGGTAACCAATGAGCAGTCCCCATCTCAGAGACCGTCTCAGAGACGCCGCCATGACTAGCTTTTAGTATTTTCTCTTTTCCTGTCCATAGTTAGTAAAAGAGGCAAGCAGAAATTGTGTAGTGGAAGCAACCACAACGAGAATTTTGTAACTAAACTTTTGTTCATGAAATGAAAAGAGCTTTTCGTACCCCTAAATGCTTTGAGATATGCATGTGATAGTCAGAACATGGCTTTTTGAACAAGCGTTTGTTGATAGACAGTAATCTGTGAAATGAAGTACTGGCCGAAGAATTGATTGTTCGATATTGTGGCCGATGTATCAATTCTTCGGCTGTTACTTTGATTTTCCAAGGGTAATTTTTGCTTTGGCCAAGTGGCATCCCCTTTTCTCTTCCTTCTTATGCTTGGTTTTGATTTTTACCTTTTGCTTTTGCCATATTCCATAGTCTGATTGCCAAATTCGAGAGCTTTCGAGGTATCCTGTTTATTGTGTCAATGACCTTTAGGTTAAAAAGGGATGAACTATAATTCTTGTGTCTATTGTTGTTGTCAATTCCTCGAGAAAAGCATACTCATCTTTTGTGAGCTCAATACGCAGGGTTAGCTATGCCTATCATTGAGCACAAATCTTTTGATGTTTTTTCCTCTCTCCAAATGTTTGGGCCGCATCTCGATGTGAGATTGCCTACGTATCCCAATCAGGGAATCAGGCCTTTTACGTAGTTCCAAGATCACCGCCTTTGGGGGTTGGGTTTTCACTCTTGGTTTTTCTTTTCACATGCTCTAAGTTTTGCCTAGGTTACCTGATGGAGGTTAAGTCCCTAGCGAGCTTTTGAATGCCTTTATCTTTTGCCTAGGCTGCGTTTTTACTTGTCCTAGCAGGCTTTGCTCTTACTTTTGCTTGGGTACTTAGGTTACCCAACGAGCGTTTCTTTTTAAGAGGGTTTTGGAGAGGAATTTGATGAAGATATCTTTTTCTGAATCTCCTATTGCGTTTGTACTTTCACAATGGGCAAGCTAACCCTAAGTGTTCTCACGGAGATAGCACCTTCTTTCTAAGTTTTGACAAAAACCTAGTTCTTCAAGCGACCAGAGTTCACCCTCTTCTTTCTTCTTGTCGGGGACATAAAAAAACTTGATTCCTTGAATTTTCTTTTGTTTGGCAAAGAGATTATAGCACATGGCAATTGCAATTTTAGGAATTTAGATTGTTAAATAAGCATAAGCTGGAAGATGAAAATAAGAATTCACTTAGCAGAAATAAAGTGCCCAAACAGGGGCCCAAAACATGTTCTTGTTTGATAAGCAATGTTTTAATGTTCTTTGCCATGTTGTGACTTCCCAGCTACCGTAGCATTTTGGGGTTGTCCTCTTTTTCTTTGCCTTTCGCAACTTTATACTCTTTTCCACCCTTTCCTTTGCCAAACAGAGCCCTTGAACTGGATCCGTCTTCACAGCTTGCATGATAACTACCTCTTTGAGACATGAGTAGTCCCCAAATGGAAACATCAGCCTGGGTTTTCATTACTTTTTCTTCCTCCTTATTGATTGCGCAGTCGCAAGAGAGACCAATCACTTCTACTTGGCTGAATAGTGATGCTAAGGAGATTCCATCGAGGGGGTCATTGCATTCTCCTTGCATTTCGTCGAAGTCATTTCCCCCTGTTTTATATGGGTCTGCACATGTGAAATCCAGATCCTCTTCTTCATCTATCCACTGGCTATAGTCACATTCTTCGTATGGATTGACCCATGGTTGCATTTGGAACTCCTCCACCTTCTCTATGAGATTGATTGTCTCCCAGACAATGGGCGGTGTTGGAATTTTGGGACGGTTGATAGGTACCACTATTTGGGCAGGCTTGAAGCGAGCGTGCCTTCTCATCATGATGTCCCTTTCCTTTTCCTTCTTCCTATTCTCAAACCAAATACGGAGCCACTCATCGTCTTCTACAAATGGAATGTCTGGATCTTCCAAATTGTGCTTTGCCCAGGAATGTTCTCTCCATTTCCTTAGCTTTTCCTCCTTTGTTTGATCTCTACTACTTATGTCGGACATGTCAGGATCGATCACTTCCGACTGATCGGACTCATTGTTCTCTTCCTCCTCCATCATAAAACAGTCGTTCTCCTCGGGGAAGGTTAAGGTTGGTTTGGTTTGGTTGTTTTGGACAATGTATTGACTAGGATTGTATGTGGGGTTGTGAGATAGATTTATGAGATTGATATTTCGAGGTGGTGGTTCAGCATTACGAGTAGGGAGTGGGTTGGTTTGTCCATCAGGTTTTGGAGGTTTCATAGTTCGGCTATCAATGAGGTCTTGAATGTCATGGCGGAGACGCAGTTGTCTGTTTCATGCCCAGGGTGTTGGTGGTAGGCGCATTGTTTGTTAGGATCATGGTTTGGGCCATAGGGTGGCTGAGGAAGCGGTTTGTTTAAAGGTTTGAGATGCCCTTGACGGCTAAGAATGGTCAAAGCTTGGGACAAGGTCATGTAAATAGGGTCAAAATTGCGGCGGGGGCGGTTTGAATTCCGGGATGAGCTAGCTTGGAAAGGGTCCTGAGGCAAGGATGTGCCAAGGGTATTTACGGAGGCGTGAGATGTACGGCTGGAAAAGGTTTTCTTAGGTGGAGTAGGAGCTTCTTCTTTCCCAATGAGCCCTAACTTGATTCCATCTTCGATTTGCAACCCAGTGGCATGCAGGCGTTTGAAATCGGTGATAGCCTGTATATTGATATGCCTAAGGTATTTGGGTTGCTGATTTTTGACAACTATCCTCACTTGGTCTTCCTCGGAGGGGCGGTTCTTCATCTTGGCAGCCTTTTCCCTCCATCTTGCCACAAAGGTAGCAAAGTCTTCATTGGATTCTTGTTTGCTCATCTCCAAGTCTCGAGTAGTTAACTCAATTTGGACATTGTATGCGTACTGCTTGACAAAAGCGTTGGCAATTTCTGGCCAAATTTGATAGTGCACAAATTCCAAAGTGAGGAACCAGTCGAGAGCGCTTTTAGTGAGAGTTCGCTGGAACAATTGGGCGATGAGCTCATCATTTAAGCCCATTGGCTTCAGGGTGTTGATGACGTATCGAACATGACTGGTAGGGTTGCCAATTCCATTGAACTTTTCGATGTTTGGCATTTTGAAATTTTCAGGCAGTTTAGATTCTGGGAAGAGGCAAAGTCCTTCGAAATCCAGGATTTGATCTCCTTGTGAACGGGCCAAAGCTTGTTTGATCTCCTTGACTTGCTTGGTCAGTTCAGGACTTTCCGCCAACACTACTTTGTGAGGATTCTCGTCTTCCATTGATCTTTCTTCATCCTCAGCATCTCTGGCTGCTTTCTCGGCTAGCAAGGTGGCAATTTGAGCTCGGAGATCGGCAATAGCGGTGTTGTTGTCTGCCATGAGGGTAGGAGGATTGCTTGATGAAGCTTGGGATTTGGTAGATAGAGGAGTTTGTTGAGAGGATGATTGTGAAGTCCCTGGGAGTGATTGGGACCGTTGTGGTGAAGGTGTTTTGGTAGACGAGGATGACAGACAGGATGGCTGCAGAGACCTCTGTTTGGCGCAGCCTTGGGTGTTGTAAGAGTATAAAATTGGCTGTGGTTGTTTCCTTGATTTACCTATTGTGCCTGCTTGAGAAAGTAGAGTACCTGAAGGTCAGTACTTGGCTCGTACAGGGTTAGGATTTGGGCTGAAAATCCCAACCCTTCTGCACAGAAAGAAATGTTACAACAACAGATGATACGAGGTGTGAGGAAGAACTTGGAAGCAAAATGCAAGTAGGTTCCTAGCCTGTAGGTTGCACAGAAAGAAATGTTACAACAACAGATGATATGAGGTGTGAGGAAGAACTTGGAAGCAAAATGCAAGTAGGTTCCTAGCCTGTAGGTTCCTGTCTTAGTTTGATAAGTTCTATGGCTTTCTAATACATGCAAGGTTTAGGTAGTCTCAGGGTGCTCTGTCGTCAAAGGGCACCAGTCCTTTCACCAGCCCATCATAGGCGGTGATTGGGTGATTCCCTTTTTGATATACCACTAGGTACGAGTGACTGTGGAGTTTGCTGGAACCCCCAACATAGCCCGTGTCATGCCGGGATATCAGGTGAACTCAACGAGGTTGCCCGCTCGATGCATATGATAAATGAATTAAACAAGGCATGTATTAGTCTTATGTTGAACTTTCTGGTTATGGCTTTCATGTTCCCCAGCGGAGTCGTCAAAAACTGTAGACACCTCCCAAACGGGGCATCGCCATACAGATTGATCGTTTGTTGCTCGATTGGTTGCTTGCTTCATAAACCAAGATCGTGGACATTCCCATGACTAGGAACATCGCCACACGATAGTGGTTATCATCAAAACAGAGTCGCCACCCAGTTTATTAAAACTAGGAAATCAGATAGAGATTCTGGGTACGGGAGCCAAAAGTACAGTAAGGGGAAGGTGTTAGGCACCCCTCTCTGCCCAGTCGTGAGACTGGCCCATAGTTGTTCAACATAAGACATGTAGATGCTTTGTTTAATTCTAACACATAGTCTGTTTGATTAAGCCTTTAAACAGTAAGTAAAGTGAGCCAGTGCGATAATTAAAGCATGCATCAGAAAGCAGAAAAGCAAAACAAACTGTCCCAGGGAGATGGATCGCGCGGCCGGTGAATGGATGTCACGGCTGAGGGAACCTTTTGGTTTTATGTACCGGCCGAGGGATCGAAGCCCCGGTCGGTGTTCTTCCTCACACCAGATAGAAAAGTTAGCGGATGATCAAAACGCTACGATTAGTCAATGAATACAGTAAATAAAACAAATCAGAGGCCGTTGGGCCTCACCACCTTGATCCCTCAGTTGCTTGATTGCTTCGGATTGCTTGTGATTGACTGATTGCTTCTTTGAAAACCCTAGAGTTAGGGTTTGAACTTCGGGGTTTGATCGTCGGATTGATGGCTGCCTTCGGGAGGTTAGGGCTTTTGAAGAAGGGGTTTGGGAGAGTATTTTTGCAGAGTTTCGTGGCCTGAGAGAGTATGGAAGTATACGAATTTTGCGTATTTCGTTGTTGTATTTTCGGAACCCAAAGGCCCTTTATATAGGCAATTGGTGACTCACTCCGGCCAATCAAAATGCATGATTGTAATGCAATGCAAACTCTTCGTGATAATCTCTGGGCGTAGCCCGAACGCATCGGGAAGGTAGTGTAATTGGATCAAACGTCCGACAGAATGTTCCAGAGTCTGGAAAATAGACGATCTGGCAGCCGAGCAAAGGATCTGGCGGCCGAGGAAATGATGTTGCGGCCGAAGGATAGATCTTGCGGCCGAGGGATTGATCTCTCAGGGAGATTTTCATGCAACAGGTTGCTCGGGTGAAGAAATGATGTTAAGGCCGTGAGATCAATGTCACGGCCGACAGATGGATTCTCCTAGGATTCTGTATTTTCTGTCTGAAAGGCTATATGGCTCTGGATTGGGTCCTCTAAGTGGTTCAAAGTTCTTACCGAAAGTCCTAAAGTTCTCGAGAAGGCAATCAGCAATCACTGTTTCCATTTCATCATCGGGATGGTCCCCAAGGTGGGACTTGAAATAATCGTTAGGCCAAATTGGGGTGTCTACACTCTACACGCTGATCTTTAGAAAAGTCTTTTAGACAATTGGAAATATTAAACCATGCAAAAGCTAACAAAAGTTACGCTAGTCTGCTTAGCAGATGACATCAAATCCTTGGGATATATTGACCTCCAATATCGACATTACGTGAATAAAAAGCATTTTTTTCCCACGATGCAAATCTAGCCACCTTAAAATCTAGAAAACAAAAAAGGGCAACGGTAGAAGCATTGTGCATAGTACTAGTAAAAAGGATCAACTAGCAAAAAGTAAAAGAAAAATAGAAGGGAGTTCAAGTCCTCGATTTCTGCATTATTACGGCCTTAGAGTAAGTTTCTATATATTGTAATAATAAGTATTGGGCTACTACTTTTTGCAGATGGACTGCACCTGCTTTGCTGCTTCTTCCATTGCAATTGCCAATTTAACCAAAAAGGTGTCACAAAGCAAAAATTTGAGCAAGTTATTCTTAATCCTCAAGATTCCATTTAATTCTGACCGCAATACATCAGCAAAAACAAGAGGATCCAAAGTGGGTCTTATATAGATCCTTCCTACCATATTAGCTCTCATCAAAAGAATCTGGTGAACACCAAAAAAGGTGAATAAAAGGTTTCACATTCCCTAATGTGCCTTACAGCACAGGAAAAGACCGGTCTATCCCTCGCATATTCTTCGTCATCCACTACAGTGATTAGTTAAATTTACTCACACCAACACAAAGATAGAGGGGGAAGAATCTCAGTGAAATATATCACTCCATCAAGAAACCAGACCTGGTAACTCTCTCTTATGAATATTGCATATTTTTTGGCCCTTTCCAAGTCTTTCCAGATTATCCATACAAATTTCCCATTTTGGCCAATTTGAGGTTTTTGACCAGCATATATCATGTCACTTAGAGAGAGAGAGAGAGAGAGAGAGAGAGAGAGAGAACTTTCAGCTTGGCGTTCAACCTTTTTCACCCGGGAAAACCACCAGGACTAGTTTGAAATTTTCTTAAATCTTCTAGTATCTTGTCGTCTTGTGGGGTAACAAACTTTTGAGTTAAGGTAAGACTTTTCTTTGATACTTAGTCATAGAAGCCTGGACCACCAGCTGGCAAAGATAGTAGTGCCTCCTGCCAATACCAGTAAGGAGGGGCAGTTTCTATATCACAGTGGAATTGGTACATGTGTGAGTTATAATAGATATAGGGGAACGCATAAGTAGGCCTACCCGTTTCCTCACCACCACCCACCATCGTACACACCATCGCTTGTGTTGGTTGGACAGAATTAGTTGTGCAAACAAAAGTGTCCACAAAGCTTCCCATGTATCTCACTTCTGTCTCATGTCAACATCAAATCTTAATCCCTAAAACTAGATAACTTCTAAACTAAGGCACTTTCTTATCTCTTTCACAAATTCACTAGACGGAGGAAGAAAATAGTACATGAAAACAAAAAATGACCCTAAGCTAATAAGCTTTTCATTCATATCATCCGTCACCACAGTTTATTATGGTCAAAATAAAACGAAATCAACACAACTGTGGAACTAATAATTAATTGGCATATAGTCACACCAAATGGTAACCTATTAAGGCCAAGGCAATAGGTATGAACATGAGGGTAGCCACTTCGTGCTTACAGTGACGAAAAGGTTAGTGATAAGTAGGATAAAATCTGGTATGGCCAGCTTCGTGAAAGGTACGGACCTGGAGAGTAGGTATCAGCCTCGCCCAAGCTCCCCAGGAGAGCAATACCTACAGCAAGGTAAGAGGGCGCCAGCTACGCCTAAAGGGTAGAGCTGGAGCTAGGTCTGAGGACCAGCTATGACACGAAGCTGGTCCAGACCCACCGAGTATATCAAGCGACTAACCCAAATCCTACGGGATAAGGGAGAAGAAACAGTAAGATAAGCACATTATGCTTATCCTAATCACCAATAAACATCGGATAAGGATTCCACGCTAAAGCAGGGTGCTCGTGGAGTTCCAGCTAAGGCAGGACTCCACTCACCCCACCGAAGCGATCCAGATATCCCCGGAATGCAGTCCTACTAGGACTCAACCTCCCATCAAATGCCTATAAAAGTGACGGTAGAACTCCAATAAAGGTACGCTCGACTCACAACCGAGAATCTCAATTCTCCTACCACATAGCAAGTTCAATACTGACTTAGGCATCGGAGGGTGGTTGGCACGCCACCATACCGGTGACTTTTGCTTCAGCTTTGTTTTGCAGGATCAGGTCTGTGCCGGATTCAAAACTGCTTCATCAGCTGACGCCGTCTGTGGGAACGACTTTTTCCTTACGGTGAACAGTTTTGTATGGTAGAGACTTGATCAAATAAGACGACGATGGCTTCAGACCCCCCGCAACCGGGCGTCGACGACGCCGCCAAGACCGCCGCTGCAGCCAAAACTGCCAAGGCAGCCGAAACGGCCAAGGCCGCAAAAGCTGCCAAAGCTGCCCTAGCCGCCGACAAAGCCGCCAAGGCGGCGGAAGCAGCCAAGGTCGCCGCAGCACTTAGAAGTGGGGGTGATCAGATGACCCCCGAGGCATTTGCCCAAATGCAGGAGCAAATAAAGACGTTAACCCAAGGGCTGCAAACTGCGATGCAGGAAAACGCAGACTTGCGAAGGCAAATCTCCGAACCAAGCATCTTAAATTCACGACACAATCGACAAGGCGAAGAGGATGACGAAGAAAAAGGCGAATCCAGCGAAAAGGAAAGCCAAAATCGAAGGAAGGGTGGTAAGCCGCCCATGGAAAGGACCTCCCATGACCTAGAAGCTTTGAACAAGATGCAAGATCAGATTGACGGGTTAATGAAACATGTTAAAGCGCAAACTCCCGCCACGGTGGAAGAGTTGGTAAAGAACACGGATTCACCCTTCACATCTGACGTCATGGGGCTGCCACTTCCCAGGAAATTTAAGATGCCCCATCTAGAAACATTCAATGGTTCCACGGACCCATTGGATCATCTAGAGACATATAAATCCTTAATGCATTTACAAGCAGTACCAGACGAGGTGATGTGTCGGGCCTTCCCTGTCACCCTTAAGGGAAGTGCTCGAGCATGGTTTAATAAACTCCCACCAGGAAGTATCTGTAGTTTCAAAGAGCTTAGCACAAGCTTCGTAAGCTACTTCATCGCTGGTCAACGCTACGGCAAACCAGCTACACATCTATTGACGGTGAAACAAGGAAGATGGGAATCCTTGAGAGAGTATACCACCAGATTCAACAAGGAGGTAGTCCAGATTGACGAAGCTGATGACAGCGTGAGCATAACAGCGTATATCGCTGGACTATATTCAGGACAATTTTTATACCTCTTATCACAAGAGCCACCCAAAACTTTGGCAGAACTTATGCTTAGAGCACAGAAACATATGAATGCAAAGGAGGCCGTTTACGCAAGACGCACACGTGATAGCTTTGATCCCTGGTAAGTAGGATAAAATTTGGTATGGCCAGCTGTGCCACAGGCACGGACCTGGGGAGTAGGTATCAGCCTTGCCCAAAGCTCCCCAGGAGAACAACACCTACAGCAAGTAAAGAGGGCCCCAGCTACGCCTGAAAGGCAGAGCTGGAGCCGAAATCTAAGGACCAGCTACGACACAAAGCTAGTCCAAGTAGGACCAGCTATGACACGAAGCTGACCCATGCCCACCGAGTATATCATACGACTAAAACCCAACTCCTACGGGATAAGGGTGAAGAACCAGTAAGATAAGCACATTATGCTTATCCTAATCGCCAATAAACATCGGATAAGGATTCCAGGCTAAAGCAGGGTGCTCATGGAGTTCCAGCTAAGGCAGGACTCTACTCACCCCGCTAAAGCGATCCAGATATCCCCGGAATGCAGTCCTACTAGGACTCAACCTCCCATCAAATGCCTATAAAAGCGACGGTAGAACTCCAATAAAGGTACGCTCACATATAACCGAGAATCTCAATTCTCCTACCAAGTAGCAAGTTCAATACTGACTTAGGCATCGGAGGGTGGTTGGCAAGCCGCCACACCGGTGACTTTCACTTCAGCTTTGTTTTGCAGGATCAGGTCTGTGCCGGATTCAAAACTGCTTCATCAGCTGGCGCTGTCTGTGGGAACGACTTTTTCCTTACGGTGAACAGTTTTGTATGGTAGAGACTCGATCAAACAAGACGACGATGGCTTCAGACCCCCCACAACAGGGCGTCGACGACGCCACCAAGGCCGCCGCTGCAGCCAAAGCCGCCAAGGCGGCCGAAACGGCCAAGGCCGCAAAAGCCGCCAAAGCCGCCCTAGCCGCCGACAAAGTCGCCAAGGCGGCGGAAGCAGCCAAAGCCGCCGCGGCCCTTAGAAGTGGGGGTGATCAGATGACCCTCGAGGCATTTGCCCAAATGCAGGAGCAGATAAGGACGTTAACCCAAGGGTTGCAGACTGCGATGCAGGAAAACGCGGACTTGCGAAAGCAAATCTCCGAACCAAGCATTTTAAATTCACGACACAATCGACAAAGCGAAGAGGATGACGAAGAAAAAGGCGAATCCAGTGAAAAGGAAAGCCAGAATTGAAGGAAAGGTGGAAAGCCACCCATGGAAAGGACTTCCCATGACCTAGAGGCTTTGACCAAAATGCAAGATCAGATCGACGGGTTAATGAAACATGTTAAAGCACAAACTCCCGCCACGGTGGAAGAGTTGGTGAAAAACACAGATTCACCCTTCACATCTGACGTCATGGGGCTGCCACTTCCCAGGAAATTTAAGATGCCCCATCTAGAAACATTCAATGGTTCCACGGACCCATTGGATCATCTAGAGACATATAAATCCTTAATGCATTTACAAGCAGTGCCAGACGAGGTGATGTGTCGGGCATTCCCTGTCACCCTTAAGGGAAGTGCTCGAGCATGGTTTAATAAACTCCCACTAGGAAGTATCAGTAGTTTCAAAGAGCTTAGCACAAGCTTCGTAAGCTACTTCATAGCTGGTCAACGCTACGGCAAACCAGCTACACATCTACTGACGGTGAAGCAAGGAAGATGGGAATCCTTGAGAGAGTACACCACTAGGTTCAACAAGGAGGTAGTCCAGATCGACGAAGCTGATGATAGCGTGAGCATAACAGCGTACATTGCTGGACTGTATTCAGGACAGTTTCTATACCTCTTATCACAAGAGCCACCCAAAACTTTGGCAGAGCTTATGCTCAGAGCACAGAAACACATGAATGCAGAGGAGGCTGTTTATGCAAGACGCACACGTGATAGCTTTGATTCCCAAACAGGGCCGTCACACATCGGTGAATTTCCTCCTCCCGACAGAAAGAGGAGGGAACCCACTCGCAAAACCGGAGGGGAACCAAAGAGCAAGAAAGTAGATTCAAGATCTTCCCCGAAACAAGGAGGGGCAGGAGGACCACCTCAAGGCCGGTACAAACAATTCACACCGCTCATAGCTACGGCAGAGCAGATCCTTAGCAATTTGCAGGACGACCCAGACCTCAAATGGCCAAATACTGCAGATTCCACAAAGACCACGGTCACAATACCGACGATTGTATCGATTTAAAGCAGCAAATCGAAGACCTGATTCAGAGAGGGAGGCTCCAACGTTTTGTAATGAAAAAGCACCAAAAACCACCCAGAAGGGAAGATGCCAACAAAGAAGGCAGGAATGCTGCAGCATCCCGATCAGGTCACATTGGAGAGATCAAGGTCATCCACGGAGGGTTTGCAGGAGGTGGCGAATCTAGCAACGCTAGAAAAGTGCACCTCAGGAAACTAAGAACGGAGGAATACTTGGAGGTCAACACAGTTGGCCGTCCTAATAAGTTCCAGAGAAAGGAGGAGATACCCATTATTTTCTCAGAAGAAGACATCAAGGGCATCCAGTTTCCTCACGATGACCCACTGGTTATCACCATTGTCATAGCAAATTACCTTACACGTAGGGTACTGATTGACAGTGGGAGCTCAGCTGACATCCTCTATCTCCACGCGTATGACCAATTGAAGGTAGGGCGAGAAAGGCTAAGGCCCATGACGTCTCCACTAGTCGGATTTGCAGGCACGCCCGTTTATCCAGCTGGACAAATAGCCCTACCTATCACCATGGGAGAAGAAGGAAGTCAAATCACACGCATGGTGGATTTCATAGTGGCTGATTGTCCTTCAGCATATAACGCGATATTGGGGAGAACAACCTTGAATAAAATTGGAGCGATAATCTCCACACATCATTTGATGATGAAATTCCCAACACCAGAAGGAGTGGTTAGCATTAGAGGAGATCAGAAGGCAGCACGGGAATGTTATGTCACCTCACTGAGGGGGGCAAACATTACCATGAACATAGAAAATCTGGATACTCGAGACGAGGAAAAGCTCCAACACGGAGAACCAGTAGAGGAACTAGTGGAGGAGCTCCTGGAGCCAGGAAGACCTGGGAAAACGGTTAGGATCGGGACAGGTTTGAGCTCAGTAGCAAGAACAGAGCTGTTACAATTCTTGAGGGAAAACAGAGACGTCTTTGCATGGTCCCACGAAGACATACCTGGGATTGACCCAAGGGTCATATCTCACAAGCTCAACGTGGATCCCACCATTCGACCTGTCAAACAGAAGAAGAGAAATTTTGCTCCAGACCGGAACGAAGCTGTGGCCAAAGAAGTTGAGAAGCTTGTACAAGCAAAATCCATCTGCGAAGTCCTCTACCCAGACTGGCTGGCCAATGTAGTTATGGTGAAAAAGGCCAATGGAAACTGGAGAATGTGTGTAGACTTCACGGATCTCTATAAGGCATGCCCAAAAGACAGTTTCCCGCTGCCTAGGATTGACTCCTTGGTAGATTCTACAGCTGGGCACGAGCTCCTCACCTTCATGGACGCGTTCTCAGGTTATAACCAAATCCAGATGCATGAACAAGACCAGGAGAAGACCTCATTCATCACTGATCGAGGGCTATATTGCTACAAAGTGATGCCCTTCGGTCTCAAGAACGCAGGGGCAACGTACCAAAGGCTGGTCAACAAGATGTTCAAACAACAGATTGGACGCAACGTAGAGGTCTATGTGGACGATATGCTGGTCAAAAGTGCCAAGGCACGGGACCACATAGCAGATTTGGAAGAGACTTTCCATGTCCTTAGAAGATATAAAATGAAGCTCAACTCGACAAAATGTGCTTTTGGGATCTCCTCAGGGAAATTTTTGGGTTTTATGGTCTCTCAAAGAGGAATCGAAGCAAACCCCGAGAAGATTCAGGCCATACTTACCATGAAGTCACCCCAGAACATTAAGGAGGTCCAGAAGCTAACCGAGCGAGTTGTAGCCTTAAGCAGGTTCATCTCCCGCTCAACTGACAAGTGCCAGACGTTCTTTAAGGTCTTGAAAAAGGCCTTTGAGTGGACCTCTACGGAAGAAACAGCTTTTGACCAGCTAAAGGAGTACCTGACATCCCCGCCCTTACTCAGCAGGACCCAAGAAGGAGAGACCCTGTTTCTGTACCTTGCTGTCTCCCCCCACGCTGTCAGCGCAGTCTTATTAAGAGAAGAGTAGGGAACACAGCTTCCGGTATACTACATCAGCAGGGCCTTACGAGGAGCAGAGCTGAGGTACCCCAGAGCCGAGAAAATGGCTTTTGCCATGGTAATAGCTGCTAGAAGGTTACGACCATATTTTCAAGCTCATTCCATCAAAGTACTAACAGATCAGCCACTCCGAAGGATCCTCCATTGCCCAGAAACTTCCAGGCCGCTTAATTCAATGGTCAATAGAGCTTGGGGAGTTTGACATAGAATACAAGCCCCGCATCGCTATCAAAGCTCAGGTGCTTGCAGATTTCCTTGCGGAATATACGTATCCAGAACCAGAGGAGCTCCCCAAAGAAGAACCCAAACCGTGGGTCCTACAGGTTGACGGATCAACAACCAGAGAAGCAAGCGGAGCTGGGTTAGTGCTAACCTCCCCAAAGGGGCAACGCCTAAGCTACGCGCTCAGGTTCGAATTCAAAGCAACCAACAACGAAGCCGAATATGAAGCTCTCGTGGTTGGATTGGACCTGGCTAAGGCCGTCGGTGCCAACCATGTGTTGGCAAAAAGTGACTCGCAGCTGGTAGTAGGACAAGTCCTAGGAGAATACGCGGTGAAGGAAGAAGTGATGCAGAGATACTTGAATAAAGTGAAAGCCCAAATTGCGAAGCTGCAAAGCTTCAGCATTGTTCGAATCCCAAGGGAGGAGAACATCGAAGCCGACTATCTGTCAAAGCTGGCCACGGCCAGGGAAGGTGCTATCCCACCAAACGCACCTATACGATACTTGGAGTTACCTAGCATCTTTGCCATGGACGTACATGTACAAGCTGTCGACTACAGCAACTCATGGACAGGCCCCATAGCCGATTATATTCAGAATGGAACATTACCAGATGACAATGTCAAAGCTAGGCAACTGAAAATCAGAGCGGCGAAGTACCTGATCATGGGAGACGTGCTCTACAGGAGGAGCTTCTCACTACCATACCTTAGGTGCTTAATCCCACCAGAGTCAACAAGGGCTATGGAAGAAGTTCACCAAGGAATGTGTGGGGATCACCAAGGTGGCCGAATGTTGTCCTACAAACTCCTCAGACTAGGATATTACTGGCCAAGTATGCAAAAAGATTGCAAGTCCATGGTCCAAAAATGTGAGAAGTGCCAACGCTTTGCAAACATTATCCACAGGCCCCCTACTGTCTTAACGCCTATGAGAGGACCCTGGCCATTTGCCCAGTGGGGAGTAGACCTAATTGGCCCACTTCCAATGGTAGCAGGCCAGGTCCAACATGCCATCGTAGCTGTCGATTACTTTACGAAGTGGGTCGAAGCCAAGGCACTGGCCACAATCACAGCAGAGGTAGCAATCGACTTCCTATGGAAATTCATTATAAGTCATTTTGGACTGCCAAGGGTGATAGTTACGGATCGAGGAAAGCAATTCGACAACGCCCAGCTCAAAGAATACTGTATTTGCAGAGGAATACACGTACATTACGCCTCCAAAGCTCATCCAAAGGCAAATGGCCAGGTAGAGGTTACAAATCGGACGATCAAGAAAGGAATCAAGAAAAGGCTTCGAGAGGCCAAAGGAGCTTGGCCAGACGAGCTTTACAATGTGCTATGGGCATATCGTACAACACCCCGAACAGCAACCGGAGAAACCCCATATTCTCTTGCATTCGGGGCCGAAGCAGTAGTCCCAATTGAAGTCGAACTCCTCAACTACAGGACTGCAAGCCCAGACCCCCAGGATAACCAAGAAGCTCTCAGGGCAGAGCTAGACCTCCTGGAAGAAACAAGGGAAACATCCATGGCCAAGCTGGCCCTTTACCAACAGAGAATGGTTAAGTACCACGAGGCACAGGTTAGGCCAAGAGATTTTCGAGCTGGTGATCTGGTCCTAAGAAAGGTTGATCCTACGGGGAAGAAAGTGGGCAAACTAGGCCCAAATTGGGAAGGACCCTACCAGGTCCTCCACCATATCAAAGCTGGAGCATATAGACTCGCAACCCTAAGGGGAAAAGAGCTACCAAACTCATGGAATGCAGAACATCTGAAGAAGTACTACAAGTAGGTACTTGCAGCCCGAATTTGTTTCAGTTTTAGGAAGTTTATTTCTATTTTTTTTAGGAAACTCTATGTGTTCAATAAAGCTTTAGTAAACCAGTTGTTTCAGTTAGAACCATGTGTTCTTTTTGTTTATCAGCCCAAGTGGCCAATAAAATTCCTCACGAGGGATATCGTTTTCAAATTCTCACTATACGTGATTTACTTTTCTCTGAGCATGAAATAAGAGAGACAAACGATAAAATTATCAAAATTTTATTTATAATCCACGTCCCAAGGGATGTGGACAGCTTTTACATAAAAACTCTGTGGACAAACCCACAGAGTTGCAACCTAATCACTACCTCCCTCCCTCGGAGGGGAAGGAACTAGTGGCGCCGGTTGCCCTCGAAAAGCCTCCAACTGGTCCCAGTTGGCTATCAGCACCATGCGGACCGTCTTCTCCATAACAGAGATAGAATCCGCCATGGCCTCCATCTTCGAGGTCAGCCCAGTAATGGCCGTCTTCAGGTTTTGTAACTCTTGGCATAACTCAGTGATACGATCGTTACTCGCCATTAAGCGAATTCGAAGTAAAAATTGGAATGGGGAGTCATCCCTTGCAATCCACTGATATTTATAGCCAAAAAATTGTGTGGTTCAATAACCGCTTGCTGAACCAATCAGCATAACCGCAACCTCAACCGCTTGGGATAATGGGTAGTTACACACCCCACTACCTCGAGCAGTTGAAACGATAGCCAAATTATTAAATGCAGACGGCTTGAACTCTCATCCAACTTAAGGAATACCCAGCAGTGTAATAAAGCTATGCATTAATAAATTTTCAAAGCTCAAACGACATAGCACAGCTATGCATTGACTTAACAGCTTTGTAAATTTTCGAACCTCAAAACGACGTAGCACAGCTATGCATTGATAAAATTTTGAAGCTCAAACGACGTAGCACAGCTATGCATTGATTTAACAGCTTTGATAAATTTTCAAAGCTCAAACGACGTAGCACAGCTATGCATTGACTTAACAGCTTTGTAAATTTTCGAACCTCAAAACGACGTAGCACAGCTATGCATTGATAAAATTTTGAAGCTCAAACGACGTAGCTGTAGACACCCCAATCTGGGTCTCCCAATCGTTTTACTTTATTTTACGATTTTCTTGTTTCCCCGATGATGAAATCGGATCAAACAGAGCTTGGATTGGGAATGGATTAGGCTTGGTACGCTTAGAAACCTTGCTTGAGCCCTTTGAACCCCTCTGAAACTTCAGTCAAACCCTAAAACCAGAGTTGACCCTCGCGCGAGGCTTCTTGTCCCTCGTGCGACACTTAGCTTGCCACGTGTAGTCAAAGTCAAACTGTTGACTGTTTGACCCTCGCGCGACACTTCCGAACCCTCGCGCGACGGTTCTCTCCTGTCCCTATCACAGAATCCAGCTGGACTTGTGATGATTGCTTGGCACATGGGTTCCCATGGGCTGGAATCCCGTTCTCCTCAGCTGAACGGCGTGCTGGCAGGTTCTAACCCCATGCAATCCCCTAACCACTCTCTCACCTTGTTGGCTAGCCTCACAACCAAGTTGTGACCAGCCTTGGTGGCTGGTCCTAAGGTCTTGTTTGGCCCTTAACTAGTCCTTACATTCCCCCTATAAATACTCCCATTGGTCTTCCATGTTAAGGGTTCCAAAAATTGCTTAAGAGATCCATTAGTCATTCCACAAGCTCCACACTAGCTAGCACAAAGTTCCTAACCCTCAAACCACTTCCTAAACTTCTGAACTCAGGGTGTTCATACACTCTTGGTAGCAAAATCACACCAATCCATCCAATCTACTCCCAAACCCTTTCCAAGCAAAGGTATAATGTTTAAGCTGTTTCTGTTTTGATCCCTGAGGGGGGCTGACAGGACCAAGGCTGGTAATCAATACCATGTCCTGGTCCTAAAGCCAGCAAAGTTACAAGAATTCGTGGCAGCCACACCCTCGCGCGACGGTCCCCTATACTCGCGCGACACTCGTGTCAGCAAGAGAATGGACCTCGTGGGGAAGGGAAGCTAGCCCTTTTCTGTTTTGCAGTGTTTTTATGCCTATAGTACTTTACTTTGATTTTGTGTAACGACCCGGATTTTTGGTAAATAAAAATTTCATTAAAAATTTGAATTTTATTTTAATTACTTGGATTCCTTTTAAAATTCCTTTTAACATCCCAAAAATCCGTCGTCACTAAATTCAAGGTTATAAAAATTTCGTCACGACAGTCAATACATTCATTTTCTGAAGACAAGTGTGCTAGTAAGCCTTAGGATTAGATTCTTGACTATAAATCCTACTTAGCAAGACTAGTTAGATTTTGACCAATCATTGAGAAACCCTAACTAACAATTCATCTAGTTGCTTCTCCTAAACCCTAGGAAGACCTTTTGAACTTGTTAGACCTTTTGAACTTCCTTGAACCGTTTGAACCCTTGAACCCTAAATGAGCCCTTTTTGACCAAAGTCAACTGTTGACCTTTGTCCATTGGTCCATAATTGTTAGTAGAATTATTATCCATTGGATAATAAGACTAGTACTAAGATATTATAGTTAATTCATTGTCTAGGATTCCATGGGATTCCCTAATTAAAAGAATTAGAATGGTACCTAGTATTTTAATACCCTAGGATTCTCTAAGTACCTTATATTATATTCTAGTAGTACATGTGTCAAATTAGATTAGTTTAATATAGAATTTTGGCTAGGAAATCTCCTAGATTGACTAGTACATACTTAAATATAATATAGGACACTTGTACACCTATTTCTATAAAATAAAAGTTAGTGTAACTATTGTACATTGGATAATAAGTTAAGTACTTGCTATCTTTACCCTTTGGTTAATAACCGCTAGGAGAATCTTGATCCATTGGACAATAGCTAGTCTTGCCAACAAAGCACTAGGATATATTAAAATAGTAGATTTTCCATGTGTTTAAAAGATTAAATTAGATACTAGTACATTAGATTATATTATATAAGTACTAGTACCTCTTGGATTATTTTAGAGAATCTTGACCATATCACCCTTGTCTTCTACCCATTGTTTACTAAAGGTTAGGGAGATTTTTATCCATTGGATAATAAAAGTTAGGAGAATTATTAACCATTGGACAATAGGTTAGTCTTCCACCTAGTACAAGTTTAATAGTTTAATCAAGATTCACCATGAGTCATCATACTTGACTAGATAGAATATATAAGCCTAGATCTTCCATCCATTAACCATTGGATAATAAAAGTTAGGAGAATTATGGTCCATAGGTCAATAAGGCCAAGTCAAACCTTGGTACTAGGTTTTAATTAGTTAATTGCTTATTAGATATGTTATGTACTTATTTATTTAAAGTATGAGATATAAATAAGTCATACTAATATTCTATGTCTTAGAATATAGTCATAAGTACATAGGTGGCAAATTGACATAGTGTAATATGAAATTTTGACCTAGAAAGTCTAGGATAAGGTTATAGTACATATGTACTTATAGTTGGTCATGCATATTAGTATATTATATTAACCAAGAGAGAGAGATAGGAGGAGAGAGAGAGAGAGAGATTTCCGAGAGATGGCCGAGAGAGATAGGAGAGATAGGAGAGAGAGAGATCAAGACATTGATGTATCTCTTAGTCTTTCTTCTACCAAACTCAATTGTTTATCCATCTCAAGTACTTGTACTTATATAAGAGTGAGATATGAATAAGATGGGAGAGATTGGAAGTACATGAAATCTCTTACAAGTCTTGCAAACCCAATTCTTTATTCTTCCTTAGCCAACCAACCAACCTTTGTCCTTCCATGCCTAGGTGTCCTTTGTACCAAGAGAGAGAGAGAGAGAGAGAGAGAGAGGGGAGAGAGAGGCCGAGAGAGAGATGGAGGGAGAGAGAGAGAGAATGGCCGGATGGGAGAGAGAGAAAGGGAGTGTGATGTGTTGCACTTGTACTCTTTCAAGCCTAGTCACCACACTTGACCAATCTTCACACCTCATCATGTACCACCAAATCTAGGGCTTTCTCACTCTTTCAACACTAAGGACAACCAACCCTAGATTTCTTACTCTTTCAAAGTACTAAGACAAGACTAGAAAGCCCCAATAGAATAACCTAGACTTGTCCTAGACTAGAAAGAAAATCTTGTAATCTTTCCACCTATGTACTTATGTACATTGTACCATGGAGAGAGAGAGAGAGAGAGAGAGAGAGAGGGAGAGAGGGAGAGAATT